>OW052221.1:125065846-125698346 GCA_932526605.1 Nephrotoma flavescens | reverse complement strand
ACAATTATTTTCATTTTAGGCCAACCGAAAGTAATTTCACGATGGTCAATCAGTATCAAAATCTATTTGATGAAACTACTTCGGAGCTAAATTGTGAGGAGGTTTTTGAGGTTGAAACGGAATCCTTCAGTTCGCCTGAACCTCTGTCGTCTGTACCTCCGTCGCTTGTACCTCCGTCACTTGTACGAAATCCAAGGCCTGGTCCGTCCAATAAGCGGAAATGAACGGATGATAATCCGATGCAACGGGTTTTGCATTCGGTTATGCAAACGATGGAGGCGCATCGTGAATTAATTAAGCTCCACACGACCCAACCGATTCCCCAACCGAGCCAAAATGTTGATGCGCAGAGAACCTTGTTAATGGTATATGCGTCACAGGTGGATCCAGAATTTGTGAAACTGACATATGCCCTCCAGATAAAAGTGCTATTTAGCATTAACAAGTCGATAGAGGAAGCTAAAAAGGAACTAGCACAACAGCAAACAACCTAAAAAGTTTAGCTGGGTTTTTGTGATAACAATCGAGTAGAGTTTGCCATAGCTATTTTCAAATTTTTCAAATTAAAAATTTATTTTTTTTAAATTACAGTTTAGATTTAATAGGAATCACTATAACCAAAAAAAATCCATCATAAAAGTTCAATGGTTTTCTTGTAATATCGTTGTTCTGTACAACTTTTATGATGGATTTTTTTGGTTATACATAGATTCCTATTAAATCTAAATTATTTAATTTAAAAACAATTAAATTTTTAATTTTAAATTTGAAAATAGCTATCGCGAACTCTACTCGATTGTTATCAGAAAAACGCAGCTAATGAAACAATTTGAATGAAATCAACGAAACAACAATTTTTCGTTATTATTTAATGAATTATTATTATTTTTTCTTAATTTAAATATATATATATATATATATATATATATATATATATATATATATATATATATATATATATATATATATAATAGAAAACATATATATATATATATATATATACCAAAATTTAATTAAATTATTTTCTTTCAATGAACAGTGGAGTACTGCCATTCCAATATATCGACTTCATTGAAATATTTACTAAATTGGTCTCTTATATCCAGTGCACTTCTACTCGAGTTATTTGACCCTATGTGATGCACATCCTGCAAGCCACCGCTATCTTCATCACGCCATCTTCCTGGTCGAAATGTTCCACCAATGTCACTGTCCACTAGATCTGAAGAAAAATATTCTTTTATTTTTTTCTCCCGTAACCAGTTGTGTAAAACGACAGTGGCTTTGATTATGCCCAACACTGTCGCTTTACTGGCTATGATTGGTCTTCGGTAAATGCGCCACCTGTTCGATAGTATGCCGAACGCGTTTTCCACAACTCTTCTGGCTCGTGACAATCTATAATTAAAAGCCGATTTGTCACTTGGCAATATCGAGGTGTTTCGCCCTGGATACGGACGCATTAAATTGGGAAGCAGCGGGAATGCTTCATCACCAACAAACACGTACGGATATTTTAAATTGTCTGCGAGATTCTCTGCAGGTGGCACGTTTAACACAGAACCACCGCTTATAACTGCTCTGCCAAAAGTACTTCGCCGAAAGATATTACTAGCCCCTGTATGGCCTGGTGCTCCGATATCGACAACAATAAATTTGTAGTCGGCATCGGCGATTGCGAAGAGTACCACACTATGGCTGTGCTTATAGTTTAGGTTGATGGAACCGCTATGGGAAAACGCCTATAAATGAAAAATATGTTTATGATTCACAAAAATATATTATTTAAATTTTATTTAAAAATACTTGTATTATAACGTGCTTTCCATCCATCGACCCTAAACAATGTGGAAAGTTCCATTGTTCTTGGAATTGATTACTAATTTCTCGCCACATCATCTCACTAGGATTCGGAAACACAATCCGCTTTAAAATTTGCCACAACGATTCGCACGTTTTTCTTATTATTACGGATGTTGTACTCTTCCCTATGCGATAGGAGTACTTCCCAATTGACACCATACTGTCACCACTTGCAAGGTATCTGAAAAAATTTGAATGTACATATATAAAAATATCTTGAATATAAAACAATGTTTATAATAATTACCTTAGGGTTAAAGATAATCTTTGACCTGCTGATATTGAACGTTCACCAATATCATTCTTCTAGATGAGAGGACCCACCATTGCGAGCAACTCATCAAACGCGCCGGGTGTCATGCGATGGAAATTCACAAAACATTCCGTATCTACTAACCGCATTTCCGCAACAAGGTTTTTATAGAAACCTTGCTGATGTCTGTTGCGATTGACGGGGTTCACCCCAAATCGTCCGTCACTACGGGATTTATCCTCATATTTATCAATTTCGTATTGTAAATACAATACAAGTACGGCATTTAAAATGACCAAATCCCCACTTAACAAATCGACTATTGTTTGTCTTGAAAAAGACATTTTTTATAACTTAATCACCGATTAAAATACCCGAAACTAATATAAAATATTTAAAAGAAAAAAAATTGCAAAACTAAAACAAAATGACGCGAAATTTATATCGAAAATTTTATGAAAATAAAAATGAATTTAATAAAAACTGAGAAACTATAATGGCTGGAAATTTATGAAAAACGAATGAAAAGCAAAAAGAACTTATTACAAACTGAATAACTAATATATACGAAACGATTTTTTATTTATAATGAAAGAAAATTTTATTAAACACAAAAATACGAAAAAGACGGTAATCACTGTAATTAAGATAAGCGTAATTAAAAATAAATTTATATTTTGACAGCTATGTCACAAAAAATAGACCAAATATATAGAGCAAAAAACATAACAAAAATTTAAAAAATCTCGGATGTGGGATTTCCATCCGACTTGTGAACACAGCTTGAAAAATTTTGTCTCAGTAACATCTATAAATTTTTTTTATTATAATTCAAACGACTGCGGACGATAATCAAGTCAGAATGGATAGAGATAGTTAAAAGTGATTCATCAAGCGACTGGCTGATAAACATGTCGGAATGGAGAGAAAAAGTTAAAAGTGATTATGGCGAATATTGTTACAGGTAGTTTTTCTATAAAATCACCTGAATTCTTTATTTCTATAACTACATATAAATATTTAACCTTAGAACGAAGTCAATCAAATTTACAGAGGAAAAAATTTGAAACTGCTTAATGACCAGTGCGTAGTTACAATTCATGAGAACATAGAAGGCATACTCGGGTATTGAGCACGAAATTGTTGATGCTGTGGTTCAGATTATAAAATTGATGACGCAAGAGGGTTATAGCCTTTCGCAGAATTCGGGTTTCAATATGCCAAAGACAATTAAGACAATTGCGCGAAAGTGACTGCGGTACATAAGGCCCATATTATGCGAATGGAGTGTTTTTTTGCGCTGCTGTCGTGGCATGGCCGTTGAATATCCCGAAGTGAAATTTGATGTATTTGGATAATGTGTGCTTAAACATGGTGCAGAATCCACGTAGATATGATGTGTTTGTTATGCCAAATTAACATTATGGTGACATTTTGAGTGATGTGCGCTTGTCTAGTTGGTGGTTTGGGCACCAATAGATATAAGCAGGACCGCCATTGCGTAGACCGACATTTTGCTTCCTACCTTATTTTTTTACAACTATGTTTAAATCCAGGAAATTTTTAACCTCTTAAAATTTAATAAAAAATTTAATTTTTTAACAAAAAGTATTGAGTTTTTATTTGTTATTTCATATCAACTACAGCCCCTTCATAAATATTGTTGATACCCCGTGATGATGAATTTAGATGACGTGCTCCTCATTGAATTGTAATCACTTCGTAACATTCTGGTACCATCTTTACCAGACACACCTAATAGTAACATGCAGCAATACAAAATAGTGGCGTATTTGCCGAATATGCTTGCCGTGATCGGTTTATCTAAACCTGTAGAAAATTCCGTTCAGTCATACTGTATTCGATGAATGACGACGATGGAGTTGGTTGAATTTGTATATTAGCCGATGGTGGCTAGTCCACTTGATGGTTAGGGTGTCAGCAAACATTTGTTGCCATTCGGAATTATTGTAATTTTCGTTTCGTTTCGTTTTCCTTTCGTTTTTCGTTTCACCCCGGGGTCTAGGGGCTGCGGTACTATTTTTTCAAAAATTTTAATTTTCTTTGAATTTTTCCACGAAAATGAGTTTATGGGGCTGGTTATATGAAATTACTGACATGTTCGAATCCGAGGGGCCCAGCCCTGGATTAAAAATTAATTTTTACATGTATAGATACAAATATTTGATTATTCCAAAATGACTTCTCAGTCGCTCAACCGATAGCCATGAAATGTTTACCATGAAAATGTTGCATGTTCAGGACCAATCTTACGATATTCTGAAAGGGGCTGGACGCCGGGGTCTAGGGGCCGTGTTACAATTTTTTTCAAAAAATTAAATCTTTTTACGAGAATGAGTTTTGGAAAGGGGTTATATGAAATAAGAGTTATGTTCGAATTCGAGGGGTCCGCCCCTGGATCAAAAATTCATTTTTACATGTAATGATACAATTAATTGATTCTTCTGAAATAACGCCTTAGCCGCTTTACCGATCGTCATGAAATTTTTACCATGTATATGTTGCATGTTTAGGACCAAGACCACGATACTTTTGAAAGGGCTGGACCCCAGGGTCAAAGAGCTGTGGTACAATTTTTTTCTCAAATTTCAATTTTTTTTAAGATTTTTTGAAGGGAATGACTTTATTAAAGGGGTTATATGAAATTAGTGACATGCTCCAATCCGGAAGTCTGCCCTGGGTCAAGAATTCATTTTTACATGTATGTATAGATACAATTATTTAAATGTTCCGAAATAACGCCATAGTCGAAAAAAATTTAGACACCAAAACGGAAATCTATCGTGCGATTGTTAAACACAAATCATACCTCTACTATAATTGATTTAATTATTCAAATTAATTTTATTAATTTAAATTTAAGACAATCTTTAGGTCCCAAAAATGACGGCGTTAATAAATTAAATAATGAAATTCAATCGGTACTACCCGGGCCACTAATGAAATACAAATCTACCGACACGGTTACTGATGTGAATCAATCCGTCAATTACCCAATAGTTTCTTAATTCTTTGGAGCCACCTGGTATTCCGCCACACATACTTTTTTTAAAAGAGAGTTCACCAATAATACTGCTCCCAAATTTAGATCCAAAGAAATTGTGCAACGGAACACGGGATTGTGTGAAGAAATTGATGCCGAATGTGATTGAAGCAACGAATCTTACCGGTAAAAGTAAAGGAGAAGATGTGCTAATTCCGCGCATTCCTATGATTCCCACCGATTTGCCGTTTGAATTCAAGCGACTACAATCCCCATTACGCCTTGCTTTTGCAATTACAATCAACAAAGCCCAGGGGCAATCATTGAAAATAGCTGGTGTTATTTTGGAAAATTCATGCTTTTCACATGGCCAACTGTATGTTGCTTGCTCCAGAGTGGGAACGCCAAAAAATTTATTTATTTACACACCAAATGGAAAAACCAAAAATATTGTTTATCAGAAGGCTCGTGTAAAAGGCTTCGTGTAATTTATCTACTATGCAAGCAAGAGCTTCCTCTTGCTTATCTTGCTGTGGAACTAGGCTCCATGTATGAAATCAGGTAATTGCCTGATCCATAGCTGTTTAATGATTTTGGGCGAAAATTCCCGGTCTGCCAGCTATTGAATTTGATGCAGGAAATCGGAAGGGCGCTGATCACCAATCTCCACTTTGCTGAGGATAGTCTTCAATTTACGCTCCTCGGATATGGCGTAACGCTCCATAGAAACTCGTTTACCCGCCTCGTACTTATTTTCCAACGTGATCATGCAAAATAAAATTTGTTTTGTCCGCTTGCGTTTCCGAGAGCGATGCGACTACGTAAGCAAACTTTCTTTTGTCACTAATGATGCGGTTCGCGTCGAATGCGATCTCTACTGACAAAAACCAGCATTTAGGACTCGTCTCCCAAAATGATGGTAGTTTGATGCTGTGGCCTGTTGTGGCTGCCACTTGTTCTTGCGCCGTAGTGTTGCTTTTGAGGTTGCTGCGTGGTGCCGCTGGAACCGGGTTCGAACTCGTTGTCTGACATATTTCGCTTTTATTTTCGTCCCAAGAACACTAAACTGTGTGTGTGTGTGTTGTTTACTTGTGTGTCTTATAGATACGTGGACACAAATATTACTGTATTTACAAATGTTGAAACGCTTTAAAAAATAACGCAAAACACAAATACGAAACGTTTTTGACTAGCGCAGACTGGTCGCTGTTGGGAAGAATTTTATATGTTCTACTAATTACATATGCTACGGGAAATAAAACTAAAATGAAACACTGCCGGGGCTTCTTAGCAATTGCCGTGCTTGGGATGAATTATGATAAACACTTATAATCCCCAATTTTATGTTTAATTTAAAACAACAATTAAATTAATTTTATATACTTGTTTATTAAATTTCAAATTGCTCAACACACACGTTTTATTTTCTTGATTAATACAGGATCCTTGTCCGTTAGCTGGTTTTCTGTTAGCTCTGCGGTTATATATATGTTGCTTGCTGAATTGCACTTCATTCTGGTATATAGAAAAAAAACAAGAATTATTTATTTAAAAACAATGTTTCAAACGAATTACTAGGATCAGGGTGACGCTGGCAATTCGTTTGTGGAACGCATTGCAAGGTATTTTCCTAAAAACAGAAAATACTCTGAAATGCTATGCGCGGTGTTCCTGAGTTTGCAGGAACTGACCGTTGCACATTTAGTTTATTACTAGTTCTTTTCCAACTTCTTGGTCGGACTGTTTCTTTACTTCAATTTGTTTTCCTTTATTTGTAGTTGTATAAACAAAATAATAATAAGTAATAAGAATTACTAATTATTAGGAGGTTGAATAAGCTCTCGCGGTTTTTCAACAGATGGGGTTATTAGCACTCTGTGCATATGATAATATTACTAACGACCTGGAGCGCCAAAAAAGTTTGAAGACGAAGAATTAGAGAAGCTTCTCGATAAAGACTCATCAGATCTCAGATACTAGATGAACTTGCAGAATCATTAGAAGTTGATCGAACAACAGTTTCGAAACGTTTAAAAACGTTACTAATGATTCAAAAGCAAGGAAATTGGTTACAGTACGAATTAAAACCAAGGCACGTCGAAAGACGTTTTTTTATATGTGAACAGCTGCTTCAACGCCAGAAAAGAAAAGGGTGGGGTCTCTTTTGCAGACTGGGTACTTGTCACTCGGAGACATTCGGTCGCCGTCGGATGGGTACACCCGATTATAATTATTTTACTATGTTCCTCAAGTTTCGTCCGACAATTTCGGCGGAACATCCGGGCTTTTTTATTTTATTTTTAATTTGCGTTTTTCTTTTAAAATTATCTGTAAACACGGTGTAGGCCAGAGTCATGCAAACCTCCAAATCCCCACGAGCCAATACCCTGAGTATTAGCTGGCAAAATCATTGTGCGTAGAGCCGCTGCATGACAAGTTGAAATCTGTGGGTCGGCTGCCTTAGAGGCAATTCTAAAGATTTTAAGAATAAACTGGTCCTTTCACTGATAATATTCACAAAACGGCATAATTTTAAAAATCGTTCTTTCTCGCTCTCGTGAAACTCGTTTTCCACACCAAATCAAAAAACTCATATATCTTTTTGTACAAAATTTATAAAATTTTCACAAAATAATTTATTTTCTTTCCCTTCATCACATTGCCCAATTTCGACTTTAACTTGGCTCTTTATACCATTGAACTGTAAAAAGAGTTTTGATTTGTTCAGCATTACGTATTTGCGTTCTTCTTCAATGCCATCTAGTTTATCTAACTTTTCAGATTCAATATTGTTTTCGGTTCACCAGATAGAGCTACCGCGAAAACTATTTTGTTGTATTTTCTTATACAGAAATGATTTAGCGTCAATAAATAATCACGTCGATTATAGAATCCGCGGAACGGATCGAATGCGGATTGGAAAATGCATATAAATAAAACGGAAAACAATTGCTATAAATCAAAGTAGCCAAGAAAATTTGTATTGATTTCCATACAAATCGTTTTTTATGATTCCCCGTACAAACGCAATAAAATAATTGCGGATCTAAAACAAATTTTACTTTACTAATTGAATGAAAATCCATAAGAATTTCTAAGATACTGTGATTTAAAATTTGGTTTTATGTTTTTTTTATATGCATTTTCCAATCCGCATTCGATCCGCTCCCGCGGATTCTATAATCGACGTGAATATATTTTTCATTTTAGAGCAACATAAAACGCGTAATATTCGATAATACTCATCGACTTCCAAATTTGTTGTATCAATTATTAGGAACATTAAGATCATAAATGTAACTTTTAATTCTGAATTGCATTTATTAATCTTATTCTTTATTTGTTGTATAAGAATTGCAAAGTACGAGCAGTAAATAAACACCACCACTTTGTCATCAGGAAGTACTTCTCCTAAAATAGTTGCGTAACTAGCAATTTAGTTCAAAATTTAGTTTATAAAAACCCATGACCAATCAGACACATATTTGGTCTAAAAGCCTTAAGCGTATTGCGGGTTAATCCGTCATTGTAGCAATCAGAGTGTGTTGTGCTTGCAGCTAATTAGTTCGGCAATGCGGAATATTATACCGTGTATTTTAATAACACACGCGTAATACAAAATATTTTTGTAGTTATGTTCGAGGCAACATTCCCCTATATTGTGGGATTTTAACACATTGATGTCTTTGTCAGTCACCGGTGACTGACACTGAGTACATACTTTAACTTGTTAAAGCGCGTTGTTCAGCGCTGTTAGTCACGAGTTTTATGTTAAATGTTACTAGAATTGTTGACGCAGCCCTTCTGCACATTACTACAACTTGACCACAGAATTCTCATTTTTATTAAATAAAATTTAAAAACAAAGACACTTTTTTTTACATTTTATAAAAAAACCCGTTAACGTTCAATGTGTTAAATAGCAAAGCGATGAGTTTCGCATAAGTACGATTTTAAGCGGCAGGATGATTTGAAAAATGGGGTTAGATTGATTGTTGATTCTTTGAACTTCATTAAGAATTTCTCATCCAAATCCAACTACTAAATTATTCTTGAGATTACGCTCTGATCTTGCTTTTCTCAAGTTTTTTGGAAGAACAATGTTTTGTGTATTTCCCTTCTTTAGTAAATTTTCGTCGATATTGCTAAATTGTTTCCAAATTAAAGTACTTGTTAATTGCACTTAACATTAAAATTTGGAATACATTTTTCGCTAAACAATAGACACTCCTGAATCCCTTATGCGGTAGTATTCAAATCATCATATTTCCTTCCAACGTCATAGAATTTAATTTTCGTGGCATTCATACAGGTAAAAGAAAATACTTTAATGAAAATTTGAAATTAATTTTTTGTTACACGGTTAAAAATGAAATGGTAGAGTTCATATTTACTCTAAAGATAAAATAATTTTGTACGAATTTTGGTCGATTTATAACATTAAATTTATTCTTTTCGAAACCTAAAATTTAAGTTTAGCGATTTAGCTTTTATCAAATTTGTACAAAATTTATACTATTTGTTAAATTAAATTTTATTCTTTTGTCTAAATGTACACAGCGGCAAACATTATGCTTTTGGTTTTTTATTTTTGTACTTCCTAACTTAAACGTAGTTTAGAGATTTAAAATAACATTAAAGTTAATATTTTTAAGCTTTTCTTTGCGTTACATAAGTTTTGAAATCAAAAAGTTTTGCAATGGAGCGTAAAGAATATAGTTGTCTTAAGTGCAGTGATAAATTTTATAATATAACTGGTCCTTTTGATATAAAATATACACATTTTATATTCAATAGCCAATTTAAAGTTCTTAAGTGTTGTATAACGAGAGAATGCCATTCTGAATTTTCCTCATTTGATAGTTTGCGGAAACGCCTAAAATAGGAAAAGCGCCTTGCATACACTGGTCGGCAAAATAAATTTTAAAAGAGAAATTATTGAAAATGATAGTGTTTTTTACATGTGTGTGGTGGGGAAAATATAATCACAAATAAACAAGAGCTGTAACCGTTTAATGATTTAGCAGAATCCCAGAATATACATATACAAACGTCGAGATTGAAAAATTAACAGACAGCACCAACAGTTCTATGGTACTTCCATGAGAGGAAAATGAAAGTTTAACATTGAAAAATGATAGTGTTTTAAACAACAATTAAATTCCATGAGCTTGCCAGAATCCCAAATAACCTGTATTATAAAATGCATATCAGAGTACACGAACAATTTATTTATATATTGGCACCGCGAGATATTATTAATTCTGAAAATTCGAACGTTTTTCCTCTAATTGAAGCAATTAAAATAGACATTGACAAATTTAAGTCACCGTATATTAGAAAGAAAAGGATTCAAGAATTGGATCAGTTTGAGGCTCCCATTGAATTAAGTATTGGAGTTCGTTTTGAGCAACAATTCCGAGTTAAATGTAACTCAATCGAAATACATGTAACATACATCAAGTCAACCATTGATTGGATATTTAAAGAGAAAAAAAATTGATATATTTTCAAGTTAACTAAACTATATGATTTCAGAAACTAACAATTTGTTTATGCTATGGCTGTTTAATGTGAACGATATCTAGTGCGGCACTTGCACGTGTGACGATATATTATCACCTGTAATAAAACACGTAAAGGATTTGGAGAAAAATGGAATTATGATTCATGGAAATTTAATATCAGCCTTTTAGGATTTGTAGAATGTTTTTCCAGTCAAAACTATTGTAGACTATGTGTTTCTCTTAAAGAGGAATGCCAAAGGATTACAAGAGAAATTTCGGCAAAGTTGCTTACTGTGCTATTATAATGAATGTTGTGACAAATTAAAAAATTTGGTTAATCCAAAGATATTAAAGGTCTGTGGAATAAAAAGTAAAAGTGCTTTGACAGAATTAAAATATTTCACATTATTCGAGTTAATGACAGTGGATTCAATGCACGATATATTAGAAGGTGTTGCTCAATTATTTATAAAGCGATTTATAAAACTGTTACGTGATTACGATAAAAGTACAATTAAAATAATAAACGATCAAACTCATGATTTCGATTATGGCCATTTGAAAATAAAAAGTAAGCCTTACCCCAATCATTATTGAAAAAGAAGGCGAAGGAGGTTAGAAAGTGAGCATCTTGGTGTTTAATTCGAATGTTACCAATAATAGCGAAAGATTTAGTATCTGAACACTTAAAAGTAAAGTTTAATATAATCTACCTATATTACCCGATATCATGGATATTGTTTTTGCACCTAAGCTGACATCGTCATTGGTTTATCCGTTAAAATATATGATTGAAGATTATTTAGAGGAGTTTAAATTGCAGTATAGTTTAAATTTGACACCGAAGTAAAACATGCTTATTTACTATCCCACAATTATTACAAATATGGGGCCGTCTGCACATTTTTAATGCTTAAGATCTGAATCAAAGCATAATTTGTTTATAAATGTAGCTTAAAAATTAAAGAATTTTATAAATATTTGCAAAACACTCTCTATCGGTTAACAATAATTTGTGGTAGATCAACGAATGCTGTTAGAAACTGTTTAAAAAAAAGATGTTAAATTTTATTGCGAATTCAGGAGAAAACATTGCAAAATGTCTAAATATTTCGAAAAACACTGAAGTAGAGATAGCTTTTTGGATGAAAAGCAAATACTTATATAAAAGAGGAATGCCAGTGGCAACCCATTTAATGAAAATGGTCACTCCGTATTCGAAAAAATAATTAAAGTGACACCACACGACAAATAAAACATACATATTTTCTAACGAACAAAGTTGCGTAAGTTTATCCGATAAAAGTACATATATCAATCATATTCACAGTCTTTTAGAATTTAGAACAAAACTAAACGAATTTTTAGAGGAACGTGAAGTTTGAAACATTTTTGTTATAATTTTAGGACATAGTTAAGACATAATTCACGGGAATGTTGAAAACTGTTCCAAGTTTTTTTTTTACAGAAAGTATTAATTGTCCAGTGGATTTAATGTCATTTGAAGGTCAATTAATACCCCCCTTTCATTCACGCACACACCACCAATTCACATAATTACCGTACACCATTTGGGCGGTGGGTCGGCGCTGAAATGTGCACTCCAACAGAGCATCTTAGTTGTGTTTATTAACATTACCGATCGCAATCGATGACAGTAATTCGCCTTGCATCCTGCCTCTAGTGGGGTTTGAACCCAGTATACCTTCCGGTTTAACAGTCGAAGCTTTAACCACTGCACTACTTGTTCGGTAATTTGGAATAAAATATATGGAATTGTTGTTGTAAATTTACCATAGTAACACCCCTATTTCGCTAGTTGCGTAATGCCATACGACATGATAATTGTCGTGTGACCTCGCCTATACAATGGTATTATCTAACCTCTAGAATCTACACTGCAAATTCACTAATATTTTCTATCACGGCATCAATGTATGTGTGAGTATTTTATATAAATTCTGACACTATCAGCAAATTATCAGGAGGCTATTTCACGATAAATTATCATGAAATTATTATGAAATGTCATCCTTTTGAGGTTATGTTTCATCATTATAAATTTAATTTTCTGACTGAAGACATACATTTTTGTTATGGTAGTATATTTATTTAGCTTTGTATTCTGTGTTAACATATCGAAATTCGTGTTTTTCGTAATTCGTGTTAATTTTCTTTAACATATTTAATTTTTTCAATAGTTGTGTACGTCTGTCCAATATTTTTGTCACTAATCGACACAGGAATTTAACACAGACTGATGTCGTAATTTTTAATGATGAAACATAACCTCAAAAGGATGACATTTCGTAATAATTTCATGATAATTTATCGTGAAATAGCCTCCTGATAATTTGCTGATAGTGTCAAAATTTATATACATATGTAAAATACTCACACATACATTGATACCTTGATAGAAAATATTAGTGAATTTGCATAGTGTAGACTCTAGGTAAGTGAACTGATGTGACGTGACACGACAATTTCATTAAACATAAACATCGCGACATAAATAATTTCCTCAAAATTTGACAAATTATTCTCTTGTCAAAATCAAAATACAAACAATACAGATTTTTTTTTTATCTAGTGAATATCATAGATAAACATATATTTTATCACTTCCGTCGGCGATTACGATTATTTTTCTTTTCAATCCTGCGCCTGCTCGTATGTTAGGGCCTAGGAAATTTAAATTAACGGCAAGTCTCTCCCACTATCTCTCTATTAAATTTCTACTTCGAGCTGCCAACACTAAAAAATCCTTTCGCTCCGTACACTTGCTTTTCCATCAACTAGACAAAACACTGAACTATCTCACATTTCGTCGTTCGAATATGGTATTATATGGTTCTATGTCACTGTAATGTCATTTTGAGAAAACAACGATTTAAAAATTGCAATGCTCAATTTTTTAATTAAATATTTTCTAGACTAAAGAAATGGTTTGTCTGAAAGTTTAATTTACATTTTTCATAAAATTTCATGATATATATTTATAAAAGTATATTTTCATTTCAAAATTAACTTTTAAATTTTATGATAGAACTTTGTTTCACAATTGTTTTTATTGTGGAGTATGGTATATACACAAAATCATTGTTTCTTTGAATTTCATTTTTTAAATATTTTTTTTTCATTTTTGGTGGTTTTATTAAATAGGCAATAAATATGGGGAAAAAATATTTTTTGTCCATGATGATCCTGGCCCGATTTCCCTGCTATTAAATGTTTGAAGAATTCCCGATCGACTCCATTCCCGTTGTAAGAGTTTGAACAAATTCCATCTGAACTACCCTCAAAAGGAACTTGCTTAAAATTCAAAATTGATGAGCATTCTTTAAAATGTTGAAAACCTTCCTGGCGCATTTGTAAAATGTTGCAAAGTTTTCATTTACATTTTATTTTTGCTAATATTCGCATAAAGGAAACTGGTGAAAAGAACTCCCGATTGCGAAATACTCGGTCTAAGCAGCTGTGGACGTATGCAAGTATGACCAGTCGAAAATTTCATCGTTATTTTCGAAATTGATGGATGTATCTTTAAAAAATTAATTATAGCAAACGAAATAATTGAGTTTCGACTTTGAGGTACAACGGAATCGAACCATAATATTAGTTCCGTAAATGTTGGATTCCTTCTCAATATTGCTTAATAATTGTATTAAGTGCGCTAGCAATGTAATGCCCGCTCTGCCGGTTTGACTCGTTTGTCTGTAGAGAGGTGCACCGTTAAATTATCAATATTTAATTTGCTTAAATAGTAGAAGCAGCTGATTTCTGCTTTTGGGCATGTGAACGTTTTGTAAATCAAAACAGACGACAGGTACCGTACTTTGCCTAACGTTTTCTCTTTCACTTCTGGCGAATGATTTTTGTTCAATGTGGTGCACGTATTTTGATTTTAACTGCATCGATGTGGACCCAGATGCGTTGCTAATTTTATGCTCCTCGCAAAGATAGCATCATCCTTCTTTGGTGTATATGGAATGCGTAGTTGAATTCAGTGTTGAAAATTTGCCTGTACTTATGCTGTTCTCTGGAACTGTTCCTTCGGATTTTATTTGTTCTTTGTACATATTATACATCTGCCTGATTGATAAATATGGTTCTAAATATTGTTTGGAATTTGATTTTCGGCAATAGTGAGAACTGACAGTCGGAAATGACTTTATGTGTCCTCTAATAATATGTTTAGCTGATTCTGAAATGCTATTTTTAGAATGCTTCCCTTGTTTGAACTTTTGCGGAACTCTAGATATGTTTCCTTTCGTGTGTGAGCATTATATACCGTTTTTTTTTACTCACGGCAAGTGTCCCCCGCTGAAAATTTGTGTTCGGTTTCGGTCCTCTCCACTTATTAACATCGACAACTTGATTTACATTTCGTTTCTAAACAGTTTATGGGTTTAAGACTTTTCACGGGAACCAATTTATTTCTGGCTGAAATGTATGCCTCGCCTGCCTGTCGTACTTTTTTACGTTTATTGGCCTTTCATTTATCGGTATTTTTTTGCCTTTTCCGTGTTAAACGAGGACGAGAAACAGATTCTGTCGCTATAATAATTTCACCTTGTTCTTTATAATTTTGGATCGTCACTATATCTATTTCATCCAAGGGAAATTAGTGTAAATCATTACCATCATTACCCACTTCACATAACTGATCATGGATAACCACGTCATCTTTTGTAACAATCGGATTTTCATTAGCGTTAGCCCATGCTACTGTGGTAATTTTGAAGTAACTTCTAAGAAAATAAATTCATAGTTTACGCCTACACATAAAAATAAAAATCATTAAAAAACATTAAATATTTTGTATAATTTTTAAATTGTAATAAAACTTACCAAGTTATTTTAATTGACGTTTTCACTACACAGCGCAGTTAAAATGAAACTGAATAGCTGAAAACACAATGTTCTATGTATTTTGGCTCATAACAGTACAGTGATACATTTTGGATAAAATAAATGCTAAAAAGTTCAAAATTACATTTAATTGAGCATAACAAAGTTCTATACTAGAAATGAACAATTACAAAGTTTTATTTAACTTATTTTCAATATTTTGAAAAGTCCATAAGATGTTAAAAAACAAGGTTCTATGATTACATACAAATTTTATACCAAAATATGAAGCAAAAAAAGCGAATAGAACTTTTTCAGTTAGGTGTCAAAACAAACAAATGTAATGATGTTAATAATGCACGTGAAATAGCATATAGAATTTTTTGATACCAAAATGTTCAAAAATGTCGTTTAGAACCCTATTATTATTTTATTTATCGTCGTTTAGATTTGTTTTTCCATTCTAATAAAAAAATTAAATATTTATATTTTTACTCTAATAAATTCTCTATCAAAACGTCAAAGTGTGAGGTTGTTAATAAAAATAAAAATTGTAAAGAAAGGAAATAAATAGAAAAATTAAGTCATTAATTTAAAATATAAAATAAATTTATCCTTATATATTAAATAAGTTTTGTGCGTGTCACAATATTATACGTGTCATAACACATATATAGTACACATATATTATTGCATAATTCGAAGAGTTATTTTTGCAACCCTCCATCTTATATTGCGCTGATAATGCCTATATACTGTGCCTCCTGCTCAAAATCTGTCACGCAAGGCAGATCTCCTGGGATTAAATATGGCAACTGTGAAAAAGTATTCCATATAAAATGCCTAAATCTCTCGGATTATATGGTGAAGAACATTAGTGCTGGTTCTGCTGCATGGCTATGTCTCACTTGTCGTGGCAACCACGAGAAGGTCGATGATTGACTATACGGAAGTCAATGAACCCGATATACCGGGTTCATTACCTTCCGTATAGTACAGCTGGTTGGAGGATAAGATCGATTTACCCAACCAAATACAAAATTCGCGCAATGTCATTGTCTGTGGGTTGCCCAGTTATACTATATACTCACCCCAGAGCTGTTTTCTAAAGTTGTACAGAAATCAGAGGAGACAATATCCAATGAAGCCATCGTATCCATCGATAAAATGAAACTAATTAATGATAACAGCTTTCTAAAAAGTTCATTTATTGTAACATTTAAATCTACTGAATTTAAACAACATACACTACAAATATTTTGCAGCTGTAAATCCATATTGTGGAACGAACTTGATCCCGGGTTATCCAACAGCACAAAACACCAGAGTAAACTGTACACGGAAGCTAAAATAAATTCAAAACAAAACACAATTTTCGATTTTTATGGTGCAACAACAATAAAATATTACTTCGTAAATCACCTGATTCAGATGTGGTCCACGTCCGTTCCATCAGCGATCTCAACCAGCTTAAACGAATACGGAATACTGGAAAAAGACGTCAATAACCCGGATGCATAATCGCCCATACCTGGATTGCAATGAACAACAAGGAGTTACTGGAAAAAAAATATCACAATTATATGTTGGTTCGTTTTATTACTATCTTAGTTTATGACTTAACTTTATGTTTTTTGATATCCATTTTTTTAGTATTTTTATTTATTGGAAACTTTTGTTTACATTTGTTTTAATTTTTTTTTTTGACAGTTTCACATTTTCTTTTATATTTTTATTATTTTTTATTTTTTGGCGTTATATTGGTAATGAAACCTTACAAATGCTTTTTAAGTATATGAATTGTAATGGTCGAATTACACGCATATACACTCTACACAATGGATTAATTTTTGTTTAGTTCAAGTTTTTTTGTTAAATGATAATTTTTCAATTAGTTTATTTTATTTAATTTCTATTACCTACTTTACTCAAAATTATTTTAACTAATTTAAATATTCCAAGATTGTTTTTCATTTTGGATATTTTACTTTTTTATTTTCTCCATAAATCGACATTACGATTGTGTATACTCATTCTCGTTCTAGTGGCAGTATATTTTCTTATCGATATCGAAGAGTTGCTTTTATTAAACAGTACTTTTTATCAGATTTTGAATTATTTTTTGATTATTTTTAATTTCGATCTTATACTCGTATCTACATCTCTCATTATTATTAAAAGTGTGTGCAATGGATAGTAATCTAAAAGAATTTTATTTTATCCATCAAAATATAAGAAGCCTTAGGATAAGCTGGCTGCATACATTGACTCCACGAAAATGAAGCCTCTTATTATTGGTCTTTCTGAGATTTGGATTTATGAAGAGGAAGTTGAAAATTATTGTTTAGATGGGTATAATTTATTTGCTAAGTGCAACAATGATAGTCGTGCGAGTGGAGTAGCTATTTTTATCAATAATAACTTGCACTGTAAACAAGTTAATTTAAACATTCGATGCCGTCGGTGTTACATTTACCCTGAACTCCAAATTGTTTTTCGTAGTTTGCATATATAGACTGAATTATACTAGTGTTCCTACATTCGTTGATGAGTTCGCCAAGCTAATTAATGATGGATCTCATACTAACTTATTTATTATAGGTGATTTCAACATCAATTTTTTACAAAACAATCCACTCCTAGATAGTTTTCTAATGTTAGTCTCCAATAACGGTCTTGACGTTTTGGTTTCTGAACCTACTAGAATTACAAATAGTTCGGCAACTTGTATATACAATATTCTGTATCGATTTGATCAAAGATACTTTAATGAGAAGTCGTACGCTGGTTTAGATCTGAAGATATCAGATCACTGTTTAATTAACATCGAAATATCAGGGCGTATTCAGTACACAAATTCTAGTCGAAACATTGAGGTATCGAATGTTGATCACAATCAATTAATTAATCTGCTGACATATGAAGAATGGGCAGATGTATACTGCTGCAAGGATCCGTCTTTAGCTTTTGACCATTTCTTAAACATATTTAGAGATCACATTGATAAATGTACTACTTTTAAATCAGTGAACAAGCAATTAATTAAGTTAAAGCCATGGATGTCCGATTATCTCTTGAAACAAATACGGAATAGAAACAAGATTTGCCAACTGGTCAAGTGTCACCCTAATAATAATAGGTTAAAACAGTACAGTTTGAAGTTGTGTGAGTCTGTAAACGAGAAAATATGCGCTACTAAAAAACAGTTTTATGTTTGACAGTTCCGTAGTAATGGCAAAAACGATCGCAAAAACTGGTAAACTGCGAACGAAATAATAGTTGGCCATGCACAGCATGTTCCAATTACATAAATTACTGATGAGATGAATAATCCCGTTCAAGGGTCAGTTGACATTGGAAATGCATTCAACAATTTTTTTACAACTGTTTCTTTTTTTTCTACTTATAAAATGCAGTCTACTTATAAAATGCACAATTCTGAAAAGAACAGATAAATCATAGACCACTATGATATTATGAGTAGTTTCCATTTCTCACCTATATCATCTGGGGAACTGTATTTAATAATTAATTCTCTAAGAAACCGATCGGCTCCTGGAATAGATGGGGTATCAAACTGTACTGTAAAAAAAACGGCTTGCTTTCTGGTTGATGTATTATCGTTCATATTTAATCTAAGTGTGGCTACAGGGATTTTTCCGATTACCTTAAAGAAAACCGTGGTAGTTCCAATGTTTAAAAAAAAAAGATAGAACATCTGTAAATAATTATCGCCCAATCTCCCTTCTTTCAGTTTTTTCAAAAATATTCGAAAAGGCTATGAAAGCTAGGTTTGTAAGCTTTTTAGATAAATTCAATTTTCTATCTCCCTTACAATTTGGTTTTAGAAAGAACAGAAATACCGAACAACTATTGTCATTTTTAGAATAAATAAGTATAAACATTGATCACAGTCTAAAGGCGTCCGTTTTATTTATAGATTTGACTAAAGCCTTTGATAGAGTGGAACATTCTACTCTTGTAATGAAGCTTTACCGCATTGGCTTTCGCGATACGATCCACAAGTGGTTATATTCATATTTAAATGGTCGTATTCAGGTAGTCAAAGTAAATGGTCATTTTAGCCATGTTCTGCCGATCAGTGTAGGGGTTCCTCAAGGTTCAGTCCTTGGGCCTCTATTGTTCCTTATTCTTCCTCCCCCATTGCATTTGCTAATGATTTTTCGTTTGCCAACAGTAGTCTTAGCTTACAAGATAACACTAAGTATATTGATAATAGGATCTGTAATTCCAGTGGATGTTTCATGATTGACTTGGTTCATGTTTGTCGTTATCTTGGCATTTTGATAGACGAACAATTAATCTGGAAGCCGCATATTGAAGGTTTAAAAACTAACCTTTTATTGGTAGCAAGGAAACTGTACGTTTTGCGTTCATATTGTCCATTATATTTATTAAGAATGGTTTATTTCGCACTAGCTGATTCAATTCTGCAATACGGTCTCTCCTGTTGGGGTAGTGCATGCAAAACCACGTTAATATCATTATTTAATAGGCAGAAACACATTGCTCGAATTATGTGTTTTAAAGAAACGTGGTCACCGTCCTGGCCCATATTCCAAGCCACTGCGTCTCATGTTTGTCTTCAAGGTATTAAGAATTTTTTACAATATTAGCGGAAACTCATTTATTAACTATTCAGACTATAGTCTCCGATCTAGTCTTCTATTCAAAAAAAATATTCCAAAATATAATTCACTTCTCAGAAGAAGTTTATTCGATGTAATTTCACCTATTACCTTTAACAAGTTACCTTGCAAGATTCGTAGGTGTTGCACCTTATCATTATTTTCAAAAGAACTAAAACTTTGGCTTAGTACAACCAAGAATATTGAGGAGCTCTTCAATTTTTATATTTAACAATAGTACGAGTAGAATTACACTTTCGTGATGTTTATATTATAATAATTGGATTCAACTGCCATAAATTTTTGTCTAGATTATATTATAATTATCTATTATATTTATATATTTCATTAGTATTCTATACCGTAAATTATTAATTAATTAAATTATAAGTTTATTTTATACTGTAAATTGTACTGTTATGTTACATTTTTTTCTAAGTACAGTAAAACTCCTGTTACACGGAAACCATTATCTCGGAAATTTCTCTAAATCGGAAAGAAACGCACCGTCAAGCTAATTGGTATTAAAAATCTATCTAGCTAAACGGAACTCCTAGGAACGGAACGGAATTTACATTTGAAGGATATCTTCATACAAAATTTAATTATTAATTCGGATTTTTTTTTTATTCTTTATGAATAAAATTTCATTGTATTTTTCATTACAAATACAAAGGCAATGTGTTTATGTCATGATTATCAACTCGACAACGTATAGTAGTATTCAAATCTCGCTGGAATTCTGACAGTTCTCGCGCAGAAGTAATATGGCGGATACACAGTAATGTATTAAGTATAATATTCATGTTTATTGCTTACATTTTTACATTTATTTGTATTTAAATTGAATAGGAATTTTAGGATAAAATTAAAACACAAAGTTTAGATTTTATAAATTAAAATGATATTTAATTCGATAAGTTAAGAATTAATTCCAAATTCCATTAAATTGAAAATTGAATTTGCTTTTCTATGTTGTTGTGGTTTTATGCGATACGAATAACATTTGGATATTTATTTTCCCTAGTCCGTACCAAAATTAAATGTTGTCATTGTTTCCAAAAGGCGTGCAATATTTTTTTAGACCTATTAATTTTTACTTGATATATGGTTCTAATAACATAAATACATAATAATTTTTAATGCTTTGTGTATTAAAACTGAAATATAATTATTTTTCATTGTTATTTATTATTTTATTTAGGTTTACTATCTAAGATAAATGCGACCCACCAAAATTTTTATTTTATAATTACAAACATATTCTCGTTAAAAGGGAATCAGTGTTCCTGGCCCGTGTTCTGTTGAACCAAAGGTACACTTTTTCTTATTAATTTACAATATTGTTAATTAATGTATACTTCTTGTAAATAAAAATTGGTCATGATAATAATAAAAAAAAATAAAAAAAAAATACGTAAAAACAATAAAATTTAAATACAAAATATAGCATCTATTAGAAAAACTAGAATAAACTACAAAACTGACGTTTTTTCTTGCTTCATTTTGGTTGTGCCACGTCAAAATTTCATACGATAAAACCAGTTCAGATGACATGAAACTTTTACGCTGACTAAGATCACTGTACACTTAATAGAGGTAATATATTCATTGGTTTTATTTTCGCTCATTTTCGCGCAGCTATGGAAAATTTTCAATATGGCGAATGTAAGAGACCTATCCCATATAATAAACGAAAACTAAATAAAATAATTGCATAAATAAATGTATTTGAATTAAATAATTTTTTTATTTATTTAAAATAACATCTATTTTTTAAGATTTGCTAGGCATGTACATATGCATTCGTATACAAATTATTATGAAAAGGTCTATATGTTCCGCCAATGTTGTTTGACAGATGCGCAATGTATTACCTATATTATGTGTACTGTGGGTGGATAATCATACGTTTGTAACTTCAAACGACGATTGTCGCTGCAATCGACTAAGATAATAGCAACAAATAACTGTAGGAACCAACGACAGGTGACACGACTGGCGGAAGGTGAAAGATGCTTATTGTTCAGTTTTGGTGTAATGAACAATCAATCTTTTGAGCAATTCCCAGCATCAAATCAAAATGCACTATACAAGAAACACCACAGAATTATTTCTCAACGGACAAATTATAAATGGACAATTCAATGTGAAACACCTCTACACATACATGAAGTCATTGCACAAGCGATGGCATTTCAGACGCTTATGTTTAACAAAACATATTTTGTAAAGGGTGTACAGAAACATTTTGGTGCAGCACAATATTGAAAATTTAAAACTTACAAAACCAGTTTTGGATCGTTTTGCAGTTATATTTTAGGTAAGAAGAAGTAAATTAAAAGTTTTTTCTGCCTGATCGAATTTGGATGTTTGAGGAACCAACGTCGTCACCGCCACACTCAGTAACCAACAAAATAATAAAAAATCATATTTTATAATAGATTTTTTTTTTTAATTAAACCTGAAATAAGAGTTTTATTTATGTTATTAAATGAACATCGATATATGTAAATCCAATAAATTTCAGGAGAACAAAAAATTCTGTTTTTTTCTAAAAATTTAGCAATGGTAACCCTATCTACGAAAAATGTTGAAAATGTCTCTGTAAAAATGATTTATTATACTTTTGATTATGGATCCGAAAATCTTCTGAAAGCTTAATTATTAATAATAAAAAATTATATTACAGCTATAAAATTGTTATTTGTTTAAACAAAAAAAAAAAAAATATTTTTATGAGAGAAGCCTACCGCTCAACTCGCTTGTTACGTGTGTGGGTCACGTACTGGCGGAGAGTGTTAAGGCATCCTATTCTTCCTTGAACACATTTATATAGAGAGCCGCTAGATACAAGATAGACGTCTGCTTCTGAATTGGTTTTGATTTTATGGCGGCAATGAATGACTCAACGTGACATGTAGTGTCAATGGTTATAAACAGAATTTGCTCTGCTTGAATATTATTTAATATCAAATATTAAATTAAATAGCATAATTCAACACAACAATTTACCTTCTTAATCCACGACTTATCATTTAAATGGTGCAGAGGTTCTCAAAATATTAAAACAGTAGCAATGTAAGATAAAGTGTACAAAAATGGATTTTTATTAATCAAATATATTTTTAGAATGTGAAGTAATATTAGAAGAATTTATATACAATGATTTTTAAAACTAATAACATTTGAAACAAACAATTATGAACTGAACTGAACCGAATGACTAGTTCTTACAGCAACGCTGAAAATACCATGTGTATTGGAACTTGGTACAATTTAGATTCAACCTTGACTATCAGAACTTTTCTGAAATTGTATCAAAATAATTAATCCATTTACCGCATACGCAATCATCTGAAAGTAGAAAAATTAAAGAGGGTCGAATGGATATTAGGATATTCTAATTCTGCATCACTTCGCTTTTATAATCTTACCGAGTACAGCAAATTTTTGTTTACAGTAAACAGCTTATACGGAGCAATATCAAAATCAAAATGTTCCATTTGTATCCGGAATAAGTTTAACTGAAAAAAGAAGAAAGTATTAGTTGCTTGAAATATAAACAGCAGAAGCCAAATATTTTGGAATTAAATTATCAATTTTTTAAATTTCATCTATCCACCAACTTTAGTCGTTGATACCAAAATATAAATTTTAGATACCATTTGCAATAAAATAACGTTATAAAAATGTCTTAAAGTCAAAAATACAAGTATTTCATTCGAGAAAATTCGGTTCAGCCCGTTTATAACTCGTGGGATTTTATCAAAATATTAATTATTTCTGCGACATAATCGGAAAGGCTGCACATTTGTATTTTGTTGGTATAGCCATTGACCAGAATTTTGTTTTAATTTTTTTAGTGTTAATTTTAAGTGCCTAGTTGAACAAATATTTTTTTAAGTGTTTTATTTCATATTCGAGAGATTGAGCACGTTGTGAAAAGTTGCTGTTCAGGACAATGGGAGCCAAAAATCTATAGCCTTCGGTGTTTAGTATGCTCAATTCGCAACGATAAATTTACACTATAAGCGGTTTTACGGTTCAACTTACGGCAAAAGTATATCAATAAATGACATCACATTTTGTTATTTTCAATAAAACCCATTTAATGATTTTTCTCCACCACGTAGTATTGAGATTTTATGACCTTAAGTTTTGGCAATCAATGTTTTGGTTGGTCCAAGAACTTTCAATCGATATGATACATAATTATATTATAATGCGAAAATTGTATCTGGCTCCAGCGTCATAGCGGTAGTTATGGGTAAAGATAACCAGTGCAACCTACAAAAATCATCAGACCAATCAGTGCCAAGTGTGGAATTTAGTGTTTTCAACTTGTGATGCTGTCTGGGATTTGTAAAAAAAAAACATAACATGCAAATTTTCTTGAATTTTTTTTTACAAATTCCAGACACCATCTAAATTTGAAAACACTAAACTGCATACTTGGCAATCATTGTTCCGATGATTTTTTGAATTATTAAAGAACTAAGTGAATTTGGCCAAAGATGCTTCCACGTGTAGGGCCATGTTGCCAATCCCAACATGCAAACTGTTTTGAATTTTTTTTTACAAATTCCAGACACCATCCCAAGTTGAAACACTAAACCCCATACTAGGCAATCAGTGTTCTGTTGTTTTTTTGAAGTATTAACGAATTAAGTGAATTTGGCCAAATATGCTTCCACGTGCGTAGAGCCATGTAGCCAATCACAACATGCAAATCGTCTTGATTTTTTTACAAATCCCAGACATCATCCCTAGTTGAGAACACTAAATTCCACACTCGGTATTTATGGTTTCGAAGATTTTCTGAATTAAATTTCTTTATAATTTTTTTTTTTATAACTATTGGTAACTTATTTTTGTAGTACTGTGATTCTCAATGTTTGTTGTTTATTTTTAATAATTTTAATTAAACCACGTGTTTCGAAATCCAAACTTTTTTTCTTTTCTACGCTTTTCGTTAAAATGTGTAGCTACACTTTTAATTAACGTTAAATACTTCACACCGGTATAAATATACAATATTTTCGACATTCTTTTAGAATGTTCTTCATTATATACCAACAGCATCAGATTTGTGAACCAAAGTTTTATTAACAAAATTGTTGCATGATTCCAGAACTTTAAACGACATACAACACAATGATGTGGGAATGATAAAATGATTCCAAGGCTGCAGGAAAATGTTCCGTAATGGTTGCATCTCTGTAATTTCGTCCGGCAGGTCCCCAATCCGCGTAAAGCGCCATAAATAGTGATGGACTTAGGCCTAGATTTCAATGTCTTAGTCCTATACATACCAAAGATGATGAAATACTCCGACAACAGTTTGAACATAAGCAGAAATCAATCAGCGATAAATAACTCTAATAACTTTAAAGAAAATGATTTCTAAAGTATTAGAACTCATTTTCAGAACTTTCATTTTATAACA
This sequence comes from Nephrotoma flavescens, assembly GCA_932526605.1. Classification (NCBI taxonomy): domain Eukaryota; kingdom Metazoa; phylum Arthropoda; class Insecta; order Diptera; family Tipulidae; genus Nephrotoma; species Nephrotoma flavescens. The sequence goes on along the minus strand of OW052221.1, from coordinate 125,672,767 downwards.
GTTCGTTTGCACTTTTTATGAATATATTCAATAATAAATTTTCTATTCTACATACCTGTTCCGCGATTTGCTTATCCACGTGCCGAAAAGAAATGTTTAGTTCATTCAAGAGATTTTTTAATTTGAGCAACTCGATATAGTACAAATCGCATATTTCGACAACCACCATAAAATTTACAACTCGATGACACGAATAAAATATGCCGGCAGTCGTTACAAACAAAATCTCTTTATAGTTCGATTGGGTCATCATCATTCGACCGACGATAAAGTATGCATAAAAAAATTCATGTGACGTATTCAAAATATTCGACAATAGAAAAATTAGCAGACGCCTTGATAATAATGCTTGAAAGACCCAAATAATTTTTGATATTTTGAGTAGCAGTCGATCAATAAATTGCAGTCCTCGCGCTAAATCTTTACCTGTACGTTTTTTATTTACCAGATCGATTATTTCTTTTAAATGTTTATTAATTGAATTCAGGGTGACAATTAACCCGGTTAAAATTAAAATAATTCCATATATAGAAATAATATCGAAATTCAGTTGTATAAATGTAAAGCATAGACTTAAAAAACCGAATGAAATGTCTCGTATATAGTCAGACAAAAAACCCAATAATAATAGGGCGCCACTGCCGTATATATGAAGGCAGACAATAGATTTTATATAACCGAACAATATCGAATTATAGTAGAATTCGTAATTATTATAACACAAATTTATTAGCTTTAATGTTTTTGAAAATATTCGGCGATCGTAGTCGTGCAGTACCGCTACATCACAAAACGTGGAATGTACCGTTAAAGCTGACATGACTAGAGTTAGCATATACGTGAAAACTACCACAATGTGGCTGGAGCCACGTGCCATACGAAAAAAAAATTTTATAATTGCGTGTATTAGTAAAATGAAAACGAATGCCGAATATGTTTTGTAGAATCGAATTTCACTAATACAAAGGCGACCTTTGGTATTTACAACAACTTTAAATTTACACAGGCCATAGATTTGAGCTATGACAAGTGTCACTTTAAAAATTGTAAAGTTCATATTGGATAGTTAAATTTAAACTGAACGTAGATTAATAATGATATTATTATTTAAATGACATCGATAGCTATATGAAACGCCTTACGATTAATTCAATTAATCGCTGATAAATAATTTATTGAAACGGAAGGGGAATTATAACAGTAGATGGTAAACAGTAGTAGGTAATATTCATTTCCTAAATGGAGTTCGAAACAATCGATGAAAATAAATATTTAATAACGTTTATTTTGTAAAAACAACAATTATGTTACGTGTGCTGGTTTAAATTAAAACCGTAAACCATAATACCATTACCATTTTTTTGATTCGATTTGGATGTGAGTAGTGTTTCCAAATGGTTTTCTTTAGGAACAACGTAGTCTAATAACAAAATAACTGATTTTTAATTGGCAAGGTCAACCAGTCATTTAAAACATTTCACATGTGAAACTGTAATGTTGAATCACATAAAATTCTAAAAAAACATCCCTAAAGATTAATCGAATTTTTTATTATGCTGGCGCTATATCCTTTGGATACAGGACGATTCGGCGAGTTCATTGACGTTTACGAGTAAGGTATAATCACATACCGAGATACCTGTTCTCATCGCCTTTTTTCATTGCTTCATGTTTTTTTTTTGAACTGAGAATTATTATTACTTTGAACTAATATGCACTCACGAGTTTGAATCTTATAGACTTTTATTGCCTTATATTCGCTTGGCTGTAAATAATCAATTGACACTTGAATAAATGAAAAGACAATTCTGGCACTCCATTATCTGTTGTTTATCTTTACAGTTGTATAAGTGAATCCGACGTAGACCATATTTTAATATAAAAAGCTTCAAACACCAATACAAACTATAAATACAAACTAAGTTCGACTTTAAATTTAAATGAGTGGAGTGGAATTCAGTGAGTTTAGTGAGTTGAGTCAGCTGAGTGAGTTGAGTGCAGTTGATCAAGTTTAGTGAATTGAGTTAAGTGATTTTTTTGAGTTGAGTAAGTCGTATGGAGTTGAATGAGTTGAGTTAGCCGAGTGAATTCTGTGAGTTTAGTGCAGTTTGATTGAGTTAAGTGAGTTGTACGAGTGAGTTGGGTGAGTTAAGTAAGTTGAGTGAAATTAGTGAGTTGAGTTAAGTAAGTTTGATGAATTGAGTGAGTTGAGTATATCAGTGAGGTTGCCTGAGTTGAGTCAGCTGAGTGAATTACGTGAGTTGGAAGTTGAGTGAGTCGTGTTAGTTGGGTCAGTTAAGTGAGTTGAGTGAAATTAGTGAGTTGAGTAAATTGAATGAGATGAATGAGTTAAATGAGCTGAGTTAGTTAAGTTAGTTGAGTGATCTAAGTGAATTGAGTAAGTAAAGTGAGTTAAATGAGATGAGTATTTTGAGTGAGTTGTGTGAATGAAGTCAATTGAGTGAGATCAGTAATTTAAGTGAGTTTGGTGATTTCAGTAAATTAAATGAGTTGAACGAGCTAAGAGTTAAGAGAAATTTAAGTGAGTTAAATTTACGTTGTACTAAAATTACCGTGAAGTATTCATAATCCCATCGAGTCTTTTGTGATATTAACATTAATTTTCAGTAAGTTTTGGGATTTTGCCCGCTGGATTTAATTAAACTATTTTTTAACCGACTATGGTCAAAACAGGTATATAGTCGTGTATGGTATTATATCACGGAAATTATTTAAATTTCTGCAATTCGTGATGATTTTATCTAGGAAGTTCATTTACCGATTCTAGATTCGCTATATCGTTTTCCTTTCCTTAACCCAGCTTAGTCAATTTATGTTTGATCAAGTTTTGAAACTAGCTAATCCTAAATGAAACTTCACCATTTCTCAATAGAGAGGTCAGTGCATTGCAGAAAGAGATAATCCGACTACATCATCTCCATGGAAGAGGGACAAGCATAACAAAAAATTGTAAAATGGAAAGAAAATGAAATCACCCTCGGCTTGCTGAAATGCTTGTATGTCTCATCCACCAGCAGTAATGCCTCTTTCAACAGCCCGGGGTCCTGGCTAGGATTCAATGAACTTATCAATCCTTAATCTGAAAATAACCTAATAATGTAACATTAAATAAATGAGAGGGTCAAATCCCAAAATGTGGTAGCGCCAGCGAAATAAAATAAAATATCTCTCATGTTATTTTTTTCTGTCTAAGAAGACCGAGGTATCTGATACCTTCGATACAAATATGTATATAAATCAAAAAAACATCTACTTGAAAAGTAGACCAGAATTTACTAATTAAAAAAGTCCCCTTCGAAATGCCAGTATACCTCTTCTAAGGGCCAGCATACCTCATCCTTAGGAGCCTTAGGACCTGCTAGTATTCAATGGAATAATTAACCCTTAATCCGAATATAAAATTAATTATGTCTCAGAAAAGGGACGGCCAAATCCATATATAGAATGAAACGAAGGCAAATCCATCAAAGTTTACTGTATTTCAAAATAGGAGGCGCAACTGCCCGAAATTATTTTGGATAAGCAACTCTATCGAACGATTGTTTGCTAATTCTTATTTATATGGCTTAGAACCGTTTAGTGGAAACAGGATTTTTTCATAAGGTAACAACACGTCTTGTGTTAGCGGGAAAGTCTTTCGATAAGTGGTAAGCTCAAAGCGTACTGGAAAACGTGTTTTGATTAAAAGCTCCAAAGATACCGCAAATAAGATGAAATTTGTAGAGTATCTTCCTAAAGCAAGAAGCCTCTGACCACCTACGACTTTATAATAGAAGAATTTTTCAAATTTCCTTTGTACCTTTCTCAATTCACTGATGTAGTATCTTAGTTTCCCTTATAAGAGTATCTAGTGCTATTCATTGCTTGATTAGCATTGGCGAGTTTATTAAAGGCGAAATACTTCCTCATATGTTCCGAATTCCGCAGCCGACCCAATTGATTAGAGCAACTGATCTGTTTGATCCTGTCTTCATTCTGAGATTACGCGTTTACACGTCACTTGTTAATTTTTAACGTGATTACGTAGACAACTGGATGAAAACGTGGTCTATTTGTAGATAACATCGACTACTCGTAGACAACATCAACAACCACCCGTCATTCCGTTAGTAGTGATTGAATGTTTTTCGTATTTTTAACTTCTGTTAGCCAAATAACTTATGCCGTGTGCCTCACATCGTTTTATTCACCTATTACTACGTGCTTGAGTTCGAATTTTTTGCCTACATTTCCAACAAACTAAATTTAAGGTTAGTTCATTACAGTTACATACAGATGTCTCTTATGTTTTTAAATCAGAATAACCATGATATTGACATTTAATCTGCAAATGTAGCTCAGATTTATCAAAGCCGATTAAAAACAAGTTAATTAAAATTTTTAAATAAATATTAGAGACGATATATAATCTAATACTTAGTGCTAAATTACACTAAGGCTGTGTGCCAAACTTAAAATAAAAGTCAATTTTAAGTAAATTTTTCGGTAAATTCAGTTATTTTTCAAAACTCTATGACAAACTGATCGAAAAATCTGTTAAAACCGATTTTTACCGTAGTAAACGATTTACCTTAAGTTTGGCACAAAGCCTAAATTGTTAATTATCCACCATCGGTAATACATACTTCGACAATTTATAAAACTCAAATTAAAATATAAAATTAGAATATAATTTCGGTACATTATATGCTATCTATTGACAACTGGTACGAACTAGCATGAAATTAGTTAATGTCAGTGACTTAGTTGGAAATTGTTAGTTGGAATTGGAATCAGGCGAAAAGGATTAGTACAGCATTAAATGTTTATCTACGTCGATATTTTGGTCTAAAGTTCCGGCTAACTAAATTGGTGATTAGTTCATACTAGTCATTAATAGATGTCTCTAATATTCATAAATCAAATTTGTTTGTTATTTTGTTATTCAGTTGTAAGCTGCAAAATTATCGTTTAGATATGTCAGTATCCGATTAGAAATATTTTGAATATTAATAAATCTTGATTTATTTACCAAATTTTAATTAAAAATCAGGTGTGGTTTGGTTTGTTCTATCTTTACACAGCTGCTACAAACTTAGTAAATTTAGCAAAAAAAAAAAAAAAAATTAAATAAACGTTAATTTCTGACTAAACACAATTTTTTTTACCATGCATAACATAAAACAAAACCGTAATAAAACAAAACCGTAATTCACAGGGCCATCTCTATAAAATTGGTAAAAATAATTTCAAACATATATATCTTGCTGACATCTATAGACATTTAGCCAAACTAAATGTGGTGTTGAATTGAACTATAAATGGTTTGTTCATTGAACTGCCTTAAATATAGTGAGCTAAGTTAATTTGAACCAGGTATATTAAGAATGAATTAGATGATGGAAATGGATGCTACATTAAATTGGGTATATATATGGGCCAAATGAAAAATATTTGAAATAATTTTTTTCGCCGCTCACGGCTGCGGTTGGCTTTTGTGGTGGAATTTAAAGTATGTTCATGACACTAAGCCAATGAGAACTAGCTTAGGTCAGTATGAGTAGGTCCATATATTAATGAATTATATATGTATTTGATTTATTATCAAAATGTAAACTAATTTGGCCATAAACCGGCTAACTAAAATAAAGAAAAATATTGAGAAAATCTAAATTTTAATATTATTTCTTAGAATGTAGACGTCGTTCACATTGTCGACGTCAAGACTCACAAAATCGCTATGTAATCTTCGTCATAGATTACGTGTCGACAATCGCGTAGTCCCTAATCTACCTCGTCCAATCCTGATTGTTGAATTAAAACTACACTCGTTCCCGATTTGGCCAGATTGAGAAGAATTTGTAGTCTGTGTTTTGAGATGCCACTTGGCGTTCACTAGATCATAGGGAACGATGAAACGCCATGCAATTCTCGTTCAATGTTTTATTTTAATTAAAGTTTTGTTATGTGCGTCTATTCGTTAATTTTATTTGTTGTATTTACCAAACCACATCTTAGTATAATTAATTAAATACTCACAGTTTCCACTAATCGGGAATCATGTCGTACACCTGCAAACACCGCATACAAAGTAGTCCGGACTTTATCACTTTGTGCATTAAATATTGCGAATATTCTAATATATAACATTAAATTCGTCATATGATAAATCATAAAGACAAAACCCGCGGCTGAATAATTATAACGTTCGTTTTTAGTTCTGTTGGCTAGTACCGCATTATAATAGTATAGAAATACTTCAAAAGACGATCTTACCAAATTTGTGGCGAAATACATTAAAAATCGTTTCGAAAATTGATTATTCAGTAATTGTTTAATATTATAAATTTTATAAAGGATTTGAGCGATACGGTCAAGCTCGTCACTAACCAAATTATAGTTGCTCCCCTTGTTGATTAATTCAACAGTTTTTTTTAATTTTTGTTGTAATGAATCTGTAATTACCGCCAATAGAATTATAATTATAGTCAAATTGATCATCATAATCACTTCAAAATTAAACAAAAGAAAGTAACTCGAAAATGTTATTATATTGAATTTGGTCGGCCGTAACAACCCATCAACATATAATGCTAGTAACAAAGTAAGGGTGCTGCCATAAACTGCGGTTTTTAATTTAAAACTAATTTTACCACCCCACGTGCGTTTTGAATTAAACTTATTATATAATTTTAACACTTTTCGGATAATGATAAGGTCGTAATTATGTTTGATTACCAAATCATAATATGTTGCCCAGGATGCTGCATAGAATGTCATTACTAACATCAGGTAAGAGGTATAAAATACTAAACCTTGTTGTCTCGCAATTTGTAACACAAAGTTTAATTTAATATTTCGGTAGTTTAACCCAATAAACACTAAAATCGAATAGATCCGATAAAGTTTTATTTCTTTTATCAAGAGTCTTCCGTTTTTGGCGACAAGACAATATTTACACATTCCATATAGTTGTGAGAGCAGGAGGGTTAATTTTAATGTTCGTGAGATCATTTTAACGACACTGGGTTACAAAAGAAAATCGAGTTACTGATTGGTTTGACAAATTTAAATTTGATTATGAATTGGATAATCACATCTATGATAGTTTGATGATTGATTAGTTAGTATTTTTAATATTAATCCTCAAAGCGATTTCCGTATATTTAGTTTTTTTTTTAATTATACCATAATTAAAGTTATTAATGATATTGTAAAAAAATGGTACTATGCCCAAAGTATATTAGAGTTTTTAATGCTTTTAAATTGATGTTTAGTTTATACCAATCGTTCAAAGATGGCACAAATCATACCGCAACTGATATTTATTTAAAATCTGCTATATAAACTTAAATTTAATATTCATCGAAACATTTCTAATCGGTAATTGGAAAACCGGAACGAAGTTTGCAGGTTAGAGCTAAATATCGGGTAGATTTTGGTTTATAAATATTAGAGACATCTAACAATACCTGGGTGAACTAGTTAGTCGGAAATTTAGACAAAAAACTCGGCGTCAGGCACATATCATAACTAGAATGGTGATTAGTTCATACTAGTCATTCACAGATGTCTCTAACATCCATAAAATATTAAGGCCAAGCCGTAAATAATATGGCTGAAAATTTGAAAATCTACGAATAAATAAATAACGTATGACACGATAAAACACGCAGTCGCAATTTTTTCACTGGTACTGGTACCACTAGGAATCCGGGACCCCCGAATAACAGAGGGCGACAAAATAAATTAAATAGATTATATATGTTTAATACTCAGTTGTAAGCAGCAAAATTAGTTTAGATTTATTAATATTCGATTGTAAACATTTTGAAGATTTATAAATCTTAATTTATTTACCAAATTTTATGATTATAAACTTAGTTAGCAAAAAAATGGTGTGTGGTACACAGAATAAACGTCAATTTCTGACTAAATACAATATTTTTAAAGATAGCCGCACAACATAAAAAAAATATGTCCGTTCGAAATCCGTAATTAAGAATTCACAAGGCCATCGCTTTAAAATTGGTAAAAATAATTTTATCTTGAAGATATATATTTATCTTGCTGACATCTGTTGGCATTTGGCCGAACTAAATGTTGAGTTGAATTTAATTATAAATGTTTTGTTCATTGATATTTCTTTCACGCATAAATTAATTTAACAGTGCAGTTAGATGTAAAACATTATAGAAAGACATTTTTGTAAAATCGAATATATTGCAGCTGATATAGTTCTGCCTGAAATATAATTAGAACCAGGTGCATTAGGTATGAATTCATTTTCTTCGCCGCCCAAGGCTGTGGTTGGCTTTTGTGGTGGACGTTTAAGTGTGCTCATTACACTAACCCAATGAGAACTATAGTTTAGGTCAGCATGAGTTGGTTCATATATTAATGTATATATGTATATATGATTTAGTATCAAAATGTAAACTTAATTGGCCATAAACCGGCTAACTAAAATAAAGAAAAATGAGAAAATTTAATTTTTAATATTATGTCTTAGGTTGTAGACGTTGTCTACATTGTCAACGTCAAGACGCACAAATCACTAATCTACGTCGTCTTATAGTTTATATTGCGTAATCTACCTCGTTCAACTCTGATTGGTGAATTAGAACTATATTCATTCCCGATTTGGCCAAATTGAGGAGAAGAGCTGCAGGAGGAGAGCTTTGAAATGATATACAGGATGATCAAAATTAATTAAAGCATCTTGCGCTATTATCCACCCACCTGCGCGAAATACTCGCTGCATCAGGCTTCTATTATTCGGTCTCCAAATGAACGCGGTCGTCATCCATATCGCTCAAAGTAATACCATCATCAATTGCTGGCACCACAACCAGAACTCAAATGGAAATATCATTTTCATTGTAATACAGCATTTCATCCCAATCGGCTAAGCAATTGATCTCAATGCATTTAGAAAATCGCAATTTTTAAGGGTCTGGGATTTTGATTTTTGAAATCTAATTTTGATTTCCGCATTTCCAATTTTATTTATTGTATTTACCAAACCTCATCTTAGTATAACTAATTAAATACTTACAGTTTCCACTAATCGGGAATCCTTATGTCGTACACCTGCAAACACCGCGTACAAAGTAGTCCGAACTTTATCACTTTGTGCATTTAATATTGCGATTATTCTAATATATAACATTAAATTCGTCATATGATAGATAATAAAAAGTAAACCCGCGGCTAAAAAGTTAAAACGATCGATCTTATTTCTGTTGACCAGTACCGCATTAGAAAAGTATAAAAATACTTCAAAAGATGATTTTATCAAATTTGTGGCGAAATACATTAAAAATCGCTTCGAAAATTGATTATTCAGTAATTGTTTAATATTATAAATTTTATAAAGGATTTGAGCGATACGGTCAAGCTCGTCGCTAGCCGAATAATAATTGGTCCCCTTGTTGATTAATTCAACAGTTTTTTGTAATTTTTGTTGTAATGAATCTGTAACTACTGCCAATAGACTGATTACTATAGTCAAATTGATCATCATAATTACTTCGAAATTAAACAACAGAAAGAAACTTGAAAATGTTGTCATATTGAATTTGGTCGGCCGTACTATCCCATCAAGATATAATGCTAGTAACAAAGTAAGGGTGCTGCCATAAACTGCGGTTTTTAATTTGAACCTAATTTTACTATCCCACGTGCCGCCTGAACTAAACTCATTATATAATTTTAACACTTTTCGGATAATGTTAAGGTCGTAATTATGTTTAATTACCAGGTCATAATATGTCGCCCAGGATCCTGCATAGAAGGTCATTATTAATATAATGTAAGAAGTAAAAAATACATAACCATGTTGTCTCACAATTTGGAACAAAAAATTTAATTGAATATTGCGGTAGCTTAATCCAATAAAAACTAAAATCGAATAGATCCGATAAAATTTTATTTCTTTTATAAAAATTCGTCCGTTTTTGGCGACAAGGCAATATTTACACATTCCATATAGTTGTGAGAGCAGGAGGGTTAATTTTAATGTTCGTGCGATCATTTCATCAACACTGGCTACAAAGTAAAACCGAGTTACTGAAATGGTTTGATAAACTGAAATTTGATTATGAATTGGATAATTACACGTATGATAGTTTGATGATTGATTGGTTAATATTTTTAATATTAATTCTCAAGGCGAATTCCCTACCTTAATTTAGTTTTTTAATTAAAAAACAATTAGAGTTATTAATGATAATTAAAATTTGATGATTGTGAATATAATTACAAAAAAAAAGAATAACCACAAATAGAATCAGAGTTTTAGATCCTTTGTATTTAAATGGCACAGTTGGCATTCTCATCCCAATTGCATCAAGATGTAAAAAGGATCTATTACCATCTCATTATGATTGATAATTTAAATTAGCAAAAATTTAATCCCTTGGCTTGCAAAGGTGTAAATAGGACGTGGAAACGGGCGTGCTTGAGTCTAAAAAAATATTGTATCTACAATCTAATCGACCAAACTCTCTTAATAGTTAAAGGAGTATAGTTCGATAGGAACTACTTTACTAACTGTCCACTAGTCAGGATAGGAAGAAAATGTTAGAACATAAGTAAATAAGTAATAAATATTTTTAAACGGAAAACTCGTTTTGCTTGATTTTAAAATCACATAAGACCAGGGGACTTGGACCCATCGATTTAACATTACAAATAGATATACTTAACTCATCAAGACAAATATTCAAAAAAGAAAAATTTTAGTGGTCCAGCTAACCTTGACATTACTACCCCTATTTATATTGAGTCATCCCAGTCAGTCAAATCAATCTATTACAAAAACCCAAGAAAATTTAAGTATATGATGATTACGATCATTAATCCGTATGGGCTACCAAGAAGCCGAAATTTAAAAAAAACATGTTTTTCAAAACTCGTCACATTTGCTACAATTTTAGAGTAATGATCTGAACAAATTTTGTTGCAAATTTAATTAATAATCTTTTATACTTTATCGTAATTTTCAAAAAACGAAAAAGGTAATTTCGAATGAAGTTCATCCCGATTAGTCTGTCCACTGTACTAATAGAAAACTAATGTAAGTATGTGACACATTAACGGTTTTTTGTTAATTGCCAAAATCAGTCGCATGCACACATCAGTTAAAATAGAAATAAAATCAACAAATACGAATAATAAGGAAATTTTAGCACAGTGCTAACGAGACCTGCCAAACACTAGGATTTCAATAATTCAAGTTCTGTCATACACAAGAAAACCTGTAGGCGATTTGGATGCTTGCGAAAATTTTCATATACTATGCTTTATTTTACTACGTGATAGAAAGTTAAATGTGCAGTATACCGATTCCCAATATGCAATGTCGACGGAAATCCGTTTAACTTCGTGTGCCAAAACTGCATTCTTTCCATGGAAAGAACCATGTAAAGAACACGAAAATTCATACTACTTGTCAAAGAAAAGTGTCTCGGTGTGAGTGTGAATCTAAATAAAATCAAATTGGAAGTATGGTGAAATTCTACAGGAAACTTGGGTTTATTCCATATACTTTTCCATACTAATTTAACACACCTTAATAGTAAATAGAGCAGCTTTCCATAGTACTTTTCACATGGATTTAATAATAAATTTTGTTTGAATTTAAGAAAGATTTTGACGTAATTTTTTGTTAAATGTATATATTTTTTAATTTTAACATTTAGAATTATAAATTTTTTAATACAAATTTAACTACTTCTGGTTATGTATTATCATCCACGCTACGAAAAATCCACTCGAGTATCTATTTTAAAAAATTAACACACAAGAAAATTGTAAGAATGAAAAATTTGCATCATCATAAATATTTACATGACGATGCCGTGAAATTGAATTGTATTACCGGTTTATTCCGATGTTGTTAACCCTGATCCCGTTAATACATTTATTATATATCTAATAGGAATATAAAAACTTCAAACTTAAACAATTTAATTAACACAAAATTTCGAAAATGAACCAAACAAAAATGTCATGTAAAACTCAGAACCACGTGATCGATTGCCCAAAATTTATATTTTTGTGTCTTTCATATTTTGTACTATGGAATTTATTTTTTCCACACAGTGGTAAAATTGTACACTGGGTTGTGCCTTATTTTGTATTTAAAACATATTATTTTATCAAAATACGAAATTGATTCAAAGCTAAATTTGCAACAATATTAGTTGAATATTGACAAAAAAATACTGCTTTTCCACAAAAAAATCAAACTCTCTTCGGCTCTGGTAGATTGGCTGATCAAGGTGAATTCAGATTTAAGCTCTCTCGATAACTTTGGAGGTACCTATTTTGAAGCTTTTCGTTTTTGCCAGCTACTTCCATCCTGCCATCCATAACAAATAAAAAAATATTCACTTTCATGGATAGAAGGATTTTGACTGTTCTCTTCACAATTTTACTCAAATTGTGAAGAGAACAGATAAAAACCCTCTGCCCTTGTTTATGCTAACATTCTTTGAAGTACAAGTTATAAAAAATATTTATGCAACTAAACATATCTTAAATATAAATATAAAAATTCAGGAATTAAGAAATTCAAAATTGATTTCACAATACAAAATATATGAGTTATATGGACACACTCATAACTATTGCAATAGAGATCCAAGATGCGTGAAGTGGGCCAGCTTAACTTCTCACAAAGGGAATAAAAACCCAAAGAAAATCCAGTAAATTGTGTGAACAGTGGTGAACGACATCCTGTAAGCTATAGAGGTTGTATAGTTGCCAACGAACTTCAGAAGATCCGAAATGAAAGGGAAATAGGGAAAGATATACGTATAGATTCAAGAAACCCAAAGAAAACGGAAATCAAACCTACATAAGTTGCTTGGACACAAGAACACAGATAAATAATGGCTCTGACCGTTGTAGTCAAATATTCCAATCAATTTTATACATAATGGACGAACAAGAGCAGAAACAAGACAAAACTATAGGATCAAATATTCATAGACTAACAAAACTAAATGCTGTAGAAGATAGCGGAATTTTGACAGCGGAAAATAAGAGATTACGCTATTCGCCGCAAGTGGCAGCACTCTCACTAAAGAGAATTATTTTTGTTATGTAATTACCAGCGGAAATTGTTTATTCATTATGTATGTATATATTTTTTCACTAAATAAAAATTCTCAGCGGAATAAAATATTAAAAGTGATCCTTAAAATGGCAAATTGATTGATCTCCGAAGTAAAGGAACTCGGAATATAAAATGTTGAAATTTAACAGTATTTCGTCTTTCCGGCGTTTCTTCCACTAGTAACCAATATTTTCGTTTGTTTTTCTAATAGCTTAGGTAATACTGAGACTATTTGGAAAATTTGGTGAAAATTAATGGACTAGAATTTTCACTAAATTTTTTTGATTTTCTGCGGCCGTACAAGTTATTAATTAACGTATGACCTAAGCTATTAGAAAAAAAACCGAAAGTATTGGTTCCTAGTGGAAGTTTTTGAGATTTTGGCCAAAACATGAAAATAACTTATATGGCCGCAGAAAACCAAAAAGTTCTAGTGAAAATTCTAGTACATGAATTTTCCCCAAATTTTCCACATAGTCTCAGTATGATCTAAGCTATTAGAAAAACAACCGAAAGTGTTGGTTACTGTAGTGAAAGTTTTTGAGATATTGACCAAAAACTGGATATAACTTATACTGCCGCAGAAAATCAAAAAATTCTAGTAAAAATTCTAGTGCATGAAGTTTCCTTAAATTTTCTATATAGTCTCTGTATGACCTAAGCTATTTGAAAAATAACCGAAAGTATTGGTTACTAGTGGAAGTTTTTGAGGTTTTGTCCAGAAACAGAAAATAACTTATATGTCCGCACAAAATCATAAAATTTTAGTGAAAATTCTAGTCCATGGATTTTCACCAAACTTTGCACGAGTCTCAGTATAATTTAAGCTATTAGAAAAACCGAAAATATTGGGTACTAGTGGAAGTTTTTGAGATATTGGCCAAAAACTGAAAATAACTTATATGGCCGAACAAAATCAAAAATTTTAGTGAAAATTCTAGTCCATGAATTTTCACCAAATTTTCCATAAAGTCTCAGTGTGATTTAAGCTATTAGAAAAACAACCGAAAGTATTGGTTACTAATGGAAGTTTTTGAGATATTGGACAAAAACTGAAAATAACTTATATTGCCGCAGAAAATCACAAAATCCTAGTGAAAATTCTGTCCATGAATTTCCCCAAATTTTCCAAATAGTCTCAGTATGACCTAAGCTATTAGAAAAATAAACGAAAATATTGGTTACTAGTGGAAGAAATGCCGGAAAGACGGAATACTGTTAAATTTCAACATTCCATATACCGAGTTTCCTTTACTTCGGAGATCAATCAATTTGCCATTTTAAGGATCACTTTTAATATTTTATTCCACTGAGACTTTTTATTTAGTGAAAAAATATATACATAATGAATAAAATCCGCTAGTAAGTACATAATAAAATTAATTCTTTTTAGTGATAGTGCTGCCACTTGCGGCGAGTAGCGTAAACTCTTTTTTCCGCTGTCAAAATTCCGCTATTTTATACAGCATCAAAACTAGGGAACAGCGTCATGATAGCTCCTGCAATAAAACCATAAAAATGACTGGTATTAGAATTTTAGCATGGCACCCCAATTGCAACTATTGCAACTTCAGCATGAAGTGTAAATAATATTTGACACTAAAAACATTTATGTTTGCCTTACACGTTTCGGTCATTTCACAAAACAACCAGATATAAAATTTACACGATATATAGGAGTACCGGTTTACGGCGATAACAGACCATGCCAGGCTCAAATTGTTGATGCAGCAAAAGGGCCTTAGTTGTCGGGCCTGAAACTACAAGGTTATAATTTTAAGATCATACATGTTATCGAGAGTGCACTGTGATACCGTTAAAAAAATACACACTGAATTAAATTTGTTTAGTGATTACCATTTTGATAGCTTTAAAATCATCGAAGATTTACAAAAATATGGTTTTCATTCGTGTAGAGCCAAAAAGTCAAGTATCACTCAGCGAATATAGTACATTGTAAATAAAAAGACTATCGAGAGATTAAAACGCATGTAGTAATTACCAACCGAAAATGCCAAACAAAATCCACAATTTTATCGTTCAGTGCAATATCTGTAGACAGCCCAAAGCTATGAATACGTGTGGTTATCCACCTCCTAGGCAAGCAGACAATTACTCAACGACCATTACAGAAAATTTTTCTGGACTTGTTAGGACCGTATCCAGGACCTGTGAAAGACAGGTCTGTAATACGAATCGTTTTGGATAACCTCACTAAATTCATGTTTCTTGAGACATTCGCTAGAGCTTCCTGCTGATGATTCTATTGTTTTTCCCCACACTTCACTTTTCGGACATTACATTATTAAATATGCTGGGGTTTATCAGTTTGGGTTTATTACACGAACGAGTTCATGAAAATTTGAAGCAACCATATGAAAAGTATTCAAAACGTTATAATTTACGTACTCGAAACAGAAAATTATTCATTGGGCAGAAAGCGTACGTTCAACAATATCCAAAAAGCAACGAGTCAAACATAATTCGCGTACCCGTTTCTGGAAGCCTTGGATTGGTGGGTCGAATTTTGTACATTGATGATCGCTGATTATTGATGAAAATTTCATAAAAGGGAAAATTTTGTCTACGCAAGTTAAAATATAATTAAAAATTATGTTGTATAGAATCGAACATTACTTTAGAAAGTTAAACAAAAAATCTACAGTTTATAGCTTATAAAACAAAAATTAATTAATCTGCCCGTGATCATCACGAACCACGTAAACTAATGAATATCAATGAGAAAGTTACAACTACTACAATGTTTGATAAAGAAAGGTGAACGAGGGCACATAAGGACACCATCAACTCAGAACATTTATTTGGTAACGTACATATTTTTTTTGTTTTCTAAATTTTTTTTTTGAATTATCAATTCGAATTATCAATTTACTTTGCCATTTAATTTTTTTTTGTTGTTTTCTTGTGTATGTTGTTTCTGTTGTTGATTGGATCTCCTTAAATTGTAAAATTTTATTTTGATTTGCATTTAAATTTATTGTTGATTATTAGATTTATAAATACAGGTAGTCCCCGAAAAACACGGCACTTTAAGAACAAGAGTTTTGCAGAACACAGAGACCTTCTCCCGAATTACACGGTTTCAAATTGCACAATTTTCGAGTAATTATTTGAATTTTCTTTTCAATGTGTATACAGGGTGTCCAAAATTTGGACTGTCAAACGGAGCAGGGTGATTAAAGAGCTCTTTTCCAACAAAAACAGCCAAGTAAAGTTTTTTTCGAATTGTTGATGTTGCAAAAACTAATCCACTTTTAGTGTTTTTTAGTGAAATCGCATGGGACCACACACCGAACAATTAATTAAAAAAACCAAGAGTTCGCTTTTGTTTAACTTTCTATTTTAATATAATCTAGAAGAGTGTGTCGTTCCAATAAAATCATTTTCCTCAGCTGCATTATCTTCCGTCAAATAAAAACAATGATTTTTTTAATAAGATATAATAAGGCTTTTATTGTTTTTCAATATTTTTTTGTGATGTTTAAGTAACGCCAACGGGGAAAAAATGTACTACAGAAATTTGACCCACTATCAGAAAAATGCGACCCATGCTGATTTTAAAATGGTATCACACACCAAGTTACCGACAACAGAATAGTTTAATCAATTTTTTGACAAAGTATGTCGTGTTTATTAAAAATTTAACTTAATAAAATTTCGAGTTCTTAAACAGTGTTGTCAAAAATAAAACAAAATGAATTTATATTAATGTTAAATATTATAATTAGTGGCAACAATTTAAAATAAATTTCTTCAGGATTTCCCGTGTGAGTCGATTGTCGCGGACGTTCATATTGAAATTATGGAAACAAAACGTAAAATTCACGAAACACCCGAAGAGTATTATAAGATGTTGTTCTTTGGGAAGAAAATGTGAACTTTCGGACAATTGCATTATTAAATATACTGGGATTAACTACGACGATTTGAAAAATCAGATATCCAAACCATTCTCGAATTGTAACGAAGATACGTTAACTATAATCCTATAATCCAAAGAATATCGACATTTGCATCGAAACCACGCAGAAAACTAAATCATTCACTACGCTAGTGAAATTATGCAAATCCGCAATTGGTAATTTTTAATATAATTTAATGTGGAGGATTAAATTAATAAATGTTTATATTATTTAGGAAGCCGGAAAATATTAATTTAGAATTAAATTTCAGGAAATCTACAATCGCTTGTGAAATAATAATATTTTTTTGAAATATTAATTGCTGATTGTGTAGACTATAATTGTGTTACTAACCATTCATTTTATCTAGGTGTCTTTAACCGGGCTGATTCAATCAATCAATTTTGTTTAGGAACCCGAAAAGTGTTAATGTAGAATTATATTTCAGGTAGATTTTTATTGTGTTGTGCCTTAGGATCGCTAGGTATCTGAAGCCGGCTCGTTACGTCCGGAAATAAAAAAAATACCTTTCCTATCCTTCCTATTGTTATGTCTAAACAGGCTATAGGAATAGGCCGGCGTTAGGTTAGGTTAGGTTTCAGAGGTTGACACTTAGGCCATTTTTTGGCCCATTGTGATCCCACGCATTCACGCCACATCATTAACCCATTCACCTATTCACCTACTCACACAATTACAGTATACCACCTGCACATTGCAAGCTCCATGTCAACCTGTACATTGACATGGAAGGTGGGTCGGCGTTGAATTCTGCACTCCATCAGAGGGTCTTAGTTGTGTTTATTAACATCACCGATTGTAATCGATGATGAAAATTCGATTTGCATCTAGCCTCTGATGGGATTCGAACCCAGTAGTACCTCCCGGTCCAAGTGCCGACGCTTTAACCATTGCACCACTTGTCCGGTTTAGGCCGGCGTTATTCGCGACACTTGTCCAGTACTTGGTTCTACAGTCTAATCAATCAAAAGGAAAGTACTTAAGCGAAACTGAACAAAGTCAATTAAAAGTTTTGCTGTCGTCAGAGTTAACAGTGTCAGAGTTATGCTGGTGTGTCCTAACAAAGCTCTTAATTAAAATAACCACCGATACGCCGATCAACATCAAGCCGTATCGTGTCGCTTTCGCAAAAAGCCCGATTATCAAGAATGTTGTGGAGGAATTGTTACAGAACGGCATTATTCGACCTTCTGATCCTCCGTACACCCGCCCATTGTCTTAGTCGATAAGAAGAATGGCGAAAGTCTAATGTGTGTCGAATACCGGCAAATTTCCTCGATGTGTGTCGACCGGCAAACTAAGGTCACTGTAAAGCAACCATACTCCGATGCCTATTGTCGTTGGCATGTCTGTCCGGAAATAAATATTTCAGTACATCGGATATGAAAAAGCTATCATCAGATCGAGGTGGACGATGAATCGAAGAAGTACACCGCTTTCGTAACGATAGAAGGGCTTTACGTATATAATCGAATGCCCTTCGGTTTAGTCAACGCACCAGCCGTATTTAAAGCCATGATGGACTCTGGTGAAATGGGTGTATACCTCGACGATGTACTGATTCCGAGTAAAACCGTTAAAGACGGATTGATACGACTATACAAGTTTGTCACCGTTGTACGACAAGCCGGATTGACTCCTCGTCTGAATAAGTGTAAATTTCTAGCAACCGAGATCACCTTTTTGAGGCACGAAATCAGTGAAATGCGCCCCGGAGAAGGTAAAGTTTGTGCCGTTAGGAATTTTTCGCTGCCGTCGACAGTCACCGAAGTCTGGCAATTTTTGGCTCTCACCGGACTGTTCCGAATCTAACTCACCAGTTGTCGGTTATTCTTTTATTTTTCTTCGTAAAACGATTTATGATAGTTGGTATGTGTGCTATTGTTTCTCGGTATACAAGGTGATTTTTTTCAAAGATCAATAGGAAAAAGGTATCTAAACTAATTTAGAAACAGTAAATAAAAACTATATCATACCACTACATTCAAACAAATGTGTGAACGCAAAAAAGGGAAATGTCCGTTGACCATAATTTATTGTATACATTTGTTGCATTTATTGAAATTTTTATTAAAACGAAATTTGAACTCATTTGAGCACAAAGTTCCGAGGATCCTCAGTTACGAATTTTTGGTATTTTCAACTAAGTGTTTCTATAAGTTTTTGATTAATTAATTTCTAGTTTTATTTTAATCCTTAATTTTCAAAATGACTGCTGAAAATCAAAAGATAGTTCGAAAAATGTTCAATTTCACTTGAAACTAAACTAAACATTTTGGACCGACTAAACAAAGGAGAAAAATTTTCGGTGAAAGAGAGAGAACTCTTATTGAGGCTACTATTCATACAATAAAAAAGATGAAGAAAAATACGAGAGTATGCATTAACAGTACTTTTAGGTGTTAAATGAAGTTTTTATTCAACAAATGCAAATATTATGAATACTGAGGAAGCACTTTCAATATGAATTGATGATTATGTAAATAAAAGAGTGCCTCTGAGCGGGATCATTATCAAACAAAAGCACTTAAGATATATAACCATTTATAAGAGGGCCAGAAACATCCACAGAATAACAATATCAATCACTTTGTACACGTAAAGTCTGTATGGAAAGGTTTAAAGCAAGGTATTCTCTACACAATATTAGGCTCCAAGAAGAAAGTGTTATTTTGCTTTCATTTTGATAATAAAAATTAAGAATAAAACGTTTTTCCAAAACTATGTAATTAAAAAATTAATTGGAATTATGTAAATTTCTTAGAAGTGTTTACCAATATGAATTCAGAAACTAAAAATGTTTAGTTTTATATTAAACCCGGAACGAAAACAACAATTAATCGTGTTCTTCGGGGGCTACCTGTAGTTTTTTTTATTTCCTTTCGTTGATACTTTGTGAATGGATTTTCATTTTTGATGTTATTTAATTTTGTTTTTTCCACGATTTTGTTGGGAATATAAGCATACAGATATTATAGGCGAAATAAGTTATTGGTCATGACATGAGTGAGAGTCTGCGCTTTTCGTTAACATATTTTTTTCGTAATGAAAAGTTAATGTTGTGTTTTGAAATTTTGAAAAATGAGAAGAGCTTGGATGTAGTCGTATACTACGATGAACCATTTTAAAATTTATATTGTAATAATGGCTTCCGGCGTTCTATTGAGTGATAAGATCCCTCCCTAGCTATCCATTGTGAGCAGAGCGTGGTATGCGGCGTAGGATGGACCCAAGCCATACGTTACACAAACTGAGTTGATGTGAAATCACGTGCAATTCCTAGTCATCGAAAAATGGGGAGATAATAAGAAAGTGCACTGTTCTGTTATTGCGAGTCGAGAGGGAGTTGTTGGAAACCAAACGCAACCGGCTTGCGACTAAACTGGTTACAGTGCCAAATTTTACTATGTGACCGTAGTATGATCAATTAAGTTTTCCTATGATTTGCGAATGGCTGTCCCAAACACAATTTTAACAAGTGAAATTTAAATCTTAAAATACATTCAATTTGTATCAAGGTTGTGTTTGATTTTTTCTAATTTTATATAATTTTTAGTTAATACCTGGGTTGGACTAACTTTACAAAAGCCAAGTGGATTACTTATTGGTTAGTGTTTTCTGATAATTTTATTTATATTCTCCAACAGAATCGTGGAATAACTTGATAACGGAAAAGTTTTGCTCCGAGGAAAACCACAGCATCAAGCTTGCTATTAAGTTTATTCCCGGATAAATTAAAAACAAAACTAGCAATCCAAAAAATGTTGTCTAACCAAAATTTGCTGAATCATTGTTATTTATATATAAAGTTACTTACAGTGTCCACTGATGCCCGATCTAATTCACTTGGCTCGCTTGTGATTTCATAAGCAGCAACATTTATATTCATAATCTCTCGATTATACATGTCACTTAATTCTAGAAAACCGACAAAACTTATCGTACGAACAATGATGTAACAAATTCCACTTGCAAACTGCAGTTCAAATAACTCACGACCTGCTTTCCATGTCACCAATGTATAATACACATAAAATACGTATGTCGATAATTTCAAAAGGCTGGAGGCTAGAAATATGATTGTCCGTTTTGAATAAATTTTATTATACAAGCGAACAGCCGAACGTAGTTCGATCAAATCGTTTACGATTTCCTCGAATTTCTCATGCATTTCAAAATGCCCTGAAGTTACACATTCATGATTAATGTTACTTATTTTATGTTTCATCGTTCTAGCAACTAAACATATCAAACATAAACTAAACATCGCATTAATGTTTATAAATATTTCGTTTACGAATAAAAAATATATCACGAGCAATTTTAGGAAAGCAGCACGCGGATAATAGTTTACGTAATCCATCAAAAATGCAAAAGCCAAGAAAAGTGTACGGCCGTAAAAAATCACAATCATTCGTAATTTTAATTGACGAATTAATTTCGTGTTCAATTCGAAATCTTTATGTTTGATTACACGAAACAGCTTACTAAACATATCGTGATCGTAATTATACTTCACTAGCAAATCATAATACCCGCAATATATTGAAATCGCTACGAATATAAAAGCACCTTTCGAAATAATACTGAATATCACCGGTTTTGAATAGGATAAAAGCAAATGCCCACCATACACCAGAAGAATCGTATTTAGTATCAGAAACATGCAAACCGAATAAATTCGATACGATCGTATTTCACTAAAAATTATTTTGTTTGTGGTGCAACGTTTTGTTATCCATTTATAAGGAAATAATCCGTAAATTTGTGTTATAAAAACGGTTAGCTGAAAAATGTTGAACGCCATTATTTTAGTCGGTGTAACGCGGATTAAAAAACATTTACTATTACTAATTAAAAGGGATTAGGAAATATTTTTACGGTATGTTTTTCCTGTTACTAGTACAACACATAGTAAAATCGACGGATCAAAATTATACTCAACTAATTCGGGTAGGCGGTCGAAGGCGTTTCCAATAAATCAATTAAATCAGTTGGTCACACCTTTGTTAATTTCCTTCGTACTAGTTTGACATTCGTTATCAATTTATTATTATCAAAACCATTAAGTATACAAGAATAATGTTAAACATGTTAATAAAGCAGGGCGGATTACACACTTTGCGGCAGTTATCACTCAAAACTAGCGAAAGCAGATTTTATCGCTATTTAATTCTTCAGTCATCGTTGAGGTTTAGTTTTTAAATCGATTTGGAGTCGCTTAATTTGATTCAAGACTCATATAACATGATCAAATTGTTGAGGCAGTTGATATTCGGTTTACGGAAGCTCGCGACACTGCAAGAGAAGTAAAGTCAATGAGGCTGGATGTTTTGGGTTTAAAACCGGATGAAGAATTCACTTCTGAGGTTAAGGAAATTATTTACTATGAATTCGAAGCTTAATTAGAGGCATAACTCAGAACTTATGCGATACACTCAATATCACGACATGCTCAAAGTCAAGAGTTGCGACTACGTCGTTGACCAGCTTAATTTGTCACCGAGTCTGAAGTTTCAGTTCTTTTGTGTATGTGAGAAGAAAGAAGCCGCTAGCCTAATAAATTATTTAAAGATCAGAGAAAAACGTAAATCGACGTCACGTGGAGTTGAAAATTATTTGTGACACATGTGCATGTGTCATAATATGCTATGTTTTCCGCACTCACCCTACATAATACATAAACATCGCATGGTTTGAGGGCGAGACCAATGTGTACCCCTTGTGCGTGTGTGCGAGCGGCTGAGATATAGACTGTTGTGTTGTGTTTTCTTGATTTGGTGCGTGCCGCTGATACGGATGAGAGAAAGTGTGCAAGTGACGCGCTCAAACACACCAAAAAATATTCTTCTGTATTTTGGTGTGGTGCAAGAAATTTTGAGTTTTTTGAGTCAGTTTGGAATGGAATTTTGATTTGAAAATAAACTCAATTTTTTTTTTTTTTTTTGAAATTTGTATGAGCCAAGTTCGATTGTAACGTCGTACAGTTTTATTCTTGTGAAGATAATTAAAAATTTGTTTTTTTATATACCAAAAAACAATTATATGTGAAAACATTATTTAATGTGTATAAACATTTAGTTTTGAAAAAAATATAAAAAATTATCTTCGATTTTTTTTTTAATACTCCGCCATGTTTCAGAATTTGTGAAAATGAGTGGTAAATTAACCATCGGATTTTGCTCTTGGGGCTGGGCAATAGCTGAATACAAGAAAACACGTACTATACACATCGTATGAACACAACGCAGTAAAATGTATAGGCTGATAAAGCAATTGTAAAAGTCTTTGTTTACCAGAAGTCTATGAATTGATTTAGTTGTACCGCGTTCCTTACGCGGTTCACAGTGATTAAAAAGTGAAAATTAATTAAATAAAAAAAATATTTTGTATGATATAGACATTATTGTGATGCAGCATTTCAGTCATTTAAAACCAGCTGTATTTATTGCGAGTGCTACACGCTATCACAGAGCTCCGACCACCTGAAGCTCAACGGCATTATCGGGTCAAAGACGAAGGTACGCCAACGTGCTTTTTTATGGTTGGCCAATTGAGGCCATTCGAATTATACGGTTTGGCGAGACAACGATCCACATTTTGAGTAACGTTGAACCCACGCACAATATCTACGGTGGTTTAGCAAGGCCGAATTTACGACGGATTTTCGGCGGTACCACGCGCATCAAATATTTACAGGTGGCCAGTTGATGCCACTTCATCATTTTTTTATGGTGTTTCGGCAAAACAACGCCCAACGCGGCCTATTAAGTCTATCCGACGAGTTGTTTTCTGTCAAGGCAATCCAACGCCCAACAGTGTAGCGGTTGGAGGCGAGGATCGCTCAACGTGTGTTATTTACGGGTGGCGAGTTGAGGCCACCTCATCCGTACCGGTTTTTTTTTGGCAAAAAGGTCTCCCATCGAAAAAAAATATATACGGGTGGGTTTTGGCAAGACCGCGCCCAACGAAAAAAACATATTATTATCAAAGGTAAAAAGGTCGTCCAACAAAAAAATATACGAGCCCGTGCCCAAGAAATATTATTCAAGGACAGGCAAGGACGCCGCAACCCACCCCACAGGGTAACTGCTCAAGGTCGCAGGTACAAATCTTTTTTTTTTATCTTTTATTATTAATTTTGTTTTGATTTTTTGTTTCAATTTTAAATTTCAATATATTTTTTTATTTTTTTTCAGCAAACTGGGTACTTGTGACTCGGGAGGATCCAGTCGTTGCCGGATGGACACACGCGGTTATCATTAATTTTACTACGTTCCTCAAGTTTCGTCTAACGAATTTCAGCGTCTTTAATTTAATTTCAGTTTTGCTTTGGATTTTTGTTCATTCTGTTCCACGGTGTAGCCCAGGAGCATGCAAGCCTCTTATTCTCCCACGACCTATGCTGTTACCCTGAGATCTAGCCGGCAAAACATCACCGTGAGAGATGCCTCTGCGTGCTTAGTTGAACACTGCGGGTTGGCTGAGAGCCATCCATAACAGCCAGTAGAATATTGCTAGATATTGGCTTACAAGGGTCATTTTATTAGGGAATTCTTCTATTTAAATTTAGTACAGATGATTTTAAATATATAAGCAATTTAGGTTAGCAGATTCATCGTTCAATGTACCAGGAGAAATAGATTTATTAATATAAATTTAGATGGGTATGTTCGAAACAGAAGCCGTACCAGATTCGCCAATTTCACAGATGAAAAAGAGTTTTGCGAATCATTTTGTAACCCAGTAGCACAAAGTAGCGCTCAATGAGCGCATAAACATTATATAAATGGAGCGCTCAAATTTGTATTCAGATTGATGCACGTAATTCCATGCTATTAGTATTTTTGCCGACCGAAAAATCGGTTTTGTTTCCCCTATGTTAACTTAATGGATTAACTAGACATATTATTTTTTTACACCATACCCTCGTAATACCTAATCCAGCAGATCTGGGAGTAAGCTAGGATTCAATAGATTAGGAAGTAGAAATAAGGCGGCCAAATCCCTAAATGTAATGTAGCGCCAGCGAAATAAAATTGTTGATAGTTTTATTTTTCAATCCGACTAAAGTTAGCTGTAGTTCTGGCTTAGTGGAGTTTTGTTCATGGTTTTTGTACTAGAAACCAAATTACCTTCCGTGCCTCAGGGTTTCCAACCGAAATTGCATGTAAATTGAAACTAAATAAATTTTAATTGTAGTGTTTTTCCACCGTAAAGTATTTTCCGCGATATTACCGGCTTAGAGGATTTTCACAGTATTTACTAATATTCGCTCCCAACACCCCACTTTCTTTTACTCCAAATGTTCATAGAGCTCGATACACCACATTTGATTTTTAAGGCGGAAAATGCAACTTACCAGAAATTTATTTTTTGCAAAAATTAAAACACCTTATAAAGGGTGATTTTTTAAGAGCTTGAGAACTTTTTTTTAAAAAAAAATGCATAAAATTTGCAAAATCTCATCGGTTCTTTATTTGAAACGTTAGATTGGTCCATGACATTTACTTTTTGAAGATAATTTCATTTAAATGTTGACCGCGGCTGCGTCTTAGGTGGTCCATTCGGAAAGTCCAATTTTGGGCAACTTTTTCGAGCATTTCGGCCGGAATAGCCCGAATTTCTTCGGAAATGTTGTCTTCCAAAACTGGAATAGTTGCTGGCTTATTTCTGTAGACTTTAGACTTGACGTAGCCCCACAAAAAATAGTCTAAAGGCGTCAAATCGCATGATTTTGGTGGCCAACTTACCGGGCCATTTCTTGAGATGAATTGTTCTCCGAAGTTTTCCCTCAAAATGGCCATAGAATCGCGAGCTGTGTGGCATGTAGTGCCATCTTGTTGAAACCACATGTCAACTAAGTTCAGTTCTTCCATTTTTGGCAACAAAAAGTTTGTTAGCATCGAACGATAGCGATCGCCATTCACCGTAACGTTGCGTCCAACAGCATCTTTGAAAAAATACGGTCCAATGATTCCACCAGCGTACAAACCACACCAAACAGTGCATTTTTCGGGATGCATGGGCAGTTCTTGAACGGCTTCTGGTTGCTCTTCACTCCAAATGCGGCAATTTTGCTTAGTTACGTAGCCATTCAACCAGAAATGAGCCTCATCGCTGAACAAAATTTGTCGATAAAAAAGCGGATTTTCTGCCAACTTTTCTAGGGCCCATTCACTGAAAATTCGACGTTGTGGCAGATCGTTCGGCTTCATTTCTTGCAGGAGCTGTATTTTATACGGTTTTACACCAAGATCTTTGCGTAAAATCTTCCATGTCGTCGAATAACACAAACCCAATTGCTGCGAACGGCGACGAATCGACATTTCACGGTCTTCAGCAACACTCTCAGAAACAGACGCAATATTCTCTTCTGTACGCACTGTACGCATTCGTGTGGTTGGTTTAATGTCCAATAAAGTAAACTGAGTGCGAAACTTGGTCACAATCGCATTAATTGTTTGCTCACTTGGTCGATTATGTAGACCATAAATCGGACGTAAATCGCGAAACACTTTTCGAACCGAACACTGATTTTTGTAATATAATTCAATTATTTGCAAGCGTTGCTCGTTAGTAAGTCTATTCATTATGAAATTTCAAAGCATACTGAGCATCTTTCTCTTTGACACCTTGTCTGAAATCCCGCGTGATCTGTCAAATACTAATGCATGAAAATCCTAACCACAAAAAAATCACCCGTTACTAATGGTTCCACTTCCGGTACCAAATTTCAATTGAAGCTCCCAAATTATAGAAAAAACCGACGCACAAACTTTAATTTGTTTTTCTTCAGTCTGGGTTGTAAAGAGGCCTAATTTTTGTGTAAAACAAGTTTTTTTGTTAAAAAACATAATTTACGCTTACATTTTGAAAAAAATTATGTTGACCGATAGTGTTGCAAATTTCATTTAGAACCCTTTAGTTTAGCAAAGAGTATAAACAGTATCAAAGAGATGTAAAAGAAGTTAAAATTTCATCAAAACATTGTTGGGTTAAACAATCGAATGGGTCCCATTCAACTTTACATTTTTTTAATCTTCGTTTCTTCTTATACTAAAACACTTTATTTAGAAGAATAATATAAACAAGAATAATTTTAGGTTTCTTACTCACCTAATATTACGTATAAAGTATAAAACGATGATTTTGCTTGTTTAATATTTATGGCTTCCATATTGAGCCATATTGGTAGGGGTCATCGGTCTAGGAGGTTAATATACCGGCCCAAATATCAATTTCATATCATATGGTACTCCCTGCTAATCAACCAGCTCTGGCAACCGAAAAAGGGCGGAGAAACCGAACACCGGGAACTTAGCAAATTATGTTCTCTTCACTGAGCTACTAAAAATTTTGCTTGTTAGGTTGAAGCCGTATACATACGTCGGATGGAAATCCGGGATTTTTACATCCGAGATTTTTTTTTCAATTTTTTTCAACTCTTTTGTATGAAAAGAGCTGTGTCTGTTGTATAATTTACGTGATGTAATTGGTTAAAACGATGCGATAGAAAAATCCCGAATTTTTATCCGACGTATGTATACGGCTTGATAGCTGCTTCGATAATCAGTCCTTAAACCAATGATTTCACAACAACATTATCAAAAGGGTTTGACGATCTAAGTGTTGATTTAGTAGTACAGCTAACAACAATTCCAGTCCACTGACAATTAGCTACGGCGTGCTTCAGGGTATTATTCTCGGACTTGTCCTGTTTTTGATATTTACATATAAATGATATTGTAATGCTACCACTAGCCGGGAAAATATTTATGCTGACGATATAGCAGTTGGAAACGAAGCCCCCCACCAATGACGTGATGCAAGAGTCAATCAATTCTGATTTAGGGTTATTGCTAAATGGTTAAATAACAATAAACTACTACCGGATGTCCGAAATCCAAATACATGTTGTTTTAGAGAAGTTTGCTTTTAAGTTTAAAAACCAGATAACACGAAATCGAAGGGAATAACAAAATTTTTCGTGTTGTGAGAATTTCGTCTTGAACGATAATATCAATGAAAAAATTTAAAGTTAAATGCGTACATACTTACTTAAATGTGATTCCTTAAAATTAATAAAAACAAGTAATTACATTTGAACAAATATGTATTTTTTCATAATTTTAAATTCATGTTACCCAAGATTAAATTTTTAGACGATTTTTTATAATCGTTGATAAAGTAGAGTTTAGAACCCCAAATTCTTTACAAATTTCTGTTTTTGATCGATCGTCTCGATCAATATTTCCCAGAATATCATTTTTTTTTACCGTTAAAGCGTTTTGTTTTTAAAAACCTCTAGCCATGCTTTTGCTTATTAATCAATGAGGAAGCCACAACAATTTTAAAGAATTCTAGAGAACACAATTTAGACAACAAGAATAATTTTTTATCTCACTCGCCAAAACTAATCGGTCATCAAAAGCAACACCAATACTAACCCCGCGAACGACACCAATAAATTCAATATTATGATTTACAGTAATAATATTACGTTTAACGAGAATTATGTGCTTACTACTACCAAATACAAACTAAAACCACAAACTCAATATATCACGTTTGTGACTCAATATATTACGTTTGTGCTAAAACCATTTCTCTCCAACAAACCAAAATTTAATTCCGGGGAGCTCCCTAAAACGATATTTTTTGTTTTATGAACAGCACGATAAAAAGATGAAATTAACTGTTCATGCTGACGGGGTTGTGGTTGAGCGAAAATTGTCGTCAATTGCTGGGATATTTAGAGAATCTCAAAGTATTTAACTGACAGTACGAGAAATAATCTATTCTATGAAGAGTTTAATAGTAATCTAATATATGCGATTACAATTTGGGGATCTATAAAAAATCTTTACAAATTGGATAAACTCGCGAGCGAACGAAAATGATACATGCGCGATACCACTTGCTTCCAATATGTTCAATTTTCCAACATAAATTACTGAACATCACACATAGCATCATCAACGGATTACCACAAAGAGATGAAATCATTGAACAAACACAGCTTCAAAAAATCGTCAAAACAGTTAAATATTTGAAATTAATCAATTATCATTATAATTTTAATATCCTTTTCTATTGTTTAAATTTTAAAATTTGATTATTTTATTTAATTGTTATTCCATTTTTAATAATTTATAAACGAAATTACGAATGTTGAAACGTTATTGGCTATGTTGATCGATCAACTGTTCAAAGACGTTTACAAACAATCAGATTGGTTCAAAAACCTAGCAACTCGGTTCCACATGAATTAAACGAAATAGATCTGGAGTGTCGAAAAAGCATTTGTGAAAGCAGTATTTCATCAAAGGCAACATACGAAAGATTTTTTGCAACGAATAGTTACTGGAAATGAAAAATGGATTTATTTTGAGATTCTCCAACGCAAAAAATTTTGAGTGAAACCTGTTCCATCGCAATCAAAGCGAGATATTCATTGCAAGAAAGTTATGTTCTATATCTGGTGGGATCAGAAAGTGTCTACCGTATGTCTACCGACGACAAACTATAATACGTTTGAAGTCAGATAAAGAAAAACGATCAGAATGGGGAATAGACAACAAATTAATTTTTCAGTAAGACCATGCAAAACTACATGTTGCAAACGTTGTGAAAAATTATTCAAAAGGACAGGTTTGGGAAGTTCTACCCCACCCACCGATTTCACCAGACATAGCTCCTTCCACCTCCAAAGAATTGAATTTCTTCAGGGCGGGATTCCGTAAATTGCGTGAAAGATGATCAAAAGTTATAGCGGCTACAAACAAAAGAGTAGTCATTACACTTGGCTTTCACTATAGATCACAGGGAACGATGTAACTCCTTGCAATTCCTGTTGCAATATTTTATTTTAATTAAAGTCAAGTGTGTGTGTTCGTAAATTGTATTTACTGTATTTCCAAACCCCATGTTAGTATAATTAATTAAATACTTACAGTTTCCACTAATCGGGAATCCTTATGTCGTACACCTGCAAACACCGCATACAAAGTAGTCCGAACTTTATTACTTTGTGCATTAAATATTGCGAATATTCTAATATATAACACTAAATTCGTCATATGGTAAATCATAAAGACAAAACCCGCGGCTAAATAATTGTACCGTTCGATTTTAGTTCTGTTGGCCAGTACCGCATTATGATAGTATAGAAATACTTCAAAAGACGATCTTACCAAATTTGTGGCGAAATACATTAAAAATCGTTTCGAAAATTGATTATTCAGTAATTGTTTAATACTATAAATTTTATAAATAATTTGAGCGATACGGTCAAGCTCGTAGTTAACCAAATCATAATTACTCCCCTTGTTGATTAATTCAACAGTTTTTTTTAATTTTTGTTGTAATGAATCTGTAGCTACAGCCAATAGAATTATAATTATTATCAAATTGATCATCATAACCACTTCGTAATTGAACAAAAGAAAATAGCTCGAAAATGTTATTATATTGAATTTAAGGTAAGGCCGTAATAAGCCATCAATATATAATGCTAGTAACACAGTAAGGGTGCTGCCATAAACCGCGGTTTTTAATTTGAAATTAATTTTACTACCCCACGTGCCGCTTGAACTAAACTCATTATATAATTTTAACACTTTTCGGATAATGATAAGGTCGTAATTATGTTTGATTACCAAATCATAATATGTTGCCCAGGATGCTGCATAGAATGTCATTACTAACATAAAGTAAGAGGTATAAAATACTAAACCTTGTTTTCTCGCAATTTGTAACAAAAAATTTGTTTGAATATTTCGGTAGTTTAACCCAAGAAACACTAAAATCGAATAGATCCGATAAAATTTTATTTCTTTTATCAAAAGTCGTCCGTTTTTGGCGACAAGACAACTATTAAACATTCCATATAGCTGTGAGAGCAGGAGGGTTAATTTTAATGTTCGTGCGATCATTTTAACGACACTGGCTACAAAATAAAATCGAGCTACTGATTGGTTTGACAAATTTAAATTTGATTTGGATAATTACACGTATGATAAGTTGATGATTGATTGGTTAATATTTTTAATGCTAATTCTCAAAGCGATTGCCGTATCATAATTTAGTTTTTTGTAATTATACCACAATTAGACGTATTAATAATATTGTGGATATAATTATTAAAAAACATTAATCACAAATAGTCGGTACGTAAATAGGATTTATCATCATCTTATTATGATCAAATTTAATTGTTTGGCTAGCAAAGGTCCCATTATAGAGTTGTAAGTGCTTGAGTCCAAAATAATATTGTTTCTATAATCTAATCGACCTAACGCTCTTAATAGCTAAAGGAATAGAGTTCGATAGGAACTACTTTACTAGTTCCATACTTCTTTCTGTTATGTTTGACTGAAGAAGTGATGGTATTATTTGGGATGTGTGTGTTTCTTGGGGTCGCGTTGTTATACTGTATCACAAAATTCCTCTCGAGATGTTTGTTTATGTTCTTGCCATATAGATATCCCCATTAAAGTTGTTCAGGTAAATGGTGTTGTCATTCAACTTCTCGATTATTTGATTCTTGTTGAATTTGGTAGTCAAAATTTTCGTCGATGCCTCTTAGGAGTTGGCTGATACAATACTCGTTTATTTCCACTAAGCAATACCTCTCACAAATGGTAGTTTCGTGGAACACGTTACATTTTTGCGATAATTGATGTTGATTTATGATAATTACGTTAGGTATTACTTCGCAAGGTAGGCTCAGCTTACGTTGGCCCTAATCGGCTGGAATTAGCTCCTTACTGAATTCCTGCTTCTTTGGAAGCGTCTGGCGAACTCCCATCATCCGTGAGACACTTCCACTTACGGCGTTCCACCCATCTTCGGCTGCCAGCATAAACTCCAGTATATTATCCGGTGTTAGTTAGACCCCACGAACACAGATACTGCTTCTCTCCTCAGTAAATCGTAAACACTAGAATACTACGTGCGCTACATTCTCCATTGCACCGATACATAAAGGGCAATCTGGTAGCTCTTCGTGTTTGAATCAGAACAGGTATGATCTATAGCAACCATGAGTCCATGACCCGTCAGAAACTGCGTAAGTAGATAACCCACTTCTCCCTTTCGCCTGTTTAGCCACGGCTTGATGTAGGGGATCAGGCGATGGGTCCATCTACCATTCGTTGACTCATTCCATGTTCTCTGCTATACAGTGATCGTCTCAGCCCGTGCTGGTCGGTGACTCTCTGCTTTTGTTCCTTAACCACGACGCAGGTACGTGGTTTGGAGCTCTTTGGGCAGAAGATCTTTTGGGTGCATCCCCGCGAGAACACACACAGCGTCTTCTGACACCGTCCGAAATGCACACAATACTCTCAGAGCGCTTATCCTCTGAACTGATGCTACTCTTGTATGTCTTATATGACAATCTAGAATCGATCATTACCCCTAGGTACCTGATGGATGGTTCACTAACAATGTGTTGGCCTCCAATCGCTAAGGTGACGCTCTCCATTACTTTTCTGCTAGTAATAAAGACAGCCTCTGTTTTATGTTCTGCTAGTTGCAGCCGAGCTGATGTTAACCACTGTTGAATATGTCTAACCGTCTTATTATAGACCTCTGCTACAGCTTTTGGCCGTTTCGTCGTATAGCATGCATTTTGAATCTTTCTGACATATCTTAGCAAAGTGCCCTTCTTCACCTCATATCCTGCTCAGCT
Source organism: Nephrotoma flavescens (assembly GCA_932526605.1). Classification (NCBI taxonomy): domain Eukaryota; kingdom Metazoa; phylum Arthropoda; class Insecta; order Diptera; family Tipulidae; genus Nephrotoma; species Nephrotoma flavescens. Next base: position 125,640,000 of record OW052221.1, on the reverse strand, counting down.
TTGATCTATCAGCTTTACTTCTACAGTTCCATGACTGATGCCCATAGCGCCGTGGCATTTAGAACATCTACTCAACGCTATGTTTTCCCGGATTCGACAGGAAACCCAGCCGATTCTAATTTTACCTACTGCTACCACTTTCCCAACAAACGCAGGCTAACAACCGCTATCTGCGTTACTCGGTAGGCCTTTGTGAGTGATGTAACAATACAGACACCTTTCAATCCTTCAAACTGTGATTCCAGAACCTCTCTCACTTCTTCAGGTTTGGTAACCTCGTGCATGTCTTAGGTCATCAGTAGCGCCTTCTGGGTCAAAGTTTTAACTAATGCATTGCTTATTTGCTTCCGATCGCTTTCGGTAGCTGCTCCCGAAATATTGCGGTCTTTGGCTGGTCTCCTGTAGTTTGTTGCTCCAGCAATGGGTCTCCACTATAAGTTTGACGTATGTTCGATACTATTTGATCAAGAGTATTTAGCGTCGAGTCCACCTTAACTTTCCGCAGCAGATCGGAAAATGAGATTTCGCCACTCTTCTTTATTAGCAGCGCATCCGGGCGAGCCCGTTTCCTTCGTGGACATGTTCATTTTTTTGGCGTTCTTTTCCCCTTCACTTTTTGCATTCTTGTTCTGAACCAACTGTCGCATCCTCCAACTGATTTGAACTCGTGGTGTTTATTTCTCCATTATCCGACATAGATGCTATGGTATTTCGCTTCTTGTTTTCGTCCTCCTTGTTAATAAGGGGCTCCAATATTCGAAGTGCTTGCAGGACTTCCTCTTACTTTCATCGCTCTTAGGTGGCTTGGACAACTTCCTTTTACTGGGCGCCACAAGTGGTATATCTTCGTTAGTTGCCCCCGTTTGTAAACGAACTAAATCTTCTTTCGTGTCATTATTAATCGGTGAAGTTTGGCACTGCTTTTCCAAAACGTTCATTTTACTTATAACTGAGCCATAAAGCGTGCTAATGGTGCTTATCATCTTCTTGATCTCGCTATGCACATTATTCCTTGGTTTTACGAACTCCACCAGTTCCTTAATTTTTCTTCAAAGCCTGGTTAGCCTTATTTCTTTAATTTTGTCCTGTTCATTAGATTTGTATTGATTTTGTTCATTAGATTTTTATTGATTATCTTGCTTTTTCCCATTTGTGCAGCGCTTATTAATTCTTTATTTCTTCTTTGATGATTAGTAGTTTGTTGGACAAAATTTGCTGTGTTCTTCCATCCGCATCTTCATGCAATGAGTCGACAATCTGATTGTATTCGCTAAGGAATCTGTTCGTTGTTATTACTGGTAATCTTATTATGGCTGTCGTCCCAGTCGGTGGCATCAGGTGTTCCTGCTACCCATTTCCACGCTGTACCAATTGATTAATCATTTAACTCTTGTACCTTGCCCTTTTAACTCCGGAATTAGTTGAACAATTTGTTCGATTTGGTGCATCAACTGAGGCTTAAGGCTGCTTTTCGTATCGACGTGGCTGATTTCCGGTGAGATTCTTGTGACTAGGTTTTCATAAAGAGTTAGGTTGATAACATAAACGATCTTGAACTTCGCGGCACAAACACAGGATCTAGAAGATGAAAAAATATGGTATTTATTCAGTTGTTTTCTTTATATGAGTCTTGTGAATTTTCCCCCCCGGAGATGTCATTTCTAAGAAACTTATATAGGTTTTATTGAGATTTAACCGCAGATTTGCCTTCTCAAATTTATAGAGAATATTTTTTTGACGTTGTTTAGGTGCTCGTCCTCTGTAGGAGCTTTTACACCTGTTTCTATTAGTTCACGGTTGTGAATGGAACCAAACAGTTTCTCAAATTCCGACAACATAGTTTGTAACTTTTTTTTAGACGTTGCCGATAGATGATTGTCTTGGATTTATGTGATAACCATTTTTGGGGACAGAGTTACTGTCGTGTATGGCTCTTAGCTCCTTTAAAGTATCGTCTCCAATTATTCCATCGAAAGATTGGAGCACGGGTAGTACGAAAAATTCTCGGTATCGATAAGGAATTTGAGCACTTTGTTATTTTTGGTTTTATATTCTAGAAAAGGAACGCTAGAGAGGCGTCCGTCATAAAATTTAGCTTCGTATTCGCATTTTCCTGTCTTCTTCCGGGTCACATATCTCGATTTCCAAAATTTCGTTGACTATTTCGATGTATTGTTCCTCTTCTAAACAATTATGTTTGAGCACAGTATTACTGTCTCGTGTGTACGCACCATTACATTTGGTGGTACTAATATCGCCCTTTCATACTGATAACATAAATAAAGTGATAACTAAATTATAACTTTTCTATTATTAACACTTTATGTTTCTGGACATCTGCAATCATATATAACTACTTTGTATTACAGTCTACTGGAATTTTTCAATTGCCATTCTGTAGTAAATTCTAATTTAAAGTAATAGTATAAACCTTGTCTAAAGTACAATGGAATCTTATAACTGGGTGAACTTTAACTTCAGTTCCTCTCTTCCTCATGATTTAATAAAATTAAAATGGAAGAAAATAAAGTTGATAATGGATGGGTTTCAATAAATGAAATTGATATTTAATAGGACTAACCGAGAAACATAGTGGAATTGATGAAAATCTAGCAAAATCTTTAGCTAAGTTTAGTTGAACATGAAGTTTCGTGAATACAATCGTTTCGCCTGAACGTTTGCTTTTATGCTGATATCACTAACCCTAGCATACATAGGATTTCTTGAAGAAATATACCCCAGCTGTATGCAGGAGTGTGAAATTTTTGCTAACCCTTTCCTAAAATAATTTTACACACAGGTTTAGCAAATAATTCACATGTATGAAAATGAGGCAGTTTACTAATATATCCTTGACTTCAATGGTATATTTTTTTTAAATGTAACTACTTTCCCTAATGTAGGCTACACACGAACAGTTTTAACTGGCAATTTTAACTGTACAGTAAAAACTGTCAGTTAAAACTGTACGTGTGTGGGTATTTCAGTTCAGTTAAACTCAACTAACTGTACAGTTTAACTGAGAACTTTAAAATTTTTATATTTTTAACTGAAACGATTAACTGAACTGAACGTGTGTGTGGGTTTAACTGCACAGTTCTCAGGTTTGTGTTGAAATTTCATACACCGAGAGCAGCCAAATCGTTCCGCTCATTCAAATCCATGATAATAACTGCAGGATTAGATTGAACGTGTGTGTGCATCTCAGTTCATAGTTAAAACAGACAGTTATAGCTACACAGTTAAAACTGATATTTAAAATTGTACGTGTGTGACCGGCCTTAGATGTCAATGTAATAATTATATTTTACTGTACTAAAAAACAAAATTAAGCTACTGCATTTAAATAAAAGTAGTTAGTAGTACGAAGGCTGCTTTATTGCAACCACTCCGGCCAGAGAGGTGTCTTACTTCCAATTTATAGGATGTAGCTACATCGGACATACAGTAATTTATTAAGCTATTATCATGATTGATGATAATAAGTTTGATTTTTAAATTCATTAGCTATTAGAAAGATTATAGTTTCATAACACTGTTCATCACTGTGATTTTGTATAGCCGCTTCATATTAAAAAAATAATTTTATTACTTATTTAATTTTATTAATTATATTAATTTTTATTATTTATAATTTATACTTACACATTCCACAAACTGTCCATGAAATTTATGATGTGGTCGCCAAACATTATTCAATATAAATTTCAATCGTATAATTTGACAGTTAAATAGTTCGCATATTAAGCCAAATATTATAAATATTGTGAAGTGAAATAAACCGTAGCTAATTCCAGCGCAAAATTTTACGAAAGCTTCGTGGTAGCTGATAATTAAATTTGCTTTCAATATCGAGTGAGTTGAATAAAAAAATTCACATGGCGTGCCAGTCGACCCCATCGCGATAAAGATTACAATACGCCGCGCAAATACAACATTACACAATCGAATAATTTTACTTATGCTAAAAACAATATTTACGATATGCTCGATATCATCCGTTATAGTAATACATAAATCACCGCCGTTAATTATTGCAAAGATTTTTTTTAAATTTTGTACTATCCCGTTTGTTATTAAACTCAATATGGCCAGCACGGTTACAAACCCAATTAAACTAATTATTCCGAAGAAGTTTAACAAATACGTTATTATTTTGTCGAAATATTCGAATTTTTTGAATAATAATAAGTTATCGAAAAAAATTCCCAAAGCTAGAAACATTCCCGAGACATAAACTCCTATTAATACCAACCATTCCAGGTGCTCTAATAATTTAAACATTTTACTATTAAATCCGCTCAAATACTCTCGATTGTGATTTATTAGCTTAATCGTGTTTTTGTACACAACCCAATCATACTCAAAACGCACGACAAGGTCATAGTAAGCAACGGTATGCAAAATCCAAGCAGCTATGCTTGATAAGAATAATGTTGATTGAAGTACTTGTCCTTCGGTGTCCAAAATAACAACTTTGACAAAGAGATAGGATCCCCAATTTAGAATTGCCATAACAAATATTGTATAAAATTTATACGATTTTAATGTTTTTAAAATTATTCGGCGATTTTGATCTACAGTAATTCGCCATTTGAATATCCCGAAAATATGTACAATTGCAAGTGTTACTCCCGTTAGAGTTAAATTCATTTTTCGACTGAATCACAAAATCACACTGGCATGCTAATTACTTTTTAATGATACACAGTTAAACTAAAATATTTATACAAGTCACCTTAATTGATTAAATGGAATTATATTTACATTTTGGAAATAACAGAGCACTTAGTGGTTTCTAGTCAAAACTAGGAAACATTTTAATTACGTAATTCTATCGAATTACTTCTTTTAACTTCTGTACATTTGCAATGTAAAAGAAACGTACGAGTAGATTTCCATTACATATGTGATTGAACGTGGCGATGTTGCGTTATTTCCGGGTCGATGTTGGCAGCCTGCGGCGACCATGTTGTTTTGGTGGTGTCTGTCTATTCTGACTGTCGATTTTATACCAAAAATAACAGTACGAGGTGAGCAAACCGGAAAAACATAGTGGTTATTTAATTTTTTAATTGATGTGTCAAACGCGGTTTCTTGTTGTTCAAATATTTGAAAATGAAAAATCAAAATCACATAGACAACAATCGGTACACTGCTCAAAAGCAAGCGAATAGAAGGTTCAACTGGAACTTTTTATTTTGGTCTAATTGCCATTGTAAAATTGACGAACAGAATGCACAGACATATGAGAGAAAAAATACAATACAAATATAAAAGTGTATATTATACACTGTATAATACGTACACAAAATTATTGTTCACCTCGCCAGCTCGCGCTGTCATTTTTGGTACAAAATCGACACTCTGATGTTTTTTGACGTAAAACTACGTAAACAAGTGTGCAATCTAAGAAAACACGCGGGTGCGATTTTGATGTCTACATACACGTTTATATTTTCAAAACTATTAATGGTAGAAACGTGGTTAATATCTCATTGGAAAGAGGCCGACTCTAAAATAATAAACAAAATTTATACAAATCTGACAATTAGATATGTCAAAAGTTATGACAAGTTAAAATTACGATTTTTGTTGGCTCATTTCTAGTATGACAGTAGCGCGTATAAATGTATAAATCTTTGTTCAGCGGAGTTTGTTGTATGTTATACTAAAATTCAGACACGTAAACGAAAGTTTGTTGTAGTTGCTGAAAATGATGGTGACTTAGGTGTTGATGATTACGAGCAGGATGAGGACGATGGTAGCTACAAGTATCGAAAGGGAGAGTTTGCCAGAGTCATAAGGTATCGAGATTATGAAATGGAAGACACTATTAATTATGCACGAGGAATGGTTACTCTATAATGCTATGGTTTCTCTTTAATGCTATGGTTTTGCTTGATCTTCTGTTAAAATTCGGCGCCTGCCCATTTTTCATGTCAATAATACTTAAGCAAATTTGATCTATAAAACCAAAATGTGAATGAAATAAAATATGGGAGATAAAAATGGGGGAAAAAGTGGTTAACTGTTAAAAACAATGTTAAAGTGGATGTTACTGTGAATGGTAAGTCAAAATTTATACTTGGTTCCCTTTACATTAATCCGCATGCTAAAGAATTAGATTTAAATATGTTCTTCCTTGCGGCATTAATGGAATAGACAGAAAGTTTAAAATTAATTGATAAACGGTTTACAGTGGATAAAGAGGTTCCAATAATTTTCATGGGTGATTTTAATGTAGATATTAATCGTAATGAAGGAGCGTTTGACCTTATGAAGCATCATTTCAATCTAGATATGGTTCCGACCAATTATCCAAGTACATTAGGAAATACCTACATAGATTTGTCATTCACTAGAAAAATAACTCAAGAACTTCTTTCATCGGTTTGTTACTTTTCGTATCATAGACCAATTCACCTTGTTAAAGTTAGCCGAAAGATTCCACCCGAAAGATAATGCAGATAGTGTCTTGACTATTTTTAAACTCTCTTTATACTCTCGCTACTATCGATTTTTAAATTCCTATAAACAGAAATAATTTCTCCTTCACCCGAATGATGCAATTCGATCCTAAATTCTCCTAAATTCGAGTTCAGGACTGATTTTTGCTGTATTCAAGACACTATCTGCATTATCTTTCGGCTGGAAACTTTCGGCTAACTTTAACAGTATGACCAATTCTTCATATAATTGTTATGTAAAATAATAAAATGTTTCAAAAACTTTTTTTTTTATCGCCAAAAAAATACTTACCTTTATATGAGTAGAGTAGTTCTATGTCTAACAACCCCTGCAGCTATGACACCGAACAGAGCCTACCGTAATTTTTTTTCAGTCACTGATGCCAAATCATCATAACAAGTTACACGATTGAGCAGCACGTTCAAATGATACAACTTTATTATCAAAATGATTGTTCATTAGTACAAACGGTACGCGCGTTGCGCCCATTTTACGGCAGATACGGTGGTCCTTCAAAGTCGTCTCTATGTCGACTTGAAACAATCAGTACGGTAAACAATCAGGCAACACTCGTACGTCAAAAGAACACCAGATCAGTCGAGAACATTACCGCGGTTGTTATTCGAAATAGGGAAGCCCGTAAAATTTACCAACAAATTGCAACCAAATATGAAATATATATATTCCTGGTGCCATTAGAATATTTCAAAAGTACCAGAACACCGCTACAATCAAATCGTTGTATGGTGGTGGAAGGAAATTTAAAATTACTAAACACCAGCAGGTCAGTTCGGGATTTCCTATAGGAAAAATGAATTAGGAAAAATATTTACATAGCGTTTTTGTGAAAAATATCATTTTCTGGCCTACTGAGAAATCATGTTTGACCTAAATTTGTATAATTTAGGAAAAAAAAAATCCGTATCGAAATTGGATAGGAAAAATATTCCTAATTTAATTTTTGAAAAAATGTACACCAACTGTGTTTACCATAGTATGCCGGAAAAAAATTGTTCCGACTAAAATACTATCAAAATATTCTTCCTAATTCCTATAGGAAAGCCAGAATCGACCTGCAGGAGAGACTAGTGAAACTAAAAATAAATACCGTCCTAAGTACATCGGCTCTAGAATTGAAGACGTGCTTGAAAGTGGAAGACTTAATTCTTAATAAACACATTTCACTTAACACTTGTTTTTCTATTAAATAAATAAATTGTTCAAAATGTTTAACCTTTTGCACTCGTATGTGACGCTGGAAGTGACAATATAAATTTACTCTACAACTGATATGTCACTCTGGAAGTGACAATACTAATTTACTCTAAACTCGGATTTACTGTCAGTTTATCGTGAACAATTTATCGTGAGCAATTTATCGTAGAACAATTTATCGTAGAACAATTTATCGTGGAAACAATTTATCGTGGAATCAATTTATCGTGGAACAATTTATCGTAGAACAGTTTATCGTGGGCAATTTATCGTATAACAGTTTATCGTGGACAATTTATCGTATAACCGTTTGGAACAGCTTTAGTATCACAGTCAATTTTTTTCGACAGTCTGAGCGACGGTATCGCCACCTTGACCAAGAGCGGAATTGTTTATAAATAAAAATGTGTCTTTGCTTGGCATTTTGGACCTAGCGCCATCTATGGGAATAAAAACGAACTAAAAATTTAAAAAAATACGTTAAGACATGCTAAAAAATATTTAATAAAAAAATATTGAATCTCATTTAAAAATAAATGAAATTTTATATTTTTTTATGAATATATTAAATTGAGAGTGGGAATCGCACTGCGTGCCGCACGTAGGAGCAGATTATATAGAATCTATTAATGACACCTACGCTCCTCCCCGTAGCCCTGCGGGCTCTTTAGATTTTAATTTCGGGGAGCATAGGAGCCGGGATCTTCAAACATGTCGCACTGTATGCCGCATGTAGGTGCGGATTATATAGAAGCTATTAATGACACCTACGCTCCTCCCCCCCCTGCAGGGCTACGCAGGGCTCTTTAGATTTTAATTTCGGGGGGCGTAGGAGCCGGGATCTTTAATCGGTTAAGAAACTACCGAGTTCCGTCCCACATGGCCATATTCCAGAACTTCTTCCAAAAATCATTTAATAATCCCATTTCCATCCAACATACCCAGTCCCATCATAATCGGTTAAGAAACTACCGAGTTCCGTCCCACATGGCAATATTCCAGAACTTCTTCCAAAAATCATTCAATAATCCCATTTCCATCCAACATACCTAATCCCATCATAATCGGTTAAGAAACTAACGAGTTCCGTCCCACATGGCAATATTCCAGAACTTCTTCCAAAAATCATTAAATAATCCCATTTCCATCTAACATATACCCAATCCCATCATAATCGGTTAAGAAACTACCGAGTTCCGTCCCACATGGCCATATTCCAGATCTTCTTCCAAAAATCATTCAATAATCCCATTTCCATCCAACATATTAAATCCCATCATAATCAGTTAAGAAACTAACGAGTTCCATCCCACATGGCAATATTCCAGAACGTCTTCCAAAAATCATTCAATAATCCCATTTCCATCCAATATACCCAATCCCATCATAATCGGTTAAAAAACTACCGAGTTCCGTCCCACATGGCAATATTCCAGAACTTCTTCCAAAAATCATTAAAGAATCCCACTAATTTTTTGATACCTACCACGCATAAAACCTTTCTACGATAAATTGTCCACGAAAAACTGTTCTACGATAAATTGTCCCACGATCAATTGTGTCCACGGTAAATTGTGTACACCACAAACTGTTCTACGATTAAATGTTCACGTTAAATTGAAACACGATAAATTGTTTACGATAAAGAGACCGTCACCCCTAAACTCGCATATCAGTTTTTATAAAGTAACACTAAAAACTGTAACAAATTGTAGGCAGTTTGTTTTTGTTTTTTTGAACCCTTGTCCGGCACGTATACACAATTGTGTATATAAGTTTCGTTAAATAAAATGAAAAAAATTATTTCTTTAACTCGAAAGGAATAAATATTTATTGTGTATGATTTATGTGAGATGATGCAATAACAAAATTTTATGAAATTCGCCAGACTAAAAACTAAAAAATAGCTTGTACTACATCCGGAAAATAAACATAATGATTGTATGATCTGTTTAAAGCTTAGGGCGGAAGAAAGACAACTGTTTACTTTTGCGAAACATGCGAAAGTAATCCTTTTTTGCACGTTGGATATTGTTTTAAAAAGTACCACAATGGACAAGATTGCAAAAATTAAAACATTTTACACAAGTAATAAATGAAATAAATATATACCTTCAATTCTACCATTGTAAATTATTGTAATTCATTAAAAAAAATACAAGTTGAAACCCAACAACCTTGAAATTTTCGGACCATTTTCGGTATCAGTAGACCATAGTGTTTAATTTATAATATAATTTAAAATTCTAAAGATCGTCTGATTAATTAATAAACTGTGCAGTCAAATAATATTTTTTATTTTAATCGCCTAGAAAAAAAATACTAATCACCTTTTTATGCTGTATCGGGCATGTGAATATTCATAAAAATACATGTTAATTGTTTCCTGAACCTTATGAACATAAAGCAAAACTTTAGATGATTTTTGGTCATATTAAATGCCAAGTGAATTAGGCCGCGCTTTCCAATAATTCAAGAACTTGATGTAAAACCACGCTAAACTGTGAAATTTTATAAACTTTATACTGGTGCATTATATAAATTATTTTAAGTTTAGAATAAGTGTACTTATCTAAAAAATTATAAATTAATAATAATTAATAACATCTAGTTATTGTTAAAACTAATATATGTGTCATAAAATACTGTATAAACGAAAAGTCGATATAATAAGATAAATAATAAGTTTTAAAATAAAAATGTTATCGTGCATTAGTGTATAAAATGCAGGCCATTTGCTAATGCATAAAAGTAATTTTGGGTTGACAAATCTACTAGTAAACCAAAAAGGGTGTATGTGGTCCACCTCGACAGTAAAATAACTACGCATCCCCAATAGAATTCCTTATGTTTTTTCCTTACAGAAAATTATGAAATTTTTTTTTTTATAATAAACCTAACTCGTAAAACTATTTATCGCTAATTTTAAACAACATAATATGTATATTCTAAGAGTTGCTACTCAAAACATGTGGTGTAAAGAAACACCGTTAAAATTACATTGAACCTCTTTGAGCAGTTCTACAAATACTGCAACAATACGATAAGATGGACACAGCATAACGGCCGCAACGATTCCAAGTAACATTTTTTTTAACCAATTTATAATAAGTATATGCAGTCTTAGCTCTCAAAAGTGACCCTCCACATTGTGACCACCTTCATACATTGACCACTTTTTAATAGTACAGCATTATTTTTATATTAACCATTTTAGTCATGACGTTCCGAAAACGGAACCAAATGTTTTAGACATAATATCTGATAAATATATAAAAATAAACTCTTTTATTTATTTATTTTTCTCATCGGTTTATACATGGTTCGTCTTTAAATTTTTACGCAATTTTGACAGATTTAGTAAGTAAGTATTGTTTTATGTATTTTGGCAAAACATTTACAAATAAATCAATAAATAAAATTAGATTTGCCGCAAAAATTGTTGTTCGGAAATCGGAACATTTCTTTTCAAAAGTCATGTTCCGATTTCGGTCCATAATGTAACATGTTCCGAAATTGGTACATTTTGTTCTAAAGGTTATCAGAAATTTCAGTTTGAGAAAAAATGAGTACCAGTACCAAAATAAAAAAAGACGGGAAAGGTTCGGAGCCGAACTCTATAAGCATTTTTGTTGCCTATAAAGTACTTCTATGCAGTGTCATTTGTGTATTACAAATACTACGACCACCCACTCCCACACCCACCTAACCCCATCTACACCCACCCCACCCGATCCCAATCCACCATATCTCAACTACCCCAATCAACCACAAACCACCACATCTAAACATTATTAACAAACTATCCAATTCAAACCCAAAAATCCATCTCACCCGCACCACCCTATACTTCGCCACCCATATTATCACCCTTTAAAACCTACATACCCATTTCCACACACACACACACAACCCAAACAAACCCTCATCCACCAAATCCCAAATTTTCACACCAAACCCAAATCGCCTCATCCCACCCCCTCCACCTCCCATACCACCACTCCTACCACCCCCATAACTACACCACCCACACAAACCCACATCTAGACGAGTTATATTCTTATTCTACATTCACATGCTCGATGAAATCAAAATAGAATAGAAAAAAATTAAAAAAAATCTATCAATTTTGAGGAGGGGGGTTAACAAAACCCTACATATCTCCGAACACCCTAAACACAAAAATGTCCAAATCAATAGGGATCATTCCCATGAATTGCTTGAACTTTTAGTGAAAAAATTAAGTTGATATCTCCATCCGTTCTCAAGTTATCGTGCACACAGACGGACAGACGGGCGGACGGCAAACCGAAACCATATAGCATTTTTTTAACAAAAATGCTTAAAAAGATATGAAGGTTTATACTTTAACTGAATTGGCCGAAATATTAAATGGGAGCGACTCGGAATTTTCATTCAGTGATGATGAAGCCGAGGGATTATTTAATGATATAATGTTAGTCAAAGCGCGATCCAAATTGAAGATAATTTGAAGATCCGATCGTAAATGATATGGTTGAAGGACCAATTAGCGTTTTGGTAACGGCAGAAAATCCTGTATTTGAAAACGTACAGATAGAGTTTATTGATATGATGAAGTCTGCCCAGATAACGCACACAAAAAAACCGACATTTCCTAGAGAAGAGGCACTAAACCTTTTGAAACTGACGAATAAAATTTTGCAAATAAAAATCAGAAAAGTGACGAAAATGAAGAACCGGAAAATCTCTTGACTTACTTTAGGGAATATTTCAATAATGAAATTTTTTAAAAGCGGCATTTTAGACGCATTTGTATGCTGCTCAAAATAGTGCTGCGGGTTACAAGAATACTAGTGGTCGTGAATTAATAAAATTATTTGGCATTCACATTTTAATGGGCAGTCTAAAATTTCCACGTATGCGTATGTACCGGAATTCAAATGTAGGAATTGACACCGTGTTAAACGCGATGACTCACGAACGCTTCGCGAATAATCTGCATTTCATCGACAACGAAGAACTACGAAAAAAAGACGATACATTTTATAAAACCCGACCAATATTCGAAGCTTTTCATAAAAAGTGTCTAGAGCATAAATTGTCCGTACGTTTGTCGATCGACGAACAAATTGTACAATTTAAAGAAAAATTATCTGTAAAACAGTATATTAAGGGCAAACCATACCCCTGGCGCATTAAAATATTTTTACTATGTGGCCCAAATGATCTTCCGTTTAATTTTGTTATATATATATCAAGGTAATACCATGGTATATCTGAGGAAAATCAAACAAATTTTGGATTCGAATCTTCAGTGGTGCTACATCTGATGTGATAACAAATCCAGGTCTTAAGCTGTTTTATGGTAGTTATTTTTCATCATATTAACTAACTGAAATTCTGCAACAAAATCAAATTAATACCGTAGGAACTGTTCGTTTGGATCGTTTACGTGGCCCACATTTTTTTTCGACGGTAAATATATGACATCAAAAGGACGTGACACGAGTAATGAACTCATTGGTAGGGACGGTAAGGTTGTCATTGTCAAGTGGCAAGATAATAAACAAGTCCACTTAATATCTAACTATGTGGGTATTGGTGAGCAGAAAGAAATTCGCCGATGGGACAATTAACAAAAAATATACATTAACGTCCACCAACCACAAATTGTACAGCTCTATTGGGTGAATTGAATTTTTTATTAATTAATGAGCTATTATAGAATGTTTATTTAATCTAAAAAATGGGCACTCCGTGTCATTTTCATGTTGTGGATCTGGCTGTAACAAGTGATACAATATAAAGCCAGTGCTGAAAGAAATTTATTGGAAAAATCAGATATTTTAGATTTGCTAAATTTTCTATTGCAATTAGCAAAATTGTTAATTAAACATGAGTTAACGACAAAACGCAAACGTAGAAGACCTTCGAATGAATCCGTTGCAACTCAATCTTATTGAAGTAAAATTCGGAAATGCGAGAAACGAGCGCTGAAAGACGTGCATATCAAATGCATCAATGACAAAATATCGAATTTACCTGTTCATGACGAAGTGAAGGCACAAGATGCAAAAAACCTAATTATTCCCTGAAAACACATTTCTTATGTAAGAAATGTAATGTACATTTATGCCTCAACCGAGACAGAAATTGTTACTCTTAATTCCGTAAGAAACCATAAAAATGGTTTAATTTTTAATTATAATTATTAAATTTTTCTGTTTATTTATTATAAAAAATATTGAATATTATATGTAATATTGAAATTTTCTTTGATCATAAAAATAAATGAATTTAAAACCAAATGTGGAATTCATGAGTTTTTTTACAACCGTGTTCCGCTTTCTGAACAAATTTTAGGTGGCTCTGAATCTCAATTTGGGGGTTTTCTCAGGGGAAATGGCATTATTCGACTTCATACAAAATGAAATAAATCAATAGCTAGTATTTTTTCTCTTTATTACAGATAAATCATGATTCAAAGGGTTAAACGTACATAAAAATTATTCTCTATATTGACCACCTCTGTATTCTGTTTTGTGACCAACATTTAAAATAATCTTAATAGAGTATTTTTTACTCTGTAATGTGACCAAGAGAAATAGTCATGGTAAAAAAGCGTGCCTCAACCAGTCAGACTTAAGAGCTTAAGTTACACGCCGATTGTACTATTTCGGTTAGTGCTACAATCACCAAAATTTTATAGGCTTCTCGTCACAAATAAACAAGTGACTTCTAAAATTTTGGTGGTCGTACCGCGGTCGGACGTGGTCCAAAGCGGAGCACAACTTAAGAACTTAAGTCTGACTGGTTGAGGCATAAAAGGAATTAAACATTTAAGTACACACACATACGCCACATGTATTCGATTCATTATATCCTCTCAGTCTCAGTGCTCTCAGTAGATATTTTACACGTTTATTTTTCGTTTAAATTTACATAAGTAGGAGAAAATTAGCGAAATTATGGTAAGAATTTACAAATGTTTTCTAATTTTTCGTTTAATAAACCTAATAACTTTACTTTTGTTTTATAGGAATTGTATGGTTTTTATTAATTTTAGTCAAATGAACCAGAAAAGTGAAACAATACAAAGAATTAAATTTGAAGGAGAAAGTCGAATTAATAAATTTTTTGAAAACTAACAGTGAAAGAAAAGCAGCAGAAAAATTTTGTGTGAGTAAAACAACGGTTTGTAACATAAAAAAGCGAAAGTCCAAGGGCGGTATGGTGTACCATCACTTCGAATCGAAATTCGAAAAAAGTCGAATGGCGGTATGTTGCTTCATTTTCGAAAAGCAAAAATGAAACAACTTTCACTTTTCCGATGCGACTTTTTTCGAATTTCGACTTTTTTCGATTCGAAGTGATGGTACAACATTCCGCCCCAAGTATCTATCGCGTTACGAAAATGAGTGTGCATCGTTAAAACGAAAATTCAAATCTACACAATATGAAATCGTTAAAAATGCAGTTTCCTTTTGGTTTAAAAAAATGAGTAGCATAAATTCTCATATATCTGGTGATATGTATATCTGGGGCGGTATGTTGTACCATCACTTCGAAACAAAATTCGAAAAAAGTCGAATGGCGGTATGTTGTATCATTTTCGAAAAGCAAAAATGATACAACTTTCACTTTTTCGATTCGATTTCGATTCGAAGTGATGATACAACATACCGCCCCTGGTGATATGATAAAGGAAATAGCTTTGCAATACAGGGCGAAATAAAATTTTGTAGTAGAAGTAACATTTCTAACAAGACATTGACTGGAGAGTCGAATGAATGTGTAAGGAAACTGTAGAACTTTTCAAGGCTAATTTCTCTGAGTGTGGCCTTTTTCTAAAGCTATGCCGAATAAAAGCCACGTTTTTAAAGGGGAATCTTGCAAATCTGGTAAAATGGTAAAGGAACGTTTAACCATACTTTTATGCACAAGTGCGACGGGGGAAAAACTTAAGCCGGTTGTTATAGATAAAGCGAAATGACCTCATGCCTTAAGAAATTTGAAAATTTACCGGGTACGTACACTATAAATTTATTTTGTGAAATTTTAATTTTCATAAATCCTTTTTAATCAGCAGAGAGAATACTAAAGCATGGATGACAGGAGCCATTTTTGAAGAGTGGTTGAACATGGCAAATTTAAAAATAAAGCGACAAAACCGACACATTTTAATAATTGTTGATAATTGCCCAGCCCGCCCTAGAGTGGATAATATTTCAAATGTTACTTTAATAATTCTAATATACAACCTCTGTTATTCAGCCTTCAGGGAATCATTAAAAATTTTAAACACTACTATAGATCATACTTGGTCAAATCGATTGTGGGCGAAACGATTATCGCAGATGTTTCAGAATTCTCAAAAAAATAAACGTGCTAGATGCAATTCAATGGATAAGTTTAGCTTGGGATCGAGTTAGAAGCCAAACGGTTGCCAATTGTTTTAAGAAGGCCGGGTTTGAGTTTAATATAGACAGACGTACTGATTCCGATCAATCAGATCTCGAAATAATAATTCAGGAGGAACCATCTAATTTACTCTCTACAACAATGAAGACTAGTTGTCGACTGACGATAATTTATGCGTCTATGAGGATTTACAACAGGACACAATTTTCCAGTTGGTTATAGACGAATTAAATCCAAAATAAAATGAAATTTAAATTCCTTTAAATTTAAAGGAAATTGACAAATTACCAACGCAGGAGGTCAATTCAATGTTGCACGCTTTAAAAAAATATTCCACAGAAAAGTGCCCTGCCATGTTTGGATCCGTCTCTAATAGCCTGGACAAAAAAATTCAATTCAGAACGACACACTACGAAAAACTGAACTTCCAGAATTCAATTTACTAGCAAATTCAAGTTTTTCCATAGGGTGCTTGATTGAATTTTGCTAAACCAGTTTGGCTAATCCGCAGTCTGTCCAGGCTATAATACTGAAACAATTTTTCAGGACTTTATAGCTCCGAAGTCAAAAATTCAAACTTGATTAGACGTATATCTTTCGAAAGCATCATAATTCGTGTATTTTATTATACATGCGTATGTATTTATTATTTTTTTATTTTATTTAATTTTAAAAAATTTAATTGAAATGTGATTACCTATTATTTTTCTGTGATTCAAAAAATGAATTGTGATTTTTTTACCACTTACGTATGGAACATGAATGCAATCATAGCTGCTGGATATGTATATATGTATATTTTAAAAATATTCATTTTAATGTTCAATGCTTAGAGGTTGTCCAATTTATAGAGGTATTTGAGAAGTTTTTTATAAAATTTGTACTGAATTTGAAGGGGCTAAACGAAAGTGTCCAAAATGAAGGAGTGTCCAAAATAGAGAGGTGTCCAATGTTGGAGGTTTTACTGTATTAAGAAAAATTAAAATATATTGAGTAATATTCAATGCCTCCTAAACTACAGGCCGCTTACACCAAATGATGACGACATGCTACGTCGATGTTTTTGTTGCTTTCTCCAGTTGTTTTGTTAATTTAAATATTCTTAACACTATTATGGCGCTCTTTTGGTTTAGACATAAATTGAAGTCATGTGCGAAAAATGAGAGTAGTAAAAGGCCTGTAGTTTAGGAGGCATTGGTAATATTTACGTACCAATGTTCATATGTATTCACTCCTATAAAAAAAAAACTTGTTTTTGTTAAAGTTAGCACCTCTAAAAGGTGACCAGTTTTTCTAAGTCACTTGAGTGGTTACTTTAAGGAGGTTAGATTGTATATATAGTTTTTTTATAATTTTCGGTGGTAGTTTCTTAATTGATAGTAGTTGTATTTTCCATTTAATAATTTTTTCATTGAATCAATGACGTCATTTAGCATTTAATTTTTTTTCTATCTGATTATTTTATTTTCACATTTTTACTTTCTTTTATATAAATAAAATATATTTTATATGAATTTACTCGAAAACAATCTTTCTTCTTAAATTTTCTAATATGGCAATTTATTTCACTTGTCGTGTGTTGTTTCGCTAAGTTAATTTTAATTACAGCATGAGAAGTTAAGAGCTTTTATTTAGGATGAAGGGGTAAGTGTGATCACAAGCAATCGCAATAAGTTCATCTATGACTTTCTATTCTCTTCCTTATTCTCCCTTCTTCTAAGTGGTTTAAGCGAGCTTTCATTCAACTGAAGAACACCCACCCCATCCCTGGGCCTTAGTAGGTTAACTGCGACCACACTAGAGCTCTGATTGTGAGGATACAAATTTTCGGTAACGGCAGATCTACTTTTCTGGAAGCAATGTATATTGCAACCTACTCATGTCTAACCAAGCCGTTACACAAACGCCTCATTCAAATTTATTTCAATTATGGTACACCGAATAGCTCCAAATGCAAGACCACTAGGAGCACCAGATTTATTTAAACTTAATATAGCATCTTCATCTTGCTCTATGGGGTTAGTACATATTGGGCATTCCGACATCCCCCTGTCGCCCGAGTTTCATTTTTTATTTTGGATATTTTTTGTTTCACATTCATTATACATATATAAAATTGGTAAACAAACGAATAAGCAAAAAAAGATTATTGAAATAAACTTTCATTTTCGCTGGTAGTCATTATTTTTATTTGTATTGCAACCTTCAAAAACTTTATTCGTACTACATAATACCATGATACAATAATTTTCTCTTTATCAGATAAACTCACTAGAAATATATTGTCGCTAGTAAACGAATTGGGGTGACCTTATATTTTTTCATTTTCGTTTGTTTTGTGCATATCCACACAAGCGTAACTTTATTCTGGTATTTTTTTTCATTTCTTTCCCCTTTACCAATAAAATCAAAGGAGAAGTAAACACAGTAAAGGGGAAAGAAACGACAAAATGCCAGATTAAAGTTACCCTAGTATGTCATCAGCCTATGAATATTGGGGTCGATTCCGGGATCGAAAATTTTATGTCATGTTATTTTATTTCACCGCTTCCTATTGGAATTTGTATTGAAAAAACAAAAATGACATAACATAACATAAAATTTTAGATCCCGGAATCGACCCCATTATATAAGAAGATAATTATTTTAGGTCACCGTTTTAGTTCATTTTTTGAACGTTTCATGGTGGGTTTATCTATAAGAAGAGAAAATTATTTAATACATTCGCCAAATTATGCATAATACATTCACCACCTTACCAATTGTAGGCAATTTTTACACATCACTCTCTCACATCGCTCTCACGGCGAGAATCATAATACCAAAATATAAATGCGAGTATGCGACGACCCAACGTCGCCTAGTGACGCGTAGGTTCATAATAAGGATAAGTGTTAGTGTATATCGCCAAGTGCCTACGGCAAATAGTGTTTAAAGCATCAAAGTAGATTCTTCAATATGGGCTGTCCGAGGAAAGTTAAGATCAATGGGGTAATGAAACGAAGACAAGAAGCAGTAATAGCTAATCGAGGAAGGAATAATAATTACTAATACTTGTTTTTTAATAGAATAAATTTATATTTATACTAAGTTTAAAAGATTAGGTATGGATTATTTTATTTTAAAATATTATAAAACAAATAAATTAATTACACAAATTATTAAAAGATGCATTTTAACTTTCAATTGCTCCCGTGCATGTGCATACTTCTCGATTATTGACTACACACTAACAGTCGATGCAATATTAGTCTTGAAATATTAGTCGGGGACTCCCCCTATGAAAAATGTGTTAAAAGTAAAATAGTAAAATGGAAAAATAGCTATGATAACGATTTTCTATTGTAATGGTTTTTATTGTATATTAAACTATTGTACAATAAAAACCATTACAATAGAAAATAAAATATAAACTCGTACACACGATGTTCGGTTTGTGAATGAAATAGAGATGGAAAATATGAAAGAATAAATTTCGTAGGCTAGAAAGTAATTCGCAAGTACTACACGTGCATGGTATTGCTCTATATATTTGTACCAGTTAACACAAATGATGTTCTTCGTGATAAAAATCCGAAGCACAGGCCGTACAAATCAACACTATGGAAGCTCTATTAGAGCGTCCTACTCGAGAGCTAAATAAGACCAATGCTATTTTATGCGGCATTCCACGAAACTGTGAAGACATTTCGAGTATAAAAATGAACATTGGTAACTTAAACAATTTCATTATTAAAAAAAATCATTTATTGTTACACTTAAAACTGGTAAACTTAAACATATGTTATTGAGTTTTTTTCGGAAAAGAAAAACAATATTCTTTCACGAGCTGGCAACTGACTTTTCCGCAGCACTTAAAATTGAATGATTTTTATACAGTTAAAATTGCTAAAAAACAATATTATAGACCTACGTGAAATAGCTGATTCAAGAATTTCAGGACTCATTTATTCAAATTGATCAGGTTGATTCCATCCGATTCATCAGGTATCAGGCGACCAAAATCATCACTGGCTGCTGCTTCCGGAACATAGGGATTGCTTTATTTCACATCTACAATTCAAAAAGCGTCATCACAATTCATTATAATGGTAAAGTACACTTTAACTGAAATTTTACTTACCTTTTTTATTAAGTTCAACTGTATTTGGTATAACTATGTTTTTGTATACAAATAGTTTTGACATATTAGCACTTTCTAGTATATTATTTTTTTATTTTGTTAAGTTGGTATCAAAACTCTATATTTTAAGGTAATAACACTACTGTTATTTATTGTTTTTGGCCTTCAGTCTTTCATCAATAATTTTAGTTTTAATGCATGAATTTTTTCTTTTATAATTGTAATATACTGTACAGAATCTTAATTCCACATTTTATTGTAGCTTTACGTTCAGTTTTATATTTTTGTTTTCATATTTTTAAAGTTTTTTATTTTATATAACTTTTTAAATTTCTTTATCAGTTTTTTATTCGATGACTTTTAAATCTTTAAAAGCAATATGTTTTAACAATTATTTTTCATATATTGATGATTTCTCATTGGATCATGTTGATATGAATCTTTCTTCCAAAAACTTGTGTGTACTTCAATTTATTATTTGGGACACGAATGAACTAAGTAAGTTTGACGATTTACTAAATTTATTTTATAGTTTACATTTACACACTGAGAAATAGTTAAAACTGAAAATTAGGCTGATTTAAATTTCGTGGAAGCATAGTAGGGACTCCTGCATACACATTTGTTACGGAGCTACATCGAACACAGAGTAATTAATTAAGATATCAGAATGATTGATGAAAACAAATTTGGTTTTTAAATTTATTGGTTTTTAGAAATATTAAGTTTCAAATCACTGTTCATCGCCGCTGTAATTTTGTATATGTAATTAAAAACAAACAACTTTAAAAGTGTAATTTATACTTACACATTCCACAAGCTGTCCATGAACTTTATGATGTGGTCGCCAAACATTATTAAATATAAATTTCAATCGTATAATTTGACAGTTAAATAATTCGCATATTAAGCCAAATATTATAAATATTGTGAAGTGAAATAAACCGTAGCTAATTCCAGCGCAAAATTTTACGAAAGCTTCGTAGTAGCTGACAATTAAATTTGCTTTCAATATCGAATGAATTGAATAAAAAAATTCACATGGCGTGCCAGTCGACCCCATCGCGATAAAGATTAAAACACGCCGCGCAAATACCACATTACACAATCGAATAATTTTACTTATGCTAAAAACAATATTTACGATATGCTCGATATCATCCGTTATAGTAATACATAAATCATCGCTATTAACTATTGCAAAGATTTTCTTTAAATTTATTACTATCCCATTTATCATTAAACTCAATATGGCCAGCACCGATACAAACCCGATCAAACTAATTATTCCGAAGAAGTTTAACAAATACGTTATTATTTTGTCGAAATATTCGAATTTTTTGTTTAATAATAAATTATCAAATAACATTCCCAAAGCTAGAAACATTCCCGAGACATAAACTCCTATTAATACCAACCATTCCAGGTGCTCTAATAATTTAAACATATTACTGTTAAATCCGCTCAAATACTCTCGATTGTAATTTACTAGCTTAACTGTATTTCTATACACAACCCAGTCGTACTCAAAACGCACGACAAGGTCATAATAAGCAACGGTATGTAAAATCCAAGCAGCTATATTTGATAAGAATAATGTTGACCGCAATACTTGTCCTTTGGTGTCCAAAATATCAACTTTAACAACGAGGTAGGACCCCCAATTTAGCATCGCCATAACAAATATAGTATAAAATTTATACGATTTTAATGTTTTTAAAATTATTCTTCGGTTGTGATCTACAGTAATCTGCCATTTAAATATCCCAAAAATATGTACAATTGCTAGTGTTGCTCGCAGTAGGGTTAAATTCATTTTTCCACTGAACCACAAAATCACACTCATGCTAATCTAATAATAATTATTTGTAGCTGCGCGGCATAGTAATGTCATTAATTAAAACAAAACATAAAAACCAAAAAGTCCTAATTCTATCACATTTTAATTAATTTTTAATGACACACATTCGTTCGCCGTACTTCATTAAAATATACAAAAATCATAAAGGGATATGGGAATGTCAAGGCAATGGCATTATTGATCGAGAACACCTCGCTGTTAAACTAAAATGTTTATGCAAGTCACCTTAATTGATTAAATGAAATTATATTTACATTTTGGGAATAACTGAGAGTGGCTTATAGTCACAACTAGGAAAATTTTAATCACGTAATCTTATCGAATTACTTCTTTTAACTTCTGTACATTTACAATGTATAAGAAACTTACGAGAAGATTGCCATTCCGCTTACACTGTCAAGAAATGCAAATTTCGTATCATTTAACATGCAAAGATACCTAGAAGATTGCTTAAGATCGGTAACGCTCCTCGTTAGTACCAAAAACAAATACTCTCGAGTATTGGCGGAAATATTTTAATTTTCTCTGTAGTCTTTAGAAAATCTTGTAATTAATTTGTAGGCTCTTAGAAATCGAGTGGTATTCTTTTAAAAAAATGAAAGTAAGTTTGGCTCATTGCACTAAACAAATTTTATTAAAACTTTTGGAATCTTATGGATGTTGTATGAAGCAGCGGAAGTTTTCCAACCGAAAATAATACGCTATTCGCCGCAAGTGACAGCACTAATACAAAAGAAAATATCTGTTATTACTTTTTACCCATAGATAATTTTAAATTCATTTTGGTTTCTCATTCGCTAAAAAACATCAAGAACAAAATCTAAATACTGTTTCATAAATTACGGATATGAAATCAACCCGAAAATCCATACCGAGAAATGTCTTATCAAATTGTTTTATGGCTAAATACAAAAATATAACAAAAGTCCCAACGCTCAACATCTATTTTTGTGTATGGTATGGTATGGTCGTATAGGTCCTTTACAATTTAAGAACGGCTCATTTATTAATTGATGTTTAAAAACCACAGATGCAACAATGAAACCATATATAGTGGTACCATCTTATGAAAATAGCGCGTAGTCCAAACTAAGTTATGCAATAATTTTACTAATCCGCCTAAAGTTTAATATATAGTACTTAGTACGTCATATTGCAAAAATCTATCTTGTATGAAGTTTAGCCGATGAATCGATTGAAACAAAATAATCAAAATTATTCGCTTTAATATATGTTGGATTATTTTTTTATTTTTAAAATGGTCGCAAGAATAAAAAAATAAAAATTAACAAAAACTGGAAGGATGAATATGTTGTGGCCAACACCCCGCTACAGAATTCACACTAAACAAAATAAAAAATCAAATTTTAAATTATAATGAAATATGGCTCCTTCTCTTCCACTTCTATTTTACATTTTTTACCTATTAGTTATTGTTTTTAGTTTTGTTTTTACTTCTATTTGATGTGTGCGTGTATCATAATATAGTATATTTGAGCGAATGACCAGATGACTGAAATATTTGATAGGATCGGTGTATACAGTTCGGCTTGTAGAATACATTTGTGTTGGTTATGGCTTAGGCAAAAACGAAACATTTTAAGAGACCTAGGTATTTTGAATACGAAAATATATTTTTCTGCCATTTTCACGACACAATTGATATTGCTTGTTATTGACATGACAGACCCCAGGGACCGACCATTTGACATTTTTCTAGTAAAGCGCATACTAAGGCCATCATAAAAACCATTTCTATATAAGGGACTTTTGACTTCTGTAGAACAAAATTGTACATTGAAGTTTCGTGCAACAACTGCAGTTATTGCTTGTTATTCATATGACTGAACAAAGGAACCGACCATTTGGCATTTTTGTATTAAAGTACCAAGGCTATCATAAAAAATCATGTTTTTCTATATGGGACTATTTACTTAATTAATTTTAATTATTAATTTATTTTTATCACGCAACAATTGTTGCCAGTATTCCTCCTAAATGTATACTATTTTTGTATATTCGCACACATGTATAGTTTTTGTTATTTGGTAGAAACTTGACTTCGGTATTTAATAAAGTAAAATAAAGTACAAGAAAGAATTTTCATATGTTAATTAAATGGGTTGATTTAAACGAATTTAGTATTTTGTTTATTGAGCTGGAGTATGTGTTTGTGAAAATTATAAACATTTGATTGTATTCTGGTTCTTATGTGTATTTGTGTAAAATTTAGTTTTGCAAATTTTTATATGAGAATGGGTTGCGTAAAATAATTCGAATGTTGATTTTGTGGATTTCTAAAGAAAGCGTTTCGGAGGAAATATTTATGTAGCTTTTTGAGTACATATTTTATTTATATGTGGTCACAATTAATACAAAATTTTTTCAATTGCGTTAACCAAACATGCGATTTTTAATGAACCATATTTGTTTCGATTTGAGAAGTATTTTATAGAAAAGTAATGAAAAGGACACTAAAACCGGAAAAATATGTTTAAATTTTCGTCATAATTGTTGGTGTAGCTATACATGTAGTTTATTGTTGTCGCGTTAGTCTAGATTTCGGTTCGTGTAGCCGTAACAAAAATAAATCAGTTTTTCTTCTATCGCTCTACGAAGTATGATAGAAAATAAAAATATTTTTGAGTATCGTACTATTGGTATATCAATTATATCGCATATATCGTCTTCAATCAATTTTCTTTCAATAAATGTTAAAACATAAGTGTTATAAACCTTTTCTAAATTACATGGAACCAGGTAAAATTTTGTTAGGTGGATTTATTGGCAATCGTTCGTAGATTTAAATGTAATATTTAAGTAAAATTAAATAAAAACCGTATAGACGATTTTGTTCTGATTCAGCTGATCCGAGACATTTTTAGTTTTGCCGAAAGAATCGAAATTTACCGAGCGGGATGAAAAATTATATAAAAATCAATGAAATTCCCAGCCCAGAGTTCATTTTCGGGAACTTGCCACGTAACAAATTTTTTCTTACATTGCCTGTAATTTTCCATTACTTTATGAAACTCAAAATGAAAAACCCGAGCCGGTATTTTGTACATCACTTCGAATCGAAAAAAGTCGAATCGAAAAAGTGAAAGTTGTATCATTTTTGCTTTTCGAAAATGATACAACATACCGCCATTCTACTTTTTTCGAATTTCGATTCGAAGTGATGGTACAAAATACCGCCCCTGGGCTGGAATAATTTCACACAAGAGTAAATTGGTTATTGATATGTTAGTGTTGCATGATTAAACATTTTTATTTTCTGCGATAACTTCACATACGTGGTTGGTTACATTAACAATCCCATGTTAATTTTTTTCTTTCGCACCACTACTTATTAAACTAAAGCGCACATACGATGCACACATATTGTTCTAATACAACTATCTATAGTGTAGTTTTTTCTGTATTTGTTGCATTAATGGCATGGTTGTTGGTTTTAGTCTTTGTGTAAATTAGTAACTAACATCGGAAGTTGAAGTAACACACAATTTTAGAAATATTGGATGAAATTTGTACATGGGCCCTCCTCAATTACAAAAAACAAATTATTAAATAATATAGTTTCAATTCTAGAATTAATCCACATTTTGCAGTGATGCCGTACTCTTTCAGTTAAATTCGGGTGATTCATAAGCTGACCCGAATTACAAAGCAGCGCCTGTAAAGTGTAAATAATTAGAGTTATAATTCGAAAGACGAAATACACAAAAATCCACACGAAATTGCGCCGTAACCATGCCGAAATCCTTTTATATGTTGTACATTCCGTCTGGATTTGTGTGAACGATCAATGGCAGCTTAAGTGCTGAATGTGCAGTCCTTCCATCATCAAGCAAATGCCAGATGAAGCAATTGCCTTCGTAATATGATTTTGTAATCGAATCATCAGTGAGATGTATCAGTGAGATGAGGAATGTTTTGCCAGTGTCGCCTAGTGCGTCCAAAAAAATAATCCGCTTCATTATTTGCAACGAAAAGGGCTGCATTAAACTGCATCAGTGACATATTGGAAATAAGAATGCAAATATCTTCAATCTATATTAATGCCTCGTTATATATTTGCAGCAAAAAATAGCAAAAAATCGATATTGGGATCTTGATCAGTGGTCCAAATGCGATGATGCAGAATAGTAGGTTAGATTGTTTGCCATTGAATGTTTGTCATTGTTTGTATATGTAATTGAAATTCATTATAGAGCATATACGGTATTCACTTCAACATTGCACCTTCCACATTTTTTTTTCAATGTAAGTGTTTAAGTACACTTCATTTATGATATAAAACGTTATTTCAATATGTTTCACGATTACATCACGATACATTCAATATGCACGCAAATATGATACATGGAAGGGTTGGGTACAGTTGCCCGTATCACATAATACCGTTTACAAAATCCCATAAACATAATACCGTATTTCAAAATCCCGTATTTCAAAATCCCGTATTTCATAATCCCGTATTTCAAAATCCCTCTTCAAAATATCATCGCGCGATTTTTAATCTAACCTAAGCCTTTGTATGATGATATAAAACGGGATTGTGAACCCCGACAGAGATTGAAATACGTATGTTGTGTGTGTCTGTGTGTCTGTGTGTGTGTGTGTGTGTGTGTGTGTGTGTGTGTGTGTGTGTGTGTGTGTGTGTGTGTGTGTGTGTGTGTGTGTGTGTGTGTGTGTGTGTGTGTGTGTGTGTGTGTGTGTGTGTGTGTGTGTGTGTGTGTGTGTGTGTGTGTGTGTGTGTGTGTGTGTGTGTGTGTGTGTGTGTGTGTGTGTGTGTGTGTGTGTGTGTGTGTGTGTGTGTGTGTGTGTGTGTGTGTGTGTGTGTGTGTGTGTGTGTGTGTGTGTGTATGTACAACACTATTAATCAAAATACAGACAAACTCGATTATTTGAAAAGAATCGCAAATAATATACATAGTTTTAAATTAAATAAAAAAATGTTTTTAATGAATTAAAGAAAAAATTTAAATAAATGAAATCATATAATTTTTACAAAAATAAGAGTAAAAAACGTTATTTTTTAATTTAATGAATCCCGTAATTCCTTAAAAAAACATAATACGGGATTTTGAATTACGGGATTTTGAAATTCGGGATTTTGAAATACGGTCTTTTTGTGATCTACGGGATTTTGAAATACGGGATTTTGAAATACGGTCTTTTTGTGATCTACGGGATTTTGTCCATTCGGGATTTTGTAATACGGGCATAAGTACTTATCCCACATGGAATATCGAAACGCAGCGAACCGAAATTGAAATATCATAACAACGCCAAGCTATCACGCAAGTGGCTTGCGCATCTATTGATGCGTACGGCAAACACCACTAAATTCGACATCAGCGCCACCTATGGTACACAAACATAACTATGAATTATTCTCAGAAAGTCAATTATTCACTTCATTTTATAAAATATTGAGGGTGGTGGGAGGGGAGTGAAATTTTGGGGTTATATATTCTGATAGGTGAAAAATACAAAAAAAAAGAATAAAGAAAATATTTCGTCAAAAGCCAAAAACAATTTCCTAGAACCCGATTGCAATGCTACCTACCGGGTCCAATTGTGAATCTTAACCATCCAGGGACACACTCAAATACACACAAAATTTCATAAATATCGGTTCAGCCGTTTAGGAGGAGTTCAGTCACATATACATGTACAGAAAAATGTTGGGTGGTAGGGGTAGTGAAATTTTAGGGTTATATGTTCTGATATGCGAAAAAATAAAAAACGTCAAAACGTTTCGTCAAAAAACAACGAAAATGTCTTAGATCCCGATGGAAGTGCCACCTGCCGTGTCCAATTGTGAATCTAATCCATCGAGGAACCCACTCAAACGCACACACAAAAAATCATTATAATCGATGCAGCCGCTTAGGAGGAGTTCAGTCACAAACACACGTACAGAAGAATTATATAAACATGGCTGCCGAGTAAAATACACGCAATTGTCGGAGTGGATATTAAAATTTAATAAAGTATAAATGTGCTCTTAAATAAAATTAATAAAATGTCTATTATGTGCTAATAAAATGTTGTTTAACTAATAATCTAATATGGAAATGTTTGTTAGTGCATGTTTTCCTATTTACTAAAAAAAAAAGAATATATAGAAACGGTTAACTAAAAGAACGTTGTATGAAGTGCTTGTGATCGTTAAAGGTGCTTTCTTGTGTTTATTTTGCCACAGAAAAAACTGGTTATCTGAAGTATCTGACCCCCAAATCATTTAATTTACTCAGTTATATAAGTGCCATATTAAGTACGAATCTTAGAAGTCAGTGAACACAAATAACAGTGAAATAAGAGTCTGTATTACACGAAAATATCTAATACAAGGAAAAAAGCAATCAAACCTGGCACAGTTGAAAGTCTTGATCTTTAAGTTTAATCAAAAATCCATCACTAAAGGATGTGATGCAGGCCATTCTTACATCTAATACGGATATTAACACTAAAATAGAAAATTTTAGTTCAAATATCCAGTTGAAAATCGACGATATTAACGAAAGAATGGAATCTGTTAAGCAAGCTGTGGCTGATAATAGCAAGGCAATCTGTTCTCTTAGTGGTAATGCAGAAGAATGTGATAAACGTGTTACTGAATTAGAATATCAAACTGAATATTTTTTACAACAATCCTGGAAAAACGATATAATTATCTTCGGCATTCCACTAAATATACAAAATTATGAACAGGTAATTACTGATATTGGGGTTATTCTCAACTACACATTGGATGACATTGATAATTACTTTAAGAAAGATGCATCCATTCAAAACAACAACCTTCAAAACGAAGATAATACTTGTCAACTTGTGTTATGTTTCAAGCGCGTCAGCAAAAAACAAGAAGTCATAAAAAGTGATTGATAACGGACCGATTTTTCTTCGACAAATAATACCGGATAGTACACCAACAGAAAAAATTGTTATCAATCATCGTCTACGCAAACATTTCTCGTCACTGTTATCCCGACCCAAAAAATTACAAAAAAATGGCAAATTATTTAAATGCTGGTTTAACGGGCATATCTTCATACAACCAAAACACGATGACACACCTTTTATTTTAAAATGCTCATCACAACTTTTTTGTTTTTAATGAAATTTATAAATTCTTTGTTTATTTACTCTAAGCTCTCTATAGCATACATTTTAGTTAATTAATAATTTTTTTGTTTTATTGATCATATTTCTATATTAATTGAATATTTTAAATACTTTGCAGTGCATTATAACTAAAATATTGTCTAAAGTGAACTATTAATGGACTTAATTGAGATAGATGATTCCTTGGCTGATGCTGTGTCGGTTAAATATCAAGTAAATGATGAACCGCAGCTGGCACCAAATTATTTGCGTTATGTGTTAGTAAATGCGAGATCGCTAAGGAAAATTTTTGAAAAGCTTAAACTATTTCTGGATTTACTAGTGTCACCTTGTCTAGTGTCACCATGTGATAGTTATCACTGAAACGTGGATTTACGAAAATGAAATTCCCTTTTACACTCTTGCAGGGTATGTAGCATATCATTGTACGAGAGATGATGATAGAGGAGGCGGAGTTGCTGTGTATGTCTTGAACTCCATTCTGTCAATTGAAGTAGAGAAACTTAATATATGTAGTTCTAGGTTTTTGGTAATAGATTTACCTTTGAATAAAACCAAGGTAATAGGTGTGTATCGATCTAAAAATTCTCCAAACGATGTTTTTTTTGAAACTTTTGAAAGGATAATGGTTAAGAATCCCAAGTCACTAATACTCGGTGATTTTAATATTAACCTTCTTGATGTTACAGACATCAAAACTGAAATGCTTAATTCAGCAGTCTCAGCTAATGGTTTTATTCATCTTAACAATTTAAATCCAGAATCTTATACTCGCTTTACCACATCTTCGTCTATTCTGGACCATGCCATTACTGATGTGCTAACTGCCCATTTCTCCATTTCCCTATTTGATTGTGTTCCATTCGATCATAGAATAATGGTGATTGATAAATCAGATAACATTCTCAAATTTGATAAACGGAATTTTAACCTCAAGATAATAGATTATAATAATGGCATTAATAATTTAAAATCAAATTTCATATGTTCCAATAATTTTCTAGAACTAATTGATAGACTATCTAGACTTATTGAAAGTAATACTAGAATAATTCGTAAGAAATTTTTTCCTCAAAAATGGGTAACAAATGAATTCTTAGATTTAATTAAAATAAAAAAGTTATTTTATACCCTGAAACAAATGTATCCCAAGAATAATTATTATTCTAGTAGATACAAGTATTTCCGGAACAAAGTAGTATATTCTAAACGAAATCTTAAATCTATAACTATTATGAACAAATATTAAAAAACTCCATAGGAAATTCGAAACAGACTTGGCATGTTCTGAAAAACATGATCTTTAACAGGGAGGACCCTCCAACAAATAATGAGTGTATTGCGATGCTGGACAATAGTGACAATATAATAAATGGCCCGAGTGAGATATAGCTAGTCTATTAAATTCTCATTTTGTTAATATCTCAAATGTAGTTATGGCATGTAATTCGAACAGTGCTTCCGTGCACTTCTCTCTATATTTGAACCATCTATATGAAGACCTTCCGCCTTTGGATATATCCCTGACTAATTAGTAATTACCTAGAAGTAACAAATATATTACAAAACCTTCGACGATCGGCAGCAACAGGGTACGATACTATATCAACAAAATTCATTATCAACTGTGCTACTTTTTTGACTCATAACATAGCAAACTTAATAAACAATTATATATCAATAGGAGATTTCCCTGATTGCCTTAAAGTTAGCAAAGTCTTTCCGATTTATAAGGCGGGTAATAAAATGTTCCCGGAAAACTATCGACCGATATCCATTCTAAACTCGCTTTCTAAAATCTTTGAAAAGGTCATATTTAACAGATTGAATCTATATTTACTTGAGAATAACATCTTGAATCCAAATCAATTCGGGTTTACTACTAATTCTAGTGCTCAATCGGTTGCAGCCGCTGTTACTAACGAAATTTTATTAGGGCTTGAGGAGAAGTATTTTATATCAGTTTTATCAATCGATTTGAAAAAGGCATTCGACACGATCTCGCACAGTATCCTAATTTCAAAACTAAAAAAATTAAATCCCACAACAAACTAGAGAAATAGAGTACAATATACGGTAGTAAATGGTGTCGAAAGTTTAAACTTACTCACCCTTACAGGTGTTCCTCAAGGTTCCATTGTTGGCCCTATATTATTTAATTTTTTTATCAATAATATATTTAGTCTTAAGTTGAATGGAAAGCTTATAATGTATGCTGACGATTCAATGTTAATATTTAGGTCCAAAGATGCATCCCAATTAATTGATCAATTGACTGAAGATATTTTAAAAATTGAAAATTGGCTGTCATCCAATCTAATGGTCATTAATTATGCGAAAACGAACTACATTATAATTCAAAACCGCCACCTTCCAAACAATTTTCCATCATGCATAAATGTAAATAACCAATCAATCATACAAATTCATTCAATTTGTTACCTAGGAATTATCATTGACGAGGCGCTTCTTTGGAAAGAACATATTAATAAGATTACCAAATCTATTTGACCATACGTATTTGCACTAAGGAGACTTCAAAATGTTGTGAATGAGAGGACTCGCTGGTCTATATACTTTGCATATATTCACTCAAGACTCAGTTATATGAGTCTCTTGTGGGCAACAGCAGCTACAACTAATCTTAATACTCTCCGGATATTGCAAAATAAAATTAGTAAAACCATTAAACTACTACCGATTTTAACACCGACCAAGTCTATTTACTCATCAGTAATACTTCCTGTAGAAATATTAGGAAACTTTGAACTGCTAGTATTTATAAAAAAAATCCAACTTGGATTGGCAAAATGTAACGTGAGTTTTACTTCCATAAGCAACGTCCACACGTATGAAACCAGGCAAAATAAAAATAATAACTTTTACGTAAATACCGTTAATACAGTTCGATCACAAAAAAACCCTTTCTATAATGGACTTATACTATACAATGATCTTTCAGATGTTTTTAAAACTGAGAATAATTTACAAGCATATAAAAAAAACTTAAAGAACTTTTATTCCAGAAATGGTTATCAAATAAATAGCGTATTTAGTTTATGTAATAATTAGTTTACTTTCACATAATTATTAGGATAGTGTAATAATTTAATCATTTTTTTGACAGCGCAATCCGCCAAGCCTAAATCTCTAAGAGTTCAATCTTAATTATTTATATCTACTTATCAGATCATTTATTTTAGATATAATGTATGCCAACTAAATCTAGATCGATTCATATCAATTAATTTAAATTAATTATTTTAGTATTACATAATAATAGACAAATAACACTATTGTATGTATATTAAAATTTGTAATTTGGTCACTTGTTTATAGTCTTTAAGACTTCTAAAGTGATCCTAAAAAAAATAAAAAAAAATATTCACTTGGGTGCAAAAAATTCGCACATTGCTCAATGTTCCACAAAAGTTCAAAAATGTCAAAAAATCCGATATTTGTTTAATTTACAACTAAACTCTACAACTAAATTTGAGCCGATTCTCCGTTCGTCGAGTGTGGCAGAGATATCAGAAAACTGGTGGCTTCAGATGGCGATAAGGATCTGGCCGACTTCGTGCTACTGCACAGCGTGATGACCGCTCCAAGAAGTTCGTGAAGTCGAAGTCAGTCAGTGGACAGTTAGAAGATGACTCCGAGAAGTTAATCTGACTGCACACAGACCAGCAAACGGGCCGAAATTGATCGCAGCCCACCGACGAGCTCGCCGTGAGTTCGCTCGAGACCATTTGAATTAGACAGAAGAATAATGGAGAACAGTCTGTTCTCTGACAAGGCAGGATGTGTTTATATGGCAGCGATGGACGCGGAAGAGTATACAGAATTACTTACAAGGAGAGTGATATGCACAATGTTGCATTGAAGGACGTGTGGAACGTATGGCGGTGGAACGTGCATGTTCTGGGGAGGCATATTATTAGAGGCGAAGACAGATCTTGTATTCATCAAACGGCTGTCGATCGAGAGGAATGAATTCTCAACGGTACATTGAGGAAGTACTCGAGGAGTGCGTCGTACCATACAATTTTCTGTTTATGCCGGTTTAGTATACCAGTATCTTCAAGAAGTGGATGTGCCTGTTATGGAGTGGCCAGCTCAAAGCCTGGACCTGAATCCCATCGAATATTGATGGGACAAGTTGAAAAAAAGGGTTTGAGCCAGAGATGCTACTCCAACGAGTCTCCAGGAGCTGCAACAGGCGATCGTAGAGAAATGGGAGGCGATACCTCAAAATTTTGTAAAAACTTTGGTGAAATCAATGCAGCATCGAATGGAAGCTGTCATTCGGGCCAGGGGAGGGAATACTTTTATTAATAAAACTGTTTTTGTTTTTTTGTTTATTTCCATGTTTTAATTCGATTTTTGCTCCTAATTTTCATGCTGACAAATTCACTAAAACGTGTTCCTCAGATGTTTACCCCAAAAATCAGTTTGATGGCACGTATAAATACAAAAAAGGTACCACTGGATAGGCATTGAAATAGGCTTTGAATCTGCACTAAAAAAATTAAACAAATATTGGATTTTTTTGATATTTTTGAACTTTTGTGCGATTTTTTTGCACCCAAGTGTATATAAAGATTGGGGGATGGTGGCGGTGGTGAAATTTTGGCGTTATATGTTCTGATATGTGAAAAATAAAAAAAATATATTTTGTTACAAAAAAAAATCATAGAACCCGATTGCAGGGCCACCTACCGCGTCCAATGGTGAATCTAAACCACTGAAGGACTCACTTAAATACACACACATAATTTCATTAAAATCGGTTTAGCCGTTTAGGAGGTTCAGGGAGACACACACGTACAGTCGAATTATAAATATAAATAAGCATTTAAACTTTAAAGACAATATTTCTATTTTGAAGTTTTTTGTTTGTAACAAAGTGAACAATGATTCATATCGGCATTATCGGCGTAGAGTACCAAAACAACACGGTCAACCCGTCTCTTCATCTCGACTTGCGAAAAACAAAAGTCAGTACCGTAATTATTATTCATTATATAGGCGTAGATATTATATAGGCGTATGTACCATAAATAACGCCGCCCCATCTCGCCTTGCATAAATCAAAATTCCGGAATCTCAAATCATAAAACAGATGCTATATTCCTAATTAGCAAACCCGAAAACCATGAAAAAATAATCATTGGTGAAAACCAAAATCATGGGCCGAATTTTTGGTGGAAAACAGTTTTTTTTCAAAAATCGTCATTTCCGCTTAAATTTTGGAAAATCGATCTGAACCGGTATCGTTGCAAAATTAATTTACAATCTTTTCGTTATTAGTAGTTTCTCTTGTAAATGATATCTTTTCAATATGAATGCAAACAACGAAAAAGCTCCCACGGAAGCTCCCAATTCAAGGGAACCGTTTTCAGCCAAAAATTACAGAATCACTACTCACGACCCATAGAACATATACGTACATTTTTATTGAAATCGATGCAGTGGTTTTTGAGTTTATCGTTTCGATCAATATATAGCAATATATAGCAACTTCCGGTGAACCGTTTTCAGCTAAAAACCATTATCATGACCCATAGAACATATATACACTAATTTTAATACACAGGCTTAATTTTTGTTGAAAAACAGTTTATTGTCAAAAACCGCTTAAATTTTGAAAAATCGATCTGAACAGGTATCGTTGCAAAATTAATTTAGGATCTTTTGGTTCTTAGTAGTTTCTCTTGTAAATGATATCTTTTCAACATAATTGCAAAAATCGAAAAAGCTCACATGGAATCTGCCACTTCCAGTGGACAATTTTCGGAAAATTACAGAATCATTCTCACAACCAAAGAACATATATATAAATTTTTATTGAAATCGGTGCAGTAATTTTTGAGTTTATCGATCGAAAATGCTCTTATTGAAGCTGCCACTTCTGGTGGACCATTTTCAGCTAAATTCCGTTCTTCATTTTTAATGTTACAAAAACACATGTCATGTTTAGATTAAATAAATCTACATTTCCTAATTAAGTTTTAGACTGTAGTTAATAATTAAATAAAAATTGATAAAATGGTACTTACACTTTCCACAAACCGCTCATCTAAATCGTCAGAAATAAAACATACATCAGCCAAAAGTGATTTTAATGCAAAGACGTGCACTCGAAACAAATCACAAATCAATCCAACCATTATAAAAATGGTAAAAAGGTAACACGCGTGTATCACTCCGGAGCCAAAGCCCATCAAACCTTGATATTTGGTTTGTTCGGGCAACAAATACAATGTATAACCTGCATAGAATAATTCTCCAGGTGCCATAGTAACGGTCAATGTAAGAAAAATTAAAAGTCGCTTCGAATGAAACTCGTTTGAAAGTGTGACGATATGTTGGATTTTGGTTACAATTTTCACGAATTTGTTTATATCGTGACACGATTTGTCAATATAGATTTTGCTAATTTTTGAATATTTGATCTTATTGAATGCCCAAATTTTATATTTAAGTTTTTTATTTAAACAATTAAGCACAAATATTAACATCGTTACTACAAACACGATGCTATAAAGTGATATTATGTAGAAATAATAGTGGAAATAGGTAAACACTAGAAGCATGTAACTAAAATCCGCGTACAAGTTATAGGTATCTAAATAAACTCCGAGCATTAACAAAATTGCGGAAATATAAAATGTTAAAAAATTTATGGCGGTCAATTTTATCACTATATTTGTGTTTCCTTTGAAATTTAGATAAGGTCTTGAAATATGAATTAAGGTAACGATTTTATTTAAAATGTCAAATTTTGATCTACTTTTGATGATTACGTCAAAATATGTTGCGTTAATTAGTGCAATATTGGCAATGCATACAACTGCAAATACGAATATCATAACATCTTCTGTGGTGTACGTACTCGTAGACGTTAATGAGTATGAATGGTACACTCCTACATTTAACAGAAGCAATACGAAAATTGAGTATATTTTATAGCATTTAATTTCATTAAGGACAATTCTACGGTCCTGTTTGTCAATTAATATCCGCCATTTAAACAGGCCCAATACATAAGCTAGGAGAAGAATGATTTTGAAAAATATTAAATACATATTTGTCGCACTTGAATTTATACTAGCGGACTTTTGTCACATAATTATATTTAATCACAGGTAATTACATTAACAAAAATCATTTATCATCAAAATTAAATATTAAACGGCACTTCAATAAAACGGGCATAATGATAACCAAGGGTAATTATTCTGAAACATAATAATAAAAACTTTACTTACACTTTTACTAAACCGCTCGTCGTAATGAACCAAAGAAATGTCCGCCAACAAAGATTTAGTACAGTTCAATTCTTCCGTATAACAGTTTAAAATTTCAAAAACGCTTATTACTTGGATTAGAACGTAAACCAAATACATTCCACCTGTGGTTAAATAAACATTCACATAGTAGTGGTGGTCATCAGACTGCGGTAAAATTATATCATGATATGCAAAATAAAAACACTGAATTATCACATTCATTATTTTAGCAGCTATAGCGACCAATATCACTCCTTCAAAAAATATGTTCAAAATTCGAACTAAATTATGAATCCGGTTAAATATTTGAAGTATACAATCGAGTTTATCGCTTACTTCACATATCACGAATTGTTGAGATCCCATATTACGGTTTAATTGATCCAGCACTAAAATTTTCTGTGCTAAATACATGTTTATACTATTTACGATAACTGTTATAATTATTATAATTATCAAAAGGTCTATTAGTATAGTAATTTCTAAGTGGAAAATTAAATAAGATATAAACATTTGATAGAAACTATCGTAGTATATGATGTATTCACCAAAAAAGCTCGTAAATAGTATAAATTCAGAGACAAATAGATACGCCACAAATAAACACACCAACACTGATAAAAATTTTGTATTTCGGCACTTACTAAAATCACTATTCACGAATAAACTGCCAATTGTGGCGCACTTGGTTAACAATAAATAATTGCAATTATAGTTGATACATTTTTTGTAGTAAATTATATTTACTAACAGCAACAAAATAACGTATTGCACATTATACGTTTGCTGGAGTACCACTTCAGGTGCTTCAACGCCGAATACTACTATAAAGTAATAAGTGGTTGCAAAAATGAATGCTGCCCAGACTCCAAAAGAATAGAATCGAAAAAATTGATGTTTTTCGATTGTAAATCGCATGCCAGCGAATTTTACTTTAAAATTAAAAATTCCGTACAAACGACAAATACAAATTGCAATTTTAAATATAAGCATTTTTAGTTAATTTGATTACGAGTACTACAGTCAGAACGAGTGTGATGCAATAATGTTTTAAGGTAATAATATTTTAATTAATTAATTTTCGTCCTTATTAATGTAAATATATAAATATCATTATGACCTAAAAGCATTAAATTTATTTTCAGTTCATGACTAATTACAATATTGTGTATTAACTAAACATTACGGCATACGACATAACTCAATTTTTGGTATAAAAAAAAATTTCGTCTTTTTTATTTGGCCTTGATCTAAAAATTGGAGTAGAATATAATCAGCATGTTCAGTCCGACCAAAATTATAAAAATTAGCATGATATTTATTGTGACTCTAACTTTACTGCGTATAATTCTACGTCAAACCCGAGAGAACGATCAAATCGAAAAAAATATATACACTCTGTCAAATAACTAACGGGAATTAGTAATTTAAAAAAGGATTGTACACATTTTTTTTTGTCGCTAAGTTGGCATCTATCTCTATCTTGTAGTTTGAATGCGATCTGTCATTTAGTTTGTTTACAGTGCTAAGTTCATCTCAATAGTGTGTTTTGCGATTTTTATAATGAACTAGCGGACCCGACAAACGTTGTCCTGCCCGAACGTTGGCTTGCCTTCTATTAACGGGTTCACCAAACCAAGAACACGTTTAAATATATCAAATATTCGAATTTTCGAAAAACTATACTAAGTGATATTTGACATTGGGTTTGACATTTCAATGTTTTTGTTTCGTCATTGTGTGATTTGTTGTTACCCAAAACATATTTCCGGCGAAATACCAATATTGGGATCTTGATCAGTGGTCCGAATGCGACGCAGAGTGTCGTCGCTCATTGAATCTATATTTCTAAACTGAAGCTTACAACGGAAAAGTTGGCGTCAACAATATGACGAATAATTGGGGAATTTGATGAGGAGAGGAACTCAGTACTGTATCTGCAAGTATGAGATCCCAAAGGTTGTCATCTATCAGCAAATGCAATTCGCGATACGCATCTTAATCTCTAATGTATTTTCCATGAATAAGCCGTTGTACCCTTGGACTGGAACGCTTCAGTATACATTATTTCTTTGCGAATTGACAGAAAATACCTGGTCGGTTGCGTATTTCAAAATACTCAGTATGCTTGTTGTAGAACAGTATCTTCAGTGAAATAAAAACGCTGCCCATTTTGCCTCATTTTGGTGCACGGCCAAATGTATAACAGCAGGGTATCTGTCGTTTATGGGAAACCCCAAAATGCTCCAAACTTCTTCATTGCTGCTAATGAATCGGCCCATTTGATAACGTGTTAATTCGTCGTTATCATTTAAATTTTTAACAGCAAACACAGCCATATCGCACGTATTCAAATGTATTTGATGGACTTCGCCGAACTTCAGAACTCAACGTGTATGTGCGCTTTGTATGTTTTGCATAACAATGGCGAATACGGAATCGCCTAGCGGTTGTCAATGTCAACCATTCCATCATTTGACATGCGTAATTGATATGATTGGCAGAATAGATACGATTGGCAGAACAACGCCAAGCTACAACGCAAGTGACTGGCGCATGTTTTGATGCGTACGTCAAATATACGACAGATAATTTGAGATCAGCGCCACCTATGGTACATAAACATAACTATATGAATTATTCATAGAAGTTCAATTATCCATGAATTATTCAAAGGTTTTAACGGTCATTGAACTTATGATTTGTTTTTTCATTTTTTAAATAATTTGGGGAGGTGGGGGTGACGTTTTCGGGTTATATGTACTAATATGGAAAAAATCTTAAAAAAATAAAAAAAAAATTCGAAAAATAAAAAAATCCTGCCGGGTCCGATCGTGAATTTAAACCATACAGGAACCTACTCAAATACACAAAATATTTCATTAGAATCGGTCCAGGCGTTTAGGAGGAGTTCAATTACATACCTACGTACAGAAGAAATATATATCTAAAGATTGGGGGCTGGTGAAATTTTGGGGTTATATGTTCTGATATGCGAAAAAAAAAATTCGTCAAAAACAAAAAAAAAATCCCAGAACCCAATCCCAGTGCCATCTACCGGGTCCAATTTTGAATCTAAACCATCCAGGAACCACTCAAACACACACATAAAATTTTTACAAAATGAAACGCGTTGCTGCTGAACTAGTTCCGAAAGATCTGAATTCTCTTCAAAAATTCAATCGCGTAACGGTCGGTCGTCAAAGACTAGAATGAGTCAATTCCGACCCTACATTCATAAAACGCATTATAACTTGTGTTGATACGGGTTAATGGGTTTGACATGCAAACAAGTCAACAAGCTTCGGAATAACCTTCCAACTGAACCGAAACCGAAAAAACTACGTCAAAGCCGATCAAAATTCATGATAATGTTGACTGTTTCCTTTGATTATCTCTGTGTTGTGCACTCGAAATTCTTGCCAGAAGGCTAAAAGGTACAAACAACATTATCTGGGCGCTATGCGGCATTTGAGAGAGTAAATTCGTTGAAAAGGGCCAGGTTTGTGGAAAAAATCCTCATAGATTTTGTACCGAACAACCACCGTATTCTCGTGATATGGTTCCGGCTGACTTTTTTCTCGTTCTCTTTTACTTTTCGATATTTTCATTCGTTATAAAAATCGCGAAACACACTTGAGATGAACTGACAAAATAAAACACTGTAAACAAACTAAATGACTGATGGCACTCAAACTTCACGTCAAGATAGAGCCAACTTACCGACAAAAAAAATGTATACAATGCCTTTAAGGGGACTATTTAACTAACCAATTCCCGTTACTTTTTTGACAGCATGTATATTAATTCTGTACGATTGAAAACAATGCTACGCTACTACCATAACAAAATTTAATATGTATTAATTCTTATGATTTGTTCACAATAGCTTAAGACTTTATGTATTTTTGAATAATTATAACCAAGTAATTGTAAGTTGATAAAATGTATACAAATTTTAACAGCCAGAATCAAAAATATTCTTGGTTTTTGTTTTGTGATAAATGAGTGCGTTTTATGGTGAAAACTGAAAAAAAATATTGTTTTTTTTTTCATTTTTGCCCGACTGAACACTAGGGGGTCGATTCTGTTCAAAATCCGATGGTCGAAACATGAAGTTTTCGTATACGTATAAGGGTGTATAGTATACAATTTTATATTAGTGTGTGTAATTTTTCTATGTTTCTGTAGAAATCGGTTCAGTTTTTTGGTGTTTATGTCCGTTCGTTGTCTCCCTTTTTTGACATCAAAAAGTTATCAAATGTGTTCCTGAGTAGCACACACTTTTAGAAAGTGTGCGTCAATGTGGTAAAAAACACAAATTTACCTTTTTTTTCACACATATTTTAATTTTTTTTTCAAAGCAATGTCGAATAATCGTTTTGTTTTCACAGAAACACAGAATTAGTAAATATTTTAAAACTAAAATTAAAACCAGTTAATAAGCACATTTTATTAAACACTGGTGTTTTTATTTCGCAAAAATTAGATTTGTGAATATATTAATTAAAAAATTTTTGTTCAAAAAGTTAAAAAATTACTCGATCGATTTCGACTTGTTCGGTCATCATCAGGAGTATCTACTGATTTGAAAAAGTAAAAATTAAGTTATAATATATATATAGTACAAAAAAGAAAAAATAGAAGGAGAGACAAATAATAGGCAATAAAAATTAATCTATTGATCGTCCCAGCCAACTGTTGTTTATACAGAAAAATTAATAATAATTTTTTATTCTCGGTTTGTGTATTTTGTTCCCTTGGGGTTAAAAATGGGGGGAAGGGGAGCGGTGTTGTGTATTTTTCTACTATTCTTTTAGATATATTGTGATTAAATGGTATATGTGTAAGATGCCATTAGGAGGTAATATTTATATTACATTAATTACATAAAAGGTAAATTTTACACAATGTTGAATGACCATTTTCGGCCATCCCCAGAGATGGTGATTCAGGTTTTATTGATGCTGGGCATAGATCATTATATACCTATCGCATTTTTATCATTTAAAAATACCCAAACTGAGAAAACTTTCACTCTAAATTTCTATTAGAATCTTAATATTTCTTATTAGATTTTGGTTTAGCAGTGTAACACACATACATACATACAGCCGTAACTCCAGTAGAGCTTGCGATTCCGCATCTTCAAACTTTCGTGGTTCCAGGGCGGGGCTGGTCACTAAGTTCGAAATAACCACTTCTAAAACGTTTGTACAAATAATTACACGTTTCATAATCGACATCGTTGGCACCTAGAACACTAAAAATGCAGTGCCGAATGTAGTGTTCATCAGTTGTCACCACAAACTCTGCTATTTTGAGGGCTTATATAACTCACGGTGACTTGACACGTAATAAATTTGCATGCATTTTAGCTTTCGTAAAATCGGATGTGGCAAAATCAGGTATCGTCTAATCGGAGATTCGTTTAATCGGGTTAGACCTGTAATTTTTTTGCAAAACACGGTACGAATTCGTATCGATCGCTCAAAACTCGTAGCGTTTGGAGTCAGAAGTGAAATTTTGAAAATACCAGCAATGGTTAAAAATTTAAACACCTATACATCCCAACAATTGACGGTAAGCTGTAGAGTCTCGAGGGTTTGGCCGGGTTGGCGTCGTTTGCTCGCTTTTCAAAATCCCAAAATAAAAATGCCGCTTTCCTAAAGCAAGAATTTTATTTTCAAATTCCGTCTTTCAAAGTCATGCTTGTCATAATTCTGCTTTTCAAAATTCTTTTTTAGCAAGCCAAAATATCAACAGTTTTCTATCATTTAGTATTCGCAATAATAAATTGCTACCAATACCATAGAACCCAATACCATAGACCATAGAAGCCAATATTTTACAGCCTGACCCGCTCGATCGTTACAACGGATATATCAAATATGACCGATATTGGTTAATAAATGGCCAAGTTCCATCCAACATGGCCAACACCCAAAACTTCTTCGAAAAATGATGTAAGAATCCCAATCCCAGCCCTGAAAAGAAATTGCATTGGTCTAATAATTACTGAACTTCACGTTAAACTCACTTTAGAATCACAGTCGCGCTGTAGATACCAAATTTGACCATAACTTGTTAAGAAATGGCCCAGTTACATTCGTCATGGCAAAATTCCGGAACTTAGTTTAAAATTCAAATTAGAACCCAAATTCAATTCTGCATACAATATTTCACAATTCTTGGTCAAGGGATGGCCAAGATCCATTAAACAGTGCCAAATTCCAAAAATTCTTGAAAAATGCAAGTCACGTCCTATAATTTAACCAAAATGAATCAAGAAATGGCCGAGATCTTAATAAAAATAGATAAAAAAACATTTTAATATGTCTTAATAAAATCTCGGGTTTTGACAAGCGAGATTTCGAAAACCGGGATATTGAGATGCGACATTTTTAAAAAATCGGGATTTGAATAATTCGGACCCACAAATTTTATTTGTCAACAACACCTATCTAC
Source organism: Nephrotoma flavescens (assembly GCA_932526605.1). NCBI lineage: Eukaryota > Metazoa > Arthropoda > Insecta > Diptera > Tipulidae > Nephrotoma > Nephrotoma flavescens. Next base: position 125,597,030 of record OW052221.1, on the reverse strand, counting down.
GCTATTATATCTTCGTCAATAATTCACTATTTTACTATTTATCGCTGTCCACTAGTTTCACTTTTACTGTTTTCACTTTTTACTTCACTAGCACTGTTCACAAGTTAAACAGTAACTGCGTCTGCATCCCAAATTGCCCTCGCTTATATACTTGTGCATCATTGTTCGAGCGGGATTATTCCATTTATTGTTTCTGCTGATGCATGCGTATTGCAATTGTAAATCACTTGCACATTTTGTATTCACGAACATTCTACGTCATCAATTCAGTTATCAAAAGACCACTGCTAAAATATTAAAAATGGTGTAAAAAATATTCTATAAAATTTGGTACAGTGCCATCAGATATATCCAGGTGAATAAAGAAATTATAGGGTAGAAACTGGAAATATATACTTCAAACATGAATAAGATAAAAACCCATATTCAAGAAATTATCATATCAGACCGCCACCAAATACTGGATTAAATGTTACTCTATTAGTCTTGTAGAGGACAGGTCAACCTTAAACGGGTGTATTATAAATAATTATTTTTGTGTCAGATAAGACAAAATTTGCTTCAGGCGATGGCCCTATTCTGGTAATTCCCGGGGATGGAAATTTTAAATTTTGTTACAGTTTTATTCCATTTTTGTTCTAAAAATTTTTTTGGGAAAAAATTATTCCCCATTATAGCAGTTTTGACGTTTATAATTCCATACCTATTTTAGGAAAGACGGAATGGAATTTAACGGAAATTTATTGTATTTACGTAATTTGTACCTAATAAACACATTTTATTAAACACCTGTTTTTTATTTCGCAAAATTGGATTTTTTGAATATTTTAATTAAAAAATTTGTTCAAAAAGTTTAAAAAACCACTCGATCGATTTCGACTTGTTAGGTCATCATCAGGAGTATATACTGATTTTTAAAAGTAAAAATTTGTTATATGTAGCAGAAAAAAGCAAAAAATAAACAAAAGAAGGGACAAAAAGTTAGCAATAAAAATTAATGTATTGATCGCGCAGGTGGGCGATTAGTCATCGGCTGAGGTCCAAAATTCAATACCCACATAAAGTTGGTAACATTTACCCAATACCTGATGGCGGTTTGGTGTAATAATTTATTGAAATCGAGCTTTTACCCAAAATCAAAAATTCTTTATTCACCGGGATCAGACTGACTAATTTTTTAGAACATTTTTCACGATTTCGTAGTTGCTTTTTGTATTTCAATAAGTCTTTAATGATAATTATCGTTTCGGGGTGAAATTTACAATCAGGATGGATGGTTTTGAACTATCCCGATACCATAGCTACATCAAAAGGTACAATTTTGATGGTGCAGATTTACTTGTAAGCTAAACTGACTCGTTCTTCGAAAACGGTTGACACTTCTCTAGTTTTCCTATTCTGGTAATTTCTTAAGAATAGAGAATTAAGGAAAAAATTTACAAAGATTTTATCTGTATGTTGTAACTTCACTTCATTAATTCCTACCAATTCGTTATTTTGTATAATTGTAAAAACTTCACTTAATCAATTTCTAGCAGATTCTTTATACTGTCAAATTTTTCGTTACCTTTTTTGTATGTATAAAAACTGCGTATGTAAAAAAACTGGGCATCCATTTTCCAAAATTGTCTATTGTGAGTAGTGTTGTGAAAATAAAGTATAATACAAAACTGTAAATCTTTTTTTCTTCTGGCCGAGAGAAGAAAGATTTAAACAGAAATTATATGTAAATTCAATCCGCAGTTCCCTTTTCCCGGGGAATTGCTAGATTGTAGCCACGTTAGGTAGTTTCCGGTTAAATAGAATTATTCGTAGAAAGGATTTTGTGTAGTAATGCAAAATAATGTAATTATAAATATAAATAGGCTGGAAAGGAAAGAGGAATATGTTTCGCCGGATCTTTTTGCTGGTAAATTAGGCTTAATACACCACGTATCGATGAATTAAACAATTTTTTATAAACGAGCCTAAGGAGATGAACAAAAAGTTGATCTAATTTACGTTGTCGTGCTAATCTGTATCGATTGTTTATTAAAAGGTATTTCATAAAATTATAAATGGTTTTAAATACTCACGCTTTCGATAAGCCGATAATCAATAGCATTTGCTTGGTGACTCCACTCGATTACAGTATACTCCAACCGAAAAATTTCATTGTATACCAAATCACAAACTTTCACAAATCCAATTAAAGAGCAAATTTGAAAACCGGTATAAAATAGGCCAGACAGTATTAAGCTCGCTTTAATGTCATCATTAATATCGCCCGGTGGTTCTAAAAGCAACGTATAGTATGAAACGAAAATGTCGGTAGATGAGTTTACGATGCTGATAGCCAAAAGTAGAAAAACTCGCCGGCTGTAGTTTCGATTAAATAAACAGACAAATTTATTAATATTCGTTACAATCTCTAATATTTGATCGACTTCATCACAAATGTGATAGTTTTCCGCCATTTGAACTTCACTAGTACGAACACATTTATTCAAATTATTATTTAAACAATTTAGCATTACAATTATCACGCACAGCGCTATCACTATATTAATTAGTAAAATTGCAATAAAGTAAAATATGAGTAATGCACAAATCACTAAGAAGCCATAAAAATCGTACAAATCCATCACGTATCCGCACAAAAACCAAAATGTCCCTACACAGAAATGTAGGGTCACCAAGAATGTTAATTTTTGTAATCGCGTCTCGTTCAAATTGTCAACGAATCGTTCGCGATACACAAAAAGATTTGTTAAACTTTCGTAGATTTCTCGGTCAAAATCCCATTTTACAATTACATCGTAGAATGTTACATTTATTGTTACGAGGAAAGCCAAGAAAATCGTGCGGAATGTCATTTGCATTACAAACGTCTCATCATTTTCGAATACCATATCGAAATATGCAATATTTGATGCATTTAATAGAATGAACACTAATATTGAATATATTCGATAGAATTTTATTATTTTAAATCGGACATCACCATTTACACGATACTTGTACACGAAATTTCATTAGGCCAGATACTTGAGTCATAAAAACTATGAACTTGATAGTACCAAAATTCATTTTGATGTATGTCAACTCAATGCAGATAGGCACGACTTAATGACATGATATTTGGGCGATTATGTTGAATAATTAAAATCATCAGAGTATGATTCGTTAAAATTAACTAAACTCAATTATAATAATTATTAAGAAATTATTTTTATTCTTTGACACTCTAAAACAAAAGCTAGCAAGGTTTTGGTAAATTAATCGTTTCCACACGGAACCTACACAGTAAATGGTTTGGACCGGGAAACTCAAATTGGGTCTTGCAAGAAGACGAACGATCCAAAACAACGTAGCATACTCTGTTCGGAATTAAAACACAAAAAGGACGTCACAACAATGGATTGGCCATCTCAGTCACCTGATACCAACCCGATCGAAATTTATGAGCACTCATGAAAATTAAGCTGAAAATTTACCACATAAAAAATTTGAGCCGTCTGGCGCGAGTCGTGCAGGAGATATGGAAAAATTTGTGACCACATGCAGATAATTTGGTTGATAGTATGGACAAAAGGCCAGGCAATTATTAGCAGTAATGGTGACTTTACTATGTTTTAGTTGGTAGCGTCAAAGAAAATACAATAAAATTTCATAATAAAAACAACAAAAAAATCGTAGTTTCATTTTTACTTAGTTTTTAGCCGTACACGCTCTTATTGCACCTACACTGTATGTATGTTCATAAAATATCCGCTAACGCAATACTTATTTAAAACACTAAAGTAACAGCAACTAAACTAAAACGCTAACTAAATTGGGAGATTGCAATGATTTTTGGCCGAACTTGGTCCACTGGAAGTGGTAGCTTTTTTTTGGAGCTTTTTCGTTTTTTGTAAATATTTTAAAAATTATGTCATTTACCAGAAAAACGATTATGAACCAAAAGATTCTAAATTATATTTGAAACAATACTGATACATTTTACGAGGGTTGCCTTTTATATTTCGGGATTGGACAACCCTAGTGTTGCAATCTGGCAACTGACAGCTTTATCGTAAAGTTTGACATTTTTGAGATTATACGTACTCAGAACGTTTTGACATTCGAGCGCTATTTGTGTTGTTTACAGTACTCATTAACTCAACATCTCGGCGAAAAAATGGAATTAAATCGTGAACATTTTCGTGCGATTATTTTTTACAAGTTTCGACGTGGATTAAGGCAGCAAGAGTGCATGGATGAACTTAATTCAATTTTTGGCGATGAAGCTCTATCAAGGACTAGTGTTTATCGATGGTGTGGTGAATTCAATCGAGGTCATAGTTCACTCCAAGACGAATTTCGTGAAGCTCGTCCAGAATCAGTTGTTGTTCCGGAAACCATTGATGCTGTGTGCGAACTGATATTGCAAGATCGTAATGTGACCTATCGTGAGATTGAGACAACCTTAGGCATTAGTAGGAACAGCATACATTCAATATTGCATAAACATTTGAATGTCAAAAAAATTTGTTCGCGTTGGATCCCACACAATTTGTCAATCGCTCAAAAAAAGGCTCGTGTCGATTGGTCGAAAGAAAAGCTCAAAAAATACGATCGCGGTGCTTCAAAACAGGTCTATGACATAGTGACAGGTGATGAATCGTGGATTTATGTGTATGAGCCCGAAAGTAAACAGCAGTCGACTGTATGGGTGTTTCAAAATGAGCCGAATCCAACAAAAGTTGTTCGCGCACGAAGCACTTGCAAGCAAATGATCGCCTGTTTTTTCGGAAAAAATGGACATGTCGCAACCGTACAACTAGAACAATGCAGAACTGTCAGTTCTGAGTGGTACACAACCATTTGTTTGCCAGCTGTCTTCCAAGAAATTAGGAAAACCAACTGCCGAAGACGGATCACTCTTCACCACGACAATGCGAGCTCTCACACATCGGCTCAAACAACTACATTTTTGAGCACTCAAAACATCGATTTGATGAGTCATCCGCGGTATAGTCCTGACTTGTCACCAAATGACTTCTTTTTATTCCCGTACGTAAAGAACAAGCTGAGAGGTCAACGTTTTTCGACACCAATTGGGTCAAACGCATGCAAAAGTGTATAGATCTTCATGGGGAATATTTTGAAAAACAAGCGATTTTCGATGATTAATATTTGTTTTTGTTCTCTAATCCCGAAATATAAAAGACAGCCCTCGTAATTTTATAAAATTTAGGCGGAAATGACGACTTTTAACAAAAAACTATTTTTGTTTCAACAAAACTTTAGCCCCTGTGCAACATAAAAGGATTGATTCGTCCGGGATGAAACTTTACACTTAAGCTTTTTCTGCTATAGGAAATACCTGGTCAAAATCTCGCCCCATCCAATCGCTGGGCTCGAGTTCGTCCGCCGGTGGGGCCCAAGTTCCATTTTTTTTTATTTTACCTCAGCTCAATCGACTTAGATAAAAATTGGAGGGGGGATTTTTTGAGAGAATCGATTACAAAAAAAAATGTAGGGGTTCATCTGCTGGAGCCCATGCCCTGTTTATATTTGTTTCCTTTTTCACGATGTTATAAAATATTATTTAAGAAGGGTTATTTTGTCAGGAATCGATTGTGATTGTTTCAGATATTGAGAAAATTGTTTTAGAGGGTCGAATAGTTGGCCCAAGATCTCTTTCTATATTTTTGAGGGAGGGGTTTTGATGACGTTTGGTGGGGCCTGGGTCCTTTTCTGTATTTTTTTGTCATCTCGTACGATTTTTATAAAAAAATGCTGAAAAAGCGTTTTTAAGTACCAACAGCCGTTTGTGATGGATCCGGTTTTCGGGAAAATTTATTTAGAGCTTTTAGGTGAGGGCTGGGTTCCATTATTTAATTTTTTATGGCTTGGGGAGGGTTTTGAAATGCCAGAAATCGGTTTCGATGGGATATAATTTCGAGAAAGTTTGTTTAGGGGCTGCTTTGGTGGGGCTCGGATCCCTTTTTAATTTTTTTCGGCTCGATCGGTTTTGATGAAAATTGCGGTAATAAGGTGTTTCTGATGCCAGAAATTGATTGCGAATTTGGGGGAAATCCATTTAAGAGGTCCTTTAATAATGTACGGGTCAAATTTATTTGACCAAAATATGCCTCAACGATTTCGATAAAAATTTGTGAGGTGAATTATCCTTTAACATTTTATTGGCATGAACGAATTGGATTAAATTTTGCAAGACAGGGTTTTCGTAAGCAAAAAAACGAGAATAAGAAGATCTCATATCTGGATAATTCACTTAGTAGTCCCCGGCCCATCCGGACGACATGTCGCACTATGTTCCGCGTGATGTTGCATGATACTTCACGTGTTGAGATATGTTGCACGATGTTATGTTATGTTCGACCATGTTGCTTAATGTTGCAACTTGTTGAGGGATGTTTGTGGGACAGGGTTTTCGAATGACAGGGAACGATAACAATGAGTTCCGATTTCTGGATAATTCTGTTATGAATCCTCTGGATAACGTTAAACAATGTTGAGCTTTGTTGCACCATGTTGTGGGATATTGTACCATGTTTTGGAATATATTAGATCATGTTGCGACATATTGTACCATGTTTCGTCATAATATTACAGGATGTTGCACGTTGTGGAATGTTGCTTGATGATTCACCATGTTGCACGATTTTGCACCATGTTTTCATCGTATTGCGGAATATTGTGCCATGTTGTTTTATGGCGTTACGGTGACATTGTGTGGTTGCACTATTCGCGTTTTTTTAAATTTTGGTTGTTTTGAGTAACAATGTTGTTTTATAGCATTTGCTATCTAATTAACGTTTTGAACTTAAGCCCCTTTTCACAATTGCTTCTACCTTAAACGATTTGGATGTCGTTTGTCCGGGATTTTTTTATAATTATTTTTTCGACTCGCGTGATTTTGATAAAAATTGGTCAAGGGAACGCCAAGAAATTAAATGCCAGAAATCGATATCGATGGATCTTAAAAATTTGTTTAGGGAAGGTTTCTGCATATTTACCATTCGCTATATTACCACAGTCCTAAACAATTGTTTTCTAGGTAAATTCTGCCTGTCTATGTCCTCTCTAAAGCCCACAGATTAACGAATTTGGGTAAAAACGAATACATAATTTTTTTCCTTAACTTGGCCTACCGGAAATAACATCTTCCAAAGGAGCTTTTCGGTTTTTGAGGTTTTCTAGAATTATTTTGAATGATGTTAAGCTGTTAACCCATGATGTTAATGATGTTAGCTGGTGTTATACAGCGAAAAAAATCGATTAAGAACAAGAGGACTCTACATTAAGTTTGTAATAAATAGCGGAAATAACAATTTTTGACAATAAACCTTTATTTTTGTAAACCGTTAAAAATAGGTTATGTGATCGGCACAAAACCTTATACTTAGGTGCTGATAAATTGGAAGATTCTAGATAAATTTGACATAGGTACTTCCATAGAAACTATTTTGCTTCTAATAAATATTTTAGAAAGTACACCCAAGATCGATTCTAAATTAAATTTCCAACAAAACTGGTCCAGCTCCAAAAATTGTGCGGATATGACAAACTTGGAACAACCATTTTGATTTTTCCATGTTTGAAATCGTTTAAAAATCAGCTTTTGACCATAAAATATTACCCATTGACCTAATTCTTTCTCTAGCATAGACTTAGATGAATAATTGAGGGATTAAATACATGAAAACGTCAACACTGCGAGTTCTATATCATGCACTAGTTGAATCTATTATTATGTATGGTATACCAAGCTGGGGTGGGATTTATTTTTCCAATATGGAGGACCTATACATTTCACAAAAACGGATTATTAAATTGATTTATTGTCGGCCTTTAACAACTCCAACAATTCCCTTATTTCGAGATTTGAAATTATTACCTTTAAGATATCTCTATGTTTATAAGGTATTAAAGATGTTTTTTGTTCGGAGTTCCAGTTTCCATAGTCGTATTCATCACACGTATACTTTAAGGAATCCGAACAACTTTGCCGGTTTACGTTGTAATAATGAAAGGTTCAGAAGGTCTTACTTTTATATGGGATTGTATTGGTTTCACAAATTACCAATAGAGTTGAAATTCATTCCGATTGGCCGCAAACACTATTTTGATAAAATGATTCGACATTGGCTGATTAATATAGACAACATTGAAACCTACTTCTATTGTAATTTTCCTTTTTTGTATTGTATTCACTAAATATGAGCTGGAATTTTAATTTTATTGTATGTATTATTTATTTATTCTTTTATGATAGTTTTTGATTTATTATTTTTATTTGTACACTTTTGGCAACCTAAATTTCATGATTTTTTCTTTCTTGCTCCCCCACAGCAAATATAATATTGCCGATCTCATATAAATTTTTTCGACAAATTCTTTTTTAAAAAGGGAACCAATGCACAGTAACCACACCATGCGGACACTTTTTTCATTAAATTTTACTTCAAAAAGTTTAGCTAAGACAACAATTTTTCGTGACATCTATACGTTTAATAAACAAAATTTTACGAAGTTTTTAAATTTTTTTATCGATCTGTATTTTTGACGATTTGCACATGCTGGATGCACATGTTGAAGTATTTACATACAGACTTGAATAAAAACGTAAACAAGAAGCAAGATCAACTTTGAATTTTATCAATGGTTTTTAGTTTTCGTAAAATATTATTTTTTTTGTTTTGTGTCCGTTTAAAACAAACTTATGTTTTGTGTCGTATATTCCCTATGTACCTTATGAATGAACAGTGAAAATATTTTATGATACGACAGACTCCATTAAAAAGAAGTTTTTGTAAATAAGACTTATTATTATTGTTTTAAATTTAATCAAAATAATTTTTTTCGAGTTATATGCAACATTGTTATTCGTATTATTAAGCGATAATTTGTTAATCCGTGGATAATTGATAGTAGGGATAATAAATAGTAGATTATAATTTTTTAATTTTAAAACTAAGGAAGCATACATGTGCTAATTTTATCTTATCCTTATGAGTGTGTATTTTAAAAACGCATATGAACAAAATCGGTCTTGAACTAGTTTATGAACTAGACATTTTTGTTTTATAAACTTATTCTTAGTGTGGAATACCATCGATGACGTAAACTAGCTCTGCATTGCACTTTTTTATTTATTTATTCTTGCATCGATTGGTTTTGATACCGCAAAAATCTGAGAATGATAAAATTTCATAGGGATCCGTACATTACTGCATATTTTAAAATTGCATATCTCAAAACGCCATATTTCAAAACTGCATAAGGTATACGAAACGGCATAAGGTACAAAATTGCATTTTTCAAAACTGCATATTTCAAAACGGCATAAGGTACGAAACGGCATAAGGTACAAAATTGCATTTTTCAAAACTACATATTTCAAAACGGCATAAGGGTTAAAAGAGCATTTTTCAAAACGTCATTTTTCTAAACGACATATTTTAAAACGACATTTTTCAGAATGGCATTTTTTAAAACTGCATTTTTCAAAACGGCATAGGTACAAAATGGCATTTTTCAAAACAGCATTTTCCAAAATAGCATTTTTTAAAACTGCATATTTCAAAACGGCATAGGTACAAAACTGCATTTTTCAAAACTGCATATTTCAAAACGGTATAGGTACAAACCTGCATTTTTCAAAACGACATTTTTAAAACTGCACATGACAGAATGAAATATTTTAATCGATTATGAATCTAGAATTATCTTTTCATTAATTTCTGGAATATGACCAACAGGTACGGTTATTTATTACACGATGAAATTTGCGATGAATGAAATTTTTGAACATTTGTGAACGATTCTTGGATTAAATTCTAGGATAAAGTCAAATGAAAAGGAACTTGACTATTTCTTTGTCGAGTAAGATTTAATTTCACATGTTTAGGTTTAGTATAGGTGTATTTGGTATAGGTATGTTATAAGAAAGGACCTTCATGGAAATTAGAAATTATTTGAAGATTTAGTATGCATATAATATTCTGCTTCGCCTAAATTTTTCTACCTATGTCGTTTCGAAAAATGAAATTTTGAAAAATGCCGTTTTGAAAAATGTCTTTTTAAAAAATGTCGTTTTAAGAAATGCCGTTTTGAAAAACGCCGTTTTGTACCTATGTCGTTTTGAAACATGCAATTTTGAAAAATGCCGTTTTAAAAAATTCCATTTTGTAAAATATCTTTTTAAAAAATGCAGTTTAGAAAAATGCCGTTTTGAAAAATGCAGTTTTGAAAAATGCCGTTTTGTACCTATGTCCTTTCGTACCTTATGCAGTTTAGAAATATGCAGTTTTGAAAAATGCAATTTTGTACCTTATGCCGTTTTGTAAATTATGCCGTTTTGAAATATGCAGTTTTGAAAAATGCAATTTTGTACCTTATGCCGTTTTGTACCTTATGCAGTTTTGAAATATGCAGTTTTGAGAAATGTCGTTTTAAAAAATGTCATTTTAAAATATGCAATTTCGACCTGGACCCATATTTACACATACGAGTATGACGACGAATTATATTAATTTGATGCTACTTAGCAACAGTGGGCGAAGTGCAACGGAAATACCTACTAAAATGTATCGAATATTGCAACAACAATGAACCTGCGCTTCAAACTTATAATTAATTGTCATTGTTGCCGCATCCCAAAATTACCATATAGAGTTTTATCAATTTCCCTTATCCTAACGAAGTTAAATTTCCATTCTTCGCTATTTTTCGTTGGCAGTCGTGCATTATATTTTTTGTGCTCGAATATTATTTTGTTGATCTCTGTTTAATAAAAATATAAACAACGGTACGCCTAAACGTTTAACTAAACCGTTTAACTAAAACGTTTAACTAAACGTTTAACAAACGCCTTTACGTTTAAACGTTTAACATTATTAGGTTGAGACGAAATGGTCGGTATAATTTTGGGATGTGCATGCCATGAATGGAGATGGAACCAAACGTTTTATGATCTAATTTACAAGTACAAAAAAATTCTGGTAATGATTAGTATTTGTGACATTCGTTACATTTTAGTAGGTGTTTCGGTTGTATTCTGCACAGTATTCCAAAATATATAAATGCATCAATTAAATGTTTATTATACCTTATTCTTAAAAAACAGTCCGTTTGGCTGATCTTGGACAAGACCATTAAAAAAGGAAAAACCGCAATCAAAATTGTAGTGACGACGAAAGCTAGCAACGCTATATATCTTGAAACTTATATCTTTATATTTATATCTTTGAAATTAATTTTTTCCAGATTTCGGAATATATTCCGCCTACAAAATAAATTTATTTTAAATGAAATGATATAACGTTTAAAACCTTATTTCACCAAAGTTCGACATCTATATAGCCCAGTCGGATTGACTATTCTGAATAAATCTTCATACTTAACATTTGTAAGTTGTATTAATTGCGAGATTCTTGCGAAGTTTAGTGGAAATCTGCGTACCAGAAGTGGCAGCTTCCACGGGGGCTTTTTCAATTTCTTCACTGATGTTAAAAAGTTATAGATTTAATGATTAAGTTTTCAACAAGGGTTGATTTTCTGGAATTTACGCAGGAGTTATGATTTTTGATTGTGCAAAACAGTTTTACCAAAAGAAAAGTAACTTTTCGCTTTAATTTTTCGCTTTAGAAATCAAATGGGGTGTATTCGAGATCTATGTATACATTCGTGGTAAAAAAAGTCTGGTGTTGGCCACAACATATTCACCACTCTAATTGTTAACAAGTTTTTCTGCATCAATGCACTTTGTGCCAATAATATTTGCCACGGAGACGTTCACAAAAAATGTCAACAAAAGTTTCCTTTATATAATATACTCGTAAATGTTAGGAACATGATTACTTATAACTCGTATTATGAAATTTTACTGGAAATAAAATAATAAATTTTAATTTTCATCCCAAGCTTCTTTCTTTTATTGCACCAATTTTAAAAATTCATAAAATTAATTCATAAAAATAACAATCGTTAAATAATCCAAACGTAATCATTTATTAAATTTGGTTATGCAACCAGTTCCAACTTATTATTTTAAAACAAAAAATCTATATATATATGGAAATGTAAATCTAAAACCTGATTATATTTCAAATCAAATTAGATTTTTCATTTTGAATTAATATTAGTGAACTATTTCCATGTTCCGGGAAATCGCTTAAATAAGTGAAATAATCCCACCAACCAACTAAGTTAAAATTATTCATTCGATGAATTTTTCGTAATCAGCAATAACTTTAAGGATCAAATATCCAGATATCATTACATAAGTCAATCATCTGTTCAACCGCTAAGAAATATTAAAGAATTTAAGATTTATTTAATTTGCCAATATTTCATACTTAAATCGTTAAAAAAAATTTGCTACCTGCCTTTTAATATTATTAATGTATATTACATCTTGTAATTTGTATGTTATATTAATTATCGTTTATATATTAGCATTAGAATGAATTGCAGTCGAGAGTACACGATCAACGTAAAAACTAAGAAGAAACAAAATAAGAATTTATAATTTCGTTTTTCTGTTTAAAGGGAAAATAATTTAATTCCTCGGAAAAATAATTTTGTAGAAACAATACATTTATAATATTGGACGTTTTTAAATAAAAGTTTATTGCACATACATCATAAGAAAAAATAAAAAATTATTTTCATAACATTCATTCATTTAAAAACCAAAACCAATCGATGCAAGAATAAATAAATAAAAAAGTTCAACGCTGAAATAGTTTACGTCATCGACGGTATTCCACACTAGGTCGATTTTTTTCATATGCGTTTTTAAAATACACACTAAGCGACAAGATAAAATTAGCACATGTTGCTTCCTTAGTTTTAAAATTAAAAAATTTTAATCTACATATTTATTATCCCTACTATCAATTACCCACGGATTAACAAATTATCGCTTAATAATACGAATAACAATGTTGCATAAAACTCGAAAAAATTTATTTTGATTAAATTTAAAACAATAATAATAATAGCCCGTTTACACCAGTAGAATAAAAGTATGTAGCAAAAAAGTATGTTGGTGTAAACTCAAACTAAAATACTTTAATACTTTATCACGTACTATTTTGCTATTAAAGTATAATAGCTATCAAAAAAATATTGACATTATAGTCGTGGTTTAAACTCTACTTTAATGTTATAATACTTTAATTTTGTTTATTATTTTTTTCAAGTGGCCGATAAAGACATTTTTTGTTTGGCTATACATTTCCATTTGTGATATTAACCAAAAAAAAATATATTTACCGACAAAAAAAAAATATAGTATTATAGTATGGGTTTACACCGCTTGCGATGTAAACTGGCCGGGTATTATACTTTATTAGCAAAAAAGTATTATACTATTAAAGTAGCTCTGGTGTAAACCCAGTATAAGTCTTATTTACAATAACTTCTTTTTAATGGAGTCTCTCGTATCATAAAATATCACATAAGGTACATAGGGAATATACCACACAAAACAAAATTTTGTTTTAAAAGGACACAAAACAAAAAAATAATATTTTACGAAAAGTAAAAACCATTGATAAAATTCAAAGTTGATCTTGCTTCTTGTTTACGTTTTTATTCAAGTCTGTATGTAAATACTTCAACATGTGCATCCAGCATGTGCAAATCGTCAAAAATACAGATCGATAAAAAAATTTAAAAACTTCGTAAAATTTTGTTTATTAAACGTATAGATGTCACGAAAAATTGTTGTCTTAGCTAAAATTTTTTAATGAAAAAAGTGTCCGCATAGTGAGGTTACTGTGCATTGGTTCCCTCTTTTAAAAAAAAATTTGGCGAAAAAATTTATATGAGATCGGCAATATTATATTTGCCCACAGGTTCTAAAAAAATATTAGGAGCTCTAACTTTATTAGAAATAGTTTATGATTTGTATTAATGTATGTAACCTGTTTTTCTAAATAAAGAGAATAATAATAATAATAATAATAATGATTACTCAAATAAAATCTTTAGCATTATTATGTTTAAACAGCTAAAATATTTTGCATCAAGGTCGTGGATAATGTAAAATTTAGTTTAAACATTTCGATTTTTATCCACCGAAAAATTACATCAAACGATGTTTATTGGTTTTACACCGCAATGACGATTATTTTTCAAAAACTTACTGTCGCTAGATGGCAAATTACGAAATAGGAAGTGTGTCCAGGATAAGTGGTTATTAATTCATTATAATATGCAATGGTTAGATTATAGTAATAATGAAAAATAATAAATTTATTAATTATTTTGCACATATAAACAATATAAATAAAGTTTAAAGCAAATTATACAAAATTATGGTACCCAAAATTGTTTAAGAAACAAACAGTTGTATGCATTTAGGGGCATTTAAATATTGATACTAAAAATTAATTTATATTCTCAGTACCATACAGCCTTAAGCGGAAATGACGTTTCTTGATAAAAATTAATTATAAGAAGTGTTTTGGTTTTTGCAAATATTTGGATATTATAGGATTAACGAATAACTATTAAAGCCAAAACGATTTTGTATTAAATTTACAACAAAATTTATGAAAACCTTTGTTTTCCAAATTTTGGTAATGTTTTCTTATTATGTTTTAAAATTTGTTTTTCAAACACATTTTTTGTTATTTTACAGAAACAATACAATACATAAGTATTTTTAAATTAATAAAAAACACAACAATTGCCGAAAGCTCGCAAAATTTCGTTTCTTAATTAGTTAAAGTTTATTTTTTATGCCTAATTTTTTAAAATTTTAACTTTTCATACCAATTTAAAAACACGATTCAGACATTGTAAGATATTAATGAGAATGTTTTCAATTTTATCCGACAACTAATGTTTGGGATTAGACACAACACATGACTGGAAGAGATTTATGGTTACATTCTGGTAGATAATAACTAAATGAAATGGATCCATAACTAAGAAAATGACAAAGAAAATGACGCAACATTAAAAATATGGAAGCCAAAAATGATGGACAAAGTTTTGACATACGATGAGAATCAAATTCACTTTTACAAACAATATTTTTTGTGTGTACATCGCATCGCAGGCAAACTACTTGTTACAACGAGTAGTACTGCATTATCAACATTTAGAGGCATTTAAGAAAATCAATAAATTCTTGCGCGGAATGTTGTACCATCACTTCGAATCGAAATTCGAAAAAAGTCGAATGGCGGTATGTTGTGTCATTTTCGGAAAGCAAAAATGATACAACTTTCACTTTTTCGATTCGACTTTTTTCGAATTTCGACTTTTTTCGATTCGAAGTGATGGTACAACATACCCGCCCCTTAACAAATAAATTTTATCTAAAAGCTTAGAAACCACAATTGGCATAAGCTTCAGATTTTGTTGGTATAGGGATGCTATTGGTAACAACGTATTTATATGAAAACTGTTTCAGAGGACAATTTTTCGAGTTATTCGCTATTGAAATCGTGTAACTTTACGTCACCAAATTTGGTACTGCAAAATCGCAGAAAAAAAACTTCCGTTTATAGAGCCGAGTTACAGAGCTTACATACAGTTTGTGAATTAGGCCATTAGTCTAGTTTTCATATATATTTGGTTAGAAATAGTGGTTTAGCCACAACCCGTAGTAAGCACATATTCCCTAAATAAATAATACAATTAACAGATGATGCAAACGCAACAATGAAATTTAATAAATTTTTAATTTTCAACTTAAGCAAAACGTATACTTACCTTTTCAATAGGTCTTGGATCGATAAAAGTTGCAATTCGTTTTACTTCAAACAATGTGTCGGTAATCTTGTCAGTTTCGTCATAGAACATATCACATAATTTGACAAATCCAAGCACTATGCAAATATGATAGATGGTATAAAATATTCCTGAGACCACGTAATAGGACGAGAGATCACTCTCTGGTAATAACAGCACAACATAGCACGAATAAAAACTACCACATGTTGTGCCTAGAATAGTTGCGGCCAGAAACATAATACCTCTGCGCCCAAAGTGTTGATTGTATAATCGAATTAATTTATTAATTTGTGTACAGTTCTGCAATATCTTGTCGAGTTCATCACATACGTGGTCCCAATTTTGTGGCTTAGTTTCACAGATAACAATAGAGTTTTGTAAATTATTTTTTAAACAATTAACTAATATAATAAACACTGGTAGGACCAGTATAACACTGAATAGTAAAAAAAATGTTAAAATGTAATACAAAGTTAATGTAAGAATCACTAAGAGATAAAAAAATTGGTGAACCAATAAAATGTTTGTTGCGTATTGACACACTATACATAATATAATACCGCAAAAGTTTAAATTCAGCAGATGCTTTAACTTTCGAACCCGTCGTATGCTCACCCCATCCTCTAATTGTGTACGATTCAAAATGTACAATTTATTTAGTACCTTATACAAAGGCCAATCGTAGTCGAATTTAAGCACTGTGTCATAGTATATTAAGCTTGTTGAAAAAGCTATCGTTAAAAAAATTGCGGATCCAGAAATTTCAAAAACAATGGCTCCGTTAGAAAAGGCAAATATCGCAAAGTAATATAAAATTATCATCAAATTTAAAAATAACAAAACGAATGCCGAATAGAATCGATAATATTTAATAATTTCAAGGTTAATTACACCATGTTTCGTAGACACCCGAAATTTAAATAGTCCATATATTTGGGTCACCCAAACTATGACTTTCAAAATGCCGAATTTCATTTTAATGGATTTGTTAAAAGCACTTCACGATGAACTGCTTGAGTATCCTCGTTGTTACGATTCGTTAACAAATTAAAATATGTAGCCCAATTTTTGGATGAATTGCAAGAAACGATTTTTTTTTTTTTTTGTAAAAATACAAAACTTGAATTAACTATTATTATTAATTAATATAAGTACAATTATTAGACAATCTTAATAATATTTTTTTGTTTCGTACATATTTAAATTATAATCTGAATTTCCCAATGGTATTTTTGTCCTAATTGAATTTAATTAGTTAATTGAATAAATTTCTACTTGTACCATAGTAAAAATAGTTTGGTCGTTGCTTAGTGTCAATAAAAAAATGTTTGTTGTCAAACAGAGTAAGACGCTTCTGCTTTTAAGTACCAACCAAGAAAACTGAAGCCTACACAAGCAAAAGCGCTCTTAAATGTGTTAAACTTCCGTTATTGAACTTGTAACGCAACGTCTTCAGAATGTTAAATTTTCGCTCCGTTAACAGAATATCATTGTAGCTCTATATACCGGTAACAACAGCATATTTGCCAAGCTGGGTGGAGTCGGTGGGTAAGGTTCTTGTTACCAGCTACAACGATCGTGAAGTGCTACACATTATGTTACCCATATTAGCGATTAAGTGGGGAGGGAAAACAAATATGAAACAATTCATCAGTTGATTACTCAAATCTAGGAGGAAATAGAACCGTATAACCAATCGTAATAGATAACGGGAATCAAATCATAGCCATTTTATCACAGTGGTTAAATTTTTGTAAACCACATGCTACTACACCCCTTCCTATGGGCAATACCGCGCATCTATTGTAAGAATAATGCGTTAGCCTTGCACTTTCTTGAAGTTAAAGACACATGATTACTATGATTACTATTCGACCTGACTAATTACGAAAAGACATGATATACATTCCTATGCCGGACACAAAACTAAGAAATGAGAAGTTGTTGATGATATCGATAAGAGAAAAATAATACACAGAGTATTACCATTACTTGAAAATAATTATTGGTATAAATGACTAACTGATCATACAGTTTTAATACATAACAATGTTAAACTTTTCTTTACTCATATAAATTTTAATTATAAAGGGATTAAATACCAAAAAATGTGACCAAAAAAATTACACGGTTAAATTTAACAATACTCCAATTGGATTTGTTTTGTGGCGAAATTGAAACATTTTTATATAATCTTTAACATTTATATTAGATAAGTTCCTATTTTCCTAATAGTGTCGCTGTAAAGATCGAATAATTGTCTAACGGTTTGAAATAAACACGAGAAAACCGTAAAACGATTTAATAAACTTTTTTCAATTCTAAAGAAGGCTATTTTAGACTATGTTTCTACTTTTATATATCCGATCTTAGAGATGTTCACGGAGTCCCACCTATATGACCAAATAGCTAAATCAAAACCCCACTTGTGTAGTGAACAGGATTTAATTATGATGGTTTTTACAAAGTCCAGCGCATTTTAATAAACTATGGTTTTTGATTTCAATCTATTTTCTAACTTTTCTGTCACCGCTCCTACAGACATTCACAGTTTTTAAAATATAATTTAGAATAGCGTAGACAAAGTTGTAAGACTGAAATGAACATAGATAATTTAAAATGAATGTACAGTGCAATACAGGCTATATAGAAATTCCATAAATTTTCAAATTTTATTTCATCGATCCTAGAGATGTTCACGGGGTCTTACCTACATGGCCAGATAGATCAGTGAAAACCCTATGAGTGTGGTGAATGGGATCTAAATCTGGTGATTTTTAACTTGCCCCAGAGACATTTTTACGTTTACGGTTATATCCCATATACCAGAAATGTTCATGGGATCTCTTTCATATGTTCGAATAGGTCAGAAAATTATCTATCAATATTGTGAAAAAGGGACACGAATAATGATTTTCACCTTGTATTTCGAAATTTAAAATTTCTTTATTTTCAATTTCTTTCTCAATTGGTGTTTTCTCCAATAGGATTTTTACCCAATTGACATTCCCAAATAAGCTACGAACCCGATTTATTGTAATAATAATCAAATAACAGAAGTCCTAGAGATGTTCACGGGCTCACATTTAAACTTTTGAATATTTCAAAGATGCAACTTTTGATAGCTCCGGACAGGGTTCGGTTATGGCGATATTTACAGTGCCATACACGACTGAGAAGTTTCATGAAATAATATGAATACATTATTAGGCAGTTCCATTAACTTTGGTTAATCACGGCTGTGAATTGAATGCTCTACGCTGAGCTATCGATAAATTCCAACATTAAATCAATTGGCCGATCTAATGAGCATTAACCCGGTACACTTTATATGCTTTCCGAGCAGAAATATTTTTCCAACTAATACCTAATAGGCGATAATCACTGGCGATACCGAGGCTTCAGCTCAACTGTGTCTTTGGAAAATACCACAAACAAAATTATCGAAAATATCGCTGGTATTGGAATCGACGTACTGAATTGGCAGATTTAGAAGTATAAAAAGCGTGGCCATTAAATTCGTGTCAATAAAATCCTAAATATGTAAACATTTTAATAATAAAACAATTTAGTTCTGCTAATTTGGTTATGTATAAAACAAAGGAAACTGAGATTCAGCTATTTTTTCGAAATAATCCAAAATTTTTCAAGAACTACTTAGGCTCTTTTCCAACTACCGACTTATTTGTGGACACCGACTTAATCAAATAAGTCACCTCGCGAGGGGACTTATTTGAATAAATATGTCTACACACAAATGTCTCCAAAAATGTGTCTTGACTAAATGTAATACACGCAGTTTTTTTTTTCAAATCTAGTAGCAACGACCAATATGTCAAGAAATTTTTTCTTCCATATAATAGAAATTGCGTTTTGTTTTTTTGTTATTACGTCACAAATAAGTCGGTATAATGAATTGGAACAAATTGACTGACTTATTCAAGATGGCGTCAAATAAGTCAATAAGTCTGAAATAAGTCGGTAATTGGAAAAGGGCCTTAAACTGAAATAAAATGGAAATATTAGGGAGTTTCGATTGGCCTGAATTAACAAAGTTATCTGAATTAACTGAATCCCTTCAGTTAAAAAATTGGGCAGCTGAACTTCTTCACTTCAGTTAAAAAATTGGGCTACGGAATTAACTGAAGA
Organism: Nephrotoma flavescens; assembly: GCA_932526605.1. Taxonomy (NCBI): domain Eukaryota; kingdom Metazoa; phylum Arthropoda; class Insecta; order Diptera; family Tipulidae; genus Nephrotoma; species Nephrotoma flavescens. The sequence continues at coordinate 125,577,134 of OW052221.1, read as the reverse complement.
GATATTTTGCTCGTGTAGCAAATCAGACAGGTTGTTTTTGTTGTATTTTTGACATTTATTGGTTTTGCGTTCATTCTGCGTTTTGTTTGAAAAGTGTGGTAATGTTTTTTCTAATTAAAATTAAACAAATTTCAATAAAAAGAATTAAATTTAAAACGATTTTTGACATTTATTAAAAATGAAGAGGTACGATTCGAACATCCAATTCACTTCAGTAGCTCAATTAAGTGAATAGTAACTAAATTATCTGAATAATAACTCAATTGCAATTCTGTTAATTCAAGTCAATCGAAAGTCCCTATTATAAACGTACATATATGTCACTGACTGACTCACTCGAGAACGCATTTTTTTCTATATTATAACGTCTATGTCACTCACTCACTGACTCACTCGAGATCGCACAGGGTGACCAAAAAATCGAAAGAGTTAATGAGAAAATTCTCATTAATATCTTACAATGTCTGAATCGTGTTTTTAAATTGATATGAAAAGTTAAAATTCTAAAAAATTAGGCATAAAAAATAAACTTTAACTAATTAAGAAACGAAATTTTGCGAGCTTTCGGCAATTGTTGTGTTTTTTATTAATTTAAAAATACTTATGTATTGTATGTTAAAAAATTCGATTGTGCGAAAAACGTCGATAATTGTATTGAAAAACAAAACAAATAATAATTTGACGGACTGCTATTCAAAAAAATTTTTTATACTATACTTGCTACTAAAGTAAAACATTTTGCGTTTTTTTTTCTCGCAATGGAATTTTTTAACTAAATTAATGTATTTTTAAATTAATAAAAAAACACAACAAACCCTGATGATGGTGTAATTGCCAAAAGCTCGCAAAATTTGGTTGTTTAATAATTAATATTATTTAATTTTAATAAATATTTTTCCGTTTGCTGGGAATAAACGGTCGCAAAGTGCCTCAGAACAACCTAGTATTCAATAATGTTCTAGCACATTACTATTTAATTGAATACATTTAGTTGCATTTTTACGTTGTTTTGAAATTCTTTGAAATATCTTTCCTTGTTTCTTTGAGCACAATATTAATTCCTATGCAGAATGGGAATTGCTTGTACCAAAGAAAGGTCTATCAGTAGAACATATATAGGGTTTAAAAATTCGCTCTACTTATCGAACAGTGTTATATTTGTAATACTGATCAGTGAATAATGAATAGTAACAGAAAATGTTTTGTTTTACTATTCATTTATGAAGTATAGTTATATTCTATATTCGATCGTTCAATACAGAGAATAATATATTTTATCTATTCACTACAACAATAATAATGTTGGCCTTGTTATTCAAATAGAATATAAAAGTAAAACAAAAGAGTAGCGATCCCATTCGCTCACACAAAAAAAAATCATCAATCCTCGTAAGTTTTTTTATTACTCGCTCACTATTCATTTATTACTGAATGCCAAATTACACACGAGGTTTCTGGTAACTGGTAATTTTTTCAAAGCCAACCAGTCGTAATGGATAATGTATATGTATGTGTAAGAAAATTTACAAAAAAAAATAATTATTGAGATCTCTTCGCATCTCTCTGTGCATCTCATCCGTGTATATACATACATAACTCCAATTTTTTTTATTTTGTTTTATTCTGCTCTCTCGAAAATAAAATTTAAACTAAAATGTATAAGTCAGCGGTTTCCAAACTTATTTTGCCATGGAACCCTTTCCGATTCTTCAAATTTCATGAAACCCTATTCAAGGAAAATCCTGTTTCTCATAAATGTGTTGTTTAAGAACGGCAATATAACTCTAATAGCCTTTTTGGTTAAATATTTATATTCATCAAATATATTACAGCAGAAAATTGCTAACGGCACCTCTACGAAAATACCGTATATCCGAAATAATTTCAATTAAATTCTCGTATTATACTGCTAGTAGTCCCGTTGGATTTTCATTGCTTTTGAAAAGATTTTGTACCCAATAACTATCGTTATTGTTTAATTTTGGTATGTATGTATGAAATGTAGTGTGTATGTATGAAATGAAACCTTATGGCACGGACTTTATCTGGTACTAGCTCGTGGTACCCCTAAAAATTGTCACGGAGTCCCGGGATTCCACGGAACGCACTTTGGGAAACGCTGGCATAAGTCAAAAATGGCCTTGAAATATTTTTTATTTCATTTATGTTTGTGTTAGTGTGGTTGCACCGAAAATTTGTTTAAGTCGCAATTAAAACCGGTATCATACGTAAATGGGGAAAAAAACGAAGAAAAATACGGTTTCTGTGATACCCCGTGTGGCATCAGCCAATAACATTTTTGAAATTTAGTTTTACTATTAATGAGTGAGGAGAAATTAGCGTAAAAATCAATTCATTCTTAAAAATGAATGGAAGATGAATAATAAGCAACTGAAGAGTAGTGTAGAACGCTGGTAGAACAATAATTTATATACGTATACATATTATTCTGGTCAGTATAATGTGAACATTTACAAGAACATTTTTAAAATTTTCTAGCTCGCCTTAATATTTTTAGTTAAAGCCCTGAGTAGGACTATGTTCTACTCAGTGGTTTAAGTATAAACATTTTATTCTTATGCTCATAATCAATTTTATAATATGTATGTACATATGTGTATATTTTTGCTGGTAGATCAAATGCCAATACGTTATAGTACATTTGCATTGTAAATTATATGCTGGTATACTTGTAGCGAACTAGGATGTAAGAATTGAATATTAAATAATAATTGATTGAAGTGCAATTTATAGGAATACTTTTTTGAGAATTTGTTCCAATTATTATTTTACAAAAAATAATGTATTAAGTTTGAGGCCGCTCAATGTTTTTAATTTTTTAACACTTTTTTATAACTATCAGCAGGCCGCCCGTGTGCCGTCGCACACACTGCACATATGATAGGCGTAAGGCGTGGCCCTGCCCATAGATAGATGATACCTTGCGGCGTGAGTCCTGAACACTAGGGAAGGATAATAAGATTCATAAAACTAGAAGAGGTTCTCCTAAAAATGCATCACCAAAATAGCTCAAATTAATTTTAGTTCATACTTACTGTATCTTCAACGTTTGATTCATAATTCCAGTTTCTTGCCTCGTTCAGTAACACTTTCGTCCGTCTAATTTGCTGATTATTCTCTTGAATTGTTTGCACGAAAAACATCAAGTGTACAATATTATAAGTGATATAATTTAAATGAAGCAACAAGACGAGCACTTCTTTGTCTAACGGCCAGCTGTCTGGGGTAAAAAAATTCGAATACGTTAAATAAAACATGTACCCAAGCAGATTTGTTATCTTTGTCGATAGGAATACAATTACGAATATTGAGTAACAGCGTTTTAGGTCACTGAAAAAGTCATTAATTTCACTATATAGATTTATCAACTGTTCCAAATGATCACACAATCTCCAAGCAGTAACGCCTCTTTTACTTTTAGTTGATAGTTCGTTAAATAAACTAACGATATTTTTTAAATCAGTGTTAATACTCTTTAATAAATTCGTTATGACTGCCATAATTATGGTAAAATCGTATATTGAAACTCCTTCAAATAATCCAATGGAATAATAGAAAAACGACCACATAATTGATCCAGTATCGACAAATATTTGAAAAAATAGGCCTATCGAAATAATCACAAAGGTAATGATAATCGTTTTGCACGCGTTCTGTACCTTTTTATGGTGACTTTTGTCACAATCTGATAATCTTACACATTTTTCAAGAATATCACTAAAATCACTGTAACTAACGATTCGCGTGTAATACAACGCATTCATATACATCCAGAGCGAAAGTACATGAGCTGAGGATACACATCTAATCACAAGTAGTGTTGAAAGATTTTCGAAATCATCCCGCGTGCGATTATAGTCAAGCGCTACGGAACAGTTTAGGACTATAGCAACAAGAATCGAATACAAATTAAGATATTTATATTTTTTAATCACAATCCGTTTTGATTTAATCGATATTATAAAATTAAATTGACCAAAAATTTGGGCAAGAGAAACAATTAGCGTTAGAGCCGCCATATTACAAAATGTGTATGCAATTCAATATTATCGAATTTTGAACTGTCGAGTCATTTATTAATTAATATTTAAAGATGACATTCTAACTTATGAAATTATTGTTGCCTGTTCCCTTGACACACTGTGTGTGTGTGTGTGGCTAATTTCATCGATTACAAAAAATGTACGTGTTTAAATTGTTTGTAGTAAATATTTCACTAAAATTTTGTTTGTGTTTAACTTGCGAAATTACGTAGTTTGAATTGCAGTGAAGATTTTTTAATTTAATTGAACACGTTTTTTCATTCTGTTCACCACCATTTATAGCTTTTGTTTCGGGAGAATAATATCGTATTTTTTCCCGTAAAGGTTTTAACTTCGGTAATAGAACGGGTCGCAATTTTAGCAATCAAGGTGGTCTTAGCCAAGATTATTTTTGAACCCTACAACATTTTTACTTAAAACTAAACCCTTTTGAGATATGCGATCGTTCCGTTACATTTTTGACACTCGGTGTTTGAAACGACCCACCCAAGTAAGGGTGAAATTATTGATTAGAAATTACTTTCAAACAAGTAATTTTATTATATTTCATTAAAGTATTTGAAATAAAAATGATTAGTCATAATCTCAATTGATTAATGATGCAAATAAATTACAGTTTACCTTGATCTGAGTTTTTAACATGACAACTATAGTGATAAATACTAGGTGCGCAACTAAATTTATTTTTTTTTTTTTGAACAATTAGAAATAGAAAATTTCAATAGAAATATAAAAAATGGTTTATTCAAAGAATTGTCCTTCGCTATCTACACATTTTTGCCATCTCTCTGGCAATACATGAATTTCCACGACGACAAAGCACCTCCAAATAATTTTGCACTTTTTTGATACTGGCCAAGTGTAACCCTGCCCTCCAGCGCACGCTATCATCCAGAACAAGTGATAATCCGAGGGGGCCAGATCTGGCGAATAAGACGAGGGCGGTAGCAGATCCCATCTGAGCATTTTGATGGTGTCCTGGGCGATGGGAGTGCGATGGCATGGAGCGTTGTCGTGCTGCATTATCACTCGTATGTATCTCGTGTCCTATTCTGGCCATTTTTCGAGCAATGCATGGTTGATGAGTTGTTGTCAGTAGTGTTGTCCATTGACAGTTTCGCCCTGTTTCAGCAGCTCCATAGTACACGATTTATTTCCGGTCCCACCAAACGCAGACCACCGTCTTCTTTGCGAAGCGATTTGGCCGTGCCGTCGATGTTGATGCTTCGCAGGTATAAAATCCACGACTTTGCATTTGGTATTCTTGCAGTTCGACACAGGAAGCTCTTTCTTTCATGCCGTGAAAGCAAAATTTCGCAAGTGGCTCTTCCATTTTCCATCTGTCTCTCAGTCAACTCATGTGGCACCTATTTTCTTTCCTTTTAATTTTTACCATTGCATGTCACGTTTGTAAATATCTTAGCGAGTCGTGTTTAATGCCTACGCAAGTTGATCTGCGGAGTTTACATATCATCTTCATCCAATAACGCTTGTAGCTCAATATAGTAAAATGTTTTTGTCCGGAGCGCTTCTTGTCATCAATATCAAAATCACCACTTGTGAAGCGTTTAAACCAATCTTCATAGGTAATTTTCGATAGAGCATGTTCGCCGTAGGGCCCCTTAAACAAATGATTTGCTTCAGCTGCATTTTTTTATAGCTGAAAGAGCAAAGCAAAGCTTCCCGCAAATGCTGTTTGTTTGACACAAAACTAGACATTTTTGTTCTTAGAAAAAATATTTTTGCATTGTGATATGTGCTGGTATTACAACTGCTCCCATATTCCTGAATACGAATCGAAAATGTACAAATTCGTATAATTGGTATTCTTGAATACGAATACGTACGATTCTAATACGAATACGAAAATGCACGATACGTTCAAAAATTTAATTTATTCCGCAATGCGAATTCGAGCAGTTTTTGTACGATCATGAACGAGTTTTTGTACGATGAATATTTAGTTAACGACTCCATAGAAAATATATTTGAGTTCTAAATAAAAGACATTATTTTATTTTAAAACGTAAATGTGGCCGTATAAATTACTAATAGTTCATAATATATAATATATCCGTACTACAGTAAAGTAGAACGGGGTCAAGAGATACTGTTAAAGTTAGCCGAAAGTTTCCAGCCGAAAGATAATGCAGATAGTGTCTTTGCTATTCCAGCCGAAACACATACTAGACAAATGCAATACGACAAATTCAATAATTGTAGAGGCTAACGGCTTCGACAACTCTCACGGGCACGAGGGACGTCGCTGCGCTCCCCCAAGCCGAGGGGCTTTATATTTGAACTTCGGGAGACGTAGGAGCAGGGATCAGCAAACACTTAGGAGCGGATTATATAGAATCTATTGACCGCTTTATCGAAAAATCATATCGTATATTTTTTCGGCTGGGATAGCAAAGCCACTATCTGCATTATCTTTCGGCTGGAATCTTTCAGCCAACTTTAACAAGGTGGTCAAGAGCACTGTTAAAAACACCGGGAACCATAATTATATTGAAATATTAACAAAACACAATTAATTTAGATTTAATTATAAAATCAATAAATTTAAACTTAAGAGGTTGGAGTTGCAAGAAGCCTGGGGCACTATCACACCACAAGAAATCACCCGGTGATTGTATTATATTTTCGATCCTAACAATTTTGTCGGCCACACAAAAATACAAAATATTTTATTTACACAAAACTCTAATTTTATTTCAAACTCAAAAAAGTGTCCAAGTTGCACAATTTTATTGCAGGTAAAACCATTTAAAATACATTTCCCTTATAGCAAGGACACACACCAAACAATTATGTACGTTCGTATTCAGGAATACCAAAGTATTTTCGTAACGTATATTATTTTCGTATCGAATACATTTCGTATCGTCAGGAATAGGGCCCCTTGTTATCGTTAACAACTGTCCACGCTATGAACAAAACACGACTTCTGACATAAATGATAACTACATGTGTCGCTAGCACCATATATGTGTGAAACCCAAAAACTTATCAGCTTGAAATCTTTAGTATCTTAACAAATTAAGTTTTAAATTAGATTTTGCCAAACTGTAGGTATCAGTTTAAAATAAAATTATGACGTATTTTCAATACTAAATGTATGGAATTATATCGACATACCCGGGTATTCTGGTTGTAAACATAAGGGTTAACAAGTATAATATCACTTCGATCGCATGCAATGGCAACAGTACAGAAGAAAGCAAAATCGAATGAACATTTGAAAATTTCCATCTTCACCATTTATTAACAAACTCATGTAACCCGACAGATAATAATGGAATCAAATAATGGAGCCAAAAAAACTAAAAAAATGAAGCAGGGCCCTACCAGACAACTCTTTCAATGTATTTTCAAAAAAAAAATTAGGGCGAAAGAGATCGGAGGGGTTCAATGTATGACTCTCTCAACGATTTTTCCCTGAAATTATGACCAAACGCCTGCATTTATCGTATTTCAACCATCTTCCCCTTCACCTATTTTGATCAAAATCGTGCGAGCAAAAAAAAATTAAAACGGGACCTGTGCCCCAACCGGGTCTAAACGAATTTTTCCGAAATCAGGACCCATCGCAATCGACTACTGGTACTCGTTTGAGCTAAGAAAACAAATAAGAAAAATGGAATCCGGGTCCCCCTGTACGAGTGCTCGAACCATCTAGCGGTAAGCCATCTAGCGTTTGCAATTTCAACTACCGGATATTTCGGGTGTGGAAATACCGTTATTCTATAAGTTATGACAGAAAATTAGTTTTGTGTTTGACATTTACGCTTTAACAAAATTTGTAAATACTGAAAACTTCCTCTCAATGAGGTGAGTCTTGTACCCAAACTGTAAGAAATTTACATAGAAAATTAAGTAGAAATGAAATGCCTATAAGGCAATTTGTGGATTCATTTATGAAGCGTGTCCGTGGATTGTTATTGCATAAAAACACGTGCATTTACAGCGCGTACATCCGAGAACAGTACAGGTGTTGCTCAGAATGTGTCTGAGCAACAATAAACTCGCCATCATGCTCAAGAATAGAGCATTACACGCAGTTCTGTAATGAGAATTTTGCATAAAGACAATGGTATGAAGGTGTACAAAGTTCATTAGTTTAGGTGCTGAAGTAAAATGACCATCCGCAACGTTTTCGGTTCGCTAATTGGGCTGTGGAAAGCTTGGAAGAAAAAGAGCATTTTACCGCAAAATCATCTTTTTCGACGAAGGTCATTTTCACTTCGAAGGCTACGTCAACAAGCAAAATTGTCACATTTCGGGCCCAGATAACCCACACGTAACCATGGAATAGCCGATGTATCCACAACAAGTGACTGTTTGGTGTGGATTTTGTACCGGCGACATTATTGGTCCATTTTTGCCGAAAATGAGCAAGGAACCGCTTTTACAGTCAATGGAGAGTGTTACCGAGCCATGATAAACCAGTTTTTTTACTCAGCCCGTGAAACACAATTACCATTTTACGACCAACATATGACTCAAAATCAATTTCGGTCGGGAATGAATGTCTATTTTTAGCTGGTTATCAGACAGTCAAAAAGCGTGGATTCTTCCAGTCTTCTGACCGAATATCTGGGTGTATATGAGTAGACGAAAGCCAGTCATTCGTATACTTGTTTAAGATTATATTCAGTCTCTCACAGGACTGATCAAGTATGTCTAAAGACCCACCCCATTCTAAATGTACGTTGTAAACCCGTCGTACATTAACTACTTTTAGCAACACTTCGGTTGTATTTCACTGATCTACAGACTGATTTTGGTAAAATAAAAATAATTGTTTGGTTACAGAAATTGAAGACAAAAGTAATTTATGTATTTACATTTTTACCGCCATTTTTATTTATATAAATTCATATAATATAATAGTTTAATCCATAATAAATGTTATTTTGTAAGTACTTAGTGTTGTATTAAATTCGTTTTAGGTACTCCTGTACTGCGTGACGAAGATCATCCTGCGTTACAATAGCCTTTGGGTTCCGTCGTTTTAATACCTCCAAAATTACTTCTTGGATCGTTTTCAGTGTCATGAAACCTGATAAATCTAAAAATTAAACAGATAAAAGGTTTTCTATGAAAATTTGCAAGAAACGAAAACAAAACAATATACCTTTATTTCGTCCACTCCACGACATTTTTTCGGCCAACATGGAGTCCAACAACACCGCCAAAATGGACTTTGTTAATCCGAGATTTAGGTCTTTCGCCAATCCCTTATGCGCAGTAGTACTAATAAAGTAAGAAATCTGAAAAGATTGTAAAAACATAATGCCAAGTTACATAATATAGAAAATGTTATCATTATAAACAGTAGGTACTTTCTATTATGTCGATAATTTTTATCTTCCTTGAGCCGCTGTTCACAATTTAGTAGATCATCAATTGATTTGAAGTTTAATTATAATCCCGATTGTTCTGGCGATTGGATTGGTGGCCCACCTTCAATCAAAGGTTCAAGTTTGAGATCTGGTCTATTTCTCTTCGATTCTTGCTTGACCCTTTAGTAAATCGTTTATCGTTGATTGGAGTGGATACGGATGACAATTTGTTGTTTCGTTTTCGGTTGTTACAGCTACCCTGTGGCCCCCAGAAGTATCATCGCAGTAATTATACCTGTTGCAGTCTTTTATAGTGCCAACGCATCCAAGGGTCCGTTCGTTGGATTTAGTGGCTTATAGCTGAGGCAATTGACGTTGACTCTGTTACTGTAAATTATAAGTATTATGTGCTTAAAATGTACAATTGGCTTATTGTTTCATTTTAAATACATTTATGACGTAAATTTTGAAAAAAAAAATCTGCAATTTAGGGGCAAAACCCCGAAAAATGCCAAAATATTCAAAATAAGTTGATTGGAGTTAAAGTAATGGAATAAATTAAACACATGTTTAATTATTTTTTTTTTGTTTTTTATTCATTTATAGAAGTTCTATCTTTAATATTAATATTTTGTTGGGCCGCCTTTTGTTTTTATTACACCGGTATAACCCCGCAACTTATGTACAAAAAATTGGTCAAGCAATTATTTTATTTTACGCCTACCGTTCTTGTCCGTCATTAGAGTGCAGATGTTTTACATATTTCCTGTAATTTTTTTTTAAGTATAAATAGTGAATATTTTGTAAGATTAAGTTATTCTGTAAGTGATCCTAGTCAAATAAAGAATAAAGTGCAATTTTAGTTTAAAAAAATGGGAAAGTTTAGTAATGGTGTTATGATACTGACTAGTTTTCAAGTGCTGTAATGTGCTGTAAAACTATTAAGGCGAAAAAGAGAAACAGTTAATTTAAATCGTAGAGAACACTATGCGCATTTATTTTGACGTTATGAAAATAAAACAATATATCTGTGCGCTGCAATATTTTGTTTTGAAAAGTTGATTTATTTTTTTAGATTTGCCCAATTTAAATTGCTGCAAAAGTAAGCTATATCATTTGTTGCTGAATTTATTTCTATTTTTGTTTTTATGTTGTATTCACTCATTCTTTCAAGTGATTTGTACATACATTACGTCTTGTCCTACTCTATGTTCATTTTAAATCACATGAACAATGTGATAAACTAGTCAGTGTCATAACACCTTAAGCAGTGAAAAAGCAATATGTTGATTATGGTGCGAGAAAATTTAACCATGCATGACAGCAGAAACATTAAACATTCCTAAAAATTCTGTCGCGTGGAATATTAAAAAAATGCTACAGATGGGCAGTACACAAAGATAAAAAGGTTCTGGAAGGCCCAGAAAGACAATGCTAGTGGAAGATCGTTTCATAATATTACAATGTCGTCGGAACCGTTTTAAAACTTCATCGGACATAAGACGGGATTTTGAGCGAGCAACGGGAAAACAAATTTCAACCAGCTTAGTGAGAAAAAGACTTGTTTTAAAGCTGGTTTGAGAGCACTTAAACCAGTCCAGAAGCCTGAGTTCACTTTACTAGTGAGGAAAAAACGTTTGCTATGGGCCCAGGAGCATGTTTCTTGGACTCCAGAGATGTGGAATGATGTGATTTTCTCCGATGAATCAAAATTCACGCTGCATGTTGGAGATGGAAGAATTCTCGTAAGACGAAAACCGGGCGAGATCCTTAGCAACGAATGTCTTTTAAGACTGCCACCGAAAAATGAAGGAGTTATGGTCTGGGGATGCTTATCTTGAAATGAAACCGATCGATTGTGCTTCCTTATTTCCAGCATTACAGCAGCTGTTTATCTGCAGGTCCTACACAACGAATTTGAGCCTTCTGTGTTAAATCGTTTTGGCTAGAGTTATAAATTTATTTTTCAACAGGACAACGCTTCGTGCCATACCGCGAAAGTTGTGAGTTATTAATTTTGAATTGTAGATAGAAAAATTGGCTTTCAGATAAACATAAATAATTTGTTAAAAACTTGTTTTTTTCTTATCTCTTCATTTAAAGGTAAAAAAGTACTCCGAAGAAACAAGTATCGATGTGTTGAGCTGGCGCCCGTATAGTCAAGACTTAAACCAAATTGAAAATATTTGGTCTATAATGAAGCTTGAAGTAACAAGAAAGCACCCACAATCAATTCAAGCTTTAAAAAGTTTGTTAATGACGATTTGGGAATCCATACCTCCTACGACTTTGAAAATTTATCAAATTCAATAAATCGGAGGTGTATCGCTGTAATAAAAGCAAATGGCGGTCTAACAAAATATTAATATTAAAGATAGAACTCTATAAATCAATAAAAAAACCAAAAAAAAAAAATTGAAAAATAAGTGTTTAATTTATTTCATTACTTTAACTTCAAGCAACGTATTTTGAATATTTTGGTATTTTTGGGGGTTTTGCCCCTAAATTGCAGGATTGTTTTTTTTTTTTCAAAAATTAGACAATATATTTTGATAAATCGGATTTCGCTTCCTCTATTGTGGCTGAGGAAAAACAAGGAAAGTCTGTGAATTTTGCCAACTTGTTACGACTGTGTTGTCTTTAACAAGACCAAATGTTCATTTTATGGATTACATCCCCATTTTTTGTAAATTTTTGTGTTTTTATTCTCCTCGGTTGTTTTGCGTCCGGGTTGTTTTGCGTCCGGGTTGTTTTGCGTCCGGGTTGTTGTGCGTCCGGGTTGGTTTTCGTCCGGGTTGATTTGATGTCTATACGCGGTAAATGGTGGATGGATTCCTGTGTGTTTTTTTTTGTTCTGTTGGTAACTGAACGTAAATGGGGGAGAGCGAGAACAATGCGCATCGAGTGTGTATGTAAAGCAAAACATTCCATAAGAATGTTTTTCTTATATGCCTGAAGAAACAGAGAAGAAAGACAATTCTTCTGGAATGTTTTGCGCGTCGTATTCGGCGTGATAATTTTTATTAAGGGTGTCGAGTTGTGGATTTTGATATAAAAAGTCTCGTTTATAATTTTATATAAAACCGGCTAGTTTTTTATTGGTTTGAAACAAAAGTCTTGTTTAGAGTTGAATAACAACAAAGTTTTAGTTTGAACTTGGAGAAGTCAAGTTTTGTATTTTTGGTTAGCGGATAATTCTGTTTTAAGTTATATAAAAAGTACAAAAAAAACTATATAAATTACTTGCTATGTATACAAATATATGGAATAAAAATATTGTTAAATGATACTCGAGAAAAGTGTTTTATGGCCATTTGATTGGCGTGTGGGTTTTATACCGTAAATAGACAAATATTCAATGTTATTTCGGGTATAAGTATTCCCAAAATCAGCTGTGTTAATTGTATTCCATTAGTTAAATATATTTTGATGGTGAATTGATTTTCGTGAATGCAAAAGAAAAAATTCTTTTGTGGTTTTGCGATAAATAATCTTAAAGTTTGAAGGCTATCGGTGGTACTATCCTAATCCGAAATTTTTATAACGGCGGACGTGCCGCTACGTTTGATTTAATTTTTTGAGTGCCTAACGAGGCAACAGTATAAGGTTAAGGCGAAAGGACGCCCAACATTTTGAAGCCCAATCGAGCAAAACTTTGCGGACTTTGGCGGGACCACGCCTAACTTATTTTGGCGGCCGGTCGAGGATAAATATTTACCGGCATCGCAAGGCCGCAACCCGTTGTTTGATTTTTGGTATCGGGGAGAGGCCCCGCAACATAACGGCACCAAAGCCGCAACGGTCCGGGTGGGGCAAGGTCACCTGTGGTATGACGGCCGCGCAAGGCCGCAACAGTTTTTTGTAGTACTAAGGTACGTTTTTTTATATTTATTTAATTTTAATTTATTTTTATTTTTTTATATATTTTAAATTTTGAAAATAATTTGTAATCAAGCGCCGAATAGCGGTCGCGCGCTCGATGTGCATTGATCTCGCTTCGCTCCCTCGTATTTTGTTTCTGGTGGGAAGTGTGTGTCCTTTTGTGGGAAGTTGCTTTTCCTTTTCTTTTGTGTTTTCTTTATATATAAAAAAAAATTAATTATTAATTTTTCCGGGTTGGGTATGATGAGGGGGGAATTTCCATCCTGTGTCGGCGTAGGGTAAGCGGTCCCTTGGTGCCCGCATCCGGATTCGAAGCCGGTGTTTACCACCGTGCGGGTTCGGGCGGATGCGCGCACCGGGGCACCTCTCTACCGTTGTGATTTTTTTATATAAAATTTTCTGCTGTTCGTTCCTCAGGTTCCGGCTGACGAATTTCGGCGGACCCGGACTATTATTATTTGCGTTTTTTTATTTTTTTAAATTCCTGTAACATCACGGTGTAAGCCAGGAGCCATGCATGCCTCAAACCCCACGACCCTTCGCACTTCTCGCTGAGAACGTAGCCTTCAAAATATCACCGTGGAGGCCTCTGCATGCGCTTAGTGATAACTGCAGGTTGGCAGTAGCCAGCCTGTAACAAACTTAAATACAATAATAAATTCTCTTACCAATACTGTTTTTCAAAACGAAACATTTATATTTTTCCCACTGCTTAAAAGCTTCGTCTTTAACGTTAATGCACAAATTGGGAGTTCGTTTTCTTTTTCTTTTTCAAATTCTACGATTGCAAACATGCTACAGTAAATAAAAAATTAAATCTTTGAAAAATTCAAAATAAAAAAATAAAAGAAAGATATTATTGGGTTTCAAATTTGGAAAGTGCAAAAAGTATAATTTGATTCGGATTAGATTTCAAAAACATTGCAAATAGTTTTCTTAGAAAATTTTTTACTGGGATATTTTGTTTTTTTTTGTGTTTAGAAATAAGTTCTTTTCTTTGAACGAATATATCATCTCCAATTTAAAAAAAAATCGCAGCATAAAATTTGATTGGAATGTGTAAGTACATAATTGTTTTGAGGATAATTGTGCAATTATGAAATTTTAAATCTGTTACTGTTGGCAATTGGCTTTTTGAGAAATATTTCATCATGAACTACTAAATGTTTTGTAGAGGGGATAGAATATACATTACTCATTTCGATTATTCTATTAGAGATTTGTTGTAAAGGCAGTTTATGCGAATGAATCATCATTTTGATTTTTGATAAAAAACTTTCAAATGGAAATGCTGAAAAATTATCTAAAGCTCCAAACAATTTAACGTCTTCGACAATTTGGGAGAGCATGTGTATATATATCGCGTTTTCTTCCCCATAAATTTCGGAGTAATCTGATATGAAATCTTTTAGTATTGCGCTAACAATATCAGCATATTTCAGAGCTAACTGAGAGTCACACAATATCGTCATTGTCACATGCAATTGTATAAAGTTTGTATAGTCTTGAAATGGAATTTCACCGTATAATACAATAGGTCCCATGTAAAGTATGAATGTCCTAAACTCAGTGGCTTTGTAATCTGATAGAAAAGCTAGTAAACGTATACGTCGTTAATATTCAATCGGTAGTGTTTTGCATAGGTCTAGCATTTTCTCAGAAATTTTCTGTTTTATTAAGTTAGAAAACAAAGGCTTTTCCCAAACCAAATTCTAAGCAATAAACGTCGAACACCGCTTAACAAAATTCTCAGTGGAGATACGTTCTTTTCGGTTTAGAAAACAATAATTATTTTGTAGATCTTTAAATTCTAACACAAACGTCTTTAAAAAATCGAACATATTTTCTGGTTCTTTTACCATGATAGATACCTATAACGAAAACCTCATTAGTGAATTTATAAACTTTCCGTGTTATTAACCAAATGCTTTTGTCAGAATCCTTGTAAATGCCAACCACATCAATATTAATATCTAATTCTATTATATTTGGAGTTGGTTGAATTGCGTTCCTATAATATAATCTAAATGACGTTTAATACCCAAATGTGTACTGTCCCGGAGCAACATCTATAATTAGCGTAGAACGAGGAGTTCCTAACAAAGACCGCGAATCTAAAGGATTTTATGTAAAAAAATTGTTTAAAAATTTTAAGAGAATGGATAAACTAGTACGAGTAATATTGAAATCAATGCTCCATTTCTGAAGAAAATCTTTAACATTTTGATTTAGTTCTACATCATTACACCGGACAAGTGGTGCAGTGGTTAAAGCTTTAGGCACTTGGACCGGAGGTACTGGGTTCGAATCCCATCAGAGGCTAGATGCAAATCGAATTTTCATCATCGATTAAAATCGGTGATGTTAATAAACACAACTAAGACCCTCTGATGGAGTTCAAAATTCAGCGCCTACCCACCATCCATGTCAATGTATACAGGTTGACATGGAGCTTGCAATGTGCAGGTGGTATACTGTAGTTGTGTGAGTAGCACTTGTAGCACGTGCAATATTTTGAGAAACTATAATGTCAGGTGGTAACTCATTTGTGTCATTTGAACTTGAGTGCACATTAAATATCGGTGGGAAAATATTAGATCTCGAGTGTTGAACAAGTGGTCTTGTGGTTTGAAATCGCAAAGTTGTCAAACTTTTAATTCTATATTTCAACCCTTTTGCAGATAAATTAGAAATACATTTTTATTCTCCATTTTAATTAAATTGCAAAAATAAATGAAAAAAAAAACAAATTCAATCAAAACGATTTACTTTAGTTATATTATATACTAATACCAATTCTGATCAAATTACGTGGAGTAGTTTTTTTCTTGTAGCAACGGATACTTTCCTTTCCAACATAACATGCATTTCCGAGCACTTGTTTGGAATCGCTAGCGGTATCGTTGTCAAAGTGTTTTTGGTATATTGCTCATTCATTATTTCGGAGTTTATCAATACACAACAGAAATACTAAAAAAATAATCAAAATGAAAAATATTTATTGTGGAATTATTGCAGAATTCTGCACGTCGTCTCTATTTCTAATTTCACTGCGCATCCGTCGGTGTTGACAACATGAAAAAAAAAAAAAAACTAAAAATCGTCGGCAACTTCATGCGACATTGTTTGATATTTTCCCCTTTTCACACTAATAGCAAATTCTTTCGAAACAAAATTTTGATCTTAGATCAAAAAAATGATTGACAATACAATAAATTTGATCGAAATGTCATTGAAATACATCGCATTGCCAGTCATTTTTTTGATCTAAGATCAAAATTTTGTTTCGAAAGAATTTGATATAAATTTTGTCAAGATGGTTTCTCCTCCATAGGAAACAACTCCACAGAATTTATAACAAAAAAAAACAATTTTTATACGATACAAGACATTTCAATTGCAAAAATATTTATGTGTGACAAAAAGTTCATAGCTTGCTTTAACTCTAAATAAAAAATGCCGCACACAAGTGTCAAATAATTATGCTCATGTGTTTTACGTGCAGATCTGCATGCTGTGCTGCATGCAGAAAATCTGCACATCTGTTTTCAGCATTAGTGTTTGTTTTTCTAAAATGGTTCAGTCAGGCCTATATTTGTAAAAGAAATTAAAAATATGATTATGTCATCTGAACCGTAAATAGTTGATCTTGGAATACATACCGCATAATTCACATAGTAAAAAATTTTTAAATGCATTTTTAGCAGATAAATTTAAAATGAGTCTCCGAGACTCAACCCATGCTGATTAGGACTAATGAACCACTGTGTATATACTTACAAATAGATAATGCATATATAATATAGTAATATTATATTATATAACATATTGTAATATTAGTATATATATTATATTATTTCAATATATAAAAAAAAACTTAAAATAATCTTTGCAATTTTTTACGGCGCCATTTCCTTACAAATTTTACGAAAATCTATGCGAAAACTAATTGTATTTTTATCGGAAATCGTGTAGTTACCGTATACATTTTTTAAAATTTACATGTAAAATGATGGCCAAAAATCACTGCTTGTAATTTGCGTATTTTTTATTGATCTATTTTTATTATTCACATGGTGCTTAATTTATAAATTATGTATATTTTTCCCGGCTACCGGTTTCACCTTGAGCTCTTGTCGCAAAGCGGGAAACCGCCATATATATTATAAACGTCTATGTCACTGACTCACTCGAGAACGTACAGTAGTTGATTTGGAATTGGAAATTTTTAACATTCAATCAATGTATTTTTAAATTAATAAAAAAACACAACAAACCCTGATGATGGCGAAATTGCCAAAAGCTCGGAAAATTTGGTTGTTTAATTAGTATACGGGTGCAAAGCACCCTCATTTTTAATAAATATTTAACAACACTTTGCTGGGAATAAACGGGCACGAAGCGTCTCAGAACAACCTATAATATAACTAAAAAAACTACTCCACGTAATTTGATCAGAATTGGTATTAGCAAAGTCAAACTTTCAACTGGAAAGTAGATCGAATCTACGCTAAATGCTTTTTCCGTCTTTTAACCGACCAAGTGATTCAAATAATAGGGGAAAGTACCAATTTGTATGGTTCTGAAAAACGCGGAGCGCTTTTGAACTGAACAGATGCAATTAAGATACGCTGTTTTATCGGTTTATTGATTAATGCTGGCGTCAACAAGCTAGGAGTGTCAGACCTGCGAAAATATTGGCTCCCTTTTGGAAGTGTTTTGTTTAGAGTAAGCATGTCTTGTAACAGATTCTTACTTCTCTTTCAGTACGTGAGATTTGATGATAATTCAACAAGATCAGCCAGAAGAAATCGCGATAAATTCCCCCTCCCCCTTTCCATGAAATTTGGGATATAATAAATACTAATTTATTAAAATATTATATTCCGGTGGAAAACGTTACAATTGACGAGCAGTTCGTTTCTTTGCGTGGGAGAATATCTTTCAAACAATAAATACCGTCCAAACCGGACAAATATTTGATGAAAATATAGTGGAATTCAAATAGCTACCCTCTAAATAAAAGGTAATCCATATTTAGGAAAGGAGGGTCATCAAAGAGGAGCCAATTTGGCGTTGAATGTTTTAAATGAACTCTGCACATCATTTTTCTAGAGCAATAGAAACGTCACATTTGATAACTATTTCACAAGGTTCATACGAAGGATAAAAATCTCTGATTTTTCTATCCCAGATAGTTTTTCAATTTTTGCACCTTTTTTGTATGAATCTGTTGTATTTACGTGATGTAATTAGTTAAAACGATGGGATGGAACAATTTGAGACTTTTATCCGTCGTATGAACTCGCTGTGAGTATTGGGTTGACATGTGTTGGCACATTTCGTAAAAATAAAACTTGTATTCCCCCAAATTGTTTACCTAATCGTCAACGTTTAGCATAATCAAATATTTTTGGATATCAAAAAAATTTGACAATGGTCAGTTGCGTTCCTAAAAAAAATCGGGCTGTAATTTTACTGTCATAGGACATTAATTTACATTACGAAAGGAGGAGTTGATACTTTGGACCAGTTATGTTACGCATTTACCTCCTAAAGAAAAATCAACCGATGACAATTTTAAAGTATAGTATATGTAACTGGAATTGCATTGAAAATAATATGGTTGAATATTTACCCAGACTTGAATGCTAACAAGAAAAATATAAAAATATAAAAAAAAAATATAAAAGAATAAAAACAACCTTATCAAAACCAACAACAATTAAAAGCCCTGAACAGAAAGTCTGAAACGCAGATACCAATATACAACAGACTACAGAAGCTTGTGTTGGTTACACTAACAATCCCATGTTAATTTTTTTCTTACACACTACTTATTAAACTAGTGCGCCCATACAATGTACTCATATATTCTAATCAACTACCTGTAGTCTAGTTTTTTCTGTATTTGTTGCATTAGCATGGCTTTATATTGTTGTTGGTTTTGAACATATACATAGTCTGAGTGTATGTGTATATATAAATAGTATGGAAAGAAAACAAAGAAACATTTATAAAATGAAATAGAAACGACGAATCAACATTTCCAGCGAACAGAAAATATAAAGCACAGTAACCTCACTATGCGGACACTTTTTTCATTAAAAAAGTTTAGCTAAGACAACAATTTTGCGAGACATCTATACGTTTCATGAACAAAATTTTACGAACTTTCAATTTTTTTATCGATCTTTATTTTCGATGATTTGCACATGCTGGATGCACATGTTAAAGTATTTACATACAGACTTGAATAAAAACGTAAACAAGAAGCAAGATCAACTTTGAATTTTATCAATGGTTTTTACTTTTCGTAAAATATTATTTTTTTGTTTTGTGTCCTTTTAAAACAAAATTTTGTTTTGTGGTATATTCCCTATGTACCTTATGTGATATTTTATGATACGAGAGACTCCATTAAAAAGAAGTTATTGTAAATAAGACTTATTATTATTGTTTTAAATTTAATCAAAATAATTTTTTTCAAGTTTTATGCAACATTGTTATTCGTATTATTAAGCGATAATTTGTTAATCCGTGGGTAATTGATAGTAGGGATAATAAATATGTAGATTAAAATTTTTTAATTTTAAAACTAAGGAAGCAACATGTGCTAATTTTATCTTGTCCCTTAGTGTGTATTTTAAAAACGCATATGAAAAAAATCGACCTAGTGTAGAATACCGTCGATGACGTAAACTAGTTCAGCGTTGCACTTTTTTATTTATTTATTCTTGCATCGATTGGTTTTGCTTTTTAAATGAATGAATGTTATGAAAATAATTTTTTCTTTTTTCTTATGATGTATGTGCAATAACTTTTATTTAAAAACGTCCAATACTATAAATGTATTGTTTCTACAAAATAATTTTTGCGAGGAATTAAATTATTTTCCCTTTAAACAGAAAAACGAAATTTTAAATTCTTATTTTGTTTCTTCTTATTTTTTACGTTGATCGTGTACTCTCGACTGCAATTCATTCTAATGCTAATATATAAACGATAATTAATATAACATACAAATTACAAGATGTAATATACATTAATAATATTAAAAGGCAGGTAGCAAATTTTTTTAACGATTTAAGTATGAAATATTGGCAAATTAAATAAATCTTAAATTCTTTAATATTTCTTAGCGGTTGAACAGATGATTGACTTACATATGTAATGATATCTGGATATTTGATCCTTAAAGTTATTGCTGATTACGAAAAATTCATCGAATGAATAATTTTAACTTAGTTGGTTGGTGGGATTATTTCACTTATTTAAGCGATTTCCCGGAACATGGAAATAGTTCACTAATATTAATTCAAAATGAAAAATCTAATTTGATTTGAAATATAATCAGGTTTTAGATTTACATTTCCATATATATATAGATTTTTTGTTTTAAAATAATAAGTTGGAACTGGTTGCATAACCCAATTTAATAAATGATTACGTTTGGATTATTTAACGATTGTTATTTTTATGAACTAATTTTATGAATTTTTAAAATTGGTGCAATAAAAGAAAGAAGCTTGGGATGAAAATTAAAATTTATTATTTTATTTCCAGTAAAATTTCATAATACGAGTTATAAGTAATCATGTTCCTAACATTTACGAGTATATTATATAAAGAAAACTTTTGTTGACATTTTTTGTGAACATTACGCAAGAACGCCGGCGTCTCCGTGGCAAATATTATTGGCACAAAGTGCATTGATGCAGAAAAACTTGTAAACAATTAGAGTGGTGAATATGTTGTGGCCAACACCAGACTTTTTTTTACCACGAATGTATACATAGATCTCGAATACACCCTTGATTTCTAAAGCGAAAAATTAAAGTTACTTTTCTTTGGTAAAACTGTTTTGCACAATCAAAAATCATAACTCCTGCGTAAATTCCAGAAAATCAACCCTTGTTGAAAACTTAATCATTAAATCTATAACTTTTTAACATCAGTGAAGAAATTGAAAAAGCCCCCGTGGAAGCTGCCACTTCTGGTACACAGATTTCCACTAAACTTCGCAAGAATCTCGCAATTAATACAACTTACAAATGTTAAGTATGAAGATTTATTCAGAATAGTCAATCCGACTGGGCTATATAGATGTCGAACTTTGGTGAAATAAGGTTTTAAACGTTATATCATTTCATTTAAAATAAATTTATTTTGTAGGCGGAATATATTCCGAAATCTGGAAAAAATTAATTTCAAAGATATAAGTTTCAAGATATATAGCGTTGCTAGCTTTCGTCGTCGCTACAATTTTGATTGCGGTTTTTCCTTTATTAATGATCTTGTCCAAGATCAGCCAAACGGACTGTTTTTTAAGAATAAGGTATAATAAACATTTAATTGATGCATTTATATATTTTGGAATACTGTGCAGAGTACAACCGAAACTCCTACTAAAATGTAACGAATGTCACAAATACTAATCATTACCAGAATTTTTTTGTACCTGTAAATTAGATCATAAAACGTTTGGTTCCATCTCCATTCATGGCATGCACATCCCAAAATTATACCGACCATTTCGTCTCAACCTAATAATGTTAAACGTTTAGGCGTTTAGTTAAACGTTTAGTTAAACGTTTTAGTTAAACGGTTTAGTTAAACGTTTAGGCGTACCATTGTTTATATTTTTATTAAACAGAGATCAACAAAATAATATTCGAGCACAAAAAATATAATGCACGACTGCCAACGAAAAATAGCGAAGAATGGAAATTTAACTTCGTTAGGATAAGGGAAATTGATAAAACTCTATATGGTAATTTTGGGATGCGGCAACAATGACAATTAATTATAAGTTTGAAGCGCAGGTTCATTGTTGCTGCAATATTCGATACATTTTAGTAGGTATTTCTGTTGCACTTCGCCCACTGTTGCTAAGTAGCATCAAATTAATATAATTCGTCGTCATACTCGTATGTGTAAATATGGGTGAAGGTCGAAATTGCATATTTTAAAATGACATTTTTTAAAACGACAGTTCTCAAAACTGCATATTTCAAAACTGCATAAGGTACAAAATTGCATTTTTCAAAACTGCATATTTCAAAACGGCATAATTTACAAAACGGCATTAGGTACAAAATTGCATTTTTCAAAACTGCATATTTCTAAACTGCATAAGGTACGAAAGGACATAGGTACAAAACGGCAGTTTTCAAAACTGCATTTTTCAAAACGGCATTTTTCTAAACTGCATTTTTTAAAAAGACATTTTACAAAATGGAATTTTTTAAAACGGCATTTTTCAAAATTGCATGTTTCAAAACGACATAGGTACAAAACGGCATTTTTCAAAACGGCATTTCTTAAAACGACATTTTTTAAAAAGAAATTTTTCAAAACGGCATTTTTCAAAATTTCTTTTTTCGAAACGACATAGGTAGAAAAATTTAAGCGAAGGAGAATATTATATGCATACTAAATCTTCAAATAATTTCTAATTTCCATGAAGGTCCTTTCTTATAACATACCTATACCAAATATACCTATACTAAACCTAAACATGTGAAATTAAATCTTACTCGACAAAGAAATACTCAAGTTCCTTTTCATTTGACTTTATCCTAGAATTTAATCCAAGAATCGTTTACAAATGTTCAAAAATTTCACTCATCGCAAATTTCATCGTGTAATAAATAACCGTACCTGTTGGTCATATTCCAGAAATTAATGAAAAGATAATTCTAGATTCATAATCGATTAAAATATTTCATTCTGTCTTGTGCAGTTTTGAAAAATGCAGTTTTGTACCTATGCCGTTTTGAAATATGCAGTTTTAAAAAATGCCATTCTGAAAAATGTCGTTTTAAAATATGTCGTTTAGAAAAATGATGTTTTGAAAAATGCTCTTTTAACCCTTATGCCGTTTTGAAATATGCAGTTTTGAAAAATGCAATTTTGTACCTTACGCCGTTTTGAAATATGCAGTTTTGAAAAATGCAATTTTGTACCTTATGCCGTTTGGTACCTTATGCCGTTTTGAAATATGCAGTTTTGAAAAATGCAATTTTGTACCTTATGCCGTTTCGTATACCTTATGCAGTTTTGAAATATGCAGTTTTGAAAAATGCAATTTTGTACCTTATGCAGTTTTTAAATATGGCGTTTTGAGATATGCAATTTTAAAATATGCAGTAATGTACGGATCCCTATGAAATTTTATCATTCTCAGACTTTTGCGGTATCAAAACCAATCGATGCAAGAATAAATAAATAAAAAAGTGCAACGCGGAGCTAGTTTACGTCATCGATTCTATTCCACACTAAGAATAAGTTTATAAAACAAAAATGTCTAGTTCATAAACTAGTTCAAGACCGATTTTGTTCATATGCGTTTTTAAAATACACACTCATAAGGATAAGATAAAATTAGCACATGTATGCTTCCTTAGTTTTAAAATTAAAAAATTTTAATCTACTATTTATTATCCCTACTATCAATTATCCACGGATTAACAAATTATCGCTTAATAATACGAATAACAATGTTGCATATAACTCGAAAAAAATTATTTTGATTAAATTTAAAACAATAATAATAAGTCTTATTTACAAAAACTTCTTTTTAATGGAGTCTCTCGTATCATAAAATATTTTCACAGTTCATTCATAAGGTACATATCGAATATACGATACGACACAAAACATAATTTTGTTTTAAACGGACACAAAACAAAAAAAATAATATTTTACGAAAACTAAAAACCATTGATAAAATTCAAAGTTGATCTTGCTTCTTGTTTACGTTTTTATTCAAGTCTGTATGTCAATACTTCAACATGTGCATCCAGCATGTGCAAATTGTCAAAAATACAGATCGATAAAAAAATTTAAAAACTTCGTAAAATTTTGTTTATTAAACGTATAGATGTCACGAAAAATTGTTGTCTTAGCTAAACTTTTTGAAGTAAAATTTAATGAAAAAAGTGGCCGCATGGTGTGGTTACTGTGCATTGGTTCCCTTTTTAAAAAAGAATTTGTCGAAAAAATTTATATGAGATCGGCAATATTATATTTGGTGGTACCTATAACGAGATAGTATACTCTTACGATAAAAAGCACAGTCACCAACTTGTGTATGTTGCTTTATCACGAGTAACGAGTCTCTAGGGCTGCTCATCACGTCGCCTATCAATGATCATGTCTTCTACTAAATGGGGTTATAATAACGTCTGGTTTTTAACATTGAACTGCCAGAGTGTCAGGAAACATCACCTCGACCTAACTGATACAGTCACGCAGGGATGCTCAATTTTCTTGCTTTGCGAAATCTTTCTACGCAATGACGAGTATGTTAATATTACTAATTTTGATTGTTGCGTTCAGTTCAAGAGAGATGGTTAGTAGGGTGCCGGATTGATAATATGAAAATACAAGATGCACGTGAACTTTTTCCTAAACTTTCCTGAATCTAAGTATTAATGAATATATTACACAAACACAGTTCAACTACATGATGAACGATTAATTCAATGATGATCCATAACTTGTTCAACAAATCTGATCAACACAATAGATTTTAATAAATCGGAACAAAAAAATTAATTTATTATCTAAGTCTGTATAACATATAGAATAGTTAAAGTAGTATAGTTAAATTATTTATCTTGCTTAAAATGGGCTATTCTCCGCCTAGGACAACATAAAAATAAGCACATCCGAAATATTGTCTCAGCTACACAGCTTCTTTTTTTATTATGTACTCGTGAAATATTTGATTTTATTTGCATTCATAAGTATGCTTTCCTAATTTACCTTTGAGCTCGAAAGCACCAATAAGCGAATATTTGTAGAAATATATTGGTCAGTTTAAGCTATGGGAAAAATTTCAAGAAAATCTCATGAAAATGTTGAGTTTTAATCAAATCTGACCCTCCAAGCCCCAAGAGAGTTTCTTGAAACTTTTTCCCTAGCTTAAACTTACCAATATCTACCTACAAATATCCGCTTATTGATGCCTTCGAACTCTGACGTAGTTTAGGAAAGCAAAAGTATGAATGCAAAACGATTCAATTGAACTATATATGTTTTAGTTCATCAATGACGTTTTAGTTTGAATAATAATGATAATGTTAATTTTTTATTGTTCTTTTTAGTTGGATATTTATAATTTTCTAACAATGATTTTTCTATATCAAAGCTCTCGCTTGTTAATACATAATTGTAGTAGTTTTGTTTTTATTATATTCAATTTCTTTTTTGAATGCTTTATTATAAGCAATAATTAAAAGATTTACTAATACTGTGAAACGATTTTAAATTTAGGAAGGTTTTAGAAAATTCTTCATTACCGTAAATACAAGTAGAACTTATACAGTCACCTCGCATAAGGAAATCATCGTTGGACAAGCAACTGGTATGAGCGCAACAACACAACCCATTGATGATATATAAACGGCTGAACTTCAGCTTCCCAATGGGAATAAGATGCTTCCGGTAGTTGTATTCACCTCGCCGAATAAATCTGTCCTTCGACATAACATAATGAAGTTCATACATTTCGTCCTTGCTCCATATTCTAAAAGAATTTCATCATCATCTTTTGTCGATGATTATGAGCGAAGATTTCAATATTAATTTTGCTGTTCCTCAAGCTGAACCACTTTTAAACTTCCTGCGAGACGAATTCGATATGCACATGAACTCAGATCGAAATATATCTACTACGAGATATGGGACGACCATTGTGCAGTTTTTCAATGAAAATTAGAAAAGTTAGAGTCGATAGTTTATGTATCTGATTTTAGCTATCATAATCCAATTGCGTCGATTATACCGAAAGAGTAATAGACCAATTTAACAATAATAAACAAATGAAAAAACTCTGGTTAGTAAAATCGCATTCCTTCTTCCTTCATTCAAAGTAAACTATTCACACGCACACACACACACACACGTATTAAAATATCAAAAAATTTTATAAAAAAAAAATTAATCAAATGCAATATTTTGGGCGCCATTTTGGACCCCTTTAAATTTTTGCGAAAATGTTTATTGTAATGATATACACATTCGTATTGTGCACTTATATCACTTTTCGTAACTTATGTACGTAATTACATACAATACATATAAAAATTCGATATATTGCTTACAAATATGTATTTAACCTTTTGCACTCGTATGTCACGCTGGAAGTGACAATACTAATTTACTCTAAGCTCGCAAATCAGTTTATAGACGGTAACACTAAAAACTGTAACAAATTGTAGGCAGTTTGTTTTTGTTTTTTCGAACCCTTACCCGGCTCGTATACAAAATTGTGTATGTAAATTTCGATTAAATAAAATGAAAAAAAATTATTTCTTTAACTCGAAAGAGATAAATATTTTTTTGTGTATGATTTATGTGAGAAGATGCAATAACAAAAATTTTATGCAATGAACCAGACTAAAAACGAAAAAAAAATTTATACTTATGTGCATTTAGTAGCGGAATTTTACCAAAGAGGTGCGTACAATAGTAACACAGTAAGTAGCTAGTACCACATCCGGAAAATAAACATAACGATTGTATGAAAGAAAGACAACTGTTTACTTTTGCGAAACATGCGAAAGTCATCCTTTTCTGCACGTCGGATATTGTTTTAAAAAGTACCACATTGTAAAAAACTACAAAAATTAGAACATTTTGTACAAGTAATAAATGAAATAAATATAATATGTTCAATTCTACCATTGTAGATTATTTTAATTCATATAAAAAAAATACAAGTTGAATGCAAAGGGTTAATTACCAAAATTTTAGTCTGTGGCGCCATCTTCTTTAAAGCTATAATCAAATGAGAAAAACATAGGTTTATTTTTAGTCAATGCATCAACCAATGAATATAATTCTCGATTTTATTATTAAATTAAAGATTGTTTTCTAAATATTTTTAATTAAAAATTTAAATGCATAAAAACACAATTCATGTCTAAATCGACATGAATGTATGTAAAATTAAAAAATTAAAATGTTTTAACATTTTCATTCTGAAATTGGGCCATCTATGGTTCAGAATTTGTAATAATAAATTTTTATTTTTACCAAAATGGTAGAATTGTTGTTTTGCTATTTATCGCTAGATGGCAATACCAGAATAAAAATGCTTCTTATTTTCTTCTCATATTGACTGCACATTAATCAACCAACAAAAGACAATTATTTGAATTTACGAGTTTCATCTTTAAGTAAGCAAATTTATATACGAAAAAAAAATTATTTGATATGTGATTAAATTTTAATTTGTGGTATTGATAGTTTTGGTTCATGGCTAGTAGTAGGTTGAATGTAAAAGAGAAAATATTCTTGTTTTTATGTACATAGATTTTATTTGTACATACTGTTGTATGTATAAAAAGAATGCGGTGTGTTTTATCGTGATGATCAAAAATAAAAAGGATCATTGAAATTACGAGGCGTATTCGCGCGTGTGTGTTTTTGTTACTATGGGAATTGTATTTCCGAATATTTTTTGTTTTGAAATGAATGAGCAAATTTGTATGTGATAATATGGTATATACATATAAGTGAGTGTGTGTATTACGTATGTATGTAAAATATGTGTATATGTATATATATGTATGTGTATGTATGTATGTGTATGTGTATGTATGTATGTATGTATGTGTATGTATATATGTTTATATGTATATATATATATATATATATATATATATATATATATATATATATATATATGTATATATATATATATATATATATATATATATATATATATATGTATATATATGTATATATATGTATGTATATATATATGTATATATATATGTATATATGTATGTGTGTGTGTATGTGTATGTATATATGTGTATATATGTATATATGTGTATATATATATGTGTATATATATATATATATATATGTATATATATATATGTATATATGTGTATATATATATATATATATATATATAGGGTTACCAACCGTACTCTTTTAAATAGTACAGTACTCTTTTTCAGCCCCTTCTCTTTTTTCTCTCTCTTTTTCGATTTTTCCAACCAAAGTACTCTTTTCTGTAACGCCATAACCATATTTTTAAATTATGTTTGCTACTTTCAATTTTATCAATCTTTTTTAAAACTTTGGTTTAATATTTCTGTCACCTTGTCAGCTTTGCTGGAACATAGTAATTAGCTTATACATTTTGGTCGTCCCTTCATGTGTCCACTCTTCTCGTCATTTCTAAATGGAAATTTATTGTAGTTATCGATACCTGCTCTATTATACAATATTTGATAAAGAGATAAATCAGTGCACGTCGTGTTGCTACAATACAATTCGTAACCTAACTTCGAGGAGTTAAAAGAGGCGAAAATAATGTATTTTGCATTTTACAAAACTCTCTCGGAAAAGATATTGTTGGAATTAGATGCCCACCACATATTTTAAATAATTGTGCACAGCATTCATTAGATGGGCTTTGCGACTAATTGACAACTATTTTGCTATATCCCTTTTTCAACCAAAAAAAAGGCTTAATTAACGTCCAAACCATACAAATGTGTGAGTAAAAAATCATAGTATGTAATTTCGTTTTTGATAAAAAATTTGGCTTCTTTTGAAGTACAACCAACACAATCATGTGTATAAATATAATGTTTTTTTTAACGAAAATAAGTTTGAAAGGAATGCACAAATCTGTAAGTTGATTGAAAACATATACAAAAATAAATTTTTGAAATGGTACTTTTGCCGTACCCACACAATTGTGTTATCGAGCAGCAAAAGGGATATGTATATACGGTACACACATAAGCATTAAAAGAGTGCTATGGTATGGCAGAAATTAATACAAAAATTATTACTCAAAAACGCATTGGCTGTCTTTATTTCCAGCAGTGTGTATAATTTTACATTTATATTCGGTGTTTTACCGGACAAGTGATGAAGCTTCCACACTTGAACCAGGATATGGGTTCGGATTCCACCAGAGGCTGGATCAAGGCGGATTTTCGTCATCGATTACGATCGATGATGTTAATAAACACAACTAACACCTTCTGTTGAAGTGCAGAATTCAGCGCCGACACACCGTCCATGTCAGTATACCAGCGTACAGTTTTATATGGAACTTGTGAAGGTTTACTGATATTTGTGTAAACGGGTGGTGTGTGAAAAAAAAATATAAATATGTATTATGTTAAAGTGAAGCTATTTTTGCGAAATAATAATCGAATCTAATTTTGCGAAATAATAAAAGTAAAGCTAATTTTGCGAATCGGTTAAAATATTCAAATGCTCAATTTTATGATTTTTGTTTAATCAACAAGGAGCTCTTGTTGGAAATAGGAAGCAAAGCTAAATATCAATTTTATGTTAATAAATAAATGATTTAAGTTTAAACTTTAAAGAAATGGATACACAGTTACAGTATATATGTGCTTTTTTAAGACATTTGAAAATGTTTTCTTATTCTTTATCTTATTGAAAGGTAAAGTAATCTAGAAATTGTGAATTTTGAAAGTTTAACCTCATGTACTCTTTTCGAATTTGAGAAATATGGTAGCCCTATATATATATATATATATATATATGTGTATGTATGTGTGTATATATATGTATGTATATATATATGTATATATGTATATGTATATATATGTGTATATGTATATATATATATATATATATATATGTATGTATGTATATATATGTGTGTGTATGTGTGTGTGTGTATGTATATGTGTGTATGTATGTATATGTGTGTATATATATATATATATATATATATATATATATATATATATATATATATATATATCCAGAATCTTCTTAAATATAAGTCGTGCAATATAACTCCACACATATGAAATAAATAATAACTAAGTAAAGATGTATTGGAAATTTTTTTTCCGTAGTAATTTTTTTTTTTTTTTTTAAGTAACTAAATATAAGTGTGTTGATGCAGAAACAAAAAAGAAATGAACAAAAAAAAAAACTCAAATTTACTTTGCATTGTTAGTGTAACCAATGCCTTCTATACTACTGGCCTTATACTACTCTCATTTTTCGCACATGACGTCAATTTAAGTCTATACCGAGACTGCGCAATAATAATTTTAGGATATTTACACTAACAAAGCAACTAGAGAAAGCAACAACAACGTCGACTTAGCGTGTCGTCATCATTTGGTGTAAGCGGCCAGTGGTTTAGAAGGCATTGGTGTAACCAACACACTCTTTGTTAGTTTTTTTTAAATAGGTATCTGTCAATGAGAAGAGTAAGCAGGACTTATAGTAAAGTGGATTCTGATATATCCCTTTTCTTGCCAAATAAATTTTTTTTTTTTTGTTTTAATTTGAGTCGAGCCTACACAAATGTGTGTGTAAAAAATTACAGGTTGTATTGTCTTTCGGATTTTAACGGATCTTAGTTAAATCGGAATTATTTTTGAAAAAACATTATAATTTGATAATACATATATAAATTATATAACATACTAATTGTTTGTTTTTGATAACATATTAATTATTTTACTATTACGGTTTTAGTGTTATTTTTCGGACGATTTCAGTGGAATGCACAAATGTGTGTGTTGGTCCAGAATTCATTCCAAAAATAAGTTTTTGACATGATTCTTTTGCCTTATCCACACAATTGTGATGGCAGGCAGGAAAGGGGATGTGGATAATATGTATATATAATTGACTTTTTTTATTTATAATTTTTTTAATAATTAGTTTAATATATTATTATATATGTGTAAAATCCATTTATCATTTATGTTATTGTGTAAAATATTTTCGATGTGCATATCCATATTGCGGTTGCTTGAATCCGGTAGCTTCTTCGTTTCTTTGTACTTTACCTATACTATAAGTTTTATGGGTGGGATGATCGAGACGGGCAGGGGTTGCCGCGGTGTGGAGGTACACGATGTTATATTGGGTGAACTATGCGAAGACTTTTTAAAGTGATTTTTTCCGACATTTTTTTACACATACATAGAAATTTATCGATGAGATGTGACGTGTGTGCGCGTGAATGGTTTTTTTTTTTTGAGGTTAGAAACCGGTCTCAACTCAAATGTGTCCTCGTGTGATTTCCCCAATGTAATTTAAATGCATGTACATAAGTATTGTAATAATAATATGTACATACATTGATAGGTGTTATTATTTATTTATTTTTTACAGTCTATTTAACTGGTTTATAATTTATTTAATTAAATTATTTTACTCTATAATTATTAATAATGCGCGGTAAAAATTTGTATTTGGAAAAGTTTTAAAGATTTGTTTCGCCGTGGTATGGACGGGTGACACAACTCAAAAAAATGAACTTTTTCCGTTAATTCACTAGAAGGATGCGCAATATTAGTATCCATATCCGTCAATAAAAACAGTTTTATTTTTCCTTCATCGAAAATGATAGAGCACAAAGTGCCATTCTTCGTTTTATGATTTTAGAATCTAATAACGTAATTAGCATTTTTTGTTTTTGCTCTCCTGCAAAACTTTAATTTTTGAGTTGTGTCTCTTTTTCATGTCATGAGCGATATGTGTTACGGCATGGCAAAGGCAAAATGGTTTTTAATTTTTATTTTCGTTGTAACGACAAGTAAATCTTTGATGTGCCTCGGGCTATTAATGTTGGTTATTTTTTTAGATTGCTTACTGCTGGCACTCTTTTCTATGAATGAATTTATCTGACTCGAAACATTTCACAATTGCATGGGAACGTCAGACACAAGTATTGATGAGTTCTAAATCCTATTCAATGACTTGCTGATGCACCAATTATGTAAGAAGCATTCCGCGTGGTTTTATTTTCCGTTCGTGCCATCACCTCACGTAAACCTTGATCGTTTTTGAATGACTGAGATGTGCGAAATTGTCTCAGTAATCTGTTTCTAGACAGTATACTGCAGAAGATGCATAAATTAATTTTTGGGTATGAATTGGGCTAGATTGAAATTCTAGCAAATTTTGGTTTTGGGAACCTGGATTTGACTAGTTCATCTCTTAGCGGGTTAAGCGAAATTTGTTTCAGCTATGGTGAATAAACGAACTGGATAGTTAATTGGCCGATTGCTTTCGGATTTGTTTTGTGGAAAGATCCAGAACTTCATCCGGGATTTATGTTGGAGTCGCAATTTAGCTCAACATACCAGATTCGAACATGATTGATTAATAAATTGCCTAGGACGGTCGAATTCCAAAACTTCGCTAAATACCATTTTTAAATCCCCACCCAATTCTGAATACCTGATTTGACAATATATATATTTTTTAATATGATTCCCAAGTTCAATTCAGAATGGTCGAATTGTAGAACTTCATCAAAAAGACACGTTAAAATCCCAATTTAAGCTGACCTTTCTTATTAGAATCCTAGCCCAGCACTGCAAAATGAAGGTTAAAGTTGTAGGTTAGGAGGCGGCCTGGTTTAATTCGTTATATCCGAATCCCAAAATTTAGTCAAATTCAGCTTTGTACATTGAATTTGACCATCATTTGTTGAGAAATGGCCTAGTTCCATTGAGCATAATGTTATAGTGTCAATCCAATTCTACATACCATATTTGACAGAAATTGGTTGAGGAACGATGAAGCTCCATTGCCATGCTCGGCATAATATGTCCTGTGCAGTATAAATTACTTGGTTATTAATCGAATATGTAACATTGCATTTGGGATGCCTCACATATTTTTTATTAAATACTTATGGATTTTAGAGTAATTTTTAATATAATTTAAACAATTATGGTTTCAGGAAATTCTACTTTAAGTTGTGGAATTGCATTAGGATTAAATTAATAAATGTTTATATTATTTAGGAAGCCGGAAAATATTAATTTAGAATGAAATTTCAGGAAATCTACCGATGTAGGTGAAATAATATTCCTTTGAAATATTAATTGAATGGTTCACAAGCCAAACCGATTAACTCCATTTTTTGAATATTTGTAAATTTTAATATCAACGTACTTGATTGGCTCTATACATTGAAAATAAATTACAGTAATAATAAGTGTTAACACCATTAAATGACAAAACTAAAAGTAACTAAAGTTGCAATTTCTAACGAATTTTAAAACCATTTTTGTATTTTCTCAGTTTTTATCAACTTTTTGTTTTACGGAGTTAATCGTTTTGGCAAATGAAGCATCCAATTGTAGATTGTGTAGATTAGAATTGCCTATTGTTAATGTGTTACTAACTATCGACTTTATCTAGGTGTCTGTAACCGGGCTGATTCAATCAATCAACTTGTTTAGGAAGCCGGAAAGCATTAATTTAGAATTAAATTTCAGGAAATTTCCAGATGTACGTGAAATAATATAAATTTTCCCTCAGCTTGCTGATTTAACGAAGCCATTGTTGAAGACCAATACCATCGTTATCCATCAAACCTAGTAAGCCTTTATCCTCCCTCTAGTAGTTAGAAGTAGATTAGAATTGTGTTGTGCCGTACGATCGCTAGGTGTCTGAAACCGGGTCGTTCCGTCCCAAAAAAAGAAAAAAAAAATTACCTTTCCTATCCCTCCTATTGTTATGTGTAAACAGGCTGTAGGAATAGGCCCGGCGTTATCCGGGACCACCTGTCAAGTACTTGGTTCTACAGTCCAATCAATCAATCAAAATCAATGGCTAGTAGTAGGTTGAATGTGAAGATACAGCCATTCCAGACACTTTTACTCTCACCCCTGAAAATTCTTGCTGTCACGATAGTTAAACGCTGTCATGACAATCGAAAAATTCGGAGTTGCAAGTAAAAATAATACGTAAAATCATTTAAAACAAGATGTATTTTGAAGTATTATTTTTAACTCCGAATTTTTCGATTGTCATGACAGCGTTTAACTATCGTAACAGCAAGAATTTTCAGGGGGATTTTCTCTAGTCAACTCTATCACACAAATTTTTTTGGAAGTTCTTTAAGAAGAGCCCATAGAAGCCAGAAACTATTTGTTTGCCCAATTAGTGGTTCACATCGTTTGATAGGTGAATGTTTAAAGAGCCTGTACGATTTCTTTTAGAATTTTTTTTATGTGTATCAGGGAGTTTCTGAAGTTTTACATTAAACTATTTTTATACAAGATTAACCTAAAAGCGGCTAACTAACAATGAGAAAAACGAAAAATACAAATTAGGCAATCCGTTAGTTCACACAAAGATGCATGAGTCCGGTGTTTTACTTTTCCTTTACATATAAAACCAGTGTACGCGCTCCTTTAACTTTGAAGAACTACAGTTCAACCTAACATCCTATAACCAAATAGAAATAGGAAATACACTTTTGCCACACATATCTGGCGCTACAGAAAAGTTGCACGTAAAATTATCCTCCAATTACTTTCTCCTGGAACAGAGCCTGGCATTTGCTAGGGTCCTTCGTTATTGCTTCCGGCAATCCGCCAGTTCATGGATAGGCAAGAATGCAGCCTTTAGTTTACCATATTTTTGTAGTTTTGATATTTACCACG
The DNA here is from genome assembly GCA_932526605.1 of Nephrotoma flavescens. Classification (NCBI taxonomy): domain Eukaryota; kingdom Metazoa; phylum Arthropoda; class Insecta; order Diptera; family Tipulidae; genus Nephrotoma; species Nephrotoma flavescens. The sequence continues at coordinate 125,542,391 of OW052221.1, read as the reverse complement.
AAATATTTACCTTTTCGGTTCATTACTTTGAATGGTCCATCATTTGGACTTTGTCATGATGTTTGTGCGCTGTTGATAATCGCTCAACTCGCTTCGAACAAATACGTTACTGAAATTATGGTGAGCTATCACCGTTGAACGAAATTTACTTATATGCTGTCGGAATTGCTTTAATGAATTCAGTTTCTGTTAAGTTTTTTTCCCCAGGAGTGAATGAGTCTCCAGGTATTAGCAGAGCTATTCCGAATACAAGCTCAGATTTGTGAAGCTGAACACGCTATTGCGACTAAACTGAGTCAAATCGTGATTCTCGTTGCTGTATCATCGTTAATAGATTTAATTTAATTTAATCACATTGATCTGGATAAGAAATCCGCAACACAGTTCTTTAGCTCAACAATATGACGTAGTCTCTACTCTCTAGTGACTTAGTTGACTGATGCAGTTCAAAAACCGAACTTGACGAGGTGCTGTATTGTAGCTCATTTTTTAAATACTCATGTTAACGGTTTACGATCCATATAAAGGCATTTCAGCATATAAACCAAGCGGACCTGGCTTACCATTTTTCGTTAACAAAAAAAAAATATTAAAAATATATAAAATATTTCGTTAACTTATTCTTTCAAATTTTATTTTATTATTATTTTTTATTTTGTTACTTAAAAATTAAATATAAGATGTTCTTGCTACGTTTATTTTTACGGGTTCATACAAACCTATGATTGGTGTGACTTGGAGTATTTAGTGTCCTCACCAATAGTAGTTAGGTAGCAACCCAAAAATACAGTCCGTTATATAAACTAAAAATTTATTTAAATTGCAATCTTAAAATTTTTCTTATATGTTTGTTTTGTCAAGTTACCTGGCTTGTAAGCATCAATATGGTTATTAAAAATTTTACATGCTCCATTTATTGGTTCATTCATTCCATAGTTGGTAGGGTGGTGAACTTCTTTTAAGTACTTTGCATGTCGAGTGCGTCCTTGATTTAAAACCACAGCATTTGAAATTTCTTCGACGTTGATGTTTTTTTGTAACACGTCAAAAATGAAACTGGCCGCAAATTTCGTCTTGATGAAAGAGTATCTAAACCTATTATGTCGAGTCTAGAATTGTAACTTGGTAGGTGGGTATAATCTTGCGGATCGAACATATGCCTGAGCACGAACAATAAGAATTGCTTCTGTACTGATTCAAATTTTATTGCATACTTTTCGGTATATGGCATCCAAGTTACCGAAGCATACTCAAGGATAGATCTCACAAATGAGCAATAGAGTGATTTCATTACCCATAAGTTGTTGAATTCTTTAGCTCTTCTTTTATGAAACCCAGTATCCCATATGCCTTTCCCAACGTTACATCATAATGTTTATGGAAATTGACTCGCGTTTCAATTATTACACCTAAATCTCTTATTTCGTCCACTCTTTTCAAACTCCTCCCATCAATTACGTAGTCAATATTATAAAGAACAACATTCATTGTAAAACTGATTGTTTAGATTTGATTGTAAACAAATTGCATCGTCTGTATTTTCGATTTTGTGATATATTTTTAGGTCATCCGCATAGAATAAATGCTTGATGTTTTGCAGTAATGTAGACAAGTCTGATATGAAGAGATTGAAGAGCAATGGCCCCAAGTAACTACCTTGTGGAACCCCTGAATTTACTTGTACTGCTTGTGATATGTGGCGTTGAAAGCGAATATATTGAGTTCGGTCTTTTAGATATGAGCTCAACCAGTTGAGTAATGAGCCACCTATTCCCATGAGTTCTAGTTTTTTAATCAACACTTTATGATCCACTCTATCAAAAGCCTTGCTGAAATCAGTGTAAATTGCATCAACCTGAAATCCTTTTTCCATTTGTATTAATAAGTAAGAAGTAAAGATTGTCAGGTTATAGTTGTTACGGATCTACTTTTGATAAATCCATGTTGCTGATCATTAAGATTGGAGACAATGGTTTCTGCAAGCTTATCATGAATTAATTTTTCGAAGAGTTTGGGAATACAAGATAAGACAGCAATTCCTCTGTAGTTAGCTACATTACACCTTCCGCCAGATTTGTAAATTGCTGTCAAAATGACAATTTCCAAAAACTAGGAAAGATTCCTTCCACTAGAGATCGGTTAAAGATGTAATATAATGGTTTAACTAGAGAGTTTGCAAATTCTTTCAAAAATATGGGCGGAATGCCGTCAGGCCCCGATCCTTTTTTAATGTCCAGACTTCGCAGTCCGGTCAAAATGTCCCTCTCTTCCAACTCCACATTCTGTAGCTCATAACGGGGTGATATGTTTTCCTGGTAGAAATCAGGTAAACTGCTTTCATTGGCTTCTCTTTAATAAATGGATTGAAAACGCTCAGCAAAAAGATCGGAGAGAGTTTTAGGGTTCGAGGACGATATCTCGTTCAAATACATTGTTACTGGGTATCCTTTAGTGTTCCGTTTAGAGTTAACAAAATCATAAAACTTTTTTGGTTCTGAAATTATGTTCTCACCGAGTTGTTTGATGTAGTTATTGTAAGCTATTCTTGATGCGGACTCAAATTCTTCATATAACTGATGGTGTCGTGTTTTATTGTTCGTTGTTGGATTCTTTTTGAAAACTTTAAAAGCTCTGTTCCTTCTATTGCGTAGATTCTTGAGACGTCTGTCTAACCAAGGTTCTTTTCTATTTTCTCTTTGTTTTACCCAGGGAACATGTCTTGAAATAATTCCATCAATAATAGTATGAAATTGATCAATAGTGAAATCTAGGTTATCATAGGAACATACTTCTTGCCAATTAATCATATCAATTTCTGTCTTAATTGAGTTAAAATGAGCTTGTTTGAAATTGTACGCGTATATCGGTTCGTTTTGAAGTTTGCAAGGTGAAGTAGATAGGCTATAGTTGGTTATTAATGCTTTATGATGTATTGAATTAGTAAAGCAAGACTCAGTATCATCAGCTTCTCTTACGTTACAATGTTCGAAAGCTGTTGCAAATATTAAATCAAGTTGTCTATCGTTTCTGTTTTTAATATCAGAGATTTGGTACATATTGTTGCCGTAAGTACAATTTAGTAGTCTAATATCAATGTTGTCGTTTGTAACTATTTGTCGGTAAAAGTAAATTTTCATCGTCAGGATCTCTAATAAATTGTAAGTGTGGTCTATTAAAATCTCCAAAAATTAAAATTTCATTATCGTCATTAATGTTAGTTGAAATTACATTAATTGAATTAAAAATACTTTCATAGGTATTTTCGTTCGATGCTGGAGGGACATAGATACAACCAATAATTAATGTTTTGCTGCTGCAATTAATAGTACACCATATCTGTTCAGATAGTGGGTGTATCGGAACGTAGAATTTAGAGTCAGAATTTATTTCGGATGAGGGGATGGACTTGTGAATTGCTAACAATACCCCACCTCCCCTTGTGTTATTTCTTAGATCATAATTTCTGTCTTTTCTATAGACTAGCCAATCAGAATTAAAAATCTTATTGTCAGAAACACTAGAATTTAGCCAGGTCTCTGCCAATGCAAAAATTTTAAACTCTGTGGAATGGACCTTCGATAGAGGGAGTTTATTTTACTTCTAATTCCTCCACAATTAACATAAAAAATATTAAAGCAATGTTGGTCAACATTTATGGCAATATTATTATTTAAATTAGTTTCAGTATTGTTGTCCAACCTATCTATATTGACATTTCTAGAGTTAATCTCTGAAATGCACGTCGTGTCAGGATATTCTGGTTAACTTACCATGCATGGTAAGTTAACCAGAATATCCTTCAACTTCTCCACACAGGTTGGAAATCCTTCCTTTCTGAGAATTAACTTAAGGTATTCGAACGTTGTCCCTCGGAAGCTTGTGCCGGCTTTTAAATCCTTGTACTGGGAAACGTATAGTTTTGCCGCTTCCAAGATTTTGTCTTCTCTGAGGCGCCCGAGGAGGTATCTTTCATCGCCATTAGATGAGATAATACCCATCCTCACTGCTGGTGGAAAGACTGGATCAACGAAAGATGCTGATGGGGAGCCTGAAATGAAACCTCCGTTGTTGTTAGAACTGGGTGAACTTGTGATGTTCATGGTGGGCTGATCCTCCATGTTGTTGGAGTTGAATGAATTTTTGACTTTGACATTGCTCACACTCTCAGGATGGATTGTTTGACCTTTTAAAAAATTTGGGTATTCTTCGGTGTTCTTTTTCCGACGGTCTTGAGGGATCGTTACGTCTGAAAATTGAGGATGTCGGTGGAGGAATGTTGATACTTGAAGGCGGTGTACCGGTGAGTGGTTGAATAGGTGTCGATGGAGCACTCTTGATGCTTGTAGTCGCAGGAGGTATGATGTCAGATCTGCGGAATTGTTTTGTCTTTGTCATTTTTGAGAGATGTGGTGAGCGGGCGTGTCGCTTAAAAGATGAATTGATCTTCAAGTCATGATTTGTCCAGTCCGATTTATAAATTATTTTACCGTACATAAAACGCCAACAACCAGTGTTTTCCTTGTTTTTACCTTGTTTGTCGACTGTCACATGTTTTTTGTTGTGATCCAGTTTGTTCGCGGATTTTTCGTCATTATCGTTTTCGTTATTCCTATTGTTGGCGGACTCGTTTTTCTCCTTGAAGAATTTTTCACAAATCAGAGTCATGTCCTTTTTCAGGTGTTCTCGGAGAGTGTTAATCGTTGCTACATCGTCAATTTCTTGCGCTAGGGACGAAAATCGATTCGACGTAGGAATAGAGTAGTTGACTACACTATCATCATTGTTTTCATTTGAAGGCATAGTTCCGGAAACTGTTTGTTCGATGGTTTTGCTAATCGATGATAATCTTTCCTTCAAGATGCTTGTGATGTTTGATTGCAGCCTCTCGATTCGCTTTTCTAAAGACGTTAAGCTCTGGACGAAGATCTGATGCTCGTCTGTTAGCATTTTAAACTGATCCGTGTTTAATCTTGTTGTGTGCGAATATTTTTTTGAGAGGTCTGTCATGCTGTCAAATATGAATTTGGTCTTCTCGTCAAGTTTTTCAAATATTTCACTGGTTGTATTGTATGAAATGAGCTAATGCACGCACCACAGACATAATGTGATGTGATTTGCGATCGCAACGTGCTTGATAGTGTTTTCCAAGTTCTCGGAAAACCCGCACATATTGCGTGAAAGTGTTTTTTGCATAGTCCGTTACATTCAATTAACTCATCACTAGCACTAACATTGTTGTTATTAAAACAGTTTGGCCATTCGCAACCCATGATGATTACTATGAATTTTTGTCAACGTTTGAAATCACTGACCAGCACAATACAAACGGTAAATTTACAGTTTATTTTTACAACGTTCTTTGTTTTTAAATTCGGTTAACCCATTATTTATATTTTTTTTCAAGGTTTGAAAACAACACTGACCACCAAAATATCAAACGATAAATTTTGATATGCTAGGATGTTAACATTAACTAAATCATCTTTACAACGTTGAAATTCCATATTGTATTCATTAGACCATTTAATTGGTGTTTGATCACGTGTTATGTTTTCTTTCACTAAATTCTAGTGGATCTGTTATTTTTGTAGCGCATGTGGGATAAATCTACAATATAAATTTTCTCGAGCTCGGATTGCCTCAACTATACCGACAACAGTACGATTTCCTTTCGTCAAAAGTCGTTGTGAAGGCCGCCTTTTGTGGGTCAGCAGACTCAACCGAACAATTGTCGGGAAAATTGTATTGTCCTGCAAAATATTTCCCAACCCCTGAATAAGTAGTATAAGATACCAGTCATTTATGGTAATTGAATTAAATTGACGGTATAGTCACCGCATGGGTGCTATTCAATTTGGTTTCCGAAAAGCATTAAGTGGTGAGGCCCAGTTATTGTGTGATGGTCTTCATTATGTATCGATTTACGAGCTCACGAAATACGTGCAATTTAATTTATGAGCTACTAACCCTTAGCACGAATAAGACCCCCAATTTCTCAAGTATACAAATAATTTTTTTTCTTAATTCGCAAAATGTAATATTTCAATGTCGGATATCATGTAACGATTTATGAGCTCACGAGTGCTACCCCAAACTCTGAGGTACAAAAGTATTATTCAAATCCTTATAAGTCTTTCAAGTCATCCTTATAACACTTTCAAAATTGGCAAAAATTAAAATTAAAATTGCACTTATAATTTGCACTTATTGGGGATGGAATTCGTGCTAAGGAGTAGTAGCTCAATAATAAAATTACACGTATTTCATTAGCTCATAAATCGATACATCATATCCGAGATTGAAATATTTTTAGATTTTCCAATTTTAAAACAATTTGTCATTTCCAAGTAAACAATTACGATTGTTTTATTATTAAAAGTAATTAGGGGTCGTTTATCGTTTTAAGGGTGAGCCCAAAAATCGAATTTATTTTGAATTGAAAATTTATAGATAGTCTTAATTTTTCAACCAAATTGTATTCAAAATTTTCTGTTTTTTGTCAACTTTGACTAGCGATAAGTCAGACCCGCCACTACATTTATTTAAATTCTTGCAAACCTGATCGAGCTCAAAAATTTTGGTTTACGGATTTCGAGACCTCATAAATAGCTCAGCGATGATGAGCTCAGTTTCGATTTTAAATGAAACTCATAATAACAACACGCAAATTTTATTGAATATGAAAAGTCAATAATTTAATTCTAACTTTCATATTTTATGCAAGAACACTCTTTATAACATTGATAGCTTTATGAGCCACTCCTCTGGAACTGTATGAATAAAATTAATACGTTTACCGCATACGCCACCATCTGCAATTAATTCTAAATTAGAAATTTTCAGAAATGTAACTAGGATTAAACTTACCGAATACATCAGCTCTATATTGACATTAAACATCTGATAGGGTTTTATATTAAAATCCAAGTGTTGTAATTGAATCCGGGACATATTTATCTGTAAGAATGTATAAGATGACTGTTACACATTTTATTCGTAAATAAATTGCATCTGATAGGGTTTTATATTAAAATCCAAGTGTTGTAATTGAATCCGGGACATATTTATCTGTAAGAATGTATAAGATGACTGTTACACATTTTATTCGTAAATAAATTGCTCACTTACAGTATTTTCTATTTCGCCATCGCTAGACATTTCTCGCAACTCATACAGTAAATATTTTGTTTTGGCAATCTGCGTGTGAAAAAATTCCACCAACCAAAATATCATTCCCATATGCATTGAATTGTATACGACGTTCCCACCACCATAAACAATATAGAAAAAAATGTCAAATTGATGGTCAAAGTTAGGCTTAATATACAGCACCATAAATATGTACGCAACATAAATTTGATTAGGGATCTTAAAGACTTTCGAGACCACCACCACTAAAAATTGATTTGAGTACAATTTATTCAAAGTGGCGACGATATTATTCATTTCGTTTAACATCATCTGCAACCCGTTCAAGTACGAATTTAGTTCCTCAGTTTTATTGAATCCGCTTAAAACCTTTTTACTATTTATCCGACCAATTCGAATACCCAGTTGCTTATTCATATAATTTAATTGGATTATCAGCACCATGAAAATTAATATGAAATCGTAAAAAACCACAAACTCCAAGTAAATTCGAATAAAAGTTACGGTGGTATTTAGATAGGCCTTGTAAATTAAGCAACCCGACGTATTCAGCGAGATAAGCAAAAATCCGACGCCGAAATAATTCACAAAAAAGAATTTATTCATTTTGCGTGCAATTTTTGAGTTGGAAAATAGTTCGTCACCACTTTGAAATCTTAGATTGAATAAATTAAAAAAAATTGCAAAATCTCGAGATAATTCATATTTACGGTTATATTTCAAGATACTGTTATAGTAGGTAATATTCATACTGGCGAATAAAAGGGCAAAGTAAATGACATACGAGACTTTTGTGGTTGTGCCACTATTGGCTCTCACAACGTTCCACGTGTTAATGCATAAATGGATATTTAGAATCGATATTAGTGTGATTGCGTAAATTTTGAAGATTGGTGTATTGTTTCTATGAACGAAAATCAATTTTTGGTATTGGTGAAATTTAAAATTGAACACTCCATAAATTTTGGCTATGGTTAGTAAAACTGTTATTAAAGTTTTATTCATTTTAACTCAACTTTGAAGTTTCTATAACTACCGCAATTAACTGAAATTAATCCATTTTAATTTTAAGTACTTATATTACACATTTGATGTTTATCGCGGTTATGGGCGAACCTGATGGTTACAGTTGGTTTAATTTTAAGATATTTTATTGATAGTAAAAGCAGTTTAGGACGGAAATTTATTATGTTTAGCACAGTGCAAGACCGGTAGTATAGTATTGTGGTACCGCTTGTACATAGTAATATACCGAAAGTCCGCAACTGTCGATATTATATTGAAAAGACCAAATGGCACAGTGGTTAAATGTTTGGCGTTTGGATTGGGATTTACGGAGTTTGAATCCCGATAGTGGCAAAGGGAATTTTCATCAATAGATTAGGATCTGTGATGAAATGGAAGACATCTACGACCCTCTTAGTGCAAAACTCGTGGGCCGACCCATCTTCCATGCCAGTATATGCTGGAATGGAGCTATGTAATGTGCAGATCGTCATAAATTCGGACCTAGCTCTACGTCCCGAATTGGCTGGCAACGGGAACAGCAAACCGCGAAAGAGTTGGAAGAGCCTTGGCCCCAGAGATTGCAGGGATAATAAAAAAATTATATTGAAAAGGTTTGTTTTTGCATATCTTTGCCAATGTAAAATTATATTACGCACCCAAATAAAGTGCTAAGACAGGTAGGCAGAAAATCTGATGCATTTTATTTTGTTTTTTGTTTACACATCAGTTGTAAGCCTGTTGCGGCGGTCGGCGATTGATCGTCGTCGAGGAAAGACGTGTTTTTGTCTCTCCTCGAAATAAATAAATAATTTAATTTAAATGTGTAGTAGTTAATTAATTAATTAACTAATAATTCTATGTGTTAAACAAATAATAATAATTTGTGTAATTTGATAAGAAAAGTGAAGAGTTTTACATATTTATATTATGTAATTTGTGTATGGTGCGCTTGCATTGGTGTAGTATATGTACGTAACAGTACATATTTTGATACCGTTGCTTGAATGCATCATACGCATTTTATATAAACCTTCAATATGTATGACTTTTTTGACTCCAGAGGATGCATAAGATAAGTGTTTTTCATTTATTCATTGTTTTAACTCATATTTTAAATATTAATACATACTTTTTTCAAACAAATTTTAAGTATATAAACACTTTAACTGTATATTATAACTAATAAAGATGTAGAGTTCTAGTATTCTCATCAAGTGGGTCAATTGTTTGCGCGGAAAGGGTTTTTTAATTCCGTTGTTCTTTTTTTTGTTACACTTGGACTCGCTTAACTATTTTTGTTGTTGTTTTGCGATGATTATTTTTCGTGTTTTTGCTGGTAGTTTTGAATTCTACCTTTTGTTTCGTATATACTTTATTTACTCGTACATTATATATTTTGCATGGAGATTAGTATTGGAGGTGTGTAACGGGATATAAATTTTAATAACCATCGAAAATGTGGTTTTGCGATGTTTATAGCTTGTTATATGCTTTTATCTGTGTTTATGTTGGTCGTTGGGTATGTACATATGTATTGGTTACGATAAAACAATTTACAAGATCAGGGGAGTTTTTGTTTTCATTTTATTTCATTTATGTCATTACATTACATAATTATTATATATTTGTTATATGCATAGCTATTTACTTTTTGTACTTGTGTGTGTAAATGTTTTTTTATGCGGATTGCGGACAGACACAAAAAACACGATCAATCATAGAATTTAGTTGTTGTTTTTTCGCCTTTTCATTGATTTCATTTCTGTGATCAATTTACACAGAGGTAGCGAGAATATGGTGAAATGTATTGCAATAAATTTTCTTTCATGTTTGTGGTAGAGTGCTTTGAAATGGGTTTCGTTCGTGATGAGTGGTTGGTCGGTATCTGCGGTTTGTGATAGGTGTTCATTGAACATAGTGTTTCTCAACTTATGATAGGTTGCATTCCTATAATATGCTCTGTCGTTACCTGTATTTGTAAGCTATTTTGGGCTATTTTAAATTGTTTTGTTTGGGGGTAGATCTGGTTAAAAATTCTGTGATCACAACCAACAACTGCTGAAGTCGAGTTTATTTTTCAAAGCATATTTGCCAATAAGCCACTGTAAAATAATAAATAAATGTAGATGATTTGTTTGAAGCACAAACACAGTCGCGTTTTAAGACGCTGTAATAATACATACAGAATTCAACCAAATATCTAAAATCTTTTCATCATTTCATTTCAAAATAAATAAATTGACTTAAGTCGACTTTAGCAGTTGTTGGTTGTGACCACAGAATTGTTGATATAAGAAGGCAAATTTGCAGTATTGCATGGAACCCTTGTCTGAGGTTTGGATTTCTGTGTCCAGGTTGGTCTCTTTGCTGAATATTATAGATGTTATGGTTGAGTTTTGCCGTCAGTTTCACGGGAGTTGAGTCATTTTTGAAATTTTAGGATAATCGATCGTAGGTTGGGGTTTCTGAGCTGTAGGATTGCCACTTTTATAATCTGTCATGGATTCGTCACGGCTTCGGGTATCGAGGACTCCTGGATAACCATTTTTTGGCTATGGCTATTTCTAAAAATGATTCTTTTCACAATTTGATTTCAGAGATTACTAAAATTTTACTAATATTCCTTCATCCAATTATTCAGCGTTTGAACCATATCGAGGTTTACCAGGTGTTTATTATTAATACTACATTATTAAATACAGTTCCAGATTAAGCTAATATATTTAGTTCTAATGAAGATTTTTGATTACAGAAGATCTTTGAAGTCGTAATACTTTCTAATTAAAAATAAAATTTTAATTTAAAAGTCAGAAGACCAGGCAAGATAGGAATCATAATAGATATCGGGTTTCTAATAAATTTGGTATTTCAGCGGATATTTACTTTTTGAAATTGCAGGTATCTTGGAAGCTACAGAGTAAATTTAAATGCAGTTAAATATTGCTGTACTTAGATATTTTTTCAGGGATCATGCGGCATTTATTTAATTAAATTATTTTCTAGGTTGTTTCGGGAGACTGTAAATTGGTGAAGGTTTTGATTAGCTTGTTCTATAGGTTGGAAAAATAATTATCGCTAGTTGTTCTTTTTATGATTTATTTAATACGATTGGGTTATGTGGTTATCAAGGATCCTACAGTTGGGCTAGCTGCTTATTATTAATTCTGTCATCTTACAGATTACTGATAGGTTTAAATTTTTATTTAATTCTGGTTTAATTTGTTTAGGTATTGGGATTCTAAAACTGTGCCAAACATCCAATATTGATATATTTATTACCTTACATATTTCAGATTAGCTGTTTTTGAAACCAGCTTTTATTTGGCCATTTTCAAGAGAACCAAATTAATTTAGTTAATACTACTCATAACATTACATTTATATTATTCAAGTATAATCTAACTCATAATAATGACATTTTATTTTAGGAAATTTACTGCAACTTAATTAATTATGAATTTTAATTATAATTATAAATTTTTAGGATGCTGACTGCTGAATATTTATATAAAAAAAATCAAAAATAATTGTGTTGTCTTGTGCTAACCGTCTTATATTACATTTCAACTAACAATTTACTAACTATTGACTACTTAGGTGTCTGAAACCGGGTCAATTTCCATAATAATTAACAAACCTTTCCTATCCCTCCATCTTGTTATATGTAAAAGAGTGTGCGGATGGGCCCGGCGTCAACCGGGAATCTTACTTAGGTTTGGTCGCACATTCCAATCAATCAATCAATCAATCAATCAATCAGTTGTAAGCCTGTTGCGTGTCCCCGCTGTACGACTTGACTTAATGTACCTTATGATTAGTAAATCTAGATGTTTCGTTTGATAGTTCGTATACACTCCGCGTCACTTGATTATTTTTCTTTTCTGTTGAGTGATTCTCTTTTATGAGTTGTTGGGAAGAGAAATCAATAACGAAAACAATTAATGCGATCCGTTTATCTCTCACTTGAATAGGGCCAACTCAAAAAAGATAAAATAATGAACAAAATAAAGCGATAATTTAATCACGAAAACTTAAATTCAACTTCTTTATTTCTTTTAAAATTTTCTTTTAAACCTGGTGAATATGGGGTACGGTAAAATTCCAATATTTTGGTTCTCCATCCAGTTTCTACGACACACGCATTATGAATCGGGGCATTATCGTGTTGAAGGCATTGTCGTTTTGATTGAAGAAAAATTGTAATGATCAAAAATTCCATAAAATCATGAAAAATGATTTTCCAGAAAAGTTTTGTAGGATATTCCAGTCATTATGCCTGTTGGGAAAGATCAATGGTTCCATACCATGAAATAGCGCCCCAAACATAATACCGCTTTCTCTGCTGTGATGCCAATTCAAAAACAATTCATCCTTTCTTAAATCGTGAAAATAATAATTATAGTCATCTGACGGACCAGATTGATTTTTTTTATCGCTGAACACCACAGTATGCCATTCATTACCCCACGTGATATTTGCTGTACCAAATTATAAACCGATTTTCTGTTGGAGTGCTCAATTTTCAGTGGCGATTTTTTGCACTTTTCTAAACTTAAAATGCTTATAGCACACTTAATAAACACGTTGAACAGAACGTACACTTGCCGTTATACCGATTCTATCTTTGATTTTCACCACAGATTATGCGGAATTCGAGGTTTCCCGAACCATAGCATGTTTGTCTTGCGTTGATGTAGCTTCTGTTTGGTTCCTTGTTTTTACAACACCCGTTTGAATAACAAAGCCTTCGGTACCCGAATTCTTTCTGTCCTCCAGAAAAGACTAATTAGTATGAAAGATACATGTATAACGAGCTGAATAACGCTGATATCTCACTTCAAAACGAACTGACAGATGCCACTGTTAAAGATTATTTATACCGGGTTAACCACCCGTAATAACTGAAACACCTGAATTTCTGCAACTACTTCAAATTTACCGGATATAAAACCAGCTTCGCCTTTTTAGCATCCCACCCAAAGGTTTTGATAAAAATGATGATTTTAATCGTTTAGTCAGGATGTGTGTCTAGATATCATGGTTTGATCACCTGCGAAACAAATCATTTTGGTCAGCACGACCCTATATTTGGTAGCGGTTTCATATATACATATATTGACGTAAGCTACTTCTTCTTTCATACTTTATCATAGATTCGTCAATTGATTGATATTTTGATGGCTGATAAAACTCCTTGTATATTCGAGACAGATCACTAACATAGGCCTGATTTTGTATAGCTTATCTATTATAAGCTGGATCTGCTTTATTTGGCTGAAGTTGCTATTATTTATATGCAAATGTACAGCCAAGTAAATCTATCTCGTGACATAACAGCAGAAATAAACATATCCCGCAATTCAAATTTGATGACCAATAACCACGATAGCTTCAAATGTAGTTGGTGTGATGTTTTTGAAGTTTTCGAATTCTCCAAAATTTGAAGCCCTACGGGTTCTCAAACGGCTGCACTAAAGTGCTATGCCTAACATCTCTTGTCAACACTACATTGCCTTTTAAAAACCTTGACAATGATAATTCACCATCATTTTCCCAATCATTATCGACTAGTTCATAATAGTTCATTCTTCCGAAAGGAAGTTTTCATAAATTCTTGCTCAAGATAAAACAAATCAATCACCAATTCCTCGTCTCTATCCGAAGTATCAGAGCCACTCGACGGAATTTCATCTAAAATCGCACATAATTCTTCACTGGTTAGATGCGTTAAATTAACTTTTTTATTCATTTTTATTACCTTAGATCGAGATAAACAAACATATTAAATTCGTGTAAAAAATACTCATATAACAACACAGTCTCTCTGACGTATACATTTTTCCAAAAACAAAAATGAATCGTGAAATCTCCATTTTTTGCAAACTAATGATGCTTGTCCGCTTTTGGTTTTCATCCTTTTAACAGACTCTCTTTCAGAATCTCTAAGATTCTTGCATTACTTTTTTGATGAAGAGGCTGTAAAGAATTTAAATTTATGAAAAATATGTTATTACGAGTACATATACTTTGGTGAGAAATTGTGATACTTTCGACATTGAACAATATTGAATAAAAAAAATTCTTACCATTTTAAAATAGATAGTCCAAAGCAATCTCCGCCCAAACTTCATCCTTAAGATTAATTGACTTGTAGTCCTTATGATCAGTGTCGTATAAAACAGGGTGACTTTTCACGAATTCAATAAGTGTATCCAATTTTTCTATCACCATTTCTACGATGCACTATATGATGCACTTTCAACAACAACAAGAAAGAAACGAATAACTAGAAAATAATTTTATAATTGATTCTGAATGAAGAATTAGTGTTGAGTTTTATAACGAAAAAGATTGTTTAAAAATTTATTACAAAATGTACGCGAGATATGTACGAATTTTTATCTTAACATCCTAGTGTGGCCAAACGGAACCATCAAACAAAAAATCATAAATAAACGTAATGTGGTTCCCACAAAATATTCCTAATGCGCATTACTTACCATAAATTCAATAAATTTGCCACTTTTATAATTAAATATAAACAACACGTTTGTGCATTAATCAAATACTGCAAACTAAATGAGTAATAAGAGAAAAGCTTGCGAGAAGAAGAGAAAAAAAACTTTACTCATTCTCTCAGGTGGTATCATAATGGTATCATAATGGCTCCAGTGTAGAACCACTAAGCAACAAAGGGTTATTAAACGGTAGATAAACAAGGAAATTTTGTTAATCCCTCATTGCAAGAAAGTTATTACGTTTTCGTCAAATTTCGTTAGATAATCGTTAAAATTGGTCACCAATTGGTCAATTTTGGAAAAAATTAAATCAAAAACGTATTAATTCAATACAGCCAGGTTCGTCGCTTCTGGAAGACATTCTCCGTTTTTAGTAATTTATCTATCTTAAAATAGTGTCTCGGGTGATGAAGAATAACTTATTGGTTACTCATTTTACATTTAGTATTCGAATTAGAACTGCAAAGCTCTAGCAGTTTCTGCTTCTAAAGTCTTCTTTCTCCATTGGTGGCGACCAAGATACGATGTTAACACCATTTTCATGCCGATATAATCGCTGCACGTGTTTTCTTGCTTGTTTGTTTACTTCTTCGGGGATTTGTTTCATTTTAAAATCCATGTGAAGGATATCATTCCTAATGTACCTTGGCGCATTCACAATCCCTGTTTAGAAAACATAATTAATTCAGCCTCCTTCCATTAATGTAAAACATGTTTTGACAGCTGAATTAACTTTTTGAATATCTGAAAATGATAATTGAAATTAATGCAAACCTTTCTTTGGAGTGGCTTTCATAATTTTCCCAGTTCCTCAATCACTATTTCATACTTGTCGATATATCTCTTTTGTGATTTACTAACACAATTGTGCGAGTTCGGCAAAAGTATCATGTCAAAAATTTATTTTTGTATGTGTTTTGAACCAACTTACACATTTGCGCATTCCATACAAACTTATTTCGTACGAAAAAAACACTACAACTATACATATACAATTGTGTTGGTTGTACTTCAAATCAAGCGAAATTTTTTATCAAAAACGCCATTACATACTATAATTTTTTACTCACACATTTGTGTGGTTTGGACTTTAATTTAGCCATTTTTTTATTTTTTTTTGGTTGAAAAAGGGATATCACAAAAAATTGTTTCATTACTACACACTCGAAAAATAAAATAAAATTATTTTTGAAATGGTTTTCAAATTTCTATGTTCCTCTATAGATACGTGGCACTTAAATTTTTATATATTGATTTTATTTATTAGTTCCATTAAAGGCACATGTCTTATGTTAAGTTCATCTATTTTGTTTACGAAAGTTGTATTTTCATTTGCTGTTTCTCTTGGTTACGGTTGGGGTAGCAAATAGAGAGAATTCCTGGTTGCTAAATTTAGTCCAGGATCCGTCATCGTTTTTGAATTTTTGATACGTTGGATCTTTCAAGCCCCTCGTTGCTTTCCAAAGTGAATAATCGCCATCCGTTAGTTCAGAAAGACCTTGGAATCGCTTATTTATGCTTTCGTTCTTTATTTCCTTTCTAAGTTATTTAGGGTTTTTTTCGATTGTAATGGTATTATTGTGATTGTTCGTATATTGGCCTATTTTAGTACTCGCGAATTAAATACACAATCGTAGGAAGTTCTTCCATTTAGCGTGACAGTCTGTTGACAACAACTATTATAATCGACACTTATACACAATCAACTTCCCAACCACCCCATACTTTTCTTTCCGTTAACGCTGGATCGTGGATAAATTTGAATTTTAGACTTATAGATGGCAACAGTGGCATTCCACTGTAAAATAATACAACATCAGTCGTCGTGACCTCATGGGAAGTCTAATTGTTTCAAATCAATAATCTTATCTGTTCGTGACTGATTGTTGTGATTCTTACACATTTGCCATCTATAAGTTTAAAATTCAAATATAAGTTGTTTTAATTTGTTGCACGGAAAATTCAGGATATTTTTATGTGGCGGAGCACGAGTCTGGTGCCAGATTTTACTAGCCTTCCGTTGCTCAGGCTTTTCTGACCTCAAGAAGCCAGTTACGTTTCCTGAGGGAGGTTGGTATGAGGAATATGTGAATTACCAATGTTCGTTGTTGGATAGCATTTAAACAATTCTAAATGTTCTGTTCACTTGATTTGAATAGAATTGATGCTAGCTTCATTTGTGGCTTATAAATAACTTCTAGACCACGAACTTGTTTAGCTAAACGTGCATTTGTCATTTCGATACTTCAGAATCCACTCGAAAATGATTTTTTTTTAACATAAGTTGACTCCAGCGATATTTGCCAATAGGATCTCCTCTGGAATCCTCTTTCTTGCAACGTTAGAGTTTTGAGTCGATTGGCACGTTTTATTTTTTAATCTTTGCAGTTATACCGCTGCTCCGCACCTCTATTGTTTGGCTTGTGTTACCATTTACAGTTTATGTACCTTGCTGGTTCGTTTTGGCTAACTGGACAATATTTCTCATTGTATCAACCGGTAAATATCTCACCGGTAATACCTTGGGTTGCTTTGAAATTAAAAATACATATATTGAACTTTCTCCCGTTGCTATTCTTGCATTTTGAGGTCTTTTATAATATCTTCCTTCTTGCAGGTGGGATGAAGAGCTCTGGCAAAATATTACTATTGTTGAGTGCCAAATATTATACTTGAGTGCAACTATTCTATAGTCGTTTGTGGACACCGATTTCATTTAAGCTTGAAGATTCGCGAACTCTAATGCCATAATCACATTTATTGGCGGCAGCGCCTTTGTCTTCATTGCAACCTTGCGTTGTTCTTGTTGCTTTTTTTTTGGAGTACCGTACAAGCACTGGTTCGGTAATTTTATTATTTTTTGCTTGTGAATGTTTCATAAATTCTGGCGAGAATTCATCTCTTCGAATTTCCAAGGTCTTCTCTTTTAGTTATGCATCCAATCAGAGTTCTTGCACGTTTTCATTATCTGTAAGGAACTCAGCGTTAATATAGGCAATAGTGCTGTTTTCATTGTAACTAGTTAGGGAAGTTTCTAAAACTTATATTTTAGTCCGGTCTTTTTCAGCTCTTTTTTTACTTTGGTTGTTCGATTGTAACAACAATGATAATCGACACCTATACACAATCAACTTCCCAACCACCCCATACTGGAAACCTGAACAATAGTAAAAGTTTTATCCAACGAGGATTGGTCACTAGTTTTTTCCATTCGGCAATTAAAACAAATGGTTACGCAGGGATGACCAAGAGTAAACAACCAGTGAGAAATCAATCGCGCGTTTTGGTCATCTTTCTAGACCCGAATAGTCCTAGCCGTGCGCATAAATGATGTGATTTAATGAATTTTCATAATAAATTGTTATGTAGCGATGACCAGACGAAAACAAAAACGATTACTCTATGGAAGCCGCCACTTCTCGGTCCTTCGTCTCAAAAATCATTCCGACCTCTCGATTTATGGAAAAAGCTTAATTATGAAGTTACATCCCGATAAATTAATCCGCAAGGGAGAAAATTTTTACTGAAAATATTTTTTTGAAAAAAATCGTAATTTTCACTTCAATTTTGTAAACTGATCATGACTGGTATTGTTGCAAAATTAATTTAGAACCTGTTAGTTCATAATCGTTTTTCCCGTAAATGATATCCCTTGCAAAATACTTACAAAATGCTCCTATAGAACATGTGCCTTCCGATAGAAAAACCGAGAAAGCTCTATGGGAGCTGTCACTATACCAGCATATCAATTTTGGCCAAATTCACTGGGTCTTTCAATTTGTGGAAAAACCTGACGAATGAAGTTCCATCTCAATCAACCAATTCGTCGGGGCTGTGCAGGGCCGACTTTTTGTTAGCATCAGGTTTTTTGTCGAAAAATCTCATTTACTCAATTTTTTTACGAGAATGAGTTTTTTAAAGGGGTTATCTGAAATAAGAGACATGTTTGAATTCGGGGGGTCCGTCCCTGGATCAAAAATTCATCTTTACATGTAAAGATACAATTATTTGATTGTTCTGAAATAACGCCTTAGCCGCTTTACCGATCGCCATAAAATTTTTACCATGTATATGTTGCATGTTCAGGACCAAGTCCACGATACTTTTGAAGGGGCTGGACCCCGGGTCAAGGGGCTGTAGTACAAATTTTTTCTCAAATTTCAATTTTTTTTAAGATTTTTTGACAGGACAGGAAAGGGGTTAAATGAAATTAGTGACATGCTCCAATCCAGAAGTCTGCCCTGGATCAAGAATTCATTTTTACATGTATAGATACAATTATTTAAATGTTCCGAAATAGCGCCTTAGCCGCAAATTTAGACACCAAACAGGATATCTAGCGTGCGATTGTTATGCACAAATCATACCTCTACTATAATTGATTTAATTAATCAAATTAATTTTATTAATTTATTAATGAAATACAAATCTATCGACACGGTTACTGATGTGAATCAATCCATCAATTATCCAATAGAGTTTCTTAATTCTTTGGAGCCACCTGGTATTCCACCACACATACTATTTTTAAAAGAGGGTTCACCAATAATACTGCTCCGAAATTTAGATCCACCGAAATTGTGCAACGGAACACGGCTTTGTGTGAAGAAATTGATGCCGAATGTGATTGGAGCAACAATTATTACCGGTAAAAGTAAAGGAGAAGATGTGCTAATTCCGCGCATTCCTATGATTCCCACCGATTTGCCGTTTGAATTCAAGCGACTACAATTCCCAATACGCATTGCTTTTGCAATAACAATCAACAAAGTCCAGGGGCAATCATTGAAAATAGCTGGTATTATTTTGGAAAATTCATGCTTTTTACATGGCCAACTGTATGTTGCTTGCTTCAGAGTGGGAACGCCAAAAAATTTATTTATTTACACACCAAATGGAAAAACCAAAAATATTGTTTATCAAAAGGCTTTATAATAAAAATTATTAACTAAAATATCTTTATATTTATTATTCACTTTGATCTGGTTAAAGGTTTGTAAAAATGGAGTATAATTATTTGACAATTGGTAACTAATACCAAACCAAAATTAATTAACTATCCCCACAAACAGGATGTCCAATAATATCATTACAAAAGTTCGCCTGGATGCATTGACGGAGGCACCCGTTACTGAATACAGCTACTTATAATTTTCTTTTCATATGTGATTGCAACTACAGCGATGTAAAGAATTGAATTGAATTCTTGCATAACAATCAAGATACATATTTGAATTATATACCTCCCGTGCAACGCCGGGTAACTCAGCTAGTTATTAATAAAAATAAAAAGAAAAGATGGCAAAAAATTAGCTGACAAATAAATTATGCACAATAATCCGGTGCATTACAGTGAAAAATATTTTGTTTCGATAAATTGTTGTTTGCACAATTGTTTTTACGCACACTTGGTTATTGTAAAGTTGTAGTTTTCATGTTTGTTTTTCGATGAATTCTTTGTTGCATAATTGTTTGTGGCATAATTGTTTGTCGCAGAATTTTCGGGGAACCGATAATTTAAAAGGAGCTTTGGTTGAACGATAAAAAAATCAATTCAAAAGTTTACTCGAGGATACAGCTTTGTGAGAAAAAACTTGAAAAATCTTGTCTGCACGAATTCCGATCAACGAGAGCTTTGGCTTTCGCGTCAGCCAGTCGTTTGTTTTTCCTCATTATATATTTTTTAATAGTTTTTATTTTAATACCCAAAATGGAAAAAAAACTAATAATTTGTACAGGCCTTTTAGCAGCTCAAATTGTATTTTTGTTGCTAGAGTGAAGCAGTGCCCCCCAGTAAAATGTTGAAGTACCCCCAGCTATGTGGATTATTTTGAAGCTTTTTCAAACACACTACACGAGTATTTAACGACCGGCAGATTGACAAGAAGTGCGTCCGTCATATGTAAAATGTCGTTTATATGTATGTACATATCTCTGTATATTTGAAAAATGTTGTTGCTGTGTGAATTTGAAGAAAGGTAAAATTGCGCTTGGCCTCAGCTATTGGCACTTACTCACACAATGGCTATCCATGTCGATCGTGCATGTTTCTGGTGCAATTCAGAGCAACTGTCAACTTTTGAGGATGATTATAATGAATGGAGCTATGAGTTACATCCATTTTATAATTGACCTTGTAAATTGCACATAAAACTTTTGGAGAAAACTTTGAACTGCACTCTCGTTATGAATGAATTTTGACGCTCAAAATGGGGTGTGCGGTTTTACAAAATTTGTAAAATGTATAAAAATAAATAAATAAATAAAAATAACGATTACCATCGCAAATTCGCATGATTCTGCGTCAAGGAGCAACGATTCTATTGACGATATACCTAAGACGGCTAATGTTCAAAATGTATTAAAATAACAACAAAGTTAAAACAATTTAAGATCGAGTTCGGAACTAGTAGGCGTGGTATCACATAATTTGATTGGTTTTGAGTTCGTTAGCGAGTATGGAACTATTTGTTTTCGATGTCATGTACGCGACTTTTAAGGATAATTAAAATCGAATGCCAAACTCGCTCGCGATCTTCATCTTAAAAGTGACACGATGGTATAGAAAATCATAATTGGTAGCAAATGACTAGACGATCAATCACTTTAGGAGACACGGTTGATCAAACGCCGATTAAGGTTGTTTTTTCCGATCATTCGACACACTAAAAATTTTCAATCACACAATTTTTTTATCACACATTGAAATTTACTCATTAGAGGTTTACATCAGCTGATCTAGTATCCGGACATATACGGCGGTCGACCGAGAATAAGCGAAGACAAATATGTAACGTCATCATATCATTACCGAGACAACTCCCATCTGATGACTATAATGAAGGCATATATCCGACATTGAAATATTTAATTTTTCTAATTTGAAAATAATTTTTCATTTGCAGTTGAGAAATTTGGGCGGTACTCGTGCTAAATTCGGGTGGTAGCTCAAAATTGTTTTGTTATTAAAACTAATTAGGGGGTTGGTTATGGTTTTAAGTGTAAGCTCAAAATTCTTTTCTATTTTCTCAAAATTTTCGAGCACTTCAAGATTCTGCTCCTAATGCGACATTCGTACCCGAATCGTGGGTACAAGAATTGAATCACAACAAGAGCCATGGAAGAGTTTCGTTGCTATGTCAATAAAATGCTTCGCGTGTTCTAAGGAGCCGAGGAAATACCAAATACCAATCGAAAACTCTATGAGAGCAATATTGTAAAGAGATATTTCAAGATATCAATAAGAAGGCCTCTGACAACAGATTCATGGTTAGACTACTATTAAGACTACCCGGAAGCATACTTGGCTAATCAACTTATTATAACCTGGCTTTTAATCGCCTTACAGCAATAAAGAAAAGTTTTAAAAAAAATCCGGAATTTGGCCAATTATACAAAAATTCCACGATGGAACCTAGGACACATGGAACGAATGTTTCGCTGTAATAATTCGAATAATTATTGCCGCACCATAGTAGAGCAGCACTGCAACAAAACTCCAAGTAGTATTTCATGCGTCAGTTAAATCATCCACTGGCGTATTTTTAAATGGCATACGGGGATGGTGAGACGATCGATATGTAATTTGTGCAAATGTCTAGTAGATATATGGGCAGATATGGGTAGACGTTAATGTATGGCACTGTACCAGCATCATTTTTAGAAACGCGTTGTTTGAATGCTATTAGAAAGAAGCTACAGTCAACCCAACCCGAAGCAGCAAACTCCATATAAGAGGACGATTTTAGAAATTTTATTTCAAGGTACTCAAATTTTTGCGGTGGCTAAAAACTGGTTTAAG
Source organism: Nephrotoma flavescens (assembly GCA_932526605.1). Lineage (NCBI taxonomy): Eukaryota > Metazoa > Arthropoda > Insecta > Diptera > Tipulidae > Nephrotoma > Nephrotoma flavescens. Next base: position 125,519,915 of record OW052221.1, on the reverse strand, counting down.
GCTATCAGACAGAGAAGAGGTCACCATAGCGGAAGTTCCAATGACCAAGGTATCATATACGAGTAGGTGCTCGGATACCAAAATCGCTCTGCTAATTCACGTTAAGCATCCATATGCGTTACGCAGACTCCAAACACAGAAAAACAGAATATGGGAAATTTGCCACCAGTGGCACTATTCTGGTAATTCCCTGGGAATAGGGAATTGGGGAAAGATTTTATATATAATTTCAGTTCATATATTTTTTTTCCGGCCTACTGAGGAGAAAAGTTTGATGCAAATATTTATAAATTGGGAATAATTTTTCCATATCTAAAATGGCAGGGAAAATTATTCCCAATTTTATTTTGTTTTCAAAAAATTTAACACTAGCTTTTTACCTCAGTATGCCAAAACAAAAAATTTTAAATAGAAATTACATACAAAATCTTTCCCCAATTCCCTATTCCCAGGGAATTACCAGAATAGTGCCACAGAAAGAGTACATTGTCTACACCTATTCCCCACTATGTTCCCCACTAAGTAGGCATAGATTACTGGGTACCAGTTAAGGTACACCCAGTGCGAAGAAGAGATCAATTACATATTAGAGAATACGTTTGTATATTTATGTGCGGTATACATGGACACTATCTCTTCAGTTGACACGCAACAACTAAAAGTTTTGTCGGTGCTTAAACTCGGTTCATACCAAGGACAGGATCTTGTTACACAATATGTGGCAACAATGGAACTAATTTTGTTGGAGCAAACAATCATTTACGAGAGATGTAAATTTTTTTAAGGTAAAGCAACCTACATAACCACTTCAATATCAAAATGTAAATTCGATTAGTGGTATCTGCGAGGCAGCAATCAAACGTAAAGGCATAGTAATTGGTGCAGCAATACTAACCATCGAGGAATTTTCTAACTCAAGCCGAGCATATATGTACATTGGATAATCTGAGTTGGAGATACTGTTGAAGTTATCCAAAAGTTTCCAGCCGGAAAAATGGTAATGAACAATATTTTTATAGCCTCTTACCTCCAAATATTCACACTACACCAGAAACCTCAGGAGTTATATAATTGTATAAGATCGGTCCTAATCCTATGAGGTGCAAATTACTATAAATTCTGGAATTCTCAACACTAAATTAATAAAATCTTTTGTAACTTTTGCTTAACCTATTTGCCCATCGACCATTCTGTGATCATTATATAGGTTACAGTCAGCCCAGGCGGAGTTTGGGGCAAGTCTGATTGGGGTTGAAGGGTGTAATGTTATAGCAAAAAAATAATAATCTGTTCACAATGTTTCGTAAGGTTTGAACAGGTCCTAATTTTGGTTAAAGCCGTGCGGACCTTGTGACAAACCTGATGGTTAACATTTTATTAATAAGGATTCGAAAATCTCAGATTTATAAGTATATTACGCAACATTACAACCCTTCTACCCACTTCAGTCTAGCCCGAAACTCCGCCTGGGTTTACCTAGGATTGTAGCCTATTTGAGGCAATGGTAGGATCCATGGTCAAGTGGGTTACTTAAAAGGTACGGAACATGCCGTTAATTTCGTATTTTCTTGTATATTACGCCACATAGAATCAATGCGTGAGAGGCCTTACATAAGCCAAGATGTATGCTTCGGCATTCGTAAAGTTCATGTCCTGTTACGATGAAAGCTGTTCTTCGTCTAGATTTGATATGCAACGTAATATGTCAAAAGATAACAATAGAATCTTTACTTGATCGGAATTTTACACAATTCGGTCCTCCCAATATTCTGCTTGTGTAGAGCAGAGGCTATGTATGTTTTCCGTTACTTGGTCGTCCGATGCATCCAGACAAAATCTCAGCTTCCTTCTCTCTAGCTCCCAAGTAAGGATTATATCGTCTGATTGTCCATCTCGTCCTTAAGATGATATGAATCTGGTTCTAGTTTTCGTTCATGATGCGTCAGTGGTGTTTACCCTATTTTGGATAAGGTTCACAAAACCTAGCGTACATTTTTTAGTCGGCCGTCTTGAACGCAGTGGGAACGGGTGGTAACGTGAGCCCTATTTTCTCTACCGTCAAACCCATAAAATGACCATATAGTAAAGTGGAACCTGTATCCGAGTCCAGTTAACCGAAAGTCGTGTAACCCCGGGGGTCCCGATCTGATAGACTTACCACTCAACAAAAATTGTTGGGAATCAACTTTATTAAACGTTTCTGGTTTTACAAAAATTTGATGCGAATTATTTATTATCGGCCACCGTAGACTCGGTCGGTCGGTGCTGCTTTTGCTCCTTATGTCCTTAAAGGTTGCTTTGTTCACTTACTTGTTTTGATCCCTTGGCGTAATTTTATACATTATTGCGGAAGAGTGGAAATAGCAAATTATCTAATGGAACATAAGGGTTCATCCAAGTGGGGAGCCTTTTATCATTTTATTAGGCTTGGACAATTTTAATAAAATTCAACAGGAGGGTTTTTAATTGCAAGAAAAGGATTTCAACGCGAAATCCGAAGCTGCGTCACGATGTTGCGTTATGTTGCACCATGTTGTGGGATGTTGCATCATATTGCTTGATGTTGATCTTGTTGAGGGATGTTGTGTGATCTTCCACTATGTTGCGTCATGTTATCTTGAGGCTTTAACATTTTAGTTGACTTGAACGAGTTTGATAAAATTTAGCGTGATAGGGTTTTGAAATGCAGGAAACAATTGAAAGGAGTGCAGATTTCTGGATAATTTATTTTTGGATGAATCGTCATGTTACACCATGTTGCATTATGTTAGCCCCATTATGTGTGAAGTTGCAGAATCTTCTATGATCTTACATCATGTTACGGCGTACTGCACTGTGTTGCGTGATGTTGCACCATGTTGTAGGATGTTGCACTACGTTTTAGGATGCTGCATCATATTTGGTCAAAAGTGCACTATGTTGGGTGTTGTTGCACCATGTTGTTTCATGTTCACCTTGTTGAGGGATGTTTGTGACCTTCCATTATGTTGCGTCATATTTGAGTTCTTCCTTTCCATTTTAGTTGACTTGATCGATTTTGATAGAATTTGGCAAAACAGGGTTTTGAAACGCAGGAAATGATTAAAAGGAGAACAGATTTCTGGTTAATTCATTTAAGAGTCTCCCTGGATGGGTCGCCGTGTTGCACATGTTGCATTATGTAAGCACCATTATGTGTGAAGCTGCACAATGTTGTGGAATATTACAACATGTTACGGCATATTTCACTATGTTGCGTGATGTTGCACTATGTTGTGGGATGCTGCTCTACTTTTTGGGATGTTGCATCATGTTTGGTCATAATGCGTCATGTTGGATGATGTTGCACCATGTTGCTTGATGTTGATCTTGTTGAGGGATGTTTTGTGACCTTTCACTATGTTGCGCCATGTTGACTTGAGATCTTCTTTTAACATTTTAGTTGACTTGAACGATTTACGTTGACAAAATTTGGCGGGAGAGGGCTTTGAAACGCAGGAACCGATTAAAATGAGCAGATTTCTGGGTAATTCATTTAGTTCTCCAGATGGGCCGTCATGTTGCACCATGTTGCGTAATCTTTTACTACGTTGGACCGTTTTGTACGATTATGCATCATGTTGTGTTATGTTCCATTAAGTTGCATCATGTTGTGTTATGTTCCATGTTGCGTGATTTTGCACAATGTTGTGAGATGATGCACCATCTTGCATAATGATGTGGGATGTTTCTAGATATTGCACCAAATTGCGTCATGTGTACAAAGCTGCTTGTTGCATGTACCAATTCATGTGTTTTTCTTTAATTATAAATTTATCTGGCATTATGTTCCATCATATTGCAGAATGTTGCACCATATTTTTTTTTTTTTAAAAGAAAGTATTAATCGTCCAGTGGATTTAATGTTCTTTGGAGGTCTATTAATACACGCACTTTCATTCACGCACAGAACACCTATTCACACAACTTCAGTATACCACCTGCGCATTGTAAGCTCCATGTCAACCTGTCCACTGACATGGACGGTGGTTCGGAGCTGAATTCTGCACTCCATCAGAGGGTCTTAGTTGTATTTATTAACATCACCGATCGTAATCGATGAGAAAATTGAGATGAGAACCCAGTACCTCCCGATCCAAGTGCCGAAGCTTTAACCACTGCACCGCTTTACGGTGTTATGGTCCGGTGTGTCCGATATTATGTTGGTTGCATTACGGTGATATTATATAGTTGCATAAATCGAGTATTTTTGAACATGTTCGTTGTTATGAGTAACAATAATGATTTGTAGCTATCTAATCAATGTTTTGGCCTTGGTGGTTTTTAATTTTTTCGTTTCAAATGATTTTGATATCGAATTGCGCGGCCCTGGTCTCTTTATTTATTTTTTTTTTGCTTTCGGGAAAATTCGGGCCGAAGGATTTTTCGGCCCAACGATTTTATAAAAACTGATGAAATGGGTTTTCGATTGCTAATAATCGATTTTGATGAGATCTATTTTGATAAGAAATTTGAGAGAGTATATTTGCAACGGATCATGATTTTGGGAAATTTCTATAGAGGTATTCCAGTTTAACCGCTGTGTTGCGTCTTGATCTGCAATAGAACTATGTCATCTCAATCGAAGAGGAGGAACCTAATATACATTTTTAAGATCCCTCTGGAAATTTGTCAATTTAAATCCGGTTCGTCGGCTAGATAATATTTGAAGACAACCTTCAACGAACAACACTACTCTTTTAGAGATGTTACAAAAGTACATAACATCTGAGAAAAGCAGTTACAAAATAATAATTATGGGATTGGAAATTATTTTCCCTTAAAACCCAATAAGTGATTAGAGCAGTTTTTGATCTTTTTCCATTTAAATTATTTTATAAAGGACACTATACGTGTATATTGATTATATGACGTACACATCAAAATTACACCAAAATATCTCATCAAATATGGACACCTTGCGCGTCCTCTGAAATAAACCATCCGGAACTTACGTAATATAAATCAAGATAACATTTTGTCATATAGTTTGGTTTGACGATAATTTTACTTCATCGAATTTACTTTTAGTTACTACTTGTATCTTTCGTAATGAACAGAAATTTTGTAATCCTTTTACTGGTGCTTGCCAAAATTTATGGCTTAGTCAATTTTCAAATTCGGCAACAAAACGCTTCGATTTATATTTATAAAAATAATGCGACAGCACTAAAATTGTACGCGCTCGCATTGGTCGCACTACTAAACATCCAACTATATTTAAATTCGTATACGGTTTTGCGAACAATTCGGGGCATCACTGCAAAAGTTTCGTTTGCAACATATTTTATTTTGCTGTGCTTTAGCATGAATATAAGTTATTACAACAGATTTATAAAATTCGACCTACAGTTTAGGATGCTCAGCGATTTTGTGAAAATGTTTAATTTATTCAATCGAAAATTTCAAAATGGTGACGATCGATTATGTTACAATGGTAAAATTGTTAACACACTGGATAAATTATTTTTTGTGAATTTCTTTGGAATCGGAATTTCACTGATAACGCTAGCCAGCTCAAGTTGTTACCTATACCGTATTTGCTTCAACATAATGATGACATTTATTCGAATCTATTTAGAGTATATCGTCTTTTACGATTCAACCATAATTCTAATGATTTTTATAACTCAAATAAATTACTTGAATAAACAATTGCGTAATCGGATTGTCATTTTGAATAGTGGCAGAATTTTATGGAAGTTAAACAAAATAAGGAAATCAAATTCGTATTTGTACGACTGCATTTGGATGTTTAATAAAGTCTACAAAATTTTTAATAAATTGAACCAACTGTATTCAAATCAGTTTTTGGTTGTGCTCACTTCAAAAGTTTTTAGAATTCCGAATCAATTTTATTTCGCTTACATTTATATGGTGCTGAATATTAGGCCAGATTTTGATCGGGTTTACAGTAAATTCTTTTATACCGTATATGGAAGCAGTAATGCGTTCTACAATTCAATCCAATTGGGACTGATGTTTTGGTTAATGGGATTATTTCATAGCCAAATTAATAAAACCAAATTTTTGTTGGACGAATTACGGGAACACCGATTGGATAACGAATTAGAAAAAACGGTAAGTTACAGTTTATGTAATATCTTCGATATTTTGTTGAGTTAGTGAATATTTTGCAGGTAGCTTTATTTCGGATACAGCTGGAACTGCTTGAATTTAATATTGCCCCATTTAAACTGATGAAAATTAATAATCAGTTATTGCACTCGGTAAATTGCCTCTCTTCGTTATGTACATGTAACTTTTTACCTATATATTTTATTTGCAGATGGTCGCATATGCTGTTAACATATTGATAATATTGGTTCAATTCCAAAAGAACACGACAAGAACTAAATAGACAACCAATTATAACATTTCTTAAAAGGGTTAAGACAATGATTTTTTTATTTTATTTTAAATGAAATTTTGTAATTAATTAAGCACATTCTATAAAGCTAATGATAAAACTCAACACAGATTCCAACTTTTAATTTTGATTTGGCTGAGAGTTGCTTATAACGCCCGGCATGTTCCTACAGCCTGAAATATGTAGTGTAGTGGTCATCGGTGTATCAATTGAAAATTTTCAGTGCCCCAGTAGTCACTTTTCGGTTTATTAACAAAGCCAGCCAAATCGAAATTCGTTTCGACACTCATAATGATTTTTTGCCAAAAATAGTGGTCGTCTATACCGAGCTGAAAACTCGAGCATTTTCCTGCAGCTCTTGTGTCAATTGAATTTTGTACGGATAAAAATACTAATCTTCTTTGAGAATTTTTAATAAACATGATGGAGCCATTCCCAATTCTTGTACACGGCGTCGATAAGAGATACCTGAAAATTCAGCAACACTCTGCCACACTATATCAATCTTTTCTAGTGCATGTTGGCTTCATTTGATGCCTACACATTTTCAAAATTATTCAGCTCAGAAAATCCACCTTTCACCAACATTTTGGACCGGTAGCACCATTGGCCCATTTTTTGGAAAATGAGCATGTAGCCGCCCTTACAGTCAATGGGGAGCGTTATCGAGCCATGATAAACGAGTTTTTGTTACCCAGAGTTATTCCAGAGGAGGACATACACGCCATTTGGTTTCAACAGGACGGCGCAACTTGCCAAACAGCAAACGCAACAATCGGTATTTTGCGCACTGTGATTGGGGATCGAATAATCAGCAGTAACGGAGACGTGAATTGACCACCACGTAGCTGCGATTTGACTCCGTGTTAAGCTAACCATCCAGAGACTATCCATGAATTGAAAGATCAAATCGAAGTTGCCATTGATGATGTAGGAGCCAATACAATCGAAAATGTTCTGCAAAATTGGGTTGACGGAATGGGGTACTGTAAAGCCAGCCGTTGAAGTCATTTGAATGAAATTGTGTCTCATACTTAATGTCAATGTATACTCAAAACAGACCGATTTGAAAAATATTAATTCGTCTTTGAATTAGATTCAAATTAAATTGCAAACCTTAGATGGACCATCATTTATGTTAATTTTTATTTTTATTTTAGTTTTTTGTTTTATTTTAATTTTTGATTTAAATTGAATATTTTGTTTTAAATCTGATTTTTTTTAAATAAACCAATAATAAGCTACTAGAGCCAAAACGGTGAATATATCGACTAAAACATGTAGAACAAAATTGTTGCATTTTTCTTTGCTTTGAAAAAAAAAGATTGGTGAAAAAATATTAACAATGCCGTTTTTGAGGTATCATCGCTAGGTACAGACATTCATCCGCATCCAGAGGTCCAATAATGGACGGACAAACTTCTATTGCATTTTTGGGATAAGGAACCTCTAATACGCCGAGAAAAATAGTTTGGGACAAAGTCATTGGTCATCATTTTTAGCACGAGTTCTATAACTTGGATGGATGTCTGTACCGATGATATCTCAAGAATTAGCGATTCTATTTTTTTGTTCGCCAATCCTATTTAATTTTTATATCGGGTAATCGATTAGGTTTGAAGATCTCTACCTCAAGGAGGCGGGTACTTTACAATTTCCCCTCGTGTCGTATATCGTTTGAAAGGTCTTATCTCAAACAACAATTTAGACTGTGTCCGAATTGTGTGATAAATATTTTCTAGCACAAATATTTGACACTAACGTGAAAAAATTTCTCTTCCGGTAATTTTTTTTCAAGTTGCTGCCCGAATTCTGTGATAATTTTTGTGGTCAAAATTCCCCGCCCTCAGTTTTAATTTTAATTTGAAAATATTGAATTTAATCATTATAAGATTAAGATTAAGTTATAAATTATTAAAAACAGTTGAAATCATAAATCCAGTAATATTTATTTAATTTTAACTTTGTATTGAATTATTGAAAAATCGAAATAGAATGATATTGTTGAATATTTAACCTTAAGTTCAATTCTTTTACATATTTAACAGCTTCTAATCATAATCAATGCCTTAAACAAGTACATTCGATCATTTCCATCCGATTAAATTATCACTTATCTGTCAAAAATTACTATGTCCATTGACTATAATAATTCGTGTGTCTTCGATAATTTCACAATGTTTGTACTAAAAAATATTTATCACACAATCCGGACACAGTCTAAAACACAACTTTGGTTCGCTCCACAGTTTTGGCGATGGTAGTTATTTTTTCATTCTTTATAGAATATCGATTTTTATTATATCGTTCGAAAGATCTTGAGAATGACGTACATTTTTCTGAACACATTAGTACTCAAAGTACCGTTGATGTTCAATATCATTTCAATTTCTTGAAAAAAAAACTATTCTGTAATCAGCTCTTTAGTTGATAAATCCACCGTTTCGACTCTGGTAGCTAATTACTCGTTCATTATAGAATATATAAATGTAATATGTGAATAGAAAGGCTTGTAGAGTATCACAAATTTAGCAAAAGCATATTAGTACTGCAAATTACCATAGTCGTACTGATTGCATTTTTTCTCATTCTGATTTGGCCATCTAATATATCGTTTTTAAGATTTTGGACGAAGCAAGATTTTTTTATCAGCAACCTCCCTTTTTTATTATAAATTTTTCCGTAAATAAACAACAGTTGGCTGGGACGATCAATAGATTAATTTGTATTGCCTATTTTTTGTCTCTCCTTCTCTTTTTTCCTTTTTTCTACTAAATATAACTAAATTTTTACTTCCACAAATCAGTATATACTACTAATGATGACCTAACAAGTCGAAATCGATCGAGTGATTTTTTAAACTTTTTGAACAAAATTTTTTAATTAAAATATTCAAAAATCTAATTTTTGCGAAATAAAAAAACAAATGTTTAATAAAATGTGTTTTTAAGTATGTATCGAGATAGTTTTCACATTTTAAACGGGCAAGTTTTTTATGAAGCGGAGGTATGAGCGTGGTTTCCAATTCTCCAGCCGCTCTACCTAGCCCCAAATAGCGAAGATGAGATCTTTTTGAATTGATGCATATGAAGGATTGCCGTCAAAATGGGTGCTGTCCCACTTTCCAATATATATTAAAAGCTGCTTTTACTTCTTCTAATGTGGAATATTCGTCAAACACCTCCCCACAAAAAGAATAATCACCAAAGAAATTTAAATCATTTTTCGTACCTTGTAAAAAAACAGGACGTGTAACATACGGGCTTCATAATTATTTGAAATTATTATGCACAATACATTGTGCTTCTTGTATCATAGTTGTTTGGCTGTAGAGGGTATGGTTCCGGCTGGATTGATAACGCTACGGTTTGTAAAGATTCAATGCTTTTGACTCTCCAGAGGATTTTGAGTTGTAGATGGGGCTCGTCGAGGTTCCAGGGTAAGATTTTGTCAAAAGCCTATTACATATGTTGATTCGCTACTATCCCCCTGGATAGTTTGTAGTCGTTACACGCGGTCTATTTTCATGTCCATCACCACCCTAACCGTTACTTTAGCCTGCCATTATCGGAAGGGTAGCAGATTGAATGGCATTAACAGTCACTGTTTATACGGAACATATCTACCGTTACCATTCAGGTTGTCGCAGGCACTCGTTATGACAATAATTATTCTGATACAACACACATAAGTAGGGTTCTGATTACATTGATTAGGTATCTTAAAGATAACCCGCCATAAAACTGCTTAATAACCAAAATACGAAGGAAGCAAAAATTTAACAAAAAAAATATAGAAATGAATTTGATACTTAACAAATCGTGCCTGAGTCTCTAGCGTTGAAATTCCTCGTCCCGGATTGTTCGTCGACCTTTGTACGGCACCGTTGGAAAGCTCGAATTTAACCACGTATCGCTCCGCCCTAGGTTCATGAGCTAGAGCTTCAAACTGCAAAGGTGAACCGCAACTGGTTAAACCACAAATTGAATTTTGGTACCCGTTTCGATTATAACGCTGGAATCCTCGTACTGCTGTTAGGGCCCGCTGGTCGCGATGCGGAATGGTAGGCTTTGGTTCCATATACCAAGCCGATTTCATGCGTTGCTCAGTAGTTTAATTATATGTTTTATTTAATAAAAATCAAAAAAAATTTTTTGTTGGTTTACAATACCAATTATTATTAGCGCTTTATTTCAGTAGCTATTTTGATAAACACTTAATTCACAATTAATTTTCCTGCCTTTATACAAATTCGTTTATTTGGTAGCCAGTATACATTGCTGGCTATCTTTCAATCTTCGACTTGAAATAGACAACCTTCGTTGACAATCACTTATTAACGTTACTTTACGTTCACAACCATACGTATGTGCGAATTGTATCAGTGCACATAAAAAAATTCGTATTTCTAAAACACTTTAAATCCATTCAGCGTCCGGAATAATGTTTTTGCACATCAAATATCTTTTTTTCTTTTCAAAAACCAATTGGAATGCAAATTGGCCTTTAATACTAACCGTATGTATACTTAACGGTAACTTTAATTCACTTCAAAACACAAAACTTTGTTTGATTTTTTTTTGATTTTTTTTAATTTTTTAAGATGATGATCAAGATAACAATTGATCAACAATTGTTATCTCACCGAAACCAAACAACCACTGCCCCACACCTTTTTTTTATTTTTTCTTCCTCCGCTTTATCATTTTCGTTTTCATATCATTATGTTTTTCAGGGGGAGGAGATGGGGAATTTTAATCGTTTACTATAATTCAGTATTCGTAATCATAGGTTGCAATACTATTACCATCACCGAACATAGATCTCAATAATTTATAGCGCGACCCGCTCGATCGTTACAAATCATATAGTGCACAATGATGCATAATGCATCGTGATACTTGTGCTATATATAGTTGGTTTGGTTCCGGCTAATATGGTTTCGAATGGCGTAATTTAGACAAATTTTACTGTATTGGTTTCCGTTTGACAATGTCGCAAGTAGAATAAATTGTTAAAGTAAATGGTTATCGTCAACCTTTTTAATGTATAGTACAACCGATAATTGACTTAACCTTCCTATTTTCCTCAAATCGTCTCTTTTTGTCTTTCAGGTTCATACGACCAGAACTTTCATTAATGTCGTTGCACCAATTTAAACTTTTTGCAATATTAAATACACATTACAATTTACTCATGTACATGTTATACTTGTCTGGTTATCATTTGATGATGGCCAAAAATTCCATATTCTCCGCTTTTGTTTAGTGTCGTATTGGTTGTAAGAGTCGTATTGGCCTGTACTTGTTTTACAATTTTAGAAGCATTTTCATAATAAGACATCCGTGGTCGGTTTTTTTTTAATTAATGGCCCTACTAGGCTTCTTCCCAGCTCCTCTGAAAATAACGAATTCGTTATAAGCTGAGATATCGAGCATGTTGTAAAACAAAATCATCGACCATCGCTTTGTTTGTCTTAGATTTATTATAATCCAGGATTATGTTTGGTTTCTTGTCATGTTCTCGAACTTACACCGGTGTCTCTGTGGATTGTTCTCATTAACGTCACCGACTTACTTTTTTTGGGTATATAAGATACGTAACGTGAATAGGCGCAATTTTGTCCATTTGGCTCCGTTCAGTTCTGTTATCTTTGTTGTCAAATCTTATAACCAAGTTGAAAAATTCAACAAGCTTTGAGTTGACTCGTTGCGTAGATCTATACGGACCAGCCAAATAATAAAATACCGATGTATGTGAAAAATTCTTCTGTTGATATTAGTTTCCATTCGGCTTGTAATACTGAGTCTCCTTCTTTGTTTGTGATTTCAATTATTTAACACAGTATATTTCGCTCTAAATGTGTAATGAAGCTTGACTTTATATCCTTGATCCCGGATATTGCCTGTCTTGTAACACCTGGTTTTATATTTCTGTGTCAATAAGTTATAAGGGGATAACTCATTTTACAAACTTTTCAGGAGAGTGATTTTAAGATTAAAACTCTTTTATGATAAAATTGTATATGTGAATATTGAAATAAATAACGGGATATTTTTAGCTTTATCATATTTATTGATTGTTTTCTATCTCAGATTTATATTTAAGGAGTTATCGTGGATTTAACGTCTTATACCCTTTTGTCAAATCAAATTTTCTGGCGCATCAAATAATCAGTGAGTTATTTCTATTTATCAGAATAAAAATACTAATTTTAAATAAATATTTAGCCTTATGTCTTTATACCAAAATGTATCGCAATATACTTAATAAACACATTTTTATTAATCACTTGTTTTTTGTTTCGCAGAATATTTTGAATATTTTTCAAAAAGTTTAAAAAATCACTCGATCGATTTCGACTTGTTAGGTCATCATCAGGAGTATCTACTGATTTGTATTAGTAAAAATTTTGTTATATAGTAGAAAAAAGGCAAAATATAAATAAAAGAAGGAGGGAAAAAAAATAAAAAATAAGCAATAAAAATTAATCTACGGATCGCGCAGGTAGGCGATGAGTCATAGGTTGAGTAACAAAATTCAAGGTATATTATTTATATTGAGTATATTGAGAATAGAAAAGGGCGGGGTCTGTAATTGGTGAGAACCGGATTTCTCTCTGTTCGTTAAGGATATTATGGTTAAGAAATATTGATTTTCGAATTTCGTAAGATTCTAAGGTATCTAAACGTCTGCCTTTGGGTTGTATATGTAAATGTCTAAATTGTTCAAGCTAGCTGTATGATTTTCTGAAGTTAAATGGTTATGGAAAGTTGATTGATTGCAACCAGATAAATGTTCTTTAGCTCTAACTCCAAAATTGCGCCCAGTCTGACCAATATAGGAGAAACTACAATCATTGCAATTGATCCTATAGACACCAGATTTGGAAAGGCGATCAACTCTAGGTTTATTGTTAAAAATCATTTTCTTTATTGTGTTATTATTATAAAAAGCAAAACTAATATTGGTATAATTGGACACGATGTTGCTAATCCGTTGGCTCGTTTTTCCTATATACTCTAAGCGACGCCAATTTTCCCGCGTTGGACTATCCGGTGGATAAATACCCGTTAGAGTTTTACGCTTTAGCTTTTTATTTAATAACTTTAATATAGTCCTAGTTGCATATCCGTTATTCGTTGCTATTTGAAGAATTATATTAAGCTCAGTGTTATAATTTGAATTTTACAGAGGGATGTTTATTAGTCTATCTATGAGTGAGTGGAAAGCTGACATTTTAATATTATGGGGATGGTTTGAAGAACTAGGGATAACAGCGTCTGTATACGTGGGTTTCCGATAAATTTTGAAGTCTAAAGTAGAATTAATCCTGGTTATTGTTATATCTAGAAAATTAATACATTTATTTTCTTCTTTTTCTAACGTACAATCAATGGTGGGATATTGAGAATTTAACCAAGTAAGGAAAGAGTCTAACAGTCTATCAGTTCCATTCCATAGACATAATATGTCATCAACATATCTATACCAAAAGATTATATGACCTTATAGCGTGCAAAGCGGATAAAGGCAATACAATTACCGTGCTCACAAAAGTCGATTACTGCAATAAAATTTCTGGTTTTATTACAGAAAGCAAAGCAAGTTAACAAATAAACTTCGATCTACTTATATTTGTTCTTCATTTGGATCGTCCTCTGTCAAATCTGGGTAGAAATCTGGCATCACGTCGGTTTCTTATTGTTAGTAAAATAGGTGGAAAATGGGATCTATTCTAATAGAACGAAATTAGTTAAGCAACTGGCAAACCTTATTGTTCCATTGCTTACGACAGCAATTAATTTATGGATTAGAGAATGTACTTTCCATAATTTCCTAAAACGGGCTAGAATTAAACCGATTTTAAAGACTGGTGATCCATCATTAGTAAATAACTATCGACCAATTTCGATTCTTTCTGTATTTAGTAAAATTTTTGAAAAAATTATATGTAAACGACTTTTTACCCACTTGGATCTTAATAATATCATTAATCGTCATCAGTACGGTTTTACTAAACAGTCTAGTACAGTATCAGCTACTTTAAATTTAATAGAAAATATTTATCAGTCGATCCAAAGTGAAAATGCCACATTATGTTTATTTCTTGATTTTCAGAAGGCATTCGACTGTGTTAAAGATTCGATCGTTTTAAAGAAACTAGCGAAGTATGGTGTATCAGGTAGCGCAATAAAATTGATTGAGAATTACTCTTCGACAGAGAACAGATAGTAAGTTTGGGGCAATTTGAATCTCCACCTATGATTATGCAGTGTGGAGTTCCACAAGGTTCCAACCTTGGTCCATGGAAAACGACATAATATATAACTGGCTTTTTAATAACTGTCTGAAGCTTAACTTTGCAAAAACGAATTTTATAATTTTTTATTTAAAACATCGTCCTGATGGGATATTTGATGAATTAAACGTAAACAGTAATCTAATCCGAAGAGTAGGTGCTACTAAATACTTAGGGCTATATATTAATTCTAACTTAACTTGGACAGAACATATTTGCAAAATTAAGCAAAAAATTGCTCCAATGATAGGCGTCTTAAGGCGGGTAGGATATCTTATTCCTAAAAACCTTCAGTTTAGTATTTATTACAGTTATATCCATTCGCATTTAACATAATTGATACAAATTTGGGGATCTTTAAGTGCAGATCACATAGATGACCTCCAAATACTACAAAATAAAGCTATAAAAGCCATTAATTGCCTGCCAAGATTAACACACACCAGTTCACTATACAATGAGAAGCTTCTTCCAGTGACAAGCTTAATAGATTTTGAACATTTGTTAACCATTTATAAAATTAGATTCAAGTTAGTTAAATTTAGCCTACAAACTCATACTAACTTTTCAATTACTAACAGAGTTACCCGCAACCACCTAAATTACTATTTGCCAAATTACAAATTTTCTACCACTCAAAACAGTATATTCTATAATGGGCTTGATTTATTTAATCAGTTGGATAATCAGAAAAAAGACATAAGAATATCAGAGTTCAAATGTTATATAAAGGCCAAACTTTTCAAAAAATTTATCGATCAGTACAACTTACGGCATCAAACTTAAATCAATTTAGTATTGTCATTAACGAATTCCTCTGATTCCCCTTGAAGTTTAACAATAGTATACTCACAGTGTTTGTTGCTGCATTAACTAATATTTATTTGTATTTACTTATATTAATTGTAGTTTGTAATAATATATGTATCAAGATTGCGATTATTACTATTTTGAATAGTTTATTGTATTTTAGATTATTTATATATTATTTGTATTTTAGATAATCAGCGATAGATTAGGCACGTATAAATCATTAATGTATAATGTTTTCCTATATAAAAATGTATTTTTTCTTGGAAAATAAAAAAAAAAAAAATAGAACGGACATCAGGTCCTTTTTCTTTTCACTACTTATTCTTATTGGTGCAGTATAACATTTTGTTAGTTCTGATGGAGAAATAGAATTAATTCCTCTTTTCCTGATGTTTAAAATTTTAAATTGCTCTGTTTCATCCAAACTAGTTTTAAATTGAATTTCCCAAAATTCTTTGGTAATCGTGACCATCACACAGAAAGCCAAGAAAATGAGTTACCTTCTAAATTTGAAAGATAGAAAAAAAACATAATTGGTTTTAAATGAAAATTATTGAAAACTTACGTCTTTGGTCGAAAAATAAATTTCTTTTTTGCAATTTGGTCAAAACTATAAAAGTCATCTTGAGTCATTTCTAGTACTCGCTGCTTTTTCTTAACCCCAACACTCGCTACAAAACTGTACCAATCTCAGGGATGGCAAATACGAGTACGAGCTGAAGTTAATATTTTCTTTTTTTCCGCGTGGTCTGTGTCGCATTCCATGTGCGTGTGTCCAACAACCAGGAATTTGTGATCAATCACCTCAACATTTGGATTCGTTTGAATAAATAGCAAAAACATTGATGCTATATAGCTATTTTTATTTTGTACTGGACACGAATCACTATAGAAAATAAGCCGTTTTACTATAGGTGGTAACTGGTTAATGTGCTTATACAAACATGATGCAATCTCATTTCCCCCACGTTTGCCAATTGCTTCGTGCCACATATGGTTAAATGGAATATTGGACCCGCATTCGTGAATCATTAAATTAAACGTCCATAATTTCCGTTTATAAAATGAAATAGATGTCCGAATAAAAGGCGTGGGAAGGCACTATGTTGTAAATCAAAAGTGTACACTCTCATTGAAGAATCCGTTTTTGCTGTTGCCTTATCCAAACTTTTGCTTTTGTGTGCGAATTCAGCGTCGCCTTGGTGTTTCTTTTGTTGCACTATTAAATTTTCCTTATCTGTTCCTTCAGCCAACTCTATTTCAAATTTTATTTTCTCACACGAACTACAAGTGGCTAATTTTGGTTTCTGAAAAGGCAAGTTGCCCCCCGATTCTGACGATAAGACTACTAAGACTATCTTAGCTAAGACTTTCTTGTTAAGACTTTATTTTTTAAGACTAAAGTCTTCATTGAAATTCTGAAGACAGTAGTCTTAAATAATATATTAGGAACTCTCCAAAGACTTTTGTAGAGCTGTCGAAACCAAATTTTTACCATATTGTTTCAAATTTATGAACGAAAAGCGACAGTTCAATTCGAGATTGTTAAAAAAACTCAAATTTATGTTATATATATGCTGAGAGAGTACATAATATTGTATTTTGAATAATTTTTCCGGTTTTATAGTCAAATACGTATAATTATTGTTTTTGTTTAAATGTCAAAATTATGATTCCTAAGACCACCTATTTAGCTGATATTAACGAAGACAATTTTTTAAGACTACTGACAGATAAGACTAAGTGCAGAATACGAATTTAAAGTATCTAGTCTTCGTTAAGACAAAAGTTTTCGCTAAGACTGAAAATACGTCTGTGACTGTACGTTAGAATCGGGGGGTTGGTTTCCTTAAAAATGATCGTATATGTACTTAATAAAACTGAATTTTCGCTGGTGTTACAATACATTCGGTACATCTTAGTAATATTCAAAGCAGTTGGTAAATATTTATTTGTAGTGTCACGGCGTGTGTAGTGTGATTCATAGGCCGAAAATAAATTGATGTGTGATCTTATTTTATCCGTGATGTCTTGTTGAAATTTATATGCTGGTGGATGCTTTTTACGTTGATCCAATTTAATAAAGGTGCTAGAAGAATTAAGCTTCTTCTCAAATACGGTGTCGATAAATTTAAGCGACTCGCCAAGGGGAGCAACAGAACACCCTTTGCAAATACCCACTTTTTCTCCGTGAACAACGAACCAATAGAGGCAAGAGTGACGACGATTTCTTAATGGCATTTCATCGTGTCGTGATATACTTTTTGGTATTTTTTGTTAACAAGTTCAATTAATCCAGAGACAAATGCTACTCTCAACTCGTAGTTTCCTAGTGCCCAATACTGTTAAAAAATATTCTCCTGGTTTTGGAAACTTAATCGACTTTTGCATTTTTTTCTGCAGTTTGTAAGTTCTTTAAATTTACGCTCAAGAACAAGTTTTCCGGTCTTATTGACATATGGTTTACGAGAATTTCGTTTGCGTTTTCTGGTTTGTTTATTTTCTTTTACAACAGGTGGTTGTTTTTGAAAAGCTTTATGGTTACCATCGACATCAACTGATACACAACTTTCATTATGCAATTCTTCGTCAGTATTTTTCTCAATCATTCGCGCATTTGTATTTACTTCCGAACTATCCGCATCATCTCAAGGTGTGTAATTGGGGTCATCTTAACTATCGTCGAAATTATAATCCTCATCCATGTTGTAAAATTGGTCCTCGTTTTCCTTTTCTACATTGCGTTTAAATAGTTTTATCTCACTGACACTATATTTCAAAAACACTTTCTACTTATCACAAAAAGGCACAATTCGAATTATTTACGGTTTTTCCTTAATTTATTTTACACAAAACGGTATAAATATTGATATTTTTGTTTCGCAAATTAATTTATTACAACATAAAGAAATATCTATATATCCCTTTTAAACCAAAAAAAAATGGCTCAAATAAAGTCCAAACCACACAAATGTGTGAGTAAAAAATCAAAGTATGTAATGGCGTTTTTGATAAAAAATTTCACTTGTTTTGAAGTACAACCAAAATAATTGTGTGTATAGCGTTTTTTTTCGAACGAAAATAAGTTTGAAAGGAATACACAAATATGTAAGTTCGTTCAAAACACATACAAAAATAAATTTTTGACATGGTACTTTTGCCGTATCTACACAATTGTGTTAGTAAAACACAAAAGGGATATACTTTCTAATAGGCACCAACTTTTATTTGACAAAAGGAAATAACTTATTTTATACTTAACAAGTTTTAAATTGCTCGTTTGACAAAAAGTAATATCTTCAGATATTTATTATTTTTAAATTTATTTTGAACTATATTCGAAAAATGACGGTTTGGTATATCAAATTTTTGAGTTATTCCCTTTTGACAAATGTAAAATAAAATGTTTATGAGTTATTCCCTTTTGCACATTGTTTTAGATTTCACATCAAAAGTCGTAGGTGAAAACGGTAAAGAATAAAATGTACTACTAACAAAGGCGAAACCGAAAAAGCGGAAAGGGATATATGACTTATTGACACAGATTTATAATATTGGCGCTTCAAGCTCGTCCTTGATGATTAGGAGGCATTGCTTTACAATGAATATCGCCATTTTTGGATAACACAAAGTCCTCATCTACCGGTACTTCTGATGTATGATTATTTGATTCATCATTAGAAAATTCTTCGTCAGTAATAAATTCTGACAAATTATCTTCAACTTCTGAAGCATCACTCTCGTCACCATCAGTTGCGTTGTGTATAAATGCCCCTCTACATCACTATCTATTTTCAAAGCATTGGACACGCTTTGTAGTGTATTATAGTTCTACTCACTGTTACAATTTACCACAGACTGAATTTTATAAAGAAAACCAAAATTACTTTTCCCAATTCATTGACATGACTGAACAGGATTTTGTGAAACTAACAGCGAGTTCATACGACGGATAAAAATCTCG
Source organism: Nephrotoma flavescens (assembly GCA_932526605.1). Lineage (NCBI taxonomy): Eukaryota > Metazoa > Arthropoda > Insecta > Diptera > Tipulidae > Nephrotoma > Nephrotoma flavescens. The sequence continues at coordinate 125,500,448 of OW052221.1, read as the reverse complement.
GATTTTACTATCCCATCGTTTTAACCAATTACATCACGTAAATTATACAACGGGTACGCCTGTTTTCATATAAAAACGTTGAAAATATTGAAAAAAAATATGGGATAGAAAAAACCGAGATTTTTATCCGTCGTATGAACTCGCAGTAACTGCGACTTCATACGACGGATAAAAATCTCGGAATTTTCTATCCCAGATTTTTTTTTCAATATTTTCAACTTTTTTATATGAAAAGAGGCGTGCCCGTTGTATAATTTACGTGATGTAATTGGTTAAAACGATGGGATAGTAAAATCCGAGATTTTTATCCGTCGTATGAACTCGCAGTAAATGTGCGGATTTATCGGATTTTTGTAAAACAATGGATTATTGGAATTGAACATGATCAAACACTTTACACATAAATAAATATGTATTGTGTGTTCTTAAGAAATGTTGAACTTATGTGGAAATCATAGTTCTACAAAATCAAAGTCGGGGTTATATCGCCCCTTTTCTGCAATAGTGACACAACCCCAAATTCACTCATTTCTAAGATATTCGAATCAAACGTTCCAATAGTTCATATTTTTATCAAAACATAGTCTGTTATGTAGTTTTTTTTGCAAACTAGGTAAAATTCCAAATAAAAAATGACTCAATTCGCGAAAGAAATTCACATTTTAAGATATTGGAAACTATCCTAAGAAAATTTGCAAAATATTAAAGAATTATGAAAATTAAGATCCGATTGAGGATGTATAGGAATAGAAAAAATATATTTTACTACTAATCAGAAGAATCTGCCGATGTATTTGGCTGTATTTGCATTTGGAACCTGCCTTGAATTGAGTTCCACTGGAATCCAGTTAACTTTCTGGTTTGTGAAGTTTTGTTGAACCGATTTTGCTTCGTTTAGGCTAATACGCCATTTCTTGGTCCAGGGGGCCTTTTTTGTTCAAAATTCGACAAGTTGACGAAATAACCGCAAGTATATACATAGTAGTAGTATTAGTAGTGTTTGTATTAGTGTGAATGTGCGCCATTTAATTTTTCTGGGTATGACATTTCTAGATACCATTTCCATTTATAATTTAAAATGTGTAAATGCAATGCAAATATGCTTTAAATAACATAAAATTTATTTAATTATTTAATTAGTTTTAAAATAATTTCTAATTCTGTGTTTTTGCGAAAACAAAACATTCATTCGACATCGCATTGAAAAAAAATATGTGTAGTTAATTTTTTTTTTCAATGTGTTAAATTGATGCACACTTTCTAAATGGCTAAATGAATTAAAAAAGTTTGAATTAACAAAGTTTTTTTTCTGAATTAAAATAAGTGTTTTTAATTCATTTTAAAAATGAATTAAAATTAGAGTTGAAAAAGAAATAAAAAAGATCGATAAAATGAATTGAAAAAGGCATTTCTTAATTCAGTTTTAAAATGAAATAATATAAGCCTCTTTATAAAATGAAAAAAATGTTATTTTCATTAATGAAAATTTTTTGGAATTTGAATTTGGCACGTAAAAATTTGGCAATGCAAAATAAGGCGTAATTTTATTTTACGTATACATCGCAAAAATCAGGTAAGGAATATAAATTTTGTAAATTTTTTGTTTACTAATTTTTTGATTTTCCGGAAAAAATTTTATTTTTTTTATTTTTTCAATATTATTTTATATTTTTATTAATAATAATTGCTTCGTCAACCTTGCAGACACAGATCAAAGAGTTTCTCTCGCTCTTATCGCTTCTTCTGATAGTGCCACAAATGTTAAAAGAATCAACTTTCGTATATATAAATTTTTTTTTAATGTAATTTTAATTCGTTTATACCTTAGAGGATGGGGGCTGGCCCCCAAATCCCCGCTTTTCCACAATTTGCACAATTCTTTAAGTGTCAAACTAAATAAAAAAAAAAATTGAAAACATTTCAAAATTCTCCTGGAAAAATTAAAAAATTTTCCCGGAAAAATTATTTGTACTGTTGAAAAACTGTTAAGATACAATTATAAGATCCAAATGTTTATAAAGATTACACATTTCTACGTATTTTGAATAGAATAATACGCATTTTTTTTTTAAGTGAAAATTTTCCCGGAAAATGGGACCATTTTCCGGAAAAATTTAGGTTTCTTCTCCTAAAAACTGTTGATAAACAATCCTGGATTTAAAAATTTTAAAAATTTATACTCCTTACCTGATTTTCCCGATGTACACGTAAAGTAAACTTTAGCCCAAAATAATGCACATTTATGAATATTTGTTAAAAGTCGAATTAAGATTTTTTAATTTATAAAATGAAATAAAATGTGCCTCTTTTAATTCATTTTGAAAATGAATTAAGGTAGGTGTTTTAAAAATGAAATAGTGTAAGCCTTTGTTAATTCATTTTTGAGTTTTCTCATTTTCAATCAATCGCTTTTTTTAATTCATAATTTTAAGTTAAAAATATGAATTAAAATAAGTAGCAAATGTTCATACAACAATCAACTTTTTTAATTCATTTTTAAAGAACTTTTTTAATTTGGTACCCCTTTCTAAATGTGTGTGCTACCCAGGAACACGTTTGATAACTTTTATAATTGCAATGATATTTCGTCGCGAAAATGAATGTACTGTGAGAATTGAAAAATATATCGAGTTATCCGATCAAATCGTGAGATTTGATTTTTACATTCGCAGAAAACAAACAAACATAACCCCAGTTGTCCAGCTACTCACTGAGTCGGTTGCTTGTTGAAGTTTTGTCGTTGCTTCTGATATACACTTTCCAGTTGCCAGACTAGCTGCATCGTCTGCAAATGTTGCTATGGTAGCACCTTCTGTATTTGGCATATCTCTGGTGTACAGGATATACAATACAGGACCCAGTACGCTACCTTGTAATATGTCTGCTGCTTTTTTCTTTAGTTCAGAGTACTCTCCGATATATATTACACGGAAATGCCGATCCGCTATGTAAGATTAAAGAATTTGATAGAACTGTTTAGGTAGATCACGATGCAATTTAAATTCAAGTCCTTGGTGCCAAACTTTGTCGAAAGCTTGTGCTACATCTAAGAAGATACTGGAACATCTTTTCTTTTTCTCACGTACATCTTTTCCGTGTGTCTTCTATTATGTCAGTTTTTCTGTGAACTTGTTCTATAGTAGAGTGATTTTTCCTAAATCCAAATTGGTGGGGTGGAATTAAATTTCATCCTTCTTTTATTGGCTTCAGCCTCTTGAGCAGTAATTTTTCCAATAATTTTGAAATATACGACTTTTTGTTGTTTGCTGGGTATAGGAATCATAATTATACATCAGCAACCCTCCATTGCCGGACATATTTTAGTCTGAATGCAGCATTGATTATTTGAACCAATTTTCGTCATCCCTTCTCGGGAATGGCTTTTACGACTTGGAATTAGATCATAACCTGGAGCTTTTTTCGCATTTAAATTTTAATTGATCTCCCCTTTCAATTCCTGTAATTTTACAGATCAATTTTGCTAATTGTTGTTATGTTTTCATCTGCAATTTGCCTGGATAACGGTTGAAGGGTTTCTTCCAAGTGAGCCGCAAATAAAGTAGCTCTTTGATTGTCACTTTCGGCCCAGGTTCCTTCCTCCTTTTTAATAGGCGGCACATGCATTTTGGCCCTATTTAATCCCTTCGTTGCTTTCCAAAGAGAGTAATCAGTGTCTTTATGTTCGGTGAAACCACTTAAGTACTTGTTAATAGTTTCGTTCTTAATTTATTTTATAAATTGTTTCAGTTTATTGCACAGATAATTGAGGATATTTTTGTTTTCCGGGGCACGTGTCCTTTCGTGCCCTCCGTTTCTCTCTAACTAAGAAGGTGATTTTGATTCCTACAAGATTCGGTATGATTAGTAGGAGAACTTTGCCATGCTGCTTGTTAAATAGTATTATTAAGTATCTCCAGTTCATCTTCCAATTGTACTGTTGTTTTAATTGGCACTTGAAGGTCTATTTGCTGTTCAATTAGTTCTTGGCCATAAACTGATAAATAATCCTTTTTTTTATTAAAATTCAACATGTAAAATAATGTACTTGATGAAAAGGGTATAGTGAAATTGGGTATAAAATATATATGAACTCAGTGCTACGAACATTTACACAGATTTTATTTTTTTAGTTTTGAAGTCGTATTCATACGACGGATGAAAATCTTGGATTTTTACATCCGAGATTTTTTTTTCATTTTTTTTCAACTATTTTGTATGAAAAGAGGCGTGCCTGTTGTATAATTTACGTGATGTAATTGGTTAAAACGATGGGATAGAAAAATCCCGGATTTTCATGACGACTCATGAATACGATTTGAAACTTGATCTCCTTGTTTATAATTTATCTTAATAATAAAGTAGATTGCGATTCTCCGCATTTGGCCAACCAGATTATAATAATTAATCAATACTATTGAATGGTATGGAGCTATTCAATGCACAGATGGTTTTACGTAAACCGGTCATATAGTTGTACGTCCTCGATTTGGCTACCACGCCTAAGGTTAGATGTGAAAAGCGGACCACGAAAGAGGTGGTAGTGCTTCGGTCCCATAATTGATGGCAAATATTAAGTAATAATAGTAAAAACTTATCATTGACATTAATCTTTAACATTTACTACATGAACTGCTTCTTTGGAATTGAATTAAAAGCAGTAACGTATTAACAGCATAAGCCGTCATCTGAAAATACAAAAAAGGATTAATATTATATTGTTGAAACAAGGTTAATTTATATTAACCAAATAAATTAAATCTTTTTTAACATTTAATAACTTGTATGGCGAAACATTAAAATCAAGATACATTAATTGGATCCGCAAAAGATGTATCTGCAAAAAAATAATTATTCTGATATAGTTTCAGACCCTTCAATCTCGTCCCAAAATTAGTCTTACCGTATTTACTAAGCCTCTATCGATATGAGGCTCTCTGAACTCCTTCAGTAAAAATCTGGTTTTATTAATTTGTGTATGAAACAATCCCATTAGCCAAATTATCATGTGCAGATGCATCGCATTATATAAAACGTTAGAACCACCATTAATGATTTCATATTTTAACCCAAAGTCACGGTCACCGTCAGGTTTGATAGACAACACCATATACAGGTAAGCAAAATAAATTCGACTTGGGATTTTAAAAACTTTTGATATTAACACGATTAAAATTTGATTTGAATATAAAATATTAATTTTGGAAATGATTTTGTTAATTTTATTAAACATCCAAATTAAATCATACAAATATGATTTAAATCTCAAGCACTTATTTGAGTTAAATAAAATTTTGTTGCGGTTAATGACATCAATTTCATTACTTAGTAATTTGTTCAGGTAACTGATTAGAATTGTGAACCCGATTAAAATTATTAGAAAATCGTAGAACACAATAAATTCCAAATAAATTCGTACGAACGTCAGTACAATATTAAGGCATTTTCCATATTGATAGCAGCCCGAGCACATCAGGTACATTAGCAAAATGCCAACCCCGAAAATATTCACAAATAGTAAAAAATTTAGCTTCTTAACAATTTTTATGTCGGGAAATAATTTCACATCGGAATCGAGAAATTTCCGATTAAAAAAATTTAAAATCGTACTAAACCTTCGCAGAAGTTGGTATTGCCGATTATATTTCCAGATCGCATTATAATAACTGATGTTCATGTTGCTGAACATTAGTATGAAATTTATCACATACGAAATTTTGGTGGTGGTGCCATGATTTGCTTTGAGCACGAAATACGCATATCGGATTAAATGAACGTTTAAAATAGTCACGAGCACCAGAGGATACATTCGTAGCAATTTTGAATTATTTTTATGAATCAAAATCAATTTATTTTGTTGTCGGATCCGAAAATTGAAAACCCCATAAATTTTGGCTATAATTAGTAATAATGTTACCAGTGTTTTACTCATTACATCCGAATGGTGTAAACATCGCGGTAATTATGTAACATCAATTTTACAACAACTTTTTACCGTAACATGATTTTAATCAGACATATTATGGGCGATCCTATAGGCGTTGTGACACGTCATAACACAATTACCACATAAATTATTTTGTGTCCGTAATCAGATCACAAACCAATTAGGCATGATTAGAATTTGTAAATCGATTAAATTAAATTCGAATATCGAAAACACAAACAATTTATAAATGTCAGATTAGTGACTGCGATAATGAGATACGTTTTGTTGTTTATATTTACTCTTGTGAGGCGCACCCCTAAAACTTAACTGCTATATATGGCAAGAAACAAATCTAAACTTCGTAAAATTGGTAGCAGATATATATTACAAATCCGGAAAATAAATAAGAAAATATCCAGCTGTGTGAAATGTAATCAAGAACAATCCTAATTTAATTTGATGATGATAAAGTCAAATTTCTATTCTCTCTGTATATCCTTTTCCTTGTATTTGTTCCTCTATTTGACTTGTCTCGTACTCGTATGCGAAGGTTTAACACAAAACGAAACGATATCGAATTGTTGTAAAACATGCAATGCACAATAGGTTTTCCTTCCGGTGAAATTCATTTTCATGTCTCATTTTTGTTGTTTTGTGTATGTACACTTTTATATGGACTCAATGGAAAGAAACTGCAAAAAAAATATTTCCTAATTTAAGATTGGCAGGAAAACTAACTATTGCGTCGATAACGGGAAAGTTAGTGGAAATAAATTATGTTTGGGTTTTGTAATATGTGACAATGTTTAAAATTAAATGTTTTATGTGTGGTAATTGAGACTGTGAATTATGTTTATGAATAAGTTGAAAAATATTGCAAGCTGTGTTTTAATTTAAGTACGTGGTTAAAGTAAACTAACTAACCAGGAGTGGCACATACTTTGATGACGTGTAATCATGACTAGATTTTTTTTATTCATTTATTATTTAACCTAATGATATATCTTAGCAGATTTTAAAAAAGGGGATTTCTAAAATATAAACGATACATATAATCAAGTGTCAATCACTCCAAAAATCCCAATTTGGAAATCCTTTGATTTTCTTGTTTTGAGTAGTATTAAAATATGCAATTTTGTGCGTAAAATTTGTGCATAACGTATTTTGGGAGAGAATATGGCATTTCTGACATGAATATCACATCACACCAGAAATTACATTCAACAACCAATTTACTCTCCTCCAAAACTTGTCCTAGAACGGCTATATCGATCTATTTAATTGAATTATGTACAAAATCTGTTGCAAGTATATTGGTCATGGAAAACCCTTAATTCAACTCAATTTTCGCAAGTTAAATATAAAAAAATATGCGTGGTTTCTGGAAATCCCAAGTTTTATTAATGAAATCACTTAATCTGGCTGTATTGGACATACTGACCAAGTTCCATGATGCCTCCATCAGCGAAAATCATCCAAAGAAAACACCTCGTTTCAACCCCATTTTCAAACGATAATATTTAAAAAAAAAAAATTATGTGTGATTTCTGGAAATTCATTATTTAAATCACATTAACAGGTTGTACTGATCGGGATCGGTACGAAAGTACAAATTATAAAATCCCGAATTATCAAAATCCTAATTTTTTAAAATCCCGATTTCGCCGAAATGGGGGGAGGGGTGAAAGAACTCGGCCATTCCTTGATTGATCTTGCTCAAACTATGACCTTGTTGAAGTTAGTCGAAAGTTGCCAGCTGAAAGTGAAAAAATCGATAATACAGATAGTGTCCTGAATCCTTCAGCCGAAAGTTAAAGAAACGATGTAAATATTAAATTGATTAAATTGATTGACGTGAGCTATTTGATCCAATGGTTCTCTTATCTTACCTTCTTAATCTTGTTAGTTTTAATAATGTTGTACACACAATGTATTTTATTTATAATAATTAAGCTGGTAATGAAATAAAATAAAAATAAAATAATTGAAATTTCATAGTCGAAAGTGACTAACCTACAAAATCAGCCGAAAACATATGTATCATAACAAGCAAAAAATAAAATTTGCAATTTAACCGATATAAACCCATTCGCTGCCAAGCCTAAATTATATTCCCATTGTAATGAAAAGAATGCCATATCTGTTTCATACAGCCGAAAGTTTCCAGAACAACGATGGTAATGCAGATAATGTCTTTGCTACCGAAGCCGAAAGATGGTAATGCTTATATCGTTTTTCCTATCCCAACCGAAATATTTTAACCGTCATCTTTACAACCAGCATACCCGGGTATGTCCATATAACGCCATACATTTAGTATTGAATGATACGTTACCGTTTCATTTTAAACTGATAAATACAGTTTGGCAAAATCTAATTTAAAACTTAATTTGTTAAGATACTAAAGATTTCAAGCTGGATAAGTCACCTAAATCCATCCTAAATCCTAAAATCTTGATCAATAAAACACGAAAACTTATCCGGGTAGGCGGTTGTAAACATAAGGGTTAAAATGTTGACAATGTAGATTGAATCGATAAAGAAGATTACTTTCAATATTCAACCGGAAAATACCGACAACACAGATTTAAAAGTGACAAATGAATCATCAATTTTCCAGAAGAAAAATGTCAATACCGAGACATCTATACAATAACCATGCAACAGTCAGGTTTAGTTGATGCCGATTTGTATATCAAGACTTTGATCCGATCTGACTGTACCAATTTGGTTAACCATGACCCTAAGTAGAATTTGATTATATGTTTGGAGTGGGTTTGATGGTTATATTGGTGAAATGTTCCACTTTCCGTTATATCAACGATAAAACTGTTCACTTTTCGAGATTTTTACAACAGATTTTACGAAAACGTAAAATAAAAGATGTAAATAGACACCAATCTGGCTAAGTTAATTCTATAGCTCATGATCATAAGAAGGTTTTGACTGTATGTTTGGGGTGGGTCTGATGATGTTATAGGAGTGAAATTTTGATTTTTCCAATGTAATGTCGATAAAATCCTTCGGTATCCCAAATCCTGCCAGATAGACACCAACCTGGCTATGCCAATTCGACGGCCCATGATCATAGGTAGATTTTGAATATAAGGTTTCGGGTGGGTCTGATGAAGTTATAGGGATGAAATTTGAATTTACCAATGTTTTATCGATAAAGATCGCTATGTTAATTGGATGCCAGTTAATCATAGGTAGATTTTGATTCTAGGTCTGGGGTGGGTCTGATAAGGTTATAATGGTGAAATGCCACATCTGTTTCATACAGCCAAAAATTGTCGTTAAAGAAGTTTAATAATTATCAAGGAAAGTCGCCCATCATTCGACATTTTGCCAGAGAGACACCAATCTCACTAGGCTGATTCGATATCCCATGACCATAGGTAGATTTTGAATGTATGTTTGGGTGGGTCTAATGAGGTTGTTGGTATGCAATTTTATTTTCCCCATGTTTTTTCGATAAAATCGTTCATTATTCGAGAGTTTGCCAAACGAACCCCCGTAACCTGATCAACCAACCCCTAACCAATAATTAAAATCTATTTATGGTCATGGACTATCGAATCGGCATAGTCAGATTTGTTCTATCTGACAAAATCTCAAATAACGGACGATTTTATCGACAGACGAAGGGGAAAATAAAAATTCCACCCCTCTTCAGACAAACCCAAAGTTATCATCAAAATCTGCCTATGGTCATGAGCTATCGAATTAATTTAGTCAGATTAGAGTGGCAAAATCTATCTGGCAATATCTTGAAAGAAATGCGATTTTACCGACAACACTTCAAACTATGGGATGTGATTTGCATTTTAACCTGAGTTTTTTGAGTTTGCCCATGCTCAATGGAACTTGGCCTTCTTTCAGAAAATCGAAATTAAATTCTTTCAGTCACTGATGCCAAATCACCATGACATGTTATACGATTGAGCAGCACGTCCAAATGATAATACTTTATTATCAAAATGAGTGTTCATTAGTACAAACGTTGCGCGCATTCCGCTAGATTTACGGTAGACGCAGTGGTTCATCAAAGTCGAATTCCCGATTCCAACCCGAGGCAGTCAATTTCTCGCCGTGCACAAGAACTCGGCCTTTCACAGACTTAGACTGAAATAATCCCATTTCCATCCAACATACCAAATCCCATTATAACCTGTTAAGAATTGATCGAGTTCCGTCCCACATGGCTAGATTCCAAAACTTTTTCCAAAAATCATTTAATAATCCTATTTCCATCCAACATACTCAATCCGATCATAATCCGTTAAGAATGGAACGAGTTCCCTCCCAGGTAGCCATATTCCAGAACTTCTTCCAAAAACCATTTAAGAATCCCATTTCCTTCCAACATACCCAATCCCATCATAATCCGTTAAGAGATGAACGAGTTCCGTCCCAGATGACCATATTCCAGAACTTCTTCCAAAAATCATTTAATAATCCCATTTCCATCCAACATACCCAATCCCATCATAGTCGATACTGTATTATTCAAACAGCGACTTGCTCCTATTATGCTTCATCGATATACAATAAACAAAGCGCTATCGCGGCTTGGTTTTTTTGGACATAAAATAAAACAAGCGCTATCGCGCTGCTTGGGGTTTTTCGTACTCATTTAGAGAAAGCGCGATCGGGTTGTTTGGTATTCTCCGACAGTGTTTTTCAATACCGTCTGGGACTCACACGGTTAAATGAACTCGCCTAATTGTTTTCTAATTTTTGAAAACAATGTTTCGATTTTACTACACATTTTTATTTAAATTCGCCTAATTGTACTGTACTTCTTGTATTTTTACATAAGAGCAACATTTAGGGAAATAACTAACCAATTCATATTTATAGGGTATACTTCCATCGACCGAATTTTGGTCAAAAAATGGAAATAAAAATTATGAGAATTACAGTTGTTTTACTTACCTACTAGATCTAAAACATTAAATCATAAAATTGTTTGATCAAATAGCGGAACATTTCAATATTTACGTTTAGTACGTATGTGAAACAAAGGTAAAACTCATAAATATGTACGTTTTTCAACCAAAATTGGGTCCCCTGACAAAATTTGTTATTTTTTTGTGGCTTCCATCATTGAAGGCGCTATCTGAAGAAGATGTAACAATCTTGGGAGTAAGCAAGGCTAGTTAGGCAACACAATTCTACAGATGGAGGAAGCATTGCGCCATTGTTACTCTGGATATCAATAACAATAAGTTGTTAAGTGGATCTTCATTAGAAACGCATAAAATAAATTAAATCGAATGCAGGTATCCGGGAGTACAAGGTAACGGGGCCAGTTCCACCAGGCACGGCGTTAGTTTCGTTATTTTGGAACTGATATGACGCAACAATAGTGGTGGGATTTGCGGACGATTTCGAATTTCAAGCGGTCATTAACTGATAAACATCGCTTTTGCAAGGATGTTTGAGTGTTGATTTCGAAATTTCGAAATAATATACTCGAATCGTACAGGTGCAACTACTTTTGCACACAAAAATGGCTGGTAGCTTTTGTAATAAATTGGAAAAATTTCAGGAAAGTTTATTTTGAAGGTAGCTCGATATAGATAAATAGTTTTTTCAATTTTTTTGTTGTTGTGTATTACTTTAATTTCTTCTTGATTCGTCCTGACAACGGTCAATTTGAATGAAGTTAAGTCATTTGTTAGGTTTTCTCTGAGCTTATCTGGAAAAAACTCGGTGGTATTAAATACGGTGACTTGGAATAGTATAAGTTCAGAAATATGAAATGACTGGATTGGGATGAATTCGGTTTGAACGGAACATATATTTGGGAAATAATTTTATTGGGAATTTGTTTGTGCCGTGAAAATATTCAATTTGATTGGCACATGGCAGTCGTTGTTCCAGAAAATCGCCATATTGAAAAACCAGCTTTTGGCTTTAACCTCTGTTTTATGTTTATAATATATGTTATTAGTCTTGTTTTTTACTCGAAATTGCAATTTTTAGTGTGCATTCGATAATGATAGTTAAAATCCACTACACTATGGTGAAACATTTATGAATAAAACAATTAATCATAATTTTTTAAAATGTAAATTATTTATTCATTTCAAATCACCTTTCCTGATATCTCCAGGCAGAACGGTTTCCAATTCAGAACATTTTTACGCAAACAAATTTATTTTTTTTAAACAAAATAATTATTATTTTTTCAAATTTTAATTTTTATAAATAAATACAATAAATAAGTTTTAAAATGTTGTCAAAATTTGTTTGGTTTTTTTTGAAAGTGTGCGCGGATTAAACAAGATTATGGCTCGTTAGAAATTTACGGTATTGTTAAGAAGTAGATTTTAACATAATTTGTTGATCTTTTAAATTTTTATTTCATCTGTGTTTTTTTTCTCTCTCTCTTTCTCTGATAGATGTTGTTGATTTCTCTCGTTTTTTGATGTTGATTAAGTTGTAGATTGTTAAAAATTTGTTCGATCGATTTATTTTAAGTTTTAAGCATTTTGTTTGTTCGTTTCATTTAAATTACAAATAGTAAAGATGGCCTAGAAAAGATTTATTTTTATAAATATTCGAGGATTAATAAAATTATGGTGATTTCAAAAAATATTTTATTTTAGGTATGGTTTTGCCCAACTTTATATTGTTTGTGTGTAAAAATTCTGTTGGTTTTGTTTTTTAGCAGAATTTATTTTCAAAAATACAAAATATTTAAAATAAATTGTTCTTACCAATTTCAAAATTCAAAAATGTTATTTTGTGCGGTAAGACAAAAAAAAATTGTGCGTAGTTCAAAATAATTTACTTTTGGACTTGGCTGTTTTCAGCATTACCACCTTGTTTTGGTTAATTATTTTTAAATTTATTAATGTTTTATATTTAATTTTAATTTGTTGTATCTTAAATAAAAATATTCTAAATGGTTATAACTTACTAATTGGTCTCAATGGGTGCTTATGCCATAAGTATCCCCGTTTAATGGGCGACAAATACGAATCTCTCAAGTATGATGGAGATGGGTAGTTTGATCTCCAGTATGGGTCATATGGTCTCAATTCTGGAATCCTCCACCACCATGGGTCTCTAGATACAGCCGAAATTGGTAAGTATGGGCTTGGATTTAAGAAATCGTTGATTGCGGTTCTGTTGCGGTGAATTGGTAATCCTAAAATTGTTGATGGAAAACCTTCCTTTAAAACTTATACTACATTTACAATTTTGAATGTATTCGATGTAAGCATAAATATTGGTAAGAAAAATGTCATAATATCTTCCTACTTTAAAATATATCAAAAAACGTATAACTCACATCCAATAACTTTTGGGAAATTATTTACATATTTACCAAAATATACTTGGATCGTCCAATTTCACAAAAAACAAAATTCAAAATATTTAAAAACACGAACATCGAAGGCATTTTGTAATGCAACAAAAGGTCTAGTGTACAAGTATTTTTTTGTTTCGCTTTATAAGAGGCACTGTTTTCTACTGTTTCCTTGTCTCAAATTACAAAAATATATATAAATTAAAAATTAAAAAATAGTTAGCAAATTTGGGGATTTTATAAAAATAAATAAAAGAACGTTTATAGAACTGGGTTGGCCATGCTGAATCAACAAAAAAATATTTAACAAAAAAAAATCGCTTAACAAAAAAAAAAAATTATTTGTTTTGATTTCTTTACCCTCTTTATCGAACGCAACCTCAGATTCACGTGGTGGCCAACGTTCAGCTTTAACGGGTGTTGGTGATTTTGTTGACGTAAATAAATTGGGGAACTCACGTGTTAATAAATCGTCCAATAATGGTCCAACGGATGATCCACGCAAATGACGTGAGAATGGTGGTACACTGTATTCACGGAATGGCGATGGGCTACTTGCTCGTAATGGTGGTACACTGCCGGCCCTATATATTGGTACACTTCCGGCTCTAAATGGTGGTACACTGCCAGCTCTTCCCGCATCTATAATTGGGTTTCGATTCGATTTTTACGATTTACGTTTTAAAAATATTTTTTTTTAAATAATTCTTGTTTAATTTTTTTTTTTAATGAACGCCACAAATTTATTATGAAAGAGTACACATAAATGTTATGCGAGATGGCGTCATATATTTTAAAAAAATAATCGATTGATCATAATGAATTATGAAAAAATTCAGTAATTTACAGATCCCAATCACTATGATGATAATGATGATGATGATGATATTGATGAATTTGGTTTGAAATTCTCCCCAATATACAACAAAAATAAAAATCAGAATGGGCAAAAATTGTTGTCGATAATTTTAGTACAAAAAAAGATATGTGTATGATAGAGTTGTGATTAATATTTTTCAACTACTGATCAATCGAAATTATATTTTTAATGTTATTAGTTCAATTTATTGTGTCTCGATTCGTTTCGGTTTTAATTAATTTTTGATTAATTAGCCATTAATTTAATTCAATTCACAATTTTTAGTACACTGCATTTAGTCGAGACACATTTAAGATTTGAAGATCTACTACTAATCACAACTCGATCGTTTATTTTTTATTGTTTAAATATACTAACGCTGTTAGTGAATTATATTGCGCATGTGTCGAATTGGTTTAGTATTAGTTACAAAAAATAGGTTTTGTTTTTTGTAGTTTTAATAAACTTTGATAATATATTTTAAGTTTTTTTTTATGTTTGATTGTTTTTTTTTCATCTAGAGATATAATTTTGATGTTGGTAATTTGTTTTATGTAATGTACGCATCATATGACTACAATAGTAATAATAATAGTAATAATAATATTATAATATAAATTACAATTAAAAATATTAATAATAATAATAATTATAAACTTATTAAAAAAATTACATCTTTTTATAAATTGATTTATTTTGTTGTTTATATATTCATTTTAGTCGAGACACAACTTGCTTTTAGATCGTGAATTGAATAATTAATTATTATTATTTTATTTTATCGTATAAATATTAAATAGATTATTTAAAAGTAATATTATTTTTTTATTTATATATGAAGAAGTTATTATTTTTTTGGTATATTAGATATAGAGTTGTTCAAAATTAATTATTATTAAAATATTATAATTATTAAGCCCAAAATAATTATAAATATTAATTAAATTAACAAAAATAAGCCGCATTTTATTTATTATTAAATAGTAGTTTTTATTTATATTAATATAGATGTTGGTTTGTTTTCAATAGAATCGAGACACACATAAATTTGGCACGGTCTTCTTCATATTTTTTTTTTGTAAATTAAATTGTTAAAAAAATCAACTCACTAATTAATAATTTAACTGTTTATCAATTCAATTTAAGTAAATGATAGTTTAATGTATATAGATCAGAAATGATTGAAAAATAAAATTGATGTTAAATTAAAAAATAATAAGAGACGCCAGTTTTTTAAAATTTTTCTTAAAATTAAAATTATTTATTTTTTAAATTATTTATTTTATTTTTGATGTGAATTTTTATTTTGGTTAATTTAATCCTTACCAGCATAGCTGGGTTTATTATCTGGCTCATATTCAAGAGGAAGAAGTGTCGACGATGGCTTGTCTTTCAAGTAAAGTCCAAAACGTGATGGATATCTAAATTTTTAAATTATCATTGTTAACAATGCTGTGACTGTAATTTTAAGGTTATGTACACAAAACAAAAATTACCTCTTTTCAATATCAGCCATGCGGTCCAAATGTTCATTCCATGCCCTCTCTGGATCGTAAGATTTATAAGTTGATGCTAAAATATTAACATGTAATATTTATTGTATAAATTGTTTTTTATTTAAATAGTATTTTAAAAACATGATATATTAAGATTTAGTACAGAAATGTTATTTAGTGTGATGACTCGAAAAAACCGTTATTACTAAAAAAAATCACAAAATCAAACGACACATAAAATCGCTTACCTCTGAACAAACCCTAGATAGCACAAAGTAGCATCGACAGCAAAAAAACATGAGAAAGCAATAAGTGCGCGCTTTTTAACAAATCGGGCTTTTTAAAAGTTTGTATAAATAAAACAAAGCGTTCATTGCTATCTATTCCCTGGCAATTTAGATTTAGTAAAGCAATGTTCCTAATTAAATCATTTTCAACCACACCCCTTATTAAACGTATTGCAATAATTAAGTAAAATTAGTAAAAAATTGGCAGAGAATAAATTTTCAGGTGAAACGCTATAATAAATTAAATATTTTTATTTATTTCATTTTATTAAGTATTAAATAAATATCTTCTATTTAAATATATTGTTTAAATATAACAATTTTTTAATTTAAAATAATAAATATATTTTTAAGCACAAATTAAACTATAAAAATTAAAAATTTATTAAAATAGTAAGAAAGACAAAATTAATAGCTTTTTAACATATTAATTAATATTTATTTATGTGGCTGAAAATGTGTTTAAAATTCTATAGTTTTTGAGTTTTAAACAAAAATTTAATATTTGTTTGTGGTGTTGAAATATTCATAATAATCTTTTTATTTTGCTGGAGAGTATAGAAAGAAAAATTAAATAAAAACAAATAGTTTCTTAAATTGTTTAACAATTTGGAGATTTTTTTTTTAAAAAGTGGGGTCACGATTCCCTGAAAAAATGTGTTTACGATTTACTGTATTGTAACTGTACACAAATGAGTGCTAAAAACGATCAAAATGGTCGATAAAGCGTATATACAAGATCTACATGCGAATGAGAATACTGCTACTGTATTTTCTATAATAAACCTACATGGTACAGCTACTCTTATTTCAAATCTCATAAAAAGGAAATATCGAAAATTTTCTAAATACAAAATTTGTTTTAAAATTAAATATTCAAAAAATGTATTACATTGCCAATCCGCCCACACACTTAAATTCTAAAAATGAAAAAAAAAATCCACGATTTTCTTTTGTTTAATTCGTTAATTTTGCAGACGATCTTTTTACGACAAAAAAAAACATCAACCAAATTATTATAAAAAGCTCAAAAAGCAAAAAAAAAAATATTAAATATTATTTCTGCAAATTTAACGCTCTTAATAAAAATCACAAAAAATTTTATTAAAATGATGTCAAGGAATCATAAAATTAAGAAAATTTATCATTGATGTAATAATTTTTTTTTTAAATGTATGAAACAGTTACAAAGAGTGTGCATGTGTGTAAATTGTGAAAATAATGAAAAGACAAACGATATAGTAGTCGTAATGATGATTTTAATGATAAGTATAGAAGAGAGTTGACTGAATTGATGAATACTTACTCGGTCTGCTACGTTCATAGATTGGACGTGGTGAATAACCGTAGGTATCACGATGAACTGGATCGTAACGGTAACCAGCACCAGTTATTCTTTCAGCTGGTGATGCATGATCGTTATAGATACTTCTGAACGATGGTGTGAATTCAGGCACTGAGCTCAAAGGTCTATATGATCGACTTCTTGGTGAGTCTTGAGCACGAATATCTTCTGATCCTGTTTTATAAACACAAGATACACACAATTTTTATTTTATTTTAGTACTATCAAAAAAATTTTTTTTTAATAATTAA
This sequence comes from Nephrotoma flavescens, assembly GCA_932526605.1. Lineage (NCBI taxonomy): Eukaryota > Metazoa > Arthropoda > Insecta > Diptera > Tipulidae > Nephrotoma > Nephrotoma flavescens. The sequence continues at coordinate 125,482,960 of OW052221.1, read as the reverse complement.
CCTTTAAGGGATCTAATATATGATTGCCAAAACTGAGCTTTTTTGCTTGGGCTTTCATTTCTACCAATCATTTCTAAGTGGTTCTTAAACATTTTGGCGGCTTTTTTGTTTTACGTGTCTCGTTCGCTGGAAATATGTATATATATAGGTTCAAGCTTGTATATCCCTTTTTCAAAATTTTAAATAAAAATAATAATAAAAAAAATAATAATTAAATTAATTAAATATTCTATTTTTAAACATTTTTAAATTGAGCGCACAGAACAAATTCACTTAAATATTTTAAATAAAATCACTATAAAATATTAACACTTATGTAAAAAAAAAAAAAAAGTAATAATTGAGAACCTTACATAATATAAATAAAACTATTCTAGTCGAAAGATATGTCTGAACTAAAATAATTCGTGTGATTTATAAAAAAAATTAAAGTAAAATACGCAATTTGGACACCAACGCTCAATTCTATTTTTATATAGGCGAAAAAAAAATAAATATATTATTTCACCGTCATGAAAATTCGGAAAATTAAAGAAAATGTTTAGTTTACTTTTTATCTTGTTTTTTTTTAAATTAGCTCATAAAAAAATTAATTAATATGGAATTTAAAAATAATTATAAATGACCATGAACTGAAAAAATATTGCTAATTATTAAATAATTGCTAATTAAAATATTTAGTTTAATTTTTAAAAAAAATCGTGTATCCCTTGATTGATTTTTAGGTTCATTTCGTTTTGGCAACTTATAAATTTGTGTAGGCATCATGCTCGCCCCATTATCAAATTTCATAAATATTTCACTTAATATTTTATTTTATATATAATTTTTTTAACAAGTGTCACTTTATAAATAAATATATGTAAAACACTATTTTCATATAGTTCACTATTATTTTTATTTTTAAACTATTCACCGTTACATAACTATTTAATTATTATTATTATTTCACTTAATACAAAATTATATATTTATAATTCTCACAAAAATTTATAAAATACAGAAACTAAGTAATATTAATAATTATAATAAATAATATTTCCAACTATTTTCTTACCAAAAAAAAAAAAATAAGATTTTAAAAACTTAAAATAAAATTATTAAAACACAAAAAAATAAATATGAATATTTATTTTTTTGCTGATTTATTTCGATTGGATGATAACCGAACAAATTATACCAAGCTACTGTCGATTGGATTTGTTCGAAACACAGATTTTAATTAGAAATTCTTATTTTTAATTTTTATTTTTGTGTTGTTGTTGTTGATTTTCTTGAAGATAAAAATAAATAATGTTTATATCTGTATTTCAGTTTCTAAAAAAAAAAAAATAATGTTAAGATTTTCATTTCATTTTCATCTCATCTCGATTTTCGTGTGTCGTTTTCTCTGTAATGTAAATCTATTAACGTATATACGAGTACTAGTACTATGTGGAATAGAATATTACATATTTGTAACCTAAATTATTTATAAACTTATAATAATAGTTTACGGCTCTAATTATAATAATTATAATTTTGATGGAATGAAATAAATTGGAATTTTGACAAGCATTGAACTTAATAAAATGCAGAAAACATTACTCGGTGGTGAAAATATATGAGGTGTGAAATATGTTAATTTCTCGGTTGCTCGATATTCAGTTTTAATGTCAAGTTTGATTCGTGGAAGAAAATGAAAATTAGCAGCTCTTATGAAACAAATAAATCAGTATGTCGTAATTAAACTTTCAGTGATTCTTTTGTATGCCGCCGATGTTATGAACATCACACTTGATGACTAGATTGAAATTGTTTAAAATTTGTTTGTTGATGATGGCAAACAAAACTGCAAAAATATTTTCAAGTGATAAAAAGAAATTTTAGCCAACTATTTATTTCATGTTCACTGTTGGGGATTTACAATGTAAAAAAATTTGTAAATAATGTATTGTGTAACTTTAAAAAAAAATGTAAAAAGTGTCAAAATTCTGAAAAAGAACTGAAAATAATTGGTACAACTTTGATTCAAATATTGTTTATAATGTTAATACCACAGTTGGGCATTTTACATTTAAAAGCGTTTAAACATTTTATATGTTAAACGTAAATTACAAAAAAAAATTTATATTTTACAAAAAATTTGTAAAATATACTTAAAAAACGTTGAGAGTTTTCTAAAATAAAAATAAAAATAATGAATGTTTAAAACAAATATGTGCGTATAATTATAATTAAAATCATAAATTACGATCAAAAAGTTTAATTAAATGGTCAAAAATATTGTCAACCGAAACCGAACAATTATTTAACCAAAAAAATAATATTACATTTAATTTAACTTAAATTCAACTGTAAAATTTAAAAATTACAAATATTTTCCAGTTTGTACGAATATGCAAAATTGCGCACGATTTCGAAACAGATTACGATGGACATAAATTTGAAATGAGCCCCATTCTCACATTTGGGTTACAATATGAAATTTTTCTCGGGAGTTTGTTTGTTCAAGGGATTGAATGATGTACTTAGAAATCGCTTGATTACAAATAAATCCGGGCGTTATTAGATTACTTTCATCTGCTTTGCATTCGATTTACTCGAAACTGAATCCTAATTAATAATGCAGATGTTCGTATTAAGCTGCCGCAAATGCAGATCTTATCTTCGGATTTTGGTGAAATGGAAGCGTGTCTCATCCACATAACCGCGTATCAGCTTGATTTGGATCAAAAGGAAAAACAATGATAGGTGCATTTAATGGAGTCGTATCAGCTTAAGTGAACTAATATAACGATAAACCAAGAACGTTAAAATTCTTCATCAAAAAACAAAAAGAAATCCCATACAAAACCGAACACGTTTTATTTTAATCAAACTCATTATGTTCAATAAAATAAATTAAACTTTAAATGGGAATGACTTTTAATTATAAATTATTCAGGCATATTTTGTCTAGCCACTTTGTGGCTACTTTGATTTGATTTTATCGAATGATGTGATGGGGCCGATTTGATAAATTAGAATTGCTTGCTTGTTTAATTCAATCGCCTGAGCGGGGATGTTCTAACAGCACCCTTTTCGATATAAACATCAAAAAATTCTTTCAAAAGAATTCCATTTGACACAAAACAGATGCACAAATGATTGTGGTTGATGCGTATATTGGTCTATTTTCAGTACTCTAGAATTAAATACACAACCGTAGGAAATTCTTCCATTTAGTGTCAATCTGTATGACAACGACTTTGATAATCGACACTTACTTATCGACAAACCTAAAAGTATAAATATAAAATTCGTAAATACGAAAAGAATTAAGCCGCTTTTATGGTTGCTGATTTTCTTTCGTTCGTTCTGATTATTTTTTTGTCCAATGATTTTCCTCAAAAATGATGATGTTAGCAATATGATTGGACTAAAAAATAATCAGAACGAACGAAAGAAAATCAGCAACCATAAAAGCGGCTTTATTTGCAAAAATAGAATATAGATGATAAATGTAAAAAGAATCAAATTTCGTATGCTACGCAGTAATTCGCTAGTAGTGCAACTACATGGTATTGCTTTATATATATAGACAATTTGTTCCAATGCAAGTAAAACAATTTCAGTCGTCGCGACAGAAGGCTGATTTTTACAAATCAGTAATCTCATTCGTTCGAAACTAATTGTTGTAATTCTTACACATTTTCCATCTATAAATCAAAATTCAAATTTATTGTTAGCTTACCAAAAAATGAATGGTTGAAATCAATTGACGTGGGCGAGTAAGATGAAATTAGTAAAAATGCAATTGTTTGCTCGGTACGTTTTGAAAAGCACTATTTCACAAAAGAGAAAGAAAAAAGATCGAGATTAAAAAATCGGCCATTCCCACCTAGTACATTGATAATCAAAATAATCTTGAAAATACATGCCCCAATATTATTCAAACCACAATCCCTTATCATACTGAAGAAAACATAGTTGGATGCTCCGAGTCCGAACACTCATATTCTAAATCTGTCCCTCAAGAAGTTTGCCTTGCTTCTATAGATGACTTTGACGATACAAATGGGGTTATTTCAAAGTTTCTGATTTGTTTAATTGTGAAGAGAATTTGAATAATGATAATATATCCGATTTAAACAAAAATGATACTACCATTCGTAGCAGTACTAGTTCTTCTTTTGTTAGTAAAATTATAAAACCATCCTATTCACATGAACAATTTAATAAATAAAATAACGTTAAAACAAGCAATGATCTCATCAGATACTGATCTTGATGCGAGTCCAAGAACCAAATTTCGAAAACGAAAACTACAAATTTTATGGAATAGATACAAGAAACTGGAAAAAAATATGAACCTACGGCAAAAAATAGTAGACAAAGAAGAAAAATTATTAATTTGGGTCACCTGATAAATGAACTTGAGGAGAGAAAAATCTTCGCAGTGTTTGAAGGATGTAGTGGAACAATAAAATTTATTAGGGTTTCAATAATTCATTTGATATTTAAACAGTAAAAAATTTCAAGATTATGGTTTAAAAAAACAAAAATCCCAAAGAAATTTTAATTTGGTTCAAAATTACATTACATTTTCAATTGAATATTTATCTAAATTTAAGTTTCTATCCAATGGTATAAAAGTTATTGATTCTAAAAGCAAAACGGGATTTATTGGAATAATATGTTGCCTTTCTAACATCCAGGTTCTTCATGATACTTATTTAAACACACCTGTAGAAATATATTTCATTCTATAAATTAAGTCAAGACCACATTGAACTATTTTATTCAGTTGGTCACTCAAGATTAGGAAGAAATTCGAATCCGACTCTAAAACAGTTCATCACTTGATAGAAGCGTATTTTAACACACGTTCAATTAAGTGACGCTTCGTTAGGCAATTGTATTCCTCAAACAGAAGTTTCTATTTTGAATGTTCCCAATGTAGTGTTCCCAATAGTCTTATTTATTCTGCAAATAACTGACTTGTAATGTTTGAAGCCTCATCAGATGATATTTCAATTGGTCAAGAAATTTCTAAAGTAGACCAACCTAATATGTATGACGACGATTTTTTTTGGGTACCCAATTATAATAAGTGAATTTTAAATTAATGTTATTGAATACATAGGGGGATTTATAGTCAGATATTTATTTAGAAAATTGAATTGTTTGGACTGCTGTAAATTAATACAACAATGTAATTCTTATAAATGGCTAATCAATTTAAATAATTAGGGGTGGTCTTTTAACTCCTTCGCCGTCAGTATTAAAAATTTGTAAATACTCCGAAGCAGTATTAAAACGGGAATTGGCTATTGAGGACTACAAAAACGCAACTACAATCTAATTCAAATTTGTATAATTTGTTTTGTTTCGTAAAATAAAAAAAATAAAATAGATATTATAAAAATGAACCAAACCGAAGAATCAAAAATACATTTAAAAAATTTAAGTCAAAAGTTGTTGCTTTTAGATTCAAACACAGAGCTAAGCGGGATTTGCGATAGCAACACAGCTATAGCCACTCCCAAGAACACAATAATTTATTAGCTCATTCTATCATAGCACAGTACTACGACATCCGGTTAAATTATTTTTGTAACCAAAGGTCCTGTACATTAACAAAAGAAACCACTTTGTTTCTCTTTTAAATTTTAAAGGCATGTGAAATAAATAAGCGTAATTGTTTTGTAATTACTATTTATTATCTACATAATATTATATATAAATAAATGTATCAATTAATGTACTTTATATTATAGGAATAAAAATGTAATAAAATTTAAATGATTTTTTAATTTTAACTTCTAGCTTCATTTTATTCGGTCGAAAAAAACTCCTAAATACGGCTCTCTTGATTTATTCGCTTTCTCTTTTATCCTCCGAATTTGTTACACTTCACAGTGGCTTACACTCATTCTATATAATTTAATTCTATGAACAAAAATATTTGTTCATGCGGTGTACAAAATAGGAAAAATAAGACAAACTCCATGACCACATTATAGAAAAAACAAAAGGGAAACCGAACGCATAGACTCGTGCCATACAAGGCTTCAAAAAGCCGGCTTCATTTTCGTCTCTTTCCCCTTTTACCTATAAAATCGATGTTCCATCGAATAAATTCGATGTGAAGCCGAACTACCACAAATAGGAATGAAAATAAAAAAATTTAAAGCCATTTTTGAGATGTAGATTTTTGTTTAAACTTTATTTTCGAGAGAAACAATACAAAAAAATTTGGTGTTTTATTATAAAATAAAAGATTAAATCGGCAATAAAAAATCTATTACGACTTAGTTTAAGCTGAAGCCTTGTTTGGAACGGACCATACAAATTGTATGTTTATACATATCGTCGTTAACACAGCAATAGAGTCTACGTTTTCACTTTTTTACAAGAATCGAAAAAACTTTTTGATTTCACTCTAGCTTATATGAAAATAAAATTACAAAATTCTAAATTTGACAAGCTTCAAACCTATTTGGGTGGAACTGAAACTAGGGAACAAGTCGAGCAGTGGCGATCTTAAGGGTAATCCGGTAATGTAAAACCTATTGCAGCGTTACCGACGATATGCTTCGACCAACGAAAAGTGCGTTTCTCAAGGCCAAATTTTAGTACTCTTATAATAAATAAATAAATTCCATGCAATTAAAGAAAAAAGAATTTCTCCGTTTGTGAAACTATTCAATAACTATAAACACTTGATTAATACTAATATATCACTATCGCACTGTGCTACAAAATGAAATAAATAAACCAAATAAAACCAAAAATTTAATAATTTTAATTATTATTATTTATTTCATTCTGCGCATTTTGTTTTCGACTGTTCCCGTCGACGGTCAAATATGCACTCCGAAAATTTACGGAAAAACTATTAAAACATGCGATTTTACCGGAAATGTCGAGTTTTGATCTAAAAACCAAACTAACTAAAACTAAACAATTTCACCAAAATTTCGGATCTCTATAGTACAGGAGGATTGACTATTCGGAATCAAACTTCATACTAAAACTTTTTCAATAAATTGGGAGATCCATGTCTAGCGAACAAGGTTCATCTTGACGGTTTTCTGAAATTTAAGCATTTGTTCATACAATGATTTTTCATTACACAAGACAACATTCAGAAAAAAAGTCAGATATTTGACAAAACATACTACTCTAATTTTTTAATTAAACTGTTTTTTAATTTTTAAATTATATGTCAACAATAATGTTTCGAAACTCAACCGATCGAGAAGTGATGTTATTATAAGTACAGAAAAGGACATGAAATGGGTTAGCTCCTGCATGCAGTCAATGCCACCCGGGTTTCATACATTTCTGTTTCGCACCACTTGTGGCATTAGTTCCCACAGCTCAGTCTTTTACAGTGAAATATCGTGTGTGTTGAGGTGCTGAGATATCAGTCTTGGTCCCCGCAGTATAAAGCAGGCATTCCGTGGGTGAGTCAATGGTGGTTGTGAAATTTTAGGGTTCCTAAGCAATATATCAGGTTTTTTTTTGTACCCATAAGAGAAAACGGCCTCGTGGCCCTGAATTAATTTCACTTGTAGTTATCAACACTGAACGCACGCTCACTACCAAAAGAATCAAAATGAAAATTGTGATTAAAACTTCTTTATTTTAATCTTTTTCGTGCGCGACAAATATTTTATTTTATTTCGTGAAGATATTTGCTTCAATGTCATGCAGGTAAGAAAATTTTGAATGTCATTGGGATATGTTGTACAGTGTGTAGTACAGTATGTACAGTGTACAACCTAATCTTATACTGATTAAAACTAATTGTGACTAAGTATTTATAATGTTGAACGAATTATTATTATTATTTTCTTAAATAATAATTACTACGAAAAAACAACGTGTCCTAAATTTATCAAATTTAGATAGTACATGCTAACTGGCACCACTGATCTTTTCTTGTTGAAGATTTCGAACATCTGCCAAGATTTCGTCTAGCTCTTTATCCTCTTTGTCGGGTATTTGAGACGCTGCTAGGGTTTGGTTAAAACTTAGCAAGAGGTGTACGTTAGGCTCTGATGAGTAGGTTTTCTGACTCATCAATAAGTAATCCTTCCCCATTACTTGAAGTCAGGGCTTAAGGTTATTATTATTTTCTCCTATTTGGTAGTGCGGCTCACGATTCTGTCACATATGACAATAACTGTTTCTGATTGAGCCAGGGGCATGATCCATTTATTGATTTGGCTCAAGGGGCAAATGCTATTTATTTTCAAATTGTCGTGCAGGTCTGAGTTGTTCCCCAACTCGGGATTCCTCGAACTTCGAATTTTGCAATTGGTAGTACCATTTCTGCTGTAGAGTATTAATTTGATTGCTGAAGTATGTTTTAGTGAAACCATCTGATCTTTGTGAGTGCTTAGGTCCAGATATCTTTGAAGACCTAATACTCCTCTTAATAGAGGGCTTGATAATCCTCTTAAACAGTTAGTAGTAACCGCAGTTCAAGAATTAGATGCTGAATTATCAATCTAGCTGTAAACCTGAACTTCCTATAGGTTTGCACCCGGGTTGTTGATAATTGGGAAGGAGTATTTGATTTGGTGTTCATAGTTCTAATTTCATCAGCTATTCTCATAACGGCGATGGCGTGTTTAATCTGGTGTTAATGCGACCCTGATGTTGGTCAACCATTACATCGCTAACTGCTTCTTGCATCTTTCCAAAAATTTAAAAATGGCATTCTGAGTGGACACCTTGTCTATAAACTCGGCATGTTTAGCCAACGAGTTTTTCTCCTCGTGTAACTGGTGTTATTGTGCTCTTGTTTATTCCTGCTGTGAGTTTGTTGCCAAATGAGACCTCATTCGAGCCCCTGCTGTAAGTCTTTAATGGTTGTTTCATATCGTTCCCAGTTGAATGTTGGTCGGTACATTTTGTACCGTTTGAATTGTTGGTACATTTTTGTCCTGATTCCCGTCCATTACTAATCTCAAAGATTCAATCATTATATTATCATGCGGCCAGTCTTTGGGTGGGAAGGGTAGGCCCGAAAATAATATTAGTACGTACAAATTCGAATTAATAGTACCTGCCTTCTCTCTCACGCCAGTACTTGGTGAGATCGTAATACTAAAATAACTTCTACCCCTCCTGGATAAAACGGGCATCACCTATAGCTCTTCCATATGTATATTGTTCTTAAACTGCATATATTCTATTTTTCTTTCTATGATTAATACACCCAAATACACCAGAAACGCTATCGTCGGTCCATGCATCCTCTTCTTAGCTTTTCAGCTGTACTGCGTAGATTCCTGTTTAGTAGATGGTCTAACCCTTTCGAGTTCAAGAAAAAGAAAAATTTAATTTGGTTTCATTGAAATTTACATACACAATTGTGTATATGGGCCGAAAATTGTTCGCGATGTACTCTATGTATAAGAGGTTTAATGTATTCTATGTATAAATTCTTTATAAAAAGAAAATACTGATCAAAAATGATTCTAAACTTCACCTAATTCAATTTTAATAAACTACGTCTATACAACATTAAACTGTAACACAACTTTTAATTTTAACACAAATAACACTTCTAATAAAAAAAACAAAATATACAGAACCACAGTTTTCTCTGAACCCCGTCAGGGGACCACATACATATTTCCACCGCTTCGGTCAAACAAGGAAGGGAAAGGGAACTGTTTTAATTGGGCAATGGGTGACGTTACTACTTATGAGTGATACTCACTGCTATTTCGAGATGGATGATCAAAATTATTAGAGTACTTACTTGATCATGGCAGTGGTCTTACTCTTGCTCCACGTTCTAGATTTCTATCCTACTTTGTGAGACATTAGATTGTGGGGTTGTCAAGCCTTAAAGTTTAATTAGAATAATTTTGATCTCGAAACCAGATTATTATTTTACCGACTTGGAGATCAATACCCGTCCACAATTAGAGCACAAGCTTGAACTGTCAGTGAACAACCACCGAAAATTGAATTTTAACTGATGTATTGACCGTCATCTGAAGTAGCGACTTATTTAAATGCCGGCATTTAGCCGACAACAGTGATGCCAGTATTTAAATAAATTACTAAATTTGTCTTAAGCGCGCGCCACTTAGAAAGTGAGTTGGCGTAAATAATTAAATTAATTGTGGAACAGGTATAGTACTGCTTCAGTTTGGACGCCGAGAAAAGGAGAGAATGAAAGAGAAAATGGACCCGTCATCTTGAATTCATTTAAGTTTTCGTTATTTATTTTTTCTCTTTAGGCTAGTTAGTAAGTTAATTGAAGTTAATTGGAGAAGAGCACTTCCAGCAGGAAGGAAGGGAGATTTTACTCGTAGAAGGGTATTACTCCTGCATACTTACCAAAACACTCTAGCGTTCACCATACCATCAAAAGAGCCCAAAATACATAATATATACATTCAGCAATCTTAGTACAACAACAATAATGTTTTTTATTTTTTCACTGAGCCTTTGTGACATAGAAAACCTTTACATTTATCGTACACATATGGAAGCAGAAGTTTTCAAATTACACATAAACATATTTACGTTCATTCAACGGAAGTTCATAGATAATTCTAGCATGAATTAACTGAACAATGCTAAGGAAAATCTAACGAGTTGGCATGCCGTTTACATTATTTAAATATAGGAGAAGATATTTCCTTTGACGTCATGAAGGTAATAAAATTATGATTGTGATGGAGATAGTTTGGCGGAAACGTGATCGTGTACAAATCGAATGTACAAATCATATGGAACAACGAACGCGGCTTAGAACGAACGGGAACTTGATAACCCGGTTCGGCAAAACGATCGCCTTAATTACCTAAACCAAACGAACATCGAGATACCAGGAGTGTGCTGATACCATGTCAATTTCTGCGACCAACACAAACAAAACGCATCATTACCCTCAATCAATCAGACAAAACCGATTAAATCATACAGTCACATCAGCGACAAACGAGTTACACTAAAAGCAGATTTTTTCTGTTCGACACACTATGGAGCCAACTTTTTAATGTTCCCTGTCAGAACGTCTGACGACACAATATCAACCGCCAATGGCACGAAAATCAATATCTGTGGCACGAAATTGCTACTGATTAACTTCGGGTTATCCATAAAACATTCCGAGGTTCATCATATCGTAACGACAAGTCATTTGCCCGCATATATCAACCGCGAATACTAGCTCCCAATCGACCAAAGCCGCATACCCCGAATTTAAACATATGGTGCCCCTCCACATCCAAACTTAAGTGCTTGTTCGTCCAATTTAGTTCATTGCTGGTCAAATCTTGCACAAGTTGGCATTTTTCACTAACCGTGTTTGATGGAACTTGTTAGGCTTGAATTTTCTTCATTTGCTTTACAACACCATATCGTTACGTCTCCTATAGCCGTGAATATTTGTAATGCGTACGCCAATGCTTTAACCTTAAACCAATACAAAAAAATAACGTAGAGCGAGCGTTCGTTTCTCGATATAAAAAAAAAATTACAAGGCCAAATAATAAACTTGAAGGACATTAAATTTAGCAACGAAACATTAAATCTCACCACAGTTATATTTTTAGTTTTTCCAATTGATATCATCGCACATGAAAAATCCGATTTTTTATTATACAGTCGATGATTGGCGAACTACTGATTTCGCGCACTGTCTTGTGCTTTTTCATATCCAAGACCTGTAGAGAGTAGGTTTGTTGTATTGACGTTGATTTGTTTGTCGTTTCATCTACAACGGATTTATGAAATCAGAAATTAAAATTTATTATTTGTATTTTTCATTTTTTGTGACGTGTCATCCAAAACGGATACACAAAATGCTACAAGTAAGATTTAGCACTTTTTTGAATGACGTAACCTAAAAATTGACGAAAAACAAAAGAATTTTAATTAATTAAATATTTATGTATCGTGTATGCGTACGTGCGTATGTCTGTATTTGTAGAGCAAAAAATTAATTTTTCCAAGTGCAAACACAAATTAAATTTTTCGGTACAAATGCCTTTATAATTAGACATAATTCTATTTATAGATGGAAAAATGTTAAAATAAATAATTTAGTTTTCAGATTTTGGTATATGGACTGTAGTTCAACTTTTTTAAAAGATTGATCGATACTCGAAAGAGTAAGAGTTCTGAAAACTTAATGAATGGTTCAGAAGTCGTTCAGTGCAGACTAATAAATCTTTGACGTCATAAATTAATTAAAACTATAAATTAAACGATGCAATAATGAATCGGAAATTTTAAAATTAAATAATTTTCTTCTGGTTTTCTTTGTGTAAACAAAATTTAATGTGCGCGCAATTCTTAGTTTTTCCGTTAATAAATATTAGAATTTAGCTGCTATAGGATGATTTAATACTATTGATGATGAATATAAATATTTGATTCGCGACCGGATCAGTGATCACGCCTGTATATTAAAAGCAAGCGATTTTTCTAGACATTCACTGAAATATTAATATTGTTTGAAATTACACGTTATAACACTTTCTATTTTGTATTTATATAAACAGACCAAATATATTTTTAAAGAATTCTTTAAATGCAGTTCCATATTGTAAACAAAATTTCCATTAGAATAAACCAGAGCTTATTTTATTTAAAACATTACTGTATAAACATTTTCAGATTATTGAATTAACACACAACTCACTGAATTCCGTGCTCAGTTGTTGTTGCCATCAATGTCAATAGTGAAAACATTTTGCTATTTCGAGGCTTGTGCAAAACGTAGTAGAATTATGTTTTTGGAAAATGATAAATTGTGTGACAGCAAAACAACACCAAGTCACCCTTTTCTTTTAAGAAAAATTAATATTGTCTTGCCTTTTGGTTTGAATTAATTAAATCGCGTAGGTGTTTTATTTCAATTTATTCAAAATTAATTTAATTCTTGACTACATAAAGTTTTAAAGCAAACCATATTTTAAATATAGCAATCCTATGTTTCTATGGACGGATTGCTAATTGTAAAACAATATGAGGAGCGGAAAATGTCACATTTCAAAATCCTGGAAATCAAACATTTTGGATTTCAAAATCTCGAATAATATGATAAAATCTCGCCAGTTTGGGTTAAACTCAGTGTTTACAATGTGGTTCTGAAATAAGGCAAAATTGAAATGCAAGTTACCAATTTTTCAGCTTATTAGAGTAGACCCAGTTTGCATAATGAAAAATGTATTCCATCTGTCTCGAAGATTAACATACCTACTCGCTGGAAACACGTTATTCTATTTTCGTAACGAAAATCATTCATATACATCACTGTTAAATTACAACTGTATCTGCAGAACAATTTGCTTGCGCTTACATACTTATCCATCGCTGTTCCAGATTATGCATTTTTTTTTTATTTATTTATCAATAATGACATTTTTTTAATCTTATCTTGAATTAATTAAATACTAGCTAAATACTTATGCTTCCTTAAATAAATATACCCAATAGTACCAAAAATTGGTTTTATTGTAACTCTCGTAAATCTCTCAACGTATAAAAATTGCTCAGAGAATTATATAATTTTACTCCATTATACCTTAATGATCGCTGCGAAAATGATTTACTGTACATATGTAGGTAATCGATACTGAGTGTTTTTGGTATTATAGTTATGAACTTCCCCATTAGAGCATAACATTAAATCCAAGTATTTTGGTAAATCTCCGTTTTCAAGGCGAAACGTCAACTTCAAAACGTTGTAGTGTATTTTTTAGTTAATAGACTTCCACCCTAGTACTTCAAGCATTTCACTTATATGTGTCCTAATTTCTGCTCCTAAAATACCTCGCATAAATCTGTTCTGAATTTTTTGGAGATGATATATTTGTGATTGATTCATTATGAATAACACTGATGAACAATAATCATCAATATGTGGCGCAACAATTGATTCGTAAAATATAATGTTTGTAACCCTATTAAATAAGCCTAACTTTTTATTCATTTTTTAGCAATATACAGTATGTGCAACAAGAGCGTGTACGGCAAAAATCTAAGTAAAAATAAAACTACGATTTGTTTTTGCTTTTATTATGAAAGTTTGTTTTATTTTCTAGGGCGCTCTCAACTAATACATAGTAAAGTCACCTTTACTGTTAATAATTGCTTGGCTCCTTTTGTCCATACTATCAACCAATTTTTCTGCATACTGTGATGAAACATTTTCCCATATCTTCTGGACAACTCGTGGCACATTTTCAGCTTAAACTTCATGAGTGCTCATAAATTTTGATCGGATTAATATTAGGTGACTGAGCTGGCCAATCCAATGTTGTGATGCCCTTTTTGAGTTTAAATTTCAAACAGAGTATGCTATGATGTTATGGATCGTTGTCTTTTTGAAAGATCCAATTGGAGTTCCCCGCTCCAAACCATTTAAGGACAGATGGTAACAAACCTCGTCAATAAATTTTATTCGTGAAAAGTGCGTTTAGGTTTCGTGTGGAAACGATTAATTTACCAAAACCTTGCTTGGTGAAGCATCCCCATACATGGAGCTAGAGCGAGTGCTTCACAGTTCGGAAAAACCTTTTTTTTGTTTAGTTGGCCAAACACGCCTTTTAACATTAAAACCCCAAAAGGATGACCCATTGGTAAATACAATATTCGTCCAATTTGTGTTTTTATGTTCATTCGTCCAGTCGTTTTTCGATGTATTTTTGTGTTACCAGTGGCTTGACCAAAGTATTTCCAAATGCGTAGCCATTATTTTTCGCCAATTTTGCCACAGCGGCATCCAGCGTAAGCGAATAATTTTCATCAAATAACTGTATGATGGCCTCATCCTCCTTTTTTGTAGTGGTTTGGATTTTACCTCTATCTGGCAAATCGTCAACACTTTTATACATTGAATAATGTGTAATCCTCTTCTGTAAAAATGTTTTCGACTTTTTTATATAATATGCTGCTCTTGCAACCTACATTTTAGGTCCTTTTGGACGTGCACTTAACAACACCGCTCCAAATCGTTTTTTATAAATCGCACTCATTTCTTTCATGTATGTTATCCGCTAGACAGTAGCAGTTAAACTAATGTTTCTTTTAGAGCACGTATGTGAAGATAACCCGAAACCCATCCCGAAAAATGACGTTCCAAAAATTGGTTCGAGTCTACGCTAAATACGATAAAACCTTTTGGCCCGAAAAACAACATGAAATAACGTATGTGAAGATAGCCCGAAACCCATCCCGAAAAATGACGTTTCAAAAATTGGTTCGAGTCTACGCTAAATACGATAAAACCTTTTGGCCCGAAAAACAACATGAAACATCTCAAAATTACACTCTATCCAGAAAATAAAAAAAAATTAATTTAAAAACCTATTTATTATTTTTATTAGTTTAAAATATTTACATTGTACGTTGTACAATAATAAAACAGTAACATAATTAGTTTAAAGAAAATCTTAGCACATATTTTTCTGTATTCTTAAATATTATAAATTTAATGACGTGTTGATGTGCTTACACATAATATTTAATTTACATATGATCAATAAAATTAAATACCTAAATTTATAGATATTTAAGTATAAAAAACCAAATTCAAAATTAAATACACTCAAACTCACATATTTCCGCTCACATTGATTGCCGAGTACATTGGTTGACGGGATTGACTCGAGTACATCAGTTCTGATTTATATTCGGTAACCCTGTTGCCATACAATAGGGAATAAAAATATTTCTGGACCCAGATTTAACCAATGTCTGTTGTATATGAAAGGCGCCCATTAATACTCATATATCGCCGCTCACAAGGATTGATGAGTACAGTGGATGATGAGATTGACTCGATTACATCATTTCTGATTTATATTCGGTGATTGCAATATTCAAGACATTGCAGGGCACGTGCTTAAAAGTATACATATATATAGTTTAGTCGTAGAACTAATATGTGAAAAATACGAAACCGTGATTGAAGAAGAAAAAATTTTTTTCTTGTCAATGTATTAAAACTAATGGAAGTTCAACTTACAGGTTTAGGGCAATGTATCGAAGAAATTCCTTCTCAGAATTGTCCAATTTGTATTACTAAAACGATACCGAGAAATAAGAAATTCAATCAAATTGTTTCAATATACACAGAATACCCAACAGAAAAGAGACCGAGAATTACAATAAATGAAATTGAATCCACATTAATATTTAATAACGTTTCCTATAATTTAACAAGCATTATAAGTTACAAACCACACGGACAAGATGGACATTACATTGGCTATTGTAAGCACAATGACAAGTGGGGTTGTCATGATGACCTAAAACGGTATGTACCTACGGTGAGAGATATGCGAAAGGTGGAGGTCAATCCTCATATGGTTATTTATTCCAAATCTGTAAACTGAATTTCTCCTACACATAGCCCGTATCATTTTATCCTACATTCAAATCACAAATCCATATCCCAAAAAATATTACCTGTGTATATAACCAATTCGATAAAACAAGGATTTTTCATTTGATTAATAAAGCCTCTTTACTGCAGCCATTGAATGGCCTTAAGAATATCATCAAATCATTTTGATTTGAATTCCATATAATTACGCCCCCCCACACACAGAGACACACGCACACGCACACAAACACTCACACGCGCGCGCACATGCACACGCACACTCATACGTATACGTATGAGGGAATGGGTACAAAGGGCCGAATGTCAAAGGGCCGAATGGGTCGAAGGGCCGAATGTCGAAGGGCCGAATGGGTCGAAGGGCCGAATGTCGAAGAGAAGAATGTGTCGAAGGGCCGAATGTGTCGAAGGGCCGAATGTCGAAGGGCCGAATGGGTCGAAGGGCCGAATTTTTATTTTTGGTTTTAGATATATAATTTTTTAAATTTGTTGTTTTATTGAATATTTTGAAAATTTTTACTTATTAAACATAAATGAATTTCTTATGAATTTATGTATTTTACTATTTTTCATCACGTATCCAGTCAGCGATACATTTTGGTGAAGAAAAATTTTATCATGCGCCATCAATATGTACAAAAAATCAAAAAAATATTTAAATTAAATAAAAAAATTAAAAAAATATATTTCTGAAAACAAAAAAAAATCAAAAAAAAATCGGCCCTTTGACCCATTCGGCCCTTCGACACATTCGGCCCTTCGACACATTCGGCCCTTTGAAATTCGACCTTTCGACATTCGGCCCTTCAACATTCGGCCCTTTGATATCATACCCGTATGAGTACACGCATACGTAGACGTACACGTAACGGTAGTTCCACGGGGCCCGATCGGCATGGTTACTGGGGGGTGGTGGTTTCGTCGGTAAGAATCCAACACTCTCACTTGTTTGATATATGGGTTCATACGTGAAGCCTGTCGAAGGTTCTTAACCTCCACCATAAAAAACATACATACACGCGCGCGCGCTCGTGCATACAAGCACACTTCATACATAGATCATTTGCAAATATTTATCTTAACAAGTCATAGATTATTACCTTTAAATCCAGTAGCGTCTGTCTCAAATGCGGTTCTCTGGTCAGTTAATATATCCGAGGCCCGAAATGAAGTAATCGAATCAATCTCATCAAGCAATGTACTCGGCAACCCTTGTGAGCGGCGATATATGAGTATTAATGGGCGCCTTTCATATACAACAGACATTGTTGTATCTTCACATACGTTTTTAGAGCGTCCGAGAGGAATCAATAGAAAACCGATATAAACCCCGCCCATATTTGTTCCTATAGTTTTAGGTATAGTTATGCCGTACACGCTCTTGTTGAACATACTGTAGTTCAAATGATCATTAAAATGTAACTTTTCATCTATGAAGTCAAGGTATTTATATTGTTTCACACGTCATTCAATTTATTGTATCTGACGATGTATTGCGTATTGCAATTGTAAATCACTTGCTTGAAGTTGTATTCGCAAACATTGCACTTCATCAATTCCCCTGTCTTTCTTGGTGATTAGCGCCTTAGGTAATCCCAGTATTTTCTATGATGACTATCACTGTCGTTTACAACGAATCTAATTCTTTTATTATTATTTATTTTTTTATTATCACTGCAATCTGTTCTGAGGCCAAGGCTCTTCCAACTCTTTCGCGGTTTGCTTTTTCCGTCCTTATTTTTACGCTGTTGTCAGCTAATTCGAGGACGTACGGCTATAGGCACGATTTTATCACCATCTGCACATTGCATAACTGCATCTGAACCCAGTATCTCCCACTTAATCTAATCCAAAGTATTATTTGGAGGTATACTTCATGCGGCAACATCAATATATGCTAAGAATATAACCGCTCAAAATATATTATGGACTTTGACTGTAAGCCCCTCATGAATAAGAGGGAAGGCAGCAATCCTCTACAAATAAAGTAAAATAAACTAAAAGGTAAAGTCTTTCTTTTAATAATAATTGCTTCCGAGGGATGTTGAGTTTTCTAATTGATAAAAGATCAACGACGATCACCTCGCACATCAAATAGACGTAGCGCTTCGAAGAGGGGATCTTTTGGTGTTAATAAGTAAAGCTTTAAGCTTTCAACCGCTGAGAAAGGTAACCAAACTAACTGCTATGCCAGTAAAAGTGAAGGAGCATAAATTAGAGCGCATCAAAATAAAAGTGAACGTAGAGCTCAGAAATATACCACTACATATTGCCAACCCAAATTAAAGCAGTTTTTTTAGGTTGAATTTGTGATTGTATAATAAATAATAAACCCTATAAAGGGTCACAACTACCAACGGTACAGGCATACCAAAGCTAAATATTACCCGCTGACAGTATGTTCTAAATGCGCCCAAAACATTCCTGAAGGAGACGGGGCAGAAAATTGTGGGCCAATAAAATGCGCAAATTGCTCAAACAACCACAGGATGGCCATCCGAAAGGTTTACAATTTTTTTGCCGCCATTTAGGTGAATATTAATATTAACAACATTCATATTTGACAGTCGTGAAGTACTCACGTGGTAAACTAATCGGGAGAAATATTAGATTAAACAACACGTTTTAATATTGGAAACCTTTTATACAAGTTAATCATCATATGTATTAACCTTAAGAAAATTACGTGAAAATATCGGAAGGACCTTCAAAGCCTACAATTTACCGGAGTATCAAACAATTTGAAATTTCAAAGATCAACACTTAACCAACTCTAACCAATATTTTGTGTAAAGAAAGATTTATTTCCGTATAAAAATTCAATTCAATCACAAGAGCTGCTACCTAGAGATCGTTATAGCGGCGCCGTACCTACGTACTCAATTAATTATGAGTGCTTCGTCATTTCGCTCATTTTCACTTAAGTGGACATGAAAGTCAGCCGGTTCTGGGCAGTGAAAAATCCACAAATAATTTATCACTCCACTCATCATTACATCCCTTCAAAGGCGGTTGTACAATTTGGGTTGGAGGGGCATTGAACCAAATGTTTACGAAAATCCGAATGGTTCAGTTGTTACAGTCACTGGCGAAAGTTATCGTGATATGATAAGGAACTTTTTTTAGACCAGAATTGCATGCCACTGGTTTAGTGAACATGTGATTCCAACAGGATTTTGCCAAATGAAATTTTACGCGAAATATTTCCACAACAGTTAATTTCGAAATATTTTATTTATTTAATAAAGGACCCCGCACAAATCTTATGGAAATTGGGTCCCGGTCAAATTCGCTGAATTTTTAATATGTGATAGAGTTCATCATACTGGTCAATTGTCTCAATGGCTACAAAGCTCAAAAATGGATAGTTTGGCCGCTACAGAGCTTTAAAGCTCCGAGTATCCTCCACGGATTTATGTATATGCGCAGTGTGTATAGACTTTTGAAACAGCGTATTTCATTTTTTTTATTTTCTAGGTTTATATTTTTGAGGTTGCTGAATTCAGATCTGTTGTTAGATTTTCAAAATTGACAGTTGGCAGCTGTCAAATAGCTGTCAATGTGCTATAATAAAGCCAAAAACTTGTTTTTTTGTCTTTCTTTTTTTTTACTTCGATAAGTTCAAAGGTGATATCAAATCAATAACAATGACTATCGGCAGCTGTCATTTAGCTGTCAACAATCCTTTGTGAAAATTGCCGAAATAGACTTCTGATATGGAATTTGTCGTCAGACGTGCCAAATTGTGTAATAAATGTGTTTTTTCGATCATTCGGATTATATTGAGTCATTTGGCACCCGATTTGACACCTGACAGCTGTCAAAATGCACTTTTGGCCACCAGCATCGTGATCAGCAATCTTCAAAACATCGGTACACGCACTAAAATCATATACTAATGTACCAGATTTCGAGTGGACGATTTTTTTCCGAAAAAAAAAACAGTTTTTTCACTTTCAATTGTTTCACTAATTTCAGGAACCTCTTAGCGACATGAAATACCCATAGTCAACCATCCAAAAACCGAATTGTAGCAGATACGGGGGTAACAAGCAAAAAATCTAGCCGGTACAAATATGTACCGGTGCTCCGGAAAGGGTTAATGAGAATGAAAGTGTAAATCTATGTTTCAATATGACCAAGTTAATAACATAATAAACCGACCTTTACCTATATATTATTATTTGCATGTGGCAACTTTCGAGGATATTTTCGGCTTACAGCTTTCACCTGTCAATCAACTAACTGTCAAAACCGAGTTGTGTAAACACAATTGACGGGCATAGCAAATGTTTACGGATAACCAATAACCAAGTTTAATAAAAAGTATTATTATAAGTCCCTAAAGCCGAATTATCCTAAATCCCTTTAACGAAATTATTTTATGTTCCTAAATCGAAATTCTTCTAAGTCCCGTTTCACCCCCCCTCCCTCCTAAAACTGACCATTTTCACCCCCTCCTAAGTGGAGGCCTTCGCGAAGTACCCCCTCTTTATGAACATGTTCCATGTTAAAAGTTACTTTTTAAAAAAACTTTAAGTTGCTTAGATCACTGAGTTCCAAAGTGATGTCATAAACTTATATCTTGTTTGATTTCTTATCCACAAAGTTAAGCACAAAAATTAATTTACTTGCTCTATTATTGCATTTTGACAGTTAGTTGACAGCTTGTTGACAGCTGTAAGCTGATGACTACATAATTTTATATCATATTTATATTCACTTATCTAAAAAACTTCAAGTTATAAACAAAAAATAATTTTTTGACTTTATTACCGGACTTTAAAGAATTGTTGACAGCTAAATGACAGCTGCCGATAGTCATTGTTATTGATTTGATATCACCTTTGAACTTATCGAAGTAAAAAAAAAAGAATGATAAAAAAACAAGTTTCTGGCTTTATTATAGCACATTGACAGCTATTTGACAGCTGCCAACTGTCAATTTTGAAAATCTAACAACAGATCTGAATTCAGCAACCTCAAAAATATAAACCTAGAAAATAAAAAAAATGAAATACGCTGTTTCAAAAGTCTATACACACTGCGCATATACATAAATCCGTGGAGGATACTCGGAGCTTTAAAGCTCTGTAGCGGCCAAACTATCCATTTTTGAGCTTTGTAGCCATTGAGACAATTGACCAGTATAATGAACTCTATCACATATCAAAAATTCAGCTAATTTGACCGGGACCCAATTTCCATAAAATTTATGCGGGGTCCTTTATTTATTTATTTATACAATATTACAACTGATTCAGAGATCATCTAGTAATTTATCTATCTTAAATTAGTTTCTCGGATTAAGATGAGTAACCTATTGGTTACTAGTTTTATAATACTTTCTTATTCTAAAACAAACTGCCCAGCTCTAGCGGTTTCTGCCTTTGGATTCTCCTCACTCCGTTAGTGGTGTCCAACATACGACAAATGTTTGCATTTTCGTGTGTTTCCTTGCTTGGTTCTTTATTTCATCGGTGACGTATTCCATCTTCAAGTCTCTATGGAGGTTGTCGTTCCTAATGTACCATGAGGCATTCACAATCATTTGTACATAGGTCTTCTTGGCACAGCCTCAAAGTTGGATACCATAGTTTCATACTGGTTTTAGTATTTGCCTGTATAGAAGCAATTTGTTGTGTATTGAGAAATCAGAATTTCAACCCACGAGCCAACACATTTTTCTACATTTGTCGTTTAACTCTTCTTTTTTCTTCTTGATGTGTTCCTTCCATCTTAGCTTAGCATCTAGGGTCATGCCAAGGTATTAAGCTGTATTTGCATACAGAATTTGGCTTGAGTTGAGAACCACGGGAATACAGTTTACATTTTGATTTGTAAAATTGACGTGTACTGATTGTGCTTCATTTAATAAGATGCCGCCATTTTTTAGGTCAGTTGCTCACCATGTTAACTGCATTTTGAAGTTTGCTTGCTGCTTTCGAAATATATTTTCCAATTGCTAGAAAAGCTGCATCGTCTGCAAATGTTGCTACTGTAGTAGCTTCAATATTCGGTAAGCCTCTCGTATAAAGAATAAACAGAATAGGTCCGAGTAGTGGTGGTATACCTGCCGATATTCTTTTTATTTCAGAGTACTTATTTTCAAATTTGACTCTAAAGTATCGATCAGCTATGTACGATTTATGAATTTGATTAAATTGCTTTGACTGTTCTCGATGCAATTTAAATCCAAGCCCTTGGTGCCAAACTTTGTCAAAAGTTTGAGCTACATCTAAAAATATACTGGAGCATATTTTCTTATTCTCAAGTGGAAATTTAGTGGGGTGGAATTAAGAATCTCTCTTGTATTATATAGGTTGAGTTTTTGAGTTTTTTCAGCAACAGTTTTTCAAATATTTTTGATATAACTGGAAGTAGTGATATCGGTCTATAAGATTTTTTATCGTTTCCTGATTTACCTGGTTAGGGAATCATTATTACTTCGGCCACCTTCCATTGTCGTGAAACATATTTTAATCTGAAAGCTGCATTAATTATTTGATTTAATTTACTCAAACCTTTCTCGGGAATGGCTTTCACAATTTGCCCAGTAATTAAGTCATAACCTGGAGCTTTTCTTATACTTAAGTTACTATTGATTTCAGTTTTAAGCTCCAATAAAGTTACATGTCTTATATGTCAAGATCACCTACTTTGTTTACGACTGTTGTATTTTCATTTGCTGTTTGTCTCGGCAACGGTTGAAAAGTCTCTTCTAAATAAGCAGCAAATAGAGAGACTTTCTGTTTGTCACTTTTAGCCCAGGATCCATCATCGCATTTGATAGGCGATCTTCCTTCTAATTGATTCGCCGAGATTTGTTCGATATCTGGTGATATGTATTGGCCACCACCTGTCACTTAACTGCGAGTTATCTTAAAAGTAAGGTGTATGCAAATAAACCAGATAATATTGAACAAATTAAAAGGAACTTTAGAGAATAAATTAACATATTGCAGGTTTAAATATGTGAAAAAGTGATGAAAATGTAATCAAGAGAGTCCGCATATATAAAGCCAATAGAGGCGGACATTTGGCAGAAATGGTTTTAGTTAGATAACTCTATAACCGAGGTCACCCAAATCTCCAGAAGTGATCGGTAATAGTCATCCAAATTCGAGTAAAAATAACATCAGGCCGATCAAAATTAGCGTTTGTAAAAAAGTCAAATTAAATCCCGGGATTGGCATCCAGGATTTCGGAATTCTAAATATTATGCATAGATTTTTATAAATTAAATTTTATTTACAATTAAGGAAATTAAGTTTATTTCGGTTTGGAGATCAAATTGAGTCCGAACATTAACAATTTAATACAATTTAACAAAATTCCCGAGAAAGAATGTTTGAAGATTGTGAGCATGAAATTTTCAAAGTTTAGCAATATTTTTATTCTCAACTCCCGATAAGTGTAGAAAAAAGAATATTCTCAGCTAATAAATACAAATGTTATGTTGGAATTTAGAAATACGCTGAAAGATGAAAATTACCGTTAACATCGTTCTTAGAATTTTATTTCAATATTTTTAATAAATTCTACAAGAATGATAAATATTTCTTTCTCTTTCTCTCTCTCTCTCTCTCTCTCTCCACCGGGCGGCAATGATAAATATACGATCCAATAAATTAAATCATTTTTTCCCAAATTCCGTTTTAATTTGGAGGCACATCAGCTAACACTTTATCATGTAGGTCGATATCCCAAAAACTGTTTTATTGGTAGAACGGGAATAGCAACAATTCGATAAAGTTCTACAGTAGAAAACAGGTGTGGCCGTTTACACATTACCAGTTTACTCGGATGAAAGGTTGAAGAAGCAGATGAGAAGGAAAATTTATAATAAATTTTCGTTAAAACATGCACTCGAGCAAAATCAACCAATTTTCTAATCAAGTAAATAAATGTGCTTCCTTTACGTCATATGTTTGTCGAATAATACGTTTGGAGTAAAAAATTATAAATTTTGTTTTGTTAAAATTTACTGATAGATATTTCGTTTAAATGAAGGAAATCTAAATATGAAATAATATCATCCCATGCGTTACTAACTGACAATCTCGGGATTCATAGAAGAGGGTAGCATCGCCACCATACATGACCCATGAGCGATAATTTGGCCATATTATTTATGTATAGATAAAAATAATAAAAGGCTAAGGACACTTCATTGAGGAACACAACACTTCACACCTAAAGTACAGCTTTGTACACCATTTAAAATCACAAACTGCTTTCGATTACAAGCGTAGCTTGCTAAAAGTTTCTATGTTAGGAATTTGTGATTACTGAAGAAGTAAACATCGATATATAAAGCCAAAAGTTTTACGGAAATAAAGAAATAGGGCGGATTTATAGTTTTGCCTGTCAAAATTACGGTAGATCAAATCAATAATGACCGTGTATTCCAAATCTGTACCAGAACCTTGTCAAAATCCAAACTGACGAGATTAGGATTTTTTTTATTTATTTAGAAAATCGACGATCTGGTTAACAATATTTTTTTCTAAAATTTAGTCAAATACCGAAAAAATTGAAATTGAACTTTAATTACTAACTAGTTTGGAATTTCCAGATTGATTGGAACGTTGATTGAAGATTAGCGGCACTAGCAATTTTAAGACAATTGAGGTACAATACGAAAAAAATATATGGATTAATGATAGGCGCCTAGTATGAAATTTAAATAAATTTCATACTAGGCGCCTATCATTAATTTTCTTCAAAACCTGTGTTAGAACTACTTGCTGATACAGAAAAATCAACAACGTTAACAAAACTGTGATTAAGTACAGTATGTAGGTGCAACAAGAGCGTGTACGGCATAAAACTTTGTAACACTGAAACTAGGATTGTTTTTTGTTTTTATTATGAAAATTATTGTATTTTCTTGAGGCTACCAACTAATACATAATAAAGTCACTATTACTGTTAATAATTGTTTAGCACCCTTTGGGGCACATGCTCTATCAGCTAGCAAGCAAGCAATATGCTAGCTCAAACCCTGGCTACTCAATCAATTTTACCAAGCAAAATTGAATTTGAATTTATTTTTTTTTATAATTTTTTTTATTTTTTTGCGATTGCACAGTGAACTTTGCGGCTTAGAAAACTATCCAGCAAATTTTTATATTGTTTTACTGTGCAATCTGTGTGTTTTACTGTGCAAAAAAAAATGTATAAAAAAAATTAATTCAAATTCAAATTTGCTTGGTAAAATTGATTGAGTAGCCAGGTTTTGGGCTAGCATATTGCTTGCTTGCTAGCTGATCGAGCATGTGCCCCTTTGTCCATACTGGGGTAGATACTCGGTCGGCTATTGCAAGCAAGCAGTTTGCTAGTCGAAATCGTGGGTACTCATTCAATTTTACGAAGGAAATTTTAATTTCAAATTATATTTTTCATAGGCAACTATAAGTAGATCTGCTGACGGCAAAAAAATTAAACTTGTGGGTATATTTTTGTATGTTAATTTTTATTTTCATAAAGTATACCGTGCTAAAATTTCATGGAAAAAAGACCCAATGAGATAATTTTTAATGCACCAGATGTCACATTCCCAACTTTAACAGTCGTCAATAAAATATTTGTTTATTTCTGCGATTGTATTTCGTATGGTTGTTTTTGATATAATAATATTCTTTTTCGACAATTTTTCCACAGCTGTATCCAGCTTAAGTGAAGAATTTTCATCAAATAACTGTATGATGGTGTCCTCCTAATTTTTTGTAGTGGTTTAGATTTTGCCTCTATCTGTCAAATCGTACTGTACAAATGTTTTCAACTTTTTTATACTTTTGGCTGCAATCGGTTTAGCCCCGCCCACATTTGTTCCTTTAGTTTTAAGTACTGTTAAAATCATGGTACTCAACATCATTGTAAATAACGGAGTGGATCATATTATTAGAATTATTTTCCATGAAGTTTCCAGATTTCTTTTTGTCTCAAATTATTAAATAAATTATCGAAATAACGCTTCTTTATAAAATAGTTTGCGATTTTAATCTTGCTAAACCTAATTTACATTTTAGTTCTAAATTAATACTGTTTCTTTTCAAAGTACAGTTTTTAAGTTTAATTAAACCCCAGAGATCAAAAGGCATACAGGCACAGGCAGTTACGTTTTTAATTTTGCCACTTACCTACTTCAGTACGGAAAACTGAAGAACAAGTTCCATATTTCCTTTTTTTTTTAAATTAACGTATCATTTAGTTAATATCCTAGTACAATATTGAGGCTAGAAGCAAAATTTTGAGAGTGCAAAACTATGATCACTTTTGTTGGCTTCAATGGTAAAATTCATAACTTGCTTATGAAAACTTCTAACCGAGTTGTGTAAAATATTACGTTTCAATGGTCTGGTAAAGAAAATCATTGTTACAATCAAGATTGTCACAAGAGATTACAAACATTAAACAACAATCGTAGTAAAAACCTGAAGTCATGCATTATAATCACTAAGTGGATTGAGTTAGATGGCTGAATGATAAATTTCATGTACTAGCCAGAGCTGAATCTCCGAGAATGGCAGTTAATAGCCATCAAAATTTGTAAGCTTAAAATAAGATCAGTTAATCTAGATAATAAAATTTCGCAGCAAAAAAACTGAAGTCGTGTATTAGATGGGTAGTTGGTTAGGTGATTAATAAACAATTTAACGTTTTAAGCCAGGGGTGGGATGTTGTAACATTACTTTTTTAGATATTTATCGAATATTATATCTCTTTTTCCTAAAATAAAATTGCTTGTCGTTTCACATTTCAATTTTGCTTTGTATATTGCGATCGCACCCTACTAGAATAAATATTTTATTTATCTCTTTTTTGTTTTTCGATAAAGTATCACTCTTAAAATTAGTAGGTGATACAATAAGAGTAGAACGACATAATGTTTTATTCGAATAGGTAGAGATCGCAATAGACGTAATGTAATTGAAAAATGAAAAAACCATAAATTTAATTTGTGATGAAAGAGATGTAAATTTCGATAGTATCGAAAAAAGTGATGTTACAACATCCCACCCCTGACTTAATTCATGATAAATTCCGCAAATGATCCAACTTTGAGTTAAAATTACATCAATACATCAATCAATAGCCGTAGTAATAATTTTTAGAAAAATAACAAGAAACTGAAGCAGAAAACAACTGAAAGCCTTATTAGCAATAGGTGGAATTAGTTAGAAATGACAATGATCAACTTCATGTATAAGTTAGCCTGAATCACGATCTCTATTGATGATTATCCAAGTATTAGTTTTATTTTTCTCTTAAGCGTATACGGATGTTATTTTTATTCATATTTTGGCAACTAAGTGAATTTTGACTTAGTGCTAATAGTACGCCACATTAGGTTGTTTGATTTTAATTTTAATCTTTCAGGTGTACTCATTTTTTTAACCTAAATTTGAATGTTCATTTTCATCCATTTCTGTAGATCGTGCCAGCCTGAAGGCTAGTAGATGAAGTTGATTATTGTCTTTTCTAACAAACACCCCGATTCTGAAGCACAGTCACTGACTAAAAAATGGTCTTAGGTAAGACTTTTTTTCTTTGTTTTGAGTTTAGTCTTAATAACGGGACTTTTTATTTCTGAGCGTATTTTCGTATTTCTTTTTGTATTCCACCTATTGCTAATAAGGTTTTCAGTTGATTTGTTGTTAATTTTCTAAAAATTTGGATGGGCCCATTATCGAACATTCTTGGAGATTGTTATTCCAGTTATAACGTGAGTTGCCTAACTAAATCCACCTACGATATTAAATTTTTTTGCAACGAATTTTAAACTTCTAGATGTGCTAATGCTATTTTAACTCAAAATTGGATAGCCATTCCCAGCCATCGTGATCCTGGTTTGACTAGTACATGAAGTTATTGAGCCGCCTAACTGAAATTATCATTGCAAGGATGCAAAAAATTCTGTAATATTGACATTTTTTTAAAATATCGTTGTGATATTAGTTGATAGTTTGAAATGCTTTATTGATATTATAAATAGAAGTGATCTGTCAAAAATTATATAGGCATATGTCTATATTTCATCGACTTCATTTTATATCTGATTAAGCGGAGTCGTAAAATATTTGTGCAAGGTCAAACCGATAATATTGGCAATCGTCAATTACCTTAGACGATTAATCAATGTGTCTAAATATATCCAAAATACAGTAAAATATTCAACCATGTCGAATATTTTACTGTATGTTGGATTTAGACAAATTGATTAATCGTCTAAGGTAATTGAAGATTGTCAATATTATCGGCTTGACCGGGCACAAATATTTTACGACTCCGCTTAAATTTTAACATTTAATTATATCAATACTCTGATTTAAAATTCGCAACTTAGACGCTTGTAAAGCTAAGCAAAAATTATATTACAAAATTACAATTTTTTTATCAATATTTTTAATTTATGAGTCAAACAAAACTTAATTAGTTTTCACGCCAATTTTAGTAGAAATGACAAATTATAAAATAATATTCGTCATTTTCTTATACAATTTAGTCATGAGCCAAGTAATTATTTTCGCCCCTGTTGATTTGGCATATAAGCATATCCAGATTAAATTTACGATCGTACCATATTTGTCTATAGTACGAGTTCATTCATTCAACCCGTCATATTTTCGGTACGTACGTAATTGAAACACTTAACAATAATATTACAATAGTTAAAACGTAGAATCTGGCAATAAATATGATTATATATTTTTGTTGGCTCTGTATACCCCTTTATACGATTACAATGGCTGAATGACTTTCATGTAAACTAAAGAAGTAAGCAATATTTTATATAAAATTCTTATATTGCCAAAGTAAATTATTTATCTAAAGCTTCATTGATTTCCTTCTTTATTTTAAATAACAGATTACGCGAGTAAAACGGATGTACCACATAAATAATTTTAAACAATTAATTATTGTAATAAAACTGCGCACTTTAGACCCGCATTTTTATCCAGGCATACATACGGTCTGGTACATCATTATAATTTTTTATTTAAAAATAAGAACAAACCACTTGAATTAAAATTTAATTTGAGAATTATTTTTAATTTTTAAAACAGCTGTACGAACAATAATTTCATTTGAAAGATCATCGAATATATGAGAAGTTGATTGTAGAATGTCAAACTATATCGTCAAATCTGAGTAAACGAGAAAGAATGACTCACTAAATTTGTTGGGTTCAATAGTATATTGCATTAATCACTTTACTATTTTGTACACTACTATAATAAAATCTTGTTTTAATTTTCAATTGCTAAATTGTAACCCACACATATTTTTTAAATCGCGTACGAAGTCCTCAAAAAATTATGTCACATTCTTTTACAAGTGTTTTATTTTTGAAGATCTTAAATCTATAAATCATTCCAAAATTTATGACAGAAAAAATATCGCAACTACTATACAAATATAATTATTTATACACACACACACACACGTGTACAATTTCAATGTCATTACTTGACTTAAATAAAAATCCTCGATCGAGCAAATCGTATGAATAGCTTTCGATCGCATATAAAACGATCGTATATTATTTTTTTGTAAAAAGAATACAAGAAGAGTCACCTACGCACACTTTTGGTCGTATGTTTATAATTTTGTTCAGTCGAAGAAGAAAAATCATTTTCATTTTAAAACAGACAAGTGAGAAAAAATGTTATCGAATTTTGAAAGTGAGAAAAAAAAATTACGATCGCCATTTCATAATCACATTTTAGCTATTTTTATTAAATAAGTTATTTTTGTTGATAATATTTTGCTTGTAAAACGTAAATACAAATAGTTTTGTTGTTTTTTTTAGAATTTGGCAAAATTTTTCTGAACAATACTATATATACGTATTTACAAGTAAAGTTTCCGTACAAGTGTTGAAGTGTAATAAAATGGCATTTAGAGGGATTTGTTGCTAAATGAAAAAAAAAATTGGAGTCCTTTCGATAGGAAAGTGTTATAAATTGACAGCATGATTGAAATTAAGATACCGGTGCAAACAATTTTTTGCTAAGTTAATTATCGCGTGTCTGCCGGTTCATGACTGCATTTTAAGAACTGATGAGGACCAATATCAATCATTAGCTGGGAATTGCATCTCCATCGTATCAGTTGAAGTTACGCTAATGCACGTCGACAAGGTCTTATGATAATCGATCAATCAAACCCCAAAGCAATACCAAATCATCGTCTGTTATCCAGGTTAGGGATGGCTGAATCAAGCATCTATATCATGTCAAGTGGATCGCTACATAAATTTATTTAAGATTAGAGTGACCAACCGCATCCTAAATTCCGAGGACATGATTGAAGACATCACCCCCCCCCCCTCCCCCCCTCGCTGGATTTTGAAATATGTAATTGGTTTTAGTAGTTTGTTGATCGATTTATTATAACGTTTTTACTATCATTGCTTTGTAAAATTTACAAGATGTATGTAAAATATAACATATTGGATTTGTTTTCATATTTTATTCGGAATTCTATCTCAAAATCGTATCTATTCGTTTCGATTGCAACTGTTCAAGCTAGTATGTATACACCGAAAACGTGTGTTAGGTCATACTGGAGTGAAAGCATAATAAACGACCGGAAATTTTGAACGAATTGAAATATATTTTCAAACCTAAAAGTTTGCTATAAGATTAGGTTTTTAAAATTTTGGTTATGAAATATTCAAGGTAACTTTGATCATTATTCAAAATATTTTTTACTTGTTCATTACAAATATTTCATATAGATTTCATAATTCTACCCCTGAATAAGATTTAAATGAAAAATTATTTCATTAAGTGGAAGGAAGCGCAATGACTTTTCAGGGTCCTGTGTGGGCCACCTAAACCATTACCTCATTTCCATTAATTCCGAAAATATTCACAACTTCACGTGACGACACAAAAGAGGTGCTCGCATTCGGTCGGCGATACTGCAAGGGTCGGTTAGGTTAGGTTAGGTTAGAGTGGCTGCTATCTCACACTTAGGCCAGTAGTGGCCCATTGTGATACCACAGGATCCTATCTCCCCTTTACTCCCGCTGAAACCATCCAGAGCTACTTATGTAGCGTAAAATATCTCGCACTCTAGAGCCCGCGAGTTCCGAAAGGCTGTCCATACTGTACACACCTAAATACTTATGCCTTCTGCATGATAGTGCCGGACACGAGCATAGGAAGTGATCTAACGTCTCTTCCTCCTCTTCGTCCAAAAAACTTCTACAAAAGTCATTCGTCTGTAGACCCAGCCTTCTTGCATGTGCCCCAAAAAGGCAGTGTCCTGTCAGTATCCCTACGAACAATCCTAACTCTCATTTTCCCAGGGATACTAATGCTTTGGAGCGCCACAGGTCCAGTTTTGGCCAAACCTGTTTTGCTACCCTGCACGTGAGAGTGTTGGTCCACCTCTCATCTGTCAAGGCGATTGCCTTCTTACTGAGCGCCAATTTGAGCGCTGCTATCGGCCTCCCCAGATCTGCCATTCCTGGCTGCATCTGGAGAGTCGTGCCATACTTAGCTAGTTCGTCTGCCCTGCAGTTTCCCATGACGTCCGAGTGACCAGGGACCCAGATTATCTGGATGCTGAAATACTCGCTCATCTCGTTAAGAGATGATAGGCAATCCAGCGCCACCAGTGACTTCAGACAAACCGCCTCCAGCGACGTGACCGCCGCTTGACTGTCCACATAAATTGCGATATCCCTCACGGATATACTGTTAAAGTTAGCCGAAAGTTTCCAGCCGAAAGATAATGCAGATAGTGTCTTGAATACAACAAAAATCAGTTATAAACTCGAATTTAGGAAAATTTAGGATCGAATTACATCATTCGGGTGAAGGAGAAATCATTTCAGTTTATAGGAATTTAAAAATCGATAGGGGCGAGAGTATAAAGAGAGTTTAAAAATAGTCAAGACACTATCTGCATTATCTTTCGGCTGGAATCTTTCGGCTAACTTTAACAAGGTCTCACGGATACCATGTTATGCTTCAACCATGTCACGACTTCGCCTTTCGCCACCACTTCAGCCTAGTACACGCTGCAGTAGTCAGGGAGACGAACGGAAATATTAAATATTAACATTAAGCTTCTCACAGAAGACTCCGGCTCCTACCTTACCGTCTAGCTTAGAACCATCCGTGAAAAATTGCAGTGCCTCGTTTTCCAGTATTGATCCGTTCCTCCAGGATTTTCTCGAAGGATAGATGGTCCGGAAACCCAAGACACTTCCACTGAGAGACAGCCGAGAGTCTCGTAGCCACATTGGCTGCTATCTGCTTACCAAAAAATTCGATTGGAATCAGGTGGAACATAACCTCTAAAGCGCGTGTAGGTGTTGACCTAAACGCCCCGCTTATAAGCATGCAGGCCGTTTTTTGCACCTTTCCCATCATTTTTATATATGTTACCTTCTCCAAGGGTTCGAATCCCATCAGAGGCTAGATGCAAATGGAATTTTCTTCATCGATTACAATCGGTGATGTTAATAAACACAACTATGACCCTCTGATGGAGTGCAGAATTCAGCGCCGACCCACCGTCCATGTCAATGTACAGGTTGACATGGAGCTTGCAATGTGCAGGTGGTATACTGTAATTGTGTGAGTAGGTGAATAGGTGAATGGGTTAATGATGTAGCATGAATGCGTGGTATCACAATGGGCCAAAAATGGCCTAAGTGTCAACCACTGAAACAAAGCTGGCCACCACACGCCCACCCCGTACATCAGCACAGGTCTTACCACTGCGGTATAGAGCCAGTGTACCAGCTCTGGTTTCAAACCCCATTTCTTACCTATGGCGTTCTTACGCGAGTAAATGGCTACATTAACCTTATTCATCCTTTCTACAATGTTAGGCTTCCAGCTCAGCTTACTGTCCAAGATTAAAATCTCGCTCTCTCAGCAAAAGCCAGAATAATCCCGTTCACAGTAGGAGTAATCTTCCTGCTTACCAGCATCTGAGTTATCAACCTACTTATGGGGTAGTACACGTTCAAAAATGACAATCCTTCCATGATCGCCTCCGTTTTTACATTATTAAAGGCACCCTCAATGTCGAGAAATGCTACCATACAGAACTCTTGCGAGTAGATTTACTTCTCAATCATGCGTACCAGGTCGTGCAGAGCTGTCTCCACCGACTTTCCCTTGCAGTACGCATGCTGCGACATTGCCCAATTCCTGTGCTCAATTTTTGATCGAATAACCACATCTACCAACCTTTTCAAGGTTTTCAACAGAAAGGATGATAGAGTTATAGGTCTCAGGTCCTTTGGATAGGCATGTGAGCTTTTTCCCGATTTCGGGGATAAAGACCACCCTGACCTCCATCCATTTCCTAGGAGTATAGACTAGTTTCAGACATCCCCTGCACATACCCTCCAGCCAAAGGAGGATGACTGCCGAATTCCTTTGGATCTCTGCTGGTATAATCCGATCCGGCTTATAAGGCTTAAA
Organism: Nephrotoma flavescens; assembly: GCA_932526605.1. NCBI lineage: Eukaryota > Metazoa > Arthropoda > Insecta > Diptera > Tipulidae > Nephrotoma > Nephrotoma flavescens. The sequence continues at coordinate 125,449,144 of OW052221.1, read as the reverse complement.
ACCGTTCAGCGCCCACCGGATTCACCCCCTGTCCACGATGCCCTCCATCTCTAATGAAGGTGTTGCTCGATGAGCTCCAGGCTCCATCGAGTCATCAAAGCTTCCCGGAAAATGGGTCTCGATAAGCAGCTCCAATGATTCCGCACTTGAACTTGTCGATGACCCGTCTGGTCTAATTAAATAACTAGGACTGGTTGGGTTAGTAGCTAGAATTTTCATAAGGCGAGAAGTCTCAGAGACCTCCTGGACCCCCTTTGTGCCTTCCACAACTCTTTTTTGTACTTTATTGGGTCTTCCTTATAGTAGTCGCAATCCGGAACCTTCCATGTGCTCTTAGCTTTATTAAAAGCTGTTCTACACACTCTCCGATACGTTTCCAACTCTTTGGTCCACCATATCAGTTTCTGCCTGCCCCTAGGCTTTATCAGTGGGCACGCAGCATTAAATGAAAGATTGCACGCTCTTGTGACAATATCCACCATGCAGTCTAATTCTTCTCCAACACCTCCCTATATTTGTTCCAGTTTGTCCTTCTGGGATTCCTGGAGGCTTTCCGGGCAACAGGTTTAATGTCGAGGTACTGCAAGAGTATATGCGACATTAAATTGTTATGAGGCTAGAGACGCCACATAGAATACGTTAACCTTTTCTATTCCATATATGTACATTTATTGAATCAAATATACGACCAACTAACCCTTTGAGAACTGGTGTCAACAGATGTTGACATGTTTTTTAGTCATTTTCCGCTTTACTACTTCCCTGTGTTTGGTGTGTTAGATATTATATCTGTTCTATTACTATTTGGATGTCAAAATTTATTCTGTGTTTAAGTGTAATACTAAATTTGACAGAACTATAATTATTTTTGTGTCAAATGTTTCCTCCAAAATATTACTTCCACGTAAGGTAAGCAAACAATTCATTGATTCATAGTATAATATTATTGTAAGGTTAAAACTATTTATATTTCGTGTTCTTGAATGTCGTAAATATGCACTACCGAAAAAATTATAATATTTTTATTCGTTTTCAAGCTCTGCCGATAGTTAAAATACACGTCAACGTATGTTACAAATCCCCTCAAAGGTAATGGAAACATTTTTCTTTAAGTCAACATACATTTAATAGAAAAAATCTCCGTACATTAATCAGTTCGCTGTTCTCATTAAACAAAAACTTACAAATACCGTTATTTTTCCAAAAAAAAATCTTTTATTTATTTATTCATTAGAATCATATGAACAAAACGAAAAATAAAAAAAAATAAAACAACAAGAACGTTGAAAATTTCGTCAGAAAAAGTTTCCGTACATTAATTAAAAATTTACACAAATTAAGAAAAAAAAACTGTATCAGCAGAGGTTGGGTATCCTTTTCTTGTAAGCATTTCTTTCAATCTATTTTTCATTAAACCCACTAATTTCGTCGTTTCTTCTGCGCCAATATTATTTCACTATTCTACAAGTATCTGTTTTAGCATCTCTTTTGATGTTATAACGTGGTTACGAGTCTTCCGTTCCAGTAAATTCCATAAATGTTCTATCGGATTTATTGTGGGGGTGTATACAATTGCTTAGTGTGCAGTATGTCCTGGCCTTGTTGGAAATAAAATAAATAATTAAAACCTAATTCCTGAGCACTGTATTTTAAATTATCTCTTTAAGATGTTGGGTATTGAAATTTGTTCATTCAATAAATACCAGTTACGGATTTTGTCTCGAAATGTGTGACTTGCAATCGAAAGCATGGAATCCTTTCATATTATTCAGGAAACTGATATTTATAACAAACTACATCTAAAGCATTATTTAAACTCAGAACCAAATTATACAAATGGTTGCTTACGGTACGTTCTAATAAATGCTAGGTCACTTCGAGCAAGCTTTTTTAAAGACATTAAATACTCCTCCCCACATTTTAGTTGTCTCCGAAATATGGATTTACAGCAATGAGGGAGGTCTCATTCTATTCGATACCTGGATACGAGTCTTTCTTCTGTACAAGAGACGACAATAGAGGTGGTGGGATTGCCGTTTATGTTATCAACTCCATTTTAGCTATAGAAAAACAATTATTAAATCTTCTTGACACCAGTTTTATTGTGATCGATCTACCCTAATATCGTAGTAAAGTAATTGGTATATATCGCACAGAAAAATTTCCTGATGACGTTTTTTTTGCTGCTCTGGAAAATTTATTATTAGAATTTCCGAAATCTGTAGTCCTGGGTGATATTAACATTAATCTGTTTAACATATCTGAGAATAAAACAAATATGTTGCAGTCGATAGTCTCTTCCTGCGGCTTTGTGGCTCTTAATAACCTCAACTCTGAATTTTATACCCGATTTTCCACAACGTCATCATCAATAGATCATATTTACACAGATTTAATTGATTCAGAATTAAGCATCACGCTGCTTGATTCACCTGACTTTGATCATAGAATTATCCTAGTAGATAAATCGGACAAGATTGTCAATAATAATTGCAGTAAATCGAATATTAGTATGATTGATTATTCCCAAATCATCATCCACTTATCGAGATCAAATAATCATTCAATCAAGTCTTTTAACGAACTAATTGATATGCTGTCGAATCTTATTGCAAAGAACATCAAATTAATACCAAGGAAACAATCTAACACATGGATCACTAAAGAATTCCTATTGATTGTCAAGAGGAGAAATACATTTTATTCCCTGCAAATGAAATATCCTAATAATACATATTACAAGGAAAGGTTTAAGTATTTTCGAAATCAAGCCGTGTATTGTAAACGAAAACTTTTATCAAATTTTAATATTTACAACCTACAAAAATCAATAGGTAATCCTAAAGCCACTTGGACTATTTTAAAGAAAATTATATTTAATAAAGATGATATTGGTGCTAACCAAATAATTGCTCTAATTAATGAAAATTCAGAAATTATACATGATTCCCTTCAAATAGCTAACACTTTTAATAGTCATTTTGTGAACATCACAAATGTTATAAAAGAATCTGCGCAATATGATCCGGCACCAGAATTTTATAGTTATTTGAAATATGACGCGCTGCCTATTTTTGATTTTTCAATTACTAATTATAACGAGGTAGATGCTATAATCAAAAAACTTAATACATCGGCTGCGACAGGGTATGATGCAATTTCTGTAAAATGTATTCAGCTATGTAAACATTTCCTGATTCCTAACATTGTCCAACTAATCAATGAATGCATAGATAATGGACATTTCCCAGACTGTCTCAAAATTGCGAAAGTACACCCAATCTTTAAATCTGGGAATAAAATGATACCTATTAATTACCGTCCAATTTCTATATTGAACGTATTCTCGAAAATTTTTGAAAAAATTATGGTAGAACGGTTACATACATATTTTCTGAAGAACAAGATCATAAGCCCCTACCAATTTGGTTTTGTTGAAAAATCGAGTACCCAATCAGCTGCAATGTCTGTTCTCAATGAAATATTATTAGGAATGGAAAACAAGGACTATGTTGCTATGCTCTCAGTAGATCTTAAAAAAGCCTTCGATACTGTCCCGCATGACATTCTACTTTTAAAACTAAAAAGGCTAAATCCATCAAACTCAACTTTCTCACTACTCTCTTCTTATTTTGTTAATCGTGTCCAATATACAGTTATAATGGTCTTAAAAGCAGACCATTACAAATCTTAACGGGTGTGCCACAAGGGTCAGTCTTTGGGCCAATAGCATTTAATTTTTTTATTAATGATATTTTTTATTAATGATAATGAATTTAGAACTGTCAGGCAAATTGTTTATGTATGCAGATGACTCGACTTTAATTTATAAATCCAAAAATTCTCTAACGGTTATCGAACAATTCACAAACGATATACTTAAAATTGAAAATTGGCTGTGTGCGAACAAAATGAATATAAATCTGTCGAAAACTAATTACATACTGTTCCAAAATAAAGATTTCCCAACATATTTTCCATCTCATCTGTTTGTAAATAACAACAAAATCGATCAAGTTCAAAATACGACTTATTTGGGGTTAGTGATTGATGAGAATCTTAACTGGAAAGAACATACAATAAAACTTAAAAAAACTATTTGGCCTTACATTTTTGCAATAAAAAGAATACTGAGCTACATTGATGAAAAAACCGCTTGGATGATCTACAATGCTTATATTAATTCTAGACTTAACTATATGAGCTCACTCTGGACAACTGCGTCTCAAAATACAAAGAAAAGTCTGAAAGTTTTACAAAATCAGGTAATTAAAACCGTTAAACGTTTACCCTTATTAACGGCAAGTAAATCCATCTTTACATCCAAGATGTTGCCTATTGACGTATTTCAATTATTGGCGTTCATTAGAAAAGTTCAGTTAGGTCTCACTAAATCCAACATTAACCTTACTACTGTAGGTGAGATACATTCGTACAACACCCGAAGGAATAATAATACCAACTTTTATATACCTACTGTAAGCACAATACGCGGACAAAATAACCCATTCTATAAATGTCTCTTTTTGTTTAAAGAATTACCAGAGTCTTTAACAAATGAGCAAAATATATACAAATACCAGATGTCACTAAAATCATATTTATTTACAAAGTGGCTCGAGACCTAATCGGATAAACCTTTAGAAGCGATTTTTCGGTTTCTGGATTGTTGTCGATTGCGAACAAGAAGAGGAAGTGAAGTATTCGTAGATGAATGTATAGAAGGAAAATTAAAAAAAAAATAAATAAAAAAAAAAATATTAAAAAAAATAAAAAATAAAAAAATTAAAAGGATAAATAATCAATTAAGTTTATTAGATAATTAATTAAGGAAAATAAAAAAAACTTATAATGGTGGAGAGGAAAAAAACTAATAATAACATAAATATATTGTTGAGTAAAATATATTATTTATTAGAACTTAATCATAATTTTCTTGTTGCTCATAAATTTTGTAACTCTTTTATCTGATAAAAAATAGTCTTTTTTTTGTTGTTGTTAACGTTATTTAATGTATGTATATGCTAGTACACATTTATATTAACTTAAATTGTTTGTCATAGTCTTTAAGACTCTTTAAAAAATTAAACAAATAAAAAAAAAATACCAGTATACGGATTTTGTCTCGAATGTGTGAACGAAATGAGTGTAACCGGAAAGATATTGTAGTAGCATTTTTGTTTGTGTTAGTTTCGTGCGTATGATCGTTTTACCGCATATGCAAGCCACGTATCATTCTTTTTTTGTTTATTCATATTAACCCTTTGAGTGTCAACATGATTTCGGCTAGTGTATTGAGGAGCACGATCGCGCGTTTTGGCACTCAAAGAGTTAACCATTGTAAACGCCATATTTTATGTTGTTTATGTGTTTTCAATTTTTTTTTTATAGTTAACATTTTATTTTTAAAATTTATGAAATTTAAAATAAATTTATTTATAAAATTTTATTAAAACATATAAAATTATTTTATGATAAAAAAAATTAAATATAAAATAGATTAGCATGTTAAATAATAATACTCCACAACAGCTCGACAGCAGACGTAATGTGCTGAGAAAAGGAAATAAGCACCATAACAATTAAACCGATTCGCCCGGATCACGTTATTTCGATACTGTTCATCATACAAATGACACAAATACGAACAAAAGAAAAATACAAAGACATAATTGTGTATTATACACAGTGTACGTATTCGATTTTTTTGCTTCACTCATTGAGTAACTCACGAGACAAAATCGATATACAGATTTCCTACTCCACTGCTTGCCATACACCACCAAACCATAACATCACCAACACCATGCTTAACGGTAGGAATTAAATTTCTTTATTAAGAGCTGTAAGCGGTTTTCTCCAAACAAGCTTACGACCTAAAAACGTAAGTTCGATTCCGGTTCATTTACGTGTTCGTTAGCAAAATTGATCCGTTTCATACAATTAGCCTTTGAAATCCACATTATAACACCCCTTGTTTTAAAATTCTGTATATCGATTTTGTCTCGTGAGTTACTCATTTAAAATGAGTGAAGCAAAAAAATCGAATACGTACACTGTGTATAATACACAATTATGTCTTTGTATTTTTCTTTTGTTCGTATTTGTGCCATTTGTATGATGAACAGTATCGAAATAACGCGATCCGGGCGAATCGGTTTAATTGTTATGGTGCTTATTTCCTTGTCTCAGCAAATTACGTCGGCTCTCGAGCTGTGGAGTATCATTATTTAACATACTAATCTATTTTATATTTAATTTTTTTTATCATAAATTAATTTTATATGTTTTAATAAAATTTTATAAATAAATCTACATACATATTTTAAATTACATAAATTTTAAAAATAAAATGTTAACTATGAAAAAAATTGAAAATACAAAAACAACACAAAAATATGGCGTTTGCAATGATCAACCCTTTGAGTGCCAAAAAGCGCGATCGTGCTCCTCAATACGCTAGCCGAAATCATGTTGACACTCAAAGGGTTAATATGAATAAACAAAAAAAAACGACACGTGGCTTGCATATGCAGTAAAACAATCATACGCACGAAACTAACACAAACACAAATGCTACTACTATATCTTTTCGGTTACACTCATTTCGTTTCACACATTTCGAGACAAAATCCATATACTGGACTAGATGCTGGACCGTTGCCTTCCGACCAATTCTGCAATTTTCCTCTAGCCTTTCCCTTCCTTTGTTAATTTAATTATAATTTTTCTTTCGTGAGTATCAATCTCTTTACCACGAGATGACATTGTTACAAAATAATTGAACCATCTGTAGCCCATTAATGTAATAATAATAAAAATTTGCCACAATTAAATGCCCTTGATTCGTATTAAATAATTTCTGATACAAAAATGAAAATTGTGAAACTAAATCTTCGACAATCAACTTTATACTAAATTTCGTACTAACTGAAAGGAAAATTTTTCTGTGTGTTTGTTGTTTTCTTATGTTTTTATTTTTACTTTTGTTCTAGAATTATGTTAAGGTACATAAAATTTTTCATATGTTTCTAATGAATAATAAATAAACGATTTTTTTTGGGTAAAATAACGGTATTTGTAAGTTTTGCTTGATAAGAACAGTGAACTGAGTGTAGTAGAGACTTTTTCTAGTAAGTGTATATGAACAAATTGACTGAAGCGTTGCATTTGTATTTGTTCCACTTGAAATTTTGTCAACACAACATGAAATTAAAAGATTTCAAATTGACACCAAAATGAGTTTCAAGAAAGCTTCCAACAAAAGGAAAAATAATGAAGCATCGGTTACAACAGAAGCACTTGTACGATTTACGGAAATTCGTTCAGAAAATATGCCCGGTTCGATGGAGTTTTCATCTACCTTTATTTCAAGAAAGCCCCTCGACTAGTAGATGCAAAAACATTGTTGCATGGGTTCATCACGAGTAATTTGTACGAAATGCAACTAAGATTAGTTAAAAAAATCTACGAATAAAAGAAAATGCGAAGAGACAGTTACAACATCATCACCACCGACCACTATACGATCGAGTAGATGTAAAAAATCCGAATTGTAAAGGGTCATCTAGAGTACTTTGTACTAAGTGCAAAGTTTATTTGTGCATTAATCCTAAGAATAATTTCTTTCATGATTTTCATTATAAATAAATGTATATGTGAGATTTTATTTATTTACAGTTAACAATGTGAAATTATTATAATTTTTTAATTTTATAAATCTTAAAACGTTGACTGAATAACATACGGTGATGAAATTATCAAAATAAGCATTAAATCTAATTAAATATTGAATTGTACTAAATAAACCAGCTGCTGTTAGATATTCATATGTACTTATAATTACTATAAAACACTTATACATAGGTGAATTGATAAATAATTTGTAAATAATTCGAAAATCTTATTGAGTAAATACATAAAAATGTGTTTGAATATTACAACCGATTAATCAGATGTCAACGTATGGTGACGCAAGCTGGCACCAGAACCGTTCAGCGGAATTCAATTTTGGTCAACGGATTTGAATTCAGTGCCCTTCTTATGAAGGTTTGGGCCGAGTTTCAAAGGGTAAATTAATTTAAAATTTATTATTTTACATCTAAGTTATGAACACTACAAAAATGCTCAGGAATACCATATCAGATTCGTCATAAACACGACTCGGAAATTGTACACGGACAACGCCCCAAAAAAGGGAACATGGGCTTAGTCTCTTAACCTGGGGTCTCCGAACCAATGTAACGGTTGCCTGGTAGGGGTTGTGAGTAAACGTTGATAGCGAATGGTAGCGCGGGTTTGTTCCAGCACTCGCCAATCGGATTGGTGCAATCGCATCCAGCATCGGATTCACCTTTTAACTCTCCCTTCCTCGTTCACCTGTCCGGTCTCGATCTTATAGAATGGGTTGCAATTGGATGGATGCGATTTTGTTTATTGTTCAACAATAAAAAATCATAAAATTATTAATTTTTACTTTTTCTTTTTATGATCAATAAAATCTAATGCATCCATCATAAATGGTGAGACACGTTGTGTTCGTACAACATGTATCCAGCCAGGCGAGGAATAAAAAATTAAAATCGCTAAAAAACTTTGTACGATCATCATGAGGGGGAATAATCGAACTTTTGTGTGGCACTAAAATGTCAATTTTGAAGAAGGAGAAAGGAAAGAGGAGAAGGAAGAGGTGGAATAGATCGCCAAATCGAGCGAATTGTAAAAAAAAAGTCAATGCGGACAATATACGCGGGCGGCTGAATATTCTTTTTCTTTGTTCTTGGAGTAAAAAAAATGTAATTAAGTAGCAATAAAAAAATATTTTATTCATGTTTGTTAGTGACGTAGTGTAATCATAAAGAATAAAAATTGTTAAAATAAGCAAGATATTGAGTCTGATATAAAATAAATGTTGTAATTAAGTGAGAAATCGATTTTTGTCTGAACAAAGTGTCTAAACTAATACACAATAGAAAAATAAACTGAGTGATTTATTGACTAAAAGTGGTTTGTTTCATTTGCTGTGTAAAACGAACAAGATGCTACCATTGTATTACAGTGTATTGATAATACCAGTTGAAGACCAGTCGGTGTGTTTCGGATTGGCTTGTTCAAGGAGTTCTGAGTTGTAAGACCCGACGAGAGGAATTGTTTGTTCGATCAAGCCGAATAGTCGAATCAACAGGAAACTGATGGCAGCGGCATAGCGTACAAGGTTAACATTCGAGTCATCCTTCTCATAATTATTTTTCGATAATTGTTTTTCATTAATTTTCTCGTGGGTGTATTGTGTGTTGAGCGAATTTGATTGCGAGTTGCTGCGGTGTAAATAATTGATCGCGTTTTTTTTTCTATTGAGGTATTTTGTGGTATAACCTCGTCCGTGTCGTCCAGCTCACATCTGAGCATAGCCGGGCCTCAACTTGCAGGTAGACTGGCGCCCAACCACTATTTATAACGGTGCATTGAAGTTTTCGTCTACTCATACCCCAATAACTGAAGGCAAAGAGTTACACTGTTCATCAGAATGGGAGAGCACGTGGAGTTCACTTAATGTACATGCATCCATCGAAGATAAATCAGATGACGCAAAAGATCTATTCTTTATCGATCATTGTAACAGGTCATAATATCTCGCATGATTACCTAATAGCTTGCACGTCATTACTAATAACAACGGCGAACGTGTCACTGACTTGGCCATAATGCACAATTTTGTAAATCAAGGACGTTTTTTTCCACATAGGAGAATTCCAAAAGTAACGTGGAGATTCCGCACTGATTGGTTCCGTTACCAGTGCCGCTTGGTCGTTGAAAATAAACAAAAGCGCTATGAAAAATGGTTGCTTACAAAAAGAGAGTTGACACAAATAAGTAAATGTTACGCTATTATTAGGTTATTATTGGTTGCCCCAATAATAACCTAATAATAAACCTAAACCCTGGACTACCTCGAACCAGCGGCGGAGATCTCATCAACAATTAAAAATTGTAGGTCTTTTCATTGCTATCTCGTAATCCGTAAGTAGTCGCCAGTCACCTATGCCTCATTAAATAATTTTAGTAACATTCTTAACTGACAATTTAAAAAAAATGGAGAGTTGATTAGTTGATAACAAGTTGTATCTTTGCGACTATGACGTTTAATAGATCTCGTTGCTCCACTTTTATTGTACGATTGATATCTCTGGCAGGTAATTTCCAACAGTTACACGAATAAGTACCTTCTCAAAAGGCACCAACAACGGTGATGAACCAGCTGCGATTTTCATTCATTAAACTAGAAGATTGTCTAATTATTTCTTCTTTTACCAGAAATATTCTCTTGAAAAAAGTATAATCAACCACCAGTTCGTTTTCACAACGGAAGGGATATAGTAGTCATACTTCATGTCGTTGTTCGGGTCGTTGTTCGTAGCGGCATTTTTGCTAAAGTTTATGTACTTTTATGTCACAAACAATCAAGCGCATTCGCATGGAGAAAATTAATACTATATCTCAAACTTTTAAATACTCAAATCATGATTTTTATTGAGTTCGAGTATGACTTGTAGTTGCTTTACAAACATGAAGTTGCTTTAAAAACATCTCGCCAATAACTCGATGAACTACGAAAATTGTCAACATATAAATGAACATCCTCTACCGTGTTATTGTTGTGTTGAATGATTGGTCTGCATATTGCAAAGTTGGACTTGAGCAAACCTGAAAGACCACGTTAATCAAAATTGGATATTGATAGTTGTCCAAAGATCTCACTAGGCTAGCCTTGTGAAGGAGTTTTCTGCCAAAAACTTAACAAATTTAGAGTCACGTGATGTGGCTTTGGCTGCCTTTTTACTCTATCCGAAACTCAAATTACCACTTAAAGGCATCCGTCATCCAAAATGATGATTCACTTCAATATAATACTATACACTTGACAAGTTAACTACATAACTTTTACTGTAAATAACTTTTTCTCATACAAAAAAATATAAAATGGAAAATCTGAAAATTGTTTACAACAATATCAATTTTATTTAATTCTCTCGCCTTCATACATAAATCATTAAAATTGCCATTATACGTTTGAACCATTTATGTAATCATTGTGTGCGATTCCTTTGACATCGGTCGGCAATACTTTAAATTTTGATAAATTAAACAAGAGATAAAGAATTGTTGTTGTAAATTCCATTTCGCATCGCTACCTTTAATGGCCACTGTCCAAATTGGCACGGGGCCAATAAAATTGCAATTTATTTTATTCATACTTTTTCTCTATTTCTACTTTATAAAACTTATAAATTATAGTAAATGTTCTATTCTGTTAATCATTTTGTTTTGATATGAAAAAATGAAATTTACAAGACATCGTCTAACCTCGATTTGGTTTTACATTTTAGAATAATTAAAACTTAAATTTACTACGCTAAAGCGATTATCTAATAGACTCGTCATAGCTAATCTCATAATATTATTATTATAAACTCTGTGACGATAAATGCTGTGCACAGCCCAACGTAATATGAATACGTTTCGTCTGTTTTAGAAAAATGGTTGCTAAAAATATCTGACAAAAACAGAAAAAAGTTTTGCGAGATTTATTTTTATTTATTGGCGCTATTGAAGTAATCATATTTAGACAATGACAGTGTTTAAATAATTCGAGCCGAGTCTCTTTTAAATATTTACCTTGAGTAAACTATTGAGCACACGTACGCACCCGAAAAACACTTGCTTCGCAATAATGCTGAAATTAGATATGGTGTAATAAGTACTTGATAACTTAGTATGACGCGATCGTGAAAATGAAAATCGTACGTTACATGACTTCTTGTTGACTATAGACAAATCTTCATTAACTGGGAAATATGGAAACAGATTGTATCATGAAATACAGCATTATCACTCATTAGGGGGGCCCTGTGCAATTGCACAACTGTATAATTTGTTTGTTTGCTTAGGAATGGTGCGTCAGCCCATGAATTTTGCACTCCAACAAAGGGTCATAGATGTCTTCCTTACCATCGCCGATCCTATAATGATCATAATTTTATTTAAGCTTCTCTTCTCTATTGGGATTCGAACCCGGTTCCTTAGGATCCTAACCCGTACCTTTAACCACTGTGGTGTTCGGTGGGAAAGCTTTATTATTTATATGGAACAAAAATTCAATTACAATTTCATATTTTTGTATTTTTTCTGCATGTTGCACTTTTTTTAATTAATTTTTAATTTTTATTTTTTTTTTAAATTTTTTATTTTTTTGATTTTTTTTAAAAATTGTCGACAAATTCTACTGGAACACTTCACTATATGCAAAATTATCCGTCACAACTACCCCCATCGACGTTTTTCCTTATCTTGGGGTTTCCGAAACTTTAAGTCGGAGTACATCAGAAACAGTCACTCTGGAAAATTCTGTATATAGTTGTCCATAAGTAAAACATGGCTGAGGAAGAAATAAGCCGACTTTTTTGAAAGTTTGACCCTATGGGATTTATTTATAGTCAAAGCGTAAGAAAGCCGTATAAGAAACTGATGACGTTCAAAATTGAAGGTTATAGAGATAAGGCGTTCAACTGGAAAATTTACTTGCAAGTCCGAGTCACATGTTTCATCATCACTTTTAACTGTGTCAATGGATGAGTAGGATGCTTTTTCGTAAACCAATTTTGCAGATTTGTCAGATTGTCGTCGCAAATCACGTTCTATATTGTTTTCTTGAAAGTAAGCCGACTAACCATCTTTCAGGTGAACAGATAACATTACAGTATTATGAGATTGACCATGAATGGGCATTGTTTGGAACTGTAAAACGGTTATCAACAGGAATATTTGATCGCGTTCGAGGATAATGTTCTGGTAAATTAGTGGACGTCTTCTATATTTGGGATAACTTTCCATAGATATATCTGTCTCAAAACAAAATTATTTAGGAGATTGCTTTGAACATTTTCCATCGACCATACAAACAGAATTACGATTAAATTCTCCGTATGGACCATGTACATCGCACAATCTCTGCTAAAATGATTTTATTAATATCGTCCACAGTTTTGAATTTGTCTTCCTTAGCGAGTGTAAATAAAAGGTGTGCATGAGGTAACCCACGTTTCTGAAATTCAATGACATAAACTTAAACTAATAAGTCTAGACGACCAAACCTCCTAACAACCTCCTGGTATAATTTGGACATGAATCTTAGACCACCAATAAACGAAGATGGTAGAATATAAATATTACCAATTCTGGTATTATTTTCAAGGCCATCGCTATTTACGTAATCTAAAAGTCCTCTGTAAGTCAACAAGGAAACCTTTTTGATTATGTCTTATAAAGTTTAACCGGTTAGATTCAACTCGAGCGTAGGCAAACACCAAATATTGTTGAATTAGTTTGCCACCATAATGAAGCGGTTTAAAGACAGTTCGACGTACTGCAATTTTATATGAATAAAGTTGGAGGGTCGTAATTTTATTTCGTGCGACAGTAGCATGATAGCTGTTCTGATGCCTATCAGTTGGCTATCCGAATTTACCCTTAGGAAAGAAAAGAGGAAATACTATAGGACCCAAAAGTTTTGAGAGGGAGATTATGCGTTTCAATGTTCTACTATTACTGGAATCAGCTGGAATATTTCCTTCACGGTCAGTCACAAAAACTGACGCAACACCCTCAGAATTTATTAGTGCGTTTATATACCCTTTGGTTGTCATGAAGATTCCTAGTAAAAATTACTGAGACACTATTAACCGGACGACAGTTTTGATTAGCATCGACTATTTCAGTTTCGTGGATCTCTCGAAGTTCTTTATAACTGCTAGCATATGGGGTAACATGTTGAAGAACTATAGAAATTGTTGACATTATTTCACGTTGGCACTTGGAATTAGCGGGATTGTTCATTCGAATATTTACAGATGTTTCAGTATCGTGTAACATACATGTAATGTAACATACATCTCCACCACGCTCTTGGTAATCATTAGAGTTCAAGGAAAAATCAATGGGAATATTAACGGAAGATCGATGATACACTTCTCCAGATATTTTAAAAGAATATATGAAATCAAATCAAAGCTTAATTAAATAGCTAAGAAAACACAAATAATTAAGTGAAAAGAATGTAAAATTACGATTACGTATAAACTATATTCGTTTGGAATAAAATTGTATGTACATACAACTACTCAATCTAAACGTACTCACAACTACTCAATCTAAATGTTTTCTTATGTTTTACTTCTAAATAACAAATTTGTGTTCCATTAAACATCTATACTCACAAGTACTTTCTAACGCTAATGGAATCCGGTTATTAGCCTACTCGAATCGACTCTCTATCGGACTACACCCGTGCAAAGTTCAACTGTCCCAGGAGCTCGAAGTCAATGACCATAGACAACGCTGTTTGTTGACTAGGCTTCGGAGCGTTTGGAAGAGGATCCCAATTTTGGCCGAAAAATGGCTATGTAACAAGCAAAGTTGCCGTATATGGGAATACGCTAACCCACACGAGGCTCACCAGGTGGCAATACTCGTACATCCACAAAAAGTTACTGTTTGGTGCGGATTTTGGGCCAGCAGCGTCATTGGTCTTTGCTTTTTCCACCATAAACGACGAGCGCTACAGAACGATGCCAACCTATTTCTTTTGGCCCATATTGAACGATATGGAGGTAGACGACATGTTTTTCCACCAACGATGGACATTTTGCATGAAAGATTTGACTGTAGGGTTATCTCTCGCAGAGGTGAAGTGAATTTGACCCCGCTAGGCTTGTTCTTGTGGGGTTTTCTCAAGTCGTAGCAGGATCTATGCGGCACAGTTATTGAAAATAGGACCACTCGGATCCGTGCCTCCGTAAGAAGCCATGGCGGACATTTGAACGATGGTACATTCTCAAATAATGGCATGCATGGGCTTTCGACCCATTGAAAACCCCTTTATATTTGATTTTTTTTTTGTTTTTCTATGTATTCGTTGTTAAGCCGATACCACATTACAATTTTTACAAACGTTTTCTGAAAACGTTTTTCTCATTTAAGAATAAATAATTGCATATATTTTATTTAAATCAATGAGATATACTGTAAAATAACTTTATTTATTAGCCAAAATAATAAATCTACAATTATTGAACAATTTTAGTTGAAAAATTTTGCTGAATGAAAAAAAAAAACGTTTCAAGGAACGGCAAAATAGAAAAATTACTATTTTTCAATTAAAATTGTTTAATAATTGTAAATCTATTATTTTGGTTAAATTTTACATTACATCTCATTGATTTAAACAAAATATATGCAATAATTTATTCGTAAATGAAAAAAACGTTTTCAGAAAACGTTCGTAGAAATTGTAATGTGGTATCGCCTTTTTAATATTTCGGTAAACTCGTTCAGCCGCTTGTATAATATAATATAATATGTATAGACTTAAACGAGTTGCGGCAATGGTATAATATTTTCTATAGATTATGTTTAATTTTTCATCGTGGAAATTTTCTGAACTGAAGGAAATGAAACAGATTTTCTAAATCGCAAACAAATACGACGAATATCGAATAGCGCTAAAATATATTTTTTTAATATTTTTAGGTGGTTATTAAATACATTTGACCAAAATTATTGTTTCAATATAGCATGTTTATTTGTCTTTTATTATTACAGCCGAGATGATGGGTGGCCTGATGCTCGACTGGACAAATTGGTAGGATGGAAATGCCTTGTGAAAACGCCAGAAACACTTTAAATGGGTAATACGGACTAAACACAGAAGTACCAAGAACATACATATTAGCTATTTCCTTAGTTTAAATAAGAAATAGCCAGCTGCACTGGATAGAACTAAGGTCGTGATTTGCTGTCGGTTTGATTCCCGCTGAAACACTACATGCTATCGGAGTTTTATTAAATATTCTTAATATCCTTCCATTCTACGAGAACGTATCTTCAGCATTCACTATAATTGGACCAATAGTAATTATAAACTGAATGTAAGTCCACATAAAACTGGGTTGGTGCTTTTCTCCAGCAAATGCAAACTTCCTTGCAGATAAAACCAAATTGTGTATTAGTAATACGCTCAAAAATCCATTTGGCAGATGGGCGTTTACGCGTCATCTGTGAACGCGTAAACAATTTTATCGAGGAATTCGTCGGCTAATCGTAGACAACATCGACTACTTGTAACTAACGTCTGAAACTACTTGTAATCAGAGTTATCGTTTACGCGTGATCTCCTAATTTTCAGGTGATCGTGTGGACAACTTCGACTACATGTAGAAAACTTCGACTATTCGTAGACAACGTAGACACGCTAGTAGTAATGATTGCATACGAACAAACATTTCGACGCTCTGTTTCTGGAAATTTTAGTTATAATGTAAATTATAACAATCTTATTAATAATGCACAAATGTCTGTAGCTTTTTTCAACTCGAGAAGGGTAATAGGTAGAAAATTGATATTTGGCATGCTGTTTGGGTTCGGTAAGAAAAGTTCATAGTCGTTGGAATTATACCGATAGGTTCTTTCTGGGCTGAGCTGTGGTGGATCAAAGTTTCAGGAACTTGCCATTGAAAATACAGGGTGGCGCACGAATCGTGCTACAAAAACAAAACGTAATAACTTTTTTTCTGTGTGACTAATCGGCTTTATTTTTTTTTATTGTATAGATAATTCAATTTTATTTTTATTTAACTAATTAGTTTTGAAAATGATAGACCGTAAATGACCTCCATGCTCATTCACGCATGTGCGACACCTGATCAGAAAATTATTCATTGCGCACTGAAGGGTTGAAGTCGGGATCGCCTCAATTATTGTTGTAATGGACTGCTTCAATTCAGTCAAATTCCTTGGTTTCGATCAAAGTGGGATCGGAGGGAAGATCAAAATGGGCCTCATCAGACATAAACAAGCAATTTATGAAGTTGTTGTCTTCTTCGGCCATTTCAATAATTTTCCGGCAAAATTCCAGGCGAATAGGCAAATCCAGAGGTTTTAATTTGCTTGTAATTTGGATTTTGTACGGAAACAAGTTTAAGTCATCATGAATTATCCGTTGTAATGACCGTCTGCTAACTCCAATTTGCGCCGATAACTCTCGAGTCGAAACACTTGGATTTGCCTGAATTGATGATGCTACAGCTGCGATTGTGGCTTCGACCCGAACATAGGGATCTCGATTGTACGGTCTACGTGCGATGCTTCCAGATTCAGCAAACATGCGTACCAACCTCATAATGGTCCATCTACTCGGGGGAGTGCCACCAAACTCCCGCCTAAATTCCCTCTGGACGGAAATGATGGACTGCAAAGCATGGTAGCGCTGCACTATACAAATCCTCGTTTCGGTATTCCAAGCATCCATTTTAGTAAATTTAAATAATAATCTGCAAAATAAAAAAAATAAAAAACAGATTAGTCACACAGAAAAATAGTTATTACGTTTTGTTTTTGTAGCACGATTCGTGCGCCACCCTGTACATGGGATTCAAAAATTGATATTTTTAAATTTTGCAACCTAAAAATACTACTTATTACAATATTTAGAGGTATATTAATTTCCTTATTTCACATTTATTTTTTTTTATTATTTTTTTTTTAATTTTTATATTAATTCATCTTTTATTTCTAATCAAAGCATACATTCCGAACCATGCTTGCATTGGTCGCACGGGTCGCTATCTAGTAAAATATATTTCCAAGTAACTTATACTGTGTCTCTCACCGATATTTTCCACTAAGCTTTCGAAATTATTGACTAAACAAATATGGACTTGTTTTGTACTAATGATTTGATAGATGTCACTGCTATTTAATCCTAAATTGAATACAAAAATGTTTAGTCACCACTATCGATAACAAACATTTCGACAATATTGATAAACTTCAAATACATTTTGCGAATTAGAATAAAACTACATTTCTATTAGTTTAGTCAGAAAGTTAGTCAAACAAATTGTTATCAAGCTCACAGTACTCAAATTTTAATACTGTATGCTGACGTTGATTATTTTGTCTAAATTTCCGATTAACTATGGATAGTTCATACTAGTTGTTCATAGATGGCGCAAAACACGTCACGCTTGATGTTAATTTAAATTTTTTAAATAAATTAGAGCTTATCAACTAAAAAACAGGATCATTTTGGTTTGTGAACATTAGAGACGTCTATTAATAACTCGTACAAAAATAACCATCAATTTAAATAGTTGTTAAATCAGACAAAAATATCGGCGCGAAACACACGTCATTAAACGATAATTTATAGCTTATAATGTGTGCTTGACACCCAGGCCCGGTAAAAGATTTAATTGGGCCCGGGTCAGAAATATTTCTTGCGGGGCAATACTAATTTTCTTTAATTTGGTCGTGTTAACATTTCAACTGTAACAGATATTTTTTTATTTACTATATTATATTTAGTACTGTAGTACTGTAGTTAAAATTATAAAATTATAAAATTATAAAATTATAAAATTATAAAATTATAAAATTATAAAATTATAAAATTATAAAATTATAAAATTATAAAATTATAAAATTATAAAATTATAAAATTATAAAATTATAAAATTATAAAATTATAAAATTATAAAATTATAAAATTATAAAATTATAAAATTATAAAATTATAAAATTATAAAATTATAAAATTATAAAATTATAAAATTATAAAATTATAAAATTATAAAATTATAAAATTATAAAATTATAAAATTATAAAATTATAAAATTATAAAATTATAAAATTATAAAATTATAAAATTATAAAATTATAAAATTATAAAATTATAAAATTATAAAATTATAAAATTATAAAATTATAAAATTATAAAATTATAAAATTATAAAATTATAAAATTATAAAATTATAAAATTATAAAATTATAAAATTATAAAATTATAAAATTATAAAATTATAAAATTATAAAATTATAAAATTATAAAATTATAAAATTATAAAATTATAAAATTATAAAATTATAAAATTATAAAATTATAAAATTATAAAATTATAAAATTATAAAATTATAAAATTATAAAATTATAAAATTATAAAATTATAAAATTATAAAATTATAAAATTATAAAATTATAAAATTATAAAATTATAAAATTATAAAATTATAAAATTATAAAATTATAAAATTATAAAATTATAAAATTATAAAATTATAAAATTATAAAATTATAAAATTATAAAATTATAAAATTATAAAATTATAAAATTATAAAATTATAAAATTATAAAATTATAAAATTATAAAATTATAAAATTATAAAATTATAAAATTATAAAATTATAAAATTATAAAATTATAAAATTATAAAATTATAAAATTATAAAATTATAAAATTATAAAATTATAAAATTATAAAATTATAAAATTATAAAATTATAAAATTATAAAATTATAAAATTATAAAATTATAAAATTATAAAATTATAAAATTATAAAATTATAAAATTATAAAATTATAAAATTATAAAATTATAAAATTATAAAATTATAAAATTATAAAATTATAAAATTATAAAATTATAAAATTATAAAATTATAAAATTATAAAATTATAAAATTATAAAATTATAAAATTATAAAATTATAAAATTATAAAATTATAAAATTATAAAATTATAAAATTATAAAATTATAAAATTATAAAATTATAAAATTATAAAATTATAAAATTATAAAATTATAAAATTATAAAATTATAAAATTATAAAATTATAAAATTATAAAATTATAAAATTATAAAATTATAAAATTATAAAATTATAAAATTATAAAATTATAAAATTATAAAATTATAAAATTATAAAATTATAAAATTATAAAATTATAAAATTATAAAATTATAAAATTATAAAATTATAAAATTATAAAATTATAAAATTATAAAATTATAAAATTATAAAATTATAAAATTATAAAATTATAAAATTATAAAATTATAAAATTATAAAATTATAAAATTATAAAATTATAAAATTATAAAATTATAAAATTATAAAATTATAAAATTATAAAATTATAAAATTATAAAATTATAAAATTATAAAATTATAAAATTATAAAATTATAAAATTATAAAATTATAAAATTATAAAATTATAAAATTATAAAATTATAAAATTATAAAATTATAAAATTATAAAATTATAAAATTATAAAATTATAAAATTATAAAATTATAAAATTATAAAATTATAAAATTATAAAATTATAAAATTATAAAATTATAAAATTATAAAATTATAAAATTATAAAATTATAAAATTATAAAATTATAAAATTATAAAATTATAAAATTATAAAATTATAAAATTATAAAATTATAAAATTATAAAATTATAAAATTATAAAATTATAAAATTATAAAATTATAAAATTATAAAATTATAAAATTATAAAATTATAAAATTATAAAATTATAAAATTATAAAATTATAAAATTATAAAATTATAAAATTATAAAATTATAAAATTATAAAATTATAAAATTATAAAATTATAAAATTATAAAATTATAAAATTATAAAATTATAAAATTATAAAATTATAAAATTATAAAATTATAAAATTATAAAATTATAAAATTATAAAATTATAAAATTATAAAATTATAAAATTATAAAATTATAAAATTATAAAATTATAAAATTATAAAATTATAAAATTATAAAATTATAAAATTATAAAATTATAAAATTATAAAATTATAAAATTATAAAATTATAAAATTATAAAATTATAAAATTATAAAATTATAAAATTATAAAATTATAAAATTATAAAATTATAAAATTATAAAATTATAAAATTATAAAATTATAAAATTATAAAATTATAAAATTATAAAATTATAAAATTATAAAATTATAAAATTATAAAATTATAAAATTATAAAATTATAAAATTATAAAATTATAAAATTATAAAATTATAAAATTATAAAATTATAAAATTATAAAATTATAAAATTATAAAATTATAAAATTATAAAATTATAAAATTATAAAATTATAAAATTATAAAATTATAAAATTATAAAATTATAAAATTATAAAATTATAAAATTATAAAATTATAAAATTATAAAATTATAAAATTATAAAATTATAAAATTATAAAATTATAAAATTATAAAATTATAAAATTATAAAATTATAAAATTATAAAATTATAAAATTATAAAATTATAAAATTATAAAATTATAAAATTATAAAATTATAAAATTATAAAATTATAAAATTATAAAATTATAAAATTATAAAATTATAAAATTATAAAATTATAAAATTATAAAATTATAAAATTATAAAATTATAAAATTATAAAATTATAAAATTATAAAATTATAAAATTATAAAATTATAAAATTATAAAATTATAAAATTATAAAATTATAAAATTATAAAATTATAAAATTATAAAATTATAAAATTATAAAATTATAAAATTATAAAATTATAAAATTATAAAATTATAAAATTATAAAATTATAAAATTATAAAATTATAAAATTATAAAATTATAAAATTATAAAATTATAAAATTATAAAATTATAAAATTATAAAATTATAAAATTATAAAATTATAAAATTATAAAATTATAAAATTATAAAATTATAAAATTATAAAATTATAAAATTATAAAATTATAAAATTATAAAATTATAAAATTATAAAATTATAAAATTATAAAATTATAAAATTATAAAATTATAAAATTATAAAATTATAAAATTATAAAATTATAAAATTATAAAATTATAAAATTATAAAATTATAAAATTATAAAATTATAAAATTATAAAATTATAAAATTATAAAATTATAAAATTATAAAATTATAAAATTATAAAATTATAAAATTATAAAATTATAAAATTATAAAATTATAAAATTATAAAATTATAAAATTATAAAATTATAAAATTATAAAATTATAAAATTATAAAATTATAAAATTATAAAATTATAAAATTATAAAATTATAAAATTATAAAATTATAAAATTATAAAATTATAAAATTATAAAATTATAAAATTATAAAATTATAAAATTATAAAATTATAAAATTATAAAATTATAAAATTATAAAATTATAAAATTATAAAATTATAAAATTATAAAATTATAAAATTATAAAATTATAAAATTATAAAATTATAAAATTATAAAATTATAAAATTATAAAATTATAAAATTATAAAATTATAAAATTATAAAATTATAAAATTATAAAATTATAAAATTATAAAATTATAAAATTATAAAATTATAAAATTATAAAATTATAAAATTATAAAATTATAAAATTATAAAATTATAAAATTATAAAATTATAAAATTTTTTCTGCTGATATTTTATGAAACCAGCAGAAAATTGTTGAAATTTTTAGGCAAATTAATAATTCTCAGTAGAAAGTTTTATGGTGAAATAGCAAAAACACATTTTTTCTGCTGGAAATTTTCTGCTATCTTATACAGCATTTAACATCAACGGTAAACGAGGTATGAATAATTCCTCTCTTTTAGCAATCCCCGTTAATTCAGTGGCTCCGATGACATTTGGCAAACAACCTTTGACACAGAGCAATGTTCCATTTGCATAGTTTTGGCGGGTCGAGATTCCACATAAGCATTATTGATGATCTTTTCTTCAATTTCAAAATATGAAAAGGCATTCCAGGTGGCTCGATCGTGTAATAATTACGGTCGCTATACAAGAAATATGGATACATATAAAATATTTGTTAACACTCCCGCTAAATTTGTAAGCACTCACTATAGTGGATCAAAAGTTTGCGTATATATTGTAAATTCCTTTTTACATGGAGAAGGGGTAACATTTTTTGATTACTAACCCCCCTATGGTTTTTCTAGGTTAGTAAAACGTATTCGTTCAAAATTTGGCAGTAAACGCTCGAGTTCATCAAAAGTGGTCATATATTGTAAATTTCTCCTTACAGGTGAGCATGAGGAAGAGTGGTTCAAAAGTTTTCATAAATTGTAAGTTCCTGCTTACAAGTGAGTATGGGGCAGTTGTAATATTTTTTGATCACTAACCTCCCTATATGGTAGTAACATTGCTCTTGGGAGCAATCGCAAGAGTGGAACAAAAGTTTTTATGGAACAAATATAGTTACATACATACTACATACTTTTCTTCCTTAGATATATACTTTCACTGTATTTAATATTTAGTATGTTCTTAAGTTAAATTTGTGAACTTTTCTAAAGCAAAATAAAGATAATCTCATGAGAAAGTTAGAAAGTCAAATATTTGCTTGCTAACACACAAACAGGATAATATGCAACAGAAGTACAGAACCTATTAGAAAACCCTAAAGAGATAACAAAATACCAAATTATGAACTGCTTAGATAAACGAATGAAGTAGTCACCGGGATCAAAATAACAAAGCGTACACACGCTGAGGAAGTCACCGAATGACAGCTGGAAACGAAAAATGCTAGCAGACGCGAATTGGCTCTGCAAGTCAAGGATTGAAATAAAAGCAACAGCACCCAACAGAGTTAGATGGCCCTGGCAAGTAGGCGCCCTTTGCTCCTAAATTGGAGATAAAACAAAGAAAAATCGATTAAATCAAGTTTGTGGATCCAGCATTAGAACATGATTAAATTTTTTTCGCCCAAACGTTAATAGAGTATACCGTTTGTTTGTCGAAAAATACTCATAGCTCTGTTTCTTACCTTGTTCGAAGAAATCGCAAAATTTATCCGGTGTGTTGGCTAAGTAAAATTTGATTGCCATTTGAAAAAATAACATCCTCTTTTAGTTAACTATACATCGAAAGCTGGACACAATTGCTTTTAAACTGACAACTTCGGGAATATTCTACATATAAACAAAATTGTAAACAAACATAATTAATTTTCGTAGGCGGTAGCTATAAATAAAAAAAATCAATTTTCCTTATAGAAAATTTCATTAAAGTGTAAGATTTAATATTATTAAATAAATTAAATTCAGTTTTCGTTGTTTAAGTATGCTGGCGATGAATGTTTTAATCCCACTTTGAACCGGCGTCAGTTGATCCAGCCGCGCCAATAAACGATAAATAATCTTGATGCATAATAAAAAAAAGTCGTAAACAACAAATAAAAATTGTGGCCTGTTCAAATTTATCTGTATTGATAGTTTGATCATCGATTTGAATAATTTCATTCATACGCATTATAAAACCGTACCAGTATAAAACCGCCCCCTATAACAGAAACATTACCTCATCGATATTTTGAAGAATGAGCATCACATCTCTGTATATCGTGCGTATTAAATTTTCCAACAAGAACGCAATAGACCAGCAGAACCAAGGTTTACTAAATGTAAATGTATTTGATGTTCTAACACGAGCCGAATTTATTGTTTTGCAGTAAACAATTTTCTATTATTATATAATTTGTCCATTTTCATGTCGATTTCATAAAATACACAATATGTGCTAGCGTAATATTTTCCTACATATTTTAAATGAAAATTGTTAAACATGAAAAACAGAGATATGAATGAAACAGAACATGCGTAGTGGAACGGACATTTATTTTTGTATATTTGTAATGTGAGGTTAGGAAAAGTTGAAAATACAATATTACGTTGCCTCAAATAAACATAAATCGTTCACGATGGAAAATGACGGTTTTGCCGCGAAATATTTATAAATAAAAATTATGTGAGACGAATGAAACAAAAATAGTTTGTATATGACATTGGGTGAGGTTAATCATCGTTCAATTAAATTTTATTTACAATTTAGTGCGATATTAAAATTGGCATCGGATAATTAACGGATAAAATGAAAACTGAAAACATATTTATAGTGACATCTGTGATTAGGGTTTGTTATTAAAAAAAACATGTATAGTGTGCAAAATACGAATCGGGTAATTCACAATGAAGAATTTTAGATAAAGAGTTTGTACATGTTATTGCGTATTTAGAAATATTTGTCTAAAGTGTATGGCATATTTCTAAAAATGTTCAATATTAAATTTGTTTACTAACAAAAAAAAAATAACGCGAGCTTGCCAGGAGTCGAACCTGGAATCTTCTGATCCGTAGTCAGACGCGTTATCCATTGCGCCACAAGCCCATTGTCGTGGCTAGTTTTAAAGCGACCGACAACCTAGAAATATTTCATTTAATAATTTTATAACGATAAGATTTATTTTACGTTAAAATTCAAAATCCAAAAATTCTTATTTTATTATTTCTAAATTTGTTTTTATTGATTAATCTCGCTTAAATATTTTAACAATCTTTCCAAAATTTTCGTATCATCTGACAGCGCAAGCCTGAAAGTGTCAAGGATCTTAAATTTTAGTAAGTAAGCAGATAGTCGCGGGCACCTTGTTATGTTCGATAGTAAGTACCGCGTTAAGATTACACCTAGCTTATTCGGTTTATATGTATTGTGTCAGATTAGTGTGGACTATTCTCAAACGACAGATGATTGTTCATACATTTCACCAAGTCTGCTACTTCATTACCTGGTATTATTGGCTAATTATCGGTTTTCAGATTCTCCTATATTTAGATGCTTCCAATGTGGACAAAGAATCTGTAAAGACAAACTGAAAAGGATTAGGGTGATTTGGCTATTTTAATAGGTTCTCTGAGGGTGCCGGCCCTCATTTACTTCAGTGTCGATGGTATCAGTAATTGCAAATCCAGCTACATTGTTCGATTTAGATCCCTTGGTGTATTGGGTGTATGAGTTTGTTGGTACGTGGCTCAAAAAATGTTTAAATTCTGCTTTAAATGCATCGATGGGCATGTTATTTCTAAGCAGTTCGTGCAGCCTCGTGCTAATTTTGAACCTTTAAGTATTCTATAATGAATATCGGTTTATCAGATTTTTAGCTAGAATATCAGATTTTTTATTGTGTAGATTGGCCATTATGAGAAAAAGACGAGCCCAAAATTGCTTTATTTCAATTAAACGTTTCTGTAAAGCTAGTTAACTTCTTTCTGCTAAATTAAGTATTCTTGTTTCACGAATAAGTGAAACTGTGAGGGAGATTGAAAGGCTCCCATTACTATCATAAGCCCTTCATTTCAACATAGATACGAGTTGTCCGATTCAGACGTTTAAGAACATTAATTGACTTTACACAATCGTTTTTAACATTTTTTATGCTAGCATTCCAATTCATTTTCCTATCTAATGTCATGCCCAAGAACCTATGTGTTTTCACTATCTCCAATGGACTTTCTTTTAGCGTATAAATGTTGATGGTATGCATCTGCGCTTTCTACAGAAGAGCATAGCTTTACACTCGCTTACGGAAAATGAAAATCGGAAGTCAAATTTAAAAAAATTTTCATTGGATTTTTCTTGTAGTAAAATTTAATTTTTTTTAGATTATCTTTAACTCTTATCTGAGAGAAGTCTTTGAGTACCTTGTGTATCGTTGTAAAGATTTATTTGTTTAATTATAACATTTTATAATACATTGTCATTTAAAATATTTAAATTTTATTTTATGTACTGTAGCGGCTCAAAATCCTATTCACTTCGTAGCACTCCTCGTAGCAAAACTATTTATACACCGCGCCGCTTAATTACGAGCCATAGCTCGTTTTGCTGAATAGAACTCTTTCACCACCTACAAATTAAAATCGCGAATCTCGATATTTATCGAATTACACAAAACCGAAAGAAAGAAGTAACGAAAAAGGATCAGTTACGTTTTAGAAGTTGAACAGAGACGGTCTCATAATAAGAAAAACAAGTGAACGTGCCGTGAACAGCCGGGCACACCTTAAAAGAATGGAGAACTAATATTTCAAGAAAATATTGTGTGGGAAAAATTACATGAAATAATAAATAAAGTTGTTTATAAACAAAATATAGTGAGTATTAACCCGGAACACCACTATGTGACCCCGACGTGATCTTTCTGGAACGAACAACCGGCGGCATGGCTCATCCTAGTCGAACATCAGTTCGGAATCTACCGAATTGTTATGATGATGAACGGTTTGCATACACTCTAGGCGCGATACTACAGGAGACGGTACAATTGATAACTGATATTTTCAGAGGATACCTTAAACCGTCCCACTTTTATCGTCTGCTTGAACAAAAAGCCGGTGATTCTAACTAAATTAGTAAATAACGATTTACTCAAAAATCTCTGACTAAAATGTTTGCCAAACGATTTACGAGCCATAATGGCGCGGGATATCAAAAATGACATCGAGGAAATCCTACAGGTTGCAGACAATAGCAAGACAACTGCTAACGGTGAATAAGCCCATGCTTCAATGCAAAGCCAACTTGACAAAACGCAACAACAATTGGCAGATCTACAGCGAAGACTGGCCATTGTGACCATTGGTTCACGTGGAAGATCGTCAAACAATAGACGGAATTTCAATTACCGACACATTTCAAAGTCGAAATCGTCGGACTCTTCTACTACCACCGTCGTTTCCGCTCACGCGCACGCAACTATAACAAGCCATGCAGCTACTTCTAAACATTTCAGGTCTTCGGAAAACCACTAAATCCTGGTGTCGCTACGGCAAACAGTGGGATTGCTTCATCTTGACGTCTTTTAATCAAAGATCACGAAAACAACTTGCAATTTCTGATCGATTCGGGGGCTGAAGTATCTGTGATACACGTAAACAAGTTTCCCCGACAGGTTAAAGTTACCGTTTGCATTCTTACGCAGCAAATGGATCCCCAATTTCCACTTGCGGCCCACATCTTCTGAAGGTGAATCTCGGCTCAAGCGTTCGTTCACATATCGCTTTATCATCGCGGCAGTATACTGCCCTATTACATGTGCTGACTTTCTGCCCAAATATGGTCTCGTGCTCGATTTAAAGAACAGAAGACTCTCTGATTCATTTACTCTGTTCACTGTGAACGCATCGCCCAAGTTGATACGCCATCTCCAAAACATTTCAGCGCCAACAACGATTACGGCGCTCTTATATCTGTCTATCGACAGTTAAACAGTGTCAGTGTCCCAGATAGATATCCTATCCCCCACATACACAGTTTCTCGTTGAAGCTCGCCGGTGCCACTATTTTCTCGAAAATAGATTTGGTTAGGGCATATCATCCAATTCCCCCATGGCTCTCGAGGATATTCATAAAACGGCGATAACCACTCCTTTTGGGCTTTTTGAGTTTGCCAGAATGCCATACGGTCTTCGTAACTTAGCCCAGACATTCCAGCGATTCCTTACCGAAGTGTTAAACGGGCTGGACTACGTCTACTCTTATATCGACGATATCCTCGTTGCGAGCCGGTCCGAGATGGAACACGGTGAACATCTCGAGTTGCAGTATTTAAACGATTCTCCGCATATGGAATTATTATTAAAGTTTCGAAATCGTAAGTAAGGTCTTCTATAATGAGTATATCTGCAGATATGATGTCCCACTCTTCATCACGACAGATCAAGGAACACAATTTGAATCAACATTGTTCACTGAGCTCACGCAGCTCCTAGGTTCCCATCGAGTTCGGACAACTGCAAAAAATTCGAAAGCGAATGGTCTTGTCAAACGGTTCCACAGGCAATTAATATCTGCCTTAACAGCTCGATGTAATGCTCTCATTGGAGCTCAGAACTTCCAACGATCCTATTGGGTATTCGAACCTCCGTCAAGGAAGACTTCAACTGCACACCAGCAGTATATGGTGAAAATATCAAGGTTCCCGGTGAATACTTCATCAACGATCAAAATTCGTACCCAAACACAGATACTTCGGATTTCGTGAAGCACCTTCATACTACTATGGGAGCCTTAGTTCCGACGGACACACGACATCCAACCGAACAAGCAACGTACATTCCCAAAAATCTGGAAACCTGTTCTCATGTATTGGAACGTGTGGATAGAGTCAGAGGTCCTTTGAGTACTCCCTATTCTGGACCGTATCCAGTGACCCGCAAATTGCGCAAATTCTTTGTCGTGGATATAGTTGGAAAATCAACAAAAATTGGCATCGACAGACTTAAGCCAGCCTACGGTATACTTGTGGTAAACCCAGTCGAAAAACGTAGTGTTCGAAAAACGGTTACATTCAATTTAAAACACTATGGTTCTCGATCCAGGAGGGGAGTGATTAGCTATCTCAAAAGAATCAAATACGTATCATTCATTAAAGAAAATTTTATTAAATTTAAGGGATTCGAGATTTTTATTAAAAATAAGTTCACGTTCTTCCATAAATTTCTCTGATTTAAATCTGTAAACATATTACTAAAGTAACGCTTTTTATGGCAGTGAAGAGTCTTATAAGAACTTTGAGTGAAAACTGGAAAATAAACTCAAAAAAATTATTTTACATTCTTCAAATATGCGGGAAAATCATTTCCATTTTTCCTCATTTGTAAGTAGTTTTACAGAAGATAATATTTAAATATCTCTAAATGCCGGGTATACAAAATTTGTGTACAAAGTCATTATGTGGAAATTGCACGATAAGAAGATATCGATACAGAGAAGACAATCAAGTGAGGTAAAGGGCATTTCCAAAAAACGGGATACTTCTGCTATTTTTTCTGGTAAATTAAGTCAATTCGTTAGGTATGAGTAGTTTTAGTTTAAATATATTACTAAAATCGTGGAGTTTGTCCGAAAATGCCTATAAGGTAACGCAATGAACTGATCCTAGTTTCCAAATATCATTATTAGTTCTGCTAAATTAAGTCGATTTTATTAATTTTTTTTAAAACAAATTATGGGTATCATAAACTTTGTCGGAAAACTTCACTATGTAAAAACAATAGCCTTAGTCGACAAAAATAAATTAGTTAAGTGCCATTTCTAAACAAAGAGTAGGGATATCATTTTTAGTTGTGGAAAATAAGGACGATTTTATTGGATTGAATAAAATTTGGTTAGATAAATTCTGGATATCGTAGAATTTGTCGGAAAATTTCACTATGTCTAAATGTCAGCATCAAGTTGACAGACTCACATAAATCAAGAGCCATTTCCATATCTAGGGGATAGGGGTCACTTTTAGCTCTCTCAAATCTAATCGACGAACATCTAAAATGAGGTATAATCCCTAGGTATGGAAATGGCCCTTGATTTATTTGATTATGTCAACCTGAAGCTAGCATTTGCACATAGTGGAAATTTCCGACAAACTCTATGATACCTGGAATTTATCTAAATTAAAACTACCCAAGGCTAGGATTTATTTGATTGTGTTAACCTTAACCTAACATTTGGACATAGCGAAATTTTCCGACAAACTCTGGGATATTCAGAATTTTTCTAAAACATCTATTTTCGTCTCCTTCTATTTTTTTTTTTTTTTTTTTTTTTTTTTGTAATATATGAAATTATATAACACGTCTCCTTCTATTATAATATAGTTATTTCGCTAATAGTTTAACAGTGTAATTACTAATACATGTTCTGCATTAAAAATTTCTTATTGGATTTGTTTATGTACACGGGATTTTTTTTTTTTTTTTTGATAAACTTCACAATCGTCGCTTTTTAGCATAATATATTTTAGAAGCTAACAATTTAGATACACGTTCTAATTCGGATTTAAGAGTAACGTTACTAAGATTACGTTTAAATTTTATTAAAACTGTATTTTTTTACGAATGTCACGCCAAATGTCAAGTGTGATCCACGGACATAACGTATTTTTCAGCTTAACATCGACACTTACTGTCTTTGAGTATTTATCTATTAATTCATTATATTTTTCAACAATAATTTCTATCGTATTATTCGAACCTTTCACATTAAATGGCATTGTAAGTAGAAAATTATTTAATAATTCATTAACTTTTGCCATGTCTACTATTTGATTTTCAAGTAAAAATTTGACAAAAGGAAATTGTGATCGCTAATAGTGGAGTGTATCGTAGAATTGACGATCTTAGTTATATTTATCTAGATACGGAACGATCTAAAATATTGTCACTTGCAGAACGAGTGGCATACGTATTTGTAGTGATCAAACCATGGGTCACAACAGATTCAGATACAGCGGTTTCCAAATAGGAGATTATCCAACCAATTGAAGAAACAATCAACATCAGAACCTGGTGGTCGATAGATACCAACCACAGATTTTTGTATTATTAAGACGAGCAAGCATGAATTTGAATAAAACTAAATGGGTAGAAGCCGTTATCAATGTTCAAGATGCAATACTCTATATCTTTTTTAATGTAACATATAATGCAAAACCACCCCCATTTCGATCATCTCTGCAAGAAAAGAAATTATTAAAATTGTTGATAGGATAGGCTATAGAATTATGACTCTGAATAAAAGTTTCAGAAATAACTAAAATATAAACATCCGGCTGTAGACTATCTATGAACTCTTACATATTATCAAATTTAAGAAAATCATTCATGCCACGAATATTTATTTGTAATGTTTTCAATTGTCGAGCATTAGTTACAAAATAACGGTTAGGATTCATTTTATAGTCATCAAAATATTGATTATGACAGCGAGCTTTCAAACCATTTCTTAACCTATTCATTATACAATAAATGATTGAAATAACAGAATTCAATTATACCCTTAATTGCACAAAAATCAAAAACAAAAGATACCGTAATATAAAAATATAATCTGAATCTAATGACATTCAAAACCGAATTCAAGAAAATTATGAATGAATATGTAAATGGTATAAAAATTACCAGATAGACAGAAATAGAAAAAATCACCCATTTAGATAAAACTTGAGCAGCCCGAAAATAATAAAGGAAATCTGAAACATCTGACAATGACATTGAAGATGTCAAAATTAAAATCAAAACAATATAAAGAAATAGCAATTAATTGTCTAAATGAAATGTAAGTAATTGAAAATTTAAGAAAAATAAAAAATTTAAGAAAATATTATAATATAAATCTAATATTGGTATTTGTTTAATTCTATTATTGCAACAAATCGGAGCTGGCGGGATCACAGTCTTATAATTTTGGCGCCTAAAACACTTTAATTATACTTTTTATAGTTTGAAGATATTTTGGATAAAACAAAATATTGTTTCTAATTATTTTTAATTTTTATTTATTATTTCTAATTATGTATTTTTAAGTTTTAATTATTATTTTATTATGTTTTTATTTATTATTTGTTTACTTGTTTTATTCTGTGACTATTCACTTCAATAGATAAGTTGAAAAGTTTCCTATTGTTTAATATTTCAAAATTAACTTAATTTTATTTATTTATTATTTAATACATAATAAAGCTTAGAGCTTATACACATTATGAAAAGTAATAATTAACAGTACAAAAAACTTTTTTTAAAATATAATATTTAAAAATACATAAAATAGATTTCAAAAATATAAAAAATAATAACAATATAGTAATATAATAATATTGATAAACATAATAACAATAATAATAATGTCTAACATCTGTTAACTCAATAAAAACAAGTAATATTATCTCAGAGATTCTAAAAAACGATATACTAAAACTTCCTTTAGACCCGGTTGACTTAACATGCAATAGTAAGCTATTCCAACAGACAACACCCTTAACATAAAATGGTGGATTGAACAATTTAGTATTATTTCGCGGTATAATTAAGGATTTATTACGCGATAGATTAGATTGGACCAATTTCACAAACAAGTACGATAGAATATGTGTCTAATAACTTATATATAGCCAGACACGTACGATATGTATAATAATCTTTAAGCGAACACCCAACCACATTATGTAGAAACAAAGAAATATGATGATATTTGCGAAGTCAATGAATGTATCTTACACCAGCTTTAAAAGCCCCATTTAATTTTTCCATATTATATTCAGTCATTCCAAAAAGTGTCAGATTACCATAGAAAAAACGTAGGCAAAAAGTAATTTCCGTCTAAGCTCGGTTGATGCAAAATCAGTAACATTCCATAAACTTCGAATTTTCATAAAGGTTTTACTACAAATCGTATTAACATGCTCATCCCATGATAAGGATTTATTAATTAAGACACCCAAGTCAGTAACACAATCAACGAAAGGAATATTTTCATTATATACTGTAATCGACGGGAAGGAGGATGTGTCAAGGCCATGCTTATAAATAACAATTGATTGGGTCTTTTTGGGGTTTAACTGTAAGTTGTTCCGCGCAGCCCAATTTTGAATAGCTAAAATGTTATCATTTATATTACTTATTCCATCACTCATACTGACTAGTGGGCAACTACCGTAAACCTGTGCGTCATCGGCAAATAAATGATAGCTGCAACCAATTAACCGTTTTGGTAGATCATTAATATAGACAGAAAACAGCAACGGACCTACTAGTACCGAGCCTTGAGGTACACCGCACGAGGGTGTTTATTTATAATGCAAATCTTACACTTTACTATTTTCCATTACAAAGTGTTTACACTTACAAAACAGTTTTCAATCCCCAGTAAATTTGATGCGAATTTAAAAAGACACTTTTACTAGAGAATGCGTTTCACCCGCGAATTCCATAATAGCTCTTTTTGAAATTGCATTCGTTCAATTCGTTCACAGACATTCGTTCATTTTCCATACGGCGTATTCGATAATACGTAAAACGTCAAAAGCGAATGAAACTTCCTCCGCAATTGATCCGGCGATCGATGTGATTAACTAATAATTTTTTGCAGATAAATTAACCAATTTTAACACAAACCACAATTTTGATTAACACTTAAAATTAACATTTATTTTATTTAATTATTTCTTTATTTTTCTTTACCCCATTATTTTGTAATTAGGAACCATTATTCAGTTATTGTTGAAAATTAATTATAAAAAATTATTTTTATTTATTTATTTATATTGAAAAAAGTCTACAAATTTGACTTGAAACATATTAATTTAAGAATAAAAAATATAAAATAAAATAAATCCGCATTGGATTTGAAAATTTGAAATATAAAAGTAAAGTTTTTTTTTTTTTTTGTAACTATTGCCAAAAGCTTTATTCTTGAATCTTTCTTTATACGAAACTAACAAGAAGTGTGAAATTCTTAAAAACTATAAATTTTTGTTTTAACTTAAGCCATAACCTATGTTAATACTTAATATCATTATGCATTATTATTATTATTAAATTATTATTAATTACTTAATTTTAGAGTGTTAGGTCAACATGCACGAAATTATTAGATTATATTTCTCAGTTAATTAAATCTAGAGGATCTGTTCAATATCACGCAACTGGAATCACGCCCTAATGAATTAGCTAGAGAACTATTAAGACAACCGAAATATGGACGGCATCGCTTTGTATAGTGGACTCTTGCAGTCTAGAGAGAGTTTCGATTTTCTTTCGATCATCCAGTACATTTTAAAATTTTTTATTTTTAATTGATTGCGTTTTGTTTCAATGTGCTTTTCCATGTCAACGTTCTATCGAGATGAAGACCGAGATATTTGACGTTTGTTTGTTGAGGAATTGTGATATTGTTTAATTTTACTGCTGGACACGTACGTTTGGTCAGTGTAAATGTTACATGTGTTGATTTACATTCATTTGTCCTTATTCGCCAAGTTTTTAACCAATCTTCTATTTTGTGTAGATGTTCTTGTAATTCTCTCGATGCTGTTTGAGGATTTTTGTGTGAAAATAATATAGCTGTGTCATCAGCAAAAGTTGAAGTGGCGATTTTTTTGGTTATTGGTAAGTCAACTGTGAATAACAAGTATACCACAGGTCCCAATACACTACCTTGCGGTAGTTCTGCCTTTATCTCGGTTAGATCAGTAGTGACCGTATTTTGTTTCACCTGGAACATCCTTTGGGCTAAGTAGTTTTCAAGAATTGCATGAAATTGTTTAGGCAAAAGAGTTTCAATTTTGTAATTTAATCCTTCATGCCATACTTTGTCGAAAGCTTGCGCAATATCCAAGAAAACTGCCGAGCAATATTTCTTTTCTTCTAAGGAAACCTTAATTGTATTTACAATTCTGTGCACCTGTTCTATTGTGCCGTGTTGCTCTCTAAATCCAAATTGGTGATCTGGTATAATGCGACCTTCAGATAATATAGGTATTAGTTCTTGTAGTAGCATTTTTTCAAAAAGCTTTGAAATTATCGGAAGTAGACTAATTGGTCTGTACAACAAGACTTGGGTTTCATCATTACCTGGCTTAGGAATCATGATAATTTGAGATATTTTCTATTTTTGGGGAAAGTATCCACATCTCATAATCGCGTTAGAAATATATGTTATATATGAGATACGAGATACTCCTCATGATGGCCTAACAAGTCGAAATCGATCGAGTGATTTTTTAAACTTTTTGAACAAATTTTTTAATTAAAATATTCAAAAATATAATTTTCCGAAATAAAAAACAAGTGTTTAATAAAATGTGTTTATTAAGTATATGTTATATATTTTATGCATCTATCTGGTAATTCTTTGATGATTTTTCCAGTTATTAGATCATGACCTGGCGCTTTCTTAGGATTTATACTGTTTTTGATAACCGTTTTGACGCTGTGGTAGTACGCAATCATTATTTTGTTCGTTTGGGATGAACACTTTTTGTGGATGGTTAGAGAAAGCGATAGCCTTTTCTAAGTCACTTCTGGCCCAGTGACCATCTGGTTTCCTTATCGGTGGGTTTGATAGCTCAGGCCTTTTTAAATTTCTTGCTGCCTTCCACAGTGAGTAATCTGTTGTTTCTGTTGCTGTGAGCTCACTTAGGTAATTCTGTATTCCTAATTTTTGTTCTTCCCGTATTGCTTCTCCCAAAGCTTTAGTAGCTCTATTTATTTTCCATTTATGCAAAGGAGATTGGTGAAGCTGCCATAGCCGCCGATTTGTCCGCTTCTCTGCCAATAACTTTTGAATGTTACTTGAAAGACTTATATTTTTTTCGGAATTTTTGTTCTCCGGAGTAGCTTTTTTTGCAGCCATTTCCATTATTTGACTTAAGTTTTCTATCGCGGCATCAATGTCTTCTGGTGTGCGAAGTGGCCACATAGGCCTTGGTCATACCTTATAATCCTGGGCACCACAGGCTCATATCATGACGATAAGATATAAATTTATAAAATTTTGTTAATCGTATTAAGACAAAATTTGAATTTTCTAGAGCCGATACTAGAGGTAAATATGTGTAGTGGCATATACGTCGAAATAGGCTCTGGTCATACCTTGTAACCCTGAGCAAAACAGGCCCATATCATGACGATAAGATAAAAATTTATAAAATTTTGTTAATCGTATTAAGACAAAATCTTAAATTTTCTGGAGCCGATACTAGAGGTAAATATGTAGTGGCATATAGGTCGATATAGGCTCTGGTCATACCTTGTAACCGTGAGCAACACATGCCCATATCATGACGATAAGATATATATTTATAAAATTTTGTTAATCGTATTAAGACAAAATCTTAAATTTTCTGGATCCGATACTAAAGATAAATATGTGTAGTGGTATATACATCGATATAGACTCTGGTCATACCTTATAACCCTGGGCAACAAAGGCTCATATCATGACGATAAGATATAAATTTATAAAATTTCGTTAATCGTATTAAGACAAAATCTTAAATTTTCTGGAGCTGATACTAGAGGTAAATATGTGTAGTGGCATATACGTCGATATAGGCTCTGGTCATACCT
Source organism: Nephrotoma flavescens (assembly GCA_932526605.1). Lineage (NCBI taxonomy): Eukaryota > Metazoa > Arthropoda > Insecta > Diptera > Tipulidae > Nephrotoma > Nephrotoma flavescens. The sequence goes on along the minus strand of OW052221.1, from coordinate 125,412,503 downwards.
TGTAACCCTGAGCAACACAGGCTCATATCATGACGATAAGATATAAATTTATAAAATTTTGTTAATCGTATTAAGACAAAATTTGAATTTTCTAGAGCCGATACTAGAGGTAAATATGTGTAGTGGCATATACGTCGAAATAGGCTCTGGTCATACCTTGTAACCCTGAGCAAAACAGGCCCATATCATGACGATAAGATAAAAATTTATAAAATTTTGTTAATCGTATTAAGACAAAATCTTAAATTTTCTGGAGCCGATACTAGAGGTAAATATGTGTAGTGGCATATAGGTCGATATAGGCTCTGGTCATACCTTGTAACCGTGAGCAACACATGCCCATATCATGACGATAAGATATATATTTATAAAATTTTGTTAATCGTATTAAGACAAAATCTTAAATTTTCTGGATCCGATACTAAAGATAAATATGTGTAGTGGTATATACATCGATATAGACTCTGGTCATACCTTATAACCCTGGGCAACAAAGGCTCATATCATGACGATAAGATATAAATTTATAAAATTTCGTTAATCGTATTAAGACAAAATCTTAAATTTTCTGGAGCTGATACTAGAGGTAAATATGTGTAGTGGCATATACGTCGATATAGGCTCTGGTCATACCTTGTAACCCTGAGCAACACAGGCTCATATCATGACGATAAGATATAAATTTATAAAATTTTGTTAATCGTATTAAGACAAAATTTGAATTTTCTAGAGCCGATACTAGAGGTAAATATGTGTAGTGGCATATACGTCGAAATAGGCTCTGGTCATACCTTGTAACCCTGAGCAACACAGGCCCATATCATGACGATAAGATATAAATTTATAAAATTTTGTTAATCGTATTAAGACAAAATTTGAATTTTCTAGAGCCGATACTAGAGATGAGCATGCCTCGTCATGATATGCGCCTGTGTTGCCCAGGGTTACTAGATATGACCAAGACCTATGTGGCCGTATACGCCACTACACATATTTATCTGTAGTATCGGCTTTAGAAAATTTAAGATCATATTTTGCCTATATGTATACGTTTACTTTATGAAATTATCCCTTGCGCTCGGTCGTTTACAGCTATTAAAATTATCTCTTTCATTTATAGTATACGTAGGTAATTATATTATCATCTGGTTTAATAAGTACATCACAAGTCACAAGTACAAAATTCAGACTAATATGGTAATAAAATAATAGCAATCTTTCATGAAAAATGTATCTACACTTTCGGGATGAGACTACACTTTTTCAATATTTACATTTTTTTCGGGCTGACTACACTTTAGCGAGGAAACCACCACCAAAAATTTCGGGATGATTTTTCGGGCCAACTTCAATAACTTCAGTGATTCAATGTATACATTCCACTTTTTGATTTATGCTCGATTAGGACAATTAATTTAAATTTTAAAGCCAACAAGGTTATGTAAAATCCATTAAAAAATATTTGGAATCATGCGGTGCCACATTCCCCGCTAGTTTCACAGTGAAAATGTAAATATAAAATTGTGATAATTTTAACCTTATTGGGAGATCCAATTGTTCGTAATTTATTCAAAACGTATTTATCACCCATTTAATAACTATTACGCTGACTGTCATGGGAAGTTGGTAAAAAATCTATCGTTCGTTAGTCGTTACCGACGGTTTAAATTACAAAAACTAATATGCGGTTAAACCTATATTTAATAACAGCGAAACCAAACTAATATCGCATAATATTTACATAAAATTAACATAAAAATATGTTTTCCATTAAGAATTTAATAATAAGCTCATATAATATTCATACAACCTTAATCTCATAACATCATCTACATGTATATCGCCCACCCTCTTTATAGTATATCCTGTAATTTCCTATTAAAATTAAATTTTCACGCTAATATACTTTGCCTTGTATACACAATACAATATCATATTAATATAAAAACAGAGGGGGTGGAAATGTGAAAATCTTTTAACAAATAATAAAGATCTAAAATCACAACACCAAACGTTTCATTGTTAAATTTACGTTGCACATCTCATACTGTTGAATAGCACACAAAAAAAAACAAAATTAATAACGTAATATGAGTTGTTTGGGGAAGGGGTTCTTCTGGCTGTAAATAAAATTCTCACCACATAAAAATTCTATTATTGTTTTTGTGCTCTCTAAATAATGTATTAAAATTTGAAGGGTGAAAATTAAAGGAAATTGTGAGGAAAAATCGTACTGTAAAAGATTGTGGAATGGGCATCAATATCAGAATAAAATAAAAGGGAGAAACTAAGTGGGGAGGATTGTTTTTTTTGTGGGCTCGGAGATAATATGTTTACTTTATTGTTCTGCTTTCTAATAACGTTGTTATGCTATAAACTGGGCATTTAATTATGTTTTTTTATTATTATTTTGTTGCATTTGGCGCTAACTATTTGTGCGAAGGAAATAACGAATCATGAAATCTTTGTAAGCATCACACGTAAAGATTATGTTACGCTGAGTTACAGCTAGCATTGAAGCATTTCGTGATTTTAGTAGCGAAACTAAATCATAACCAATTATGTATGCATCATTAAAATAAGATTTTGGTTATATACCGACGGCCGTGGTATTATCATTAACTAAAACATTAGGTACGGGGCGACTATGAGTAATTAGTATAATTTGATTTGAATCAAACACAAAATTAAGAAGTGCTTTAAGTAAAATTACAGCACTTTTTTATATCCAAGATTGAAATCGTTCCGAAAGCAGAGTATGCATAACGATATTTATTTGTTTTATTAGATCCTTACGTACCGTTCGCTATGAGAGAATCATTATTCTTGACTTATTTATTGATATGACAGCATTTATTCTTCGGTATTTGTAGTGTATACAGCACACCACTGCACACCAATGTAATGAAAGTTAAGCCAAAATAGAAAATTCACAAAACAACATCTATACCACAATAAATTATGTAAAAACAGGCAAGCACTTCCATAATTCCATAATAAAATAAAATAGTATTAGAGAAGACAACACTTTAGTTTTCTAAATTCTTAAATTCGTTTTAATTCTCATGTTGCAAAATTTAAGATTTGACGATTCAGTTAATCTGGTTTACAATAATAAATCTGGTAAAAGGCAGTTACTATATTTTATTAAGACGACGGCACTTTCAATTGTATATGAAAGTCTTTGTTATCGAAGCACAATAAGATAGCGTGGCCGAGCGGTCTAAGGCGCTGGTTTAAGGCACCAGTCTCTTCGGGGGCGTGGGTTCGAATCCCACCGCTGTCAATTTTTTTTGTAAAATTTTTCCCATAATGATTGAATAGAAAAAGTTTGCGTACAATTAAAAAAATGCATTAACGATCAATTATGTTTATACCACATGCTCTTCCATAATAAATTTTTAATTTTATTTTAATAAACTAAAAATAAATTCAAATCTATACACATCAGCATATGTAATATATGGAGCACGTGCATATACATAATTTGCCGACGTACGGTAATAAAAAATGTAAATGAATTCTAATATGAACTCTGTGCATTGGTTATCACATCACTTCGTTAAAGTGAAATTCTAAAAATATATTTTTATTGTTATCAGTGCCAAGAATAAGTTTCTCTTGTTACACCTATTTAAACATATGTGTATATCTTCTAAATAACTATACAGTCGCGAACACCTTCAAGTTCATTTACAATAAATACGTTCACATAACAAACCCGAGGCTGACTAATGCGGTAACGATTTTCGTTTCGTCGATTTCATTTAAATTTAATTTAATATTGGTACAAGATTCATATAAGAATTATAAAATAAGACAGAAACAAAACAACTAGTATTATTATAAAATCAAAAAAAAAATATCTATTTATACAGCATCCCAGCTGTTTTAAATTTGACTTAAAAAAATTGTTATTATTATGAATTATTTTTTTCTTGTAACATATTCTTTTTGAAAGAAATTTAAAGTCGTGATGACAACGTTTATGTTATGATAAGTCAAATATTTTAGTCTCGTATACTATTGAACATGTGCGACAGGTTTATTGTCATATTATTAAAATAAAGATAATTTTATAAGAAGTCTGCAAGAAGTGGGACGTTCCACGATATGTTTTTTATTTCAATTTTGCCATTGACCATATCAATAAGGTTAGGGTTTTCAACCACTGGTAAAGCTGACGACTTTCTATTTTATAAATTAAATAGGGGCTTTACCTTTAGACACTTCGGGCGACAATCCAGGAGGCTACTGCGCACGGAACTTTTAAATGCCTTAAATTGGATTAATGTAAGAATAACGCTAACAAGGAGAATTATTATTTCTCACTTTCAAAATTAGTTGTCTGTGTCACTATTCTGGCTTTCCCTGGGAATAAGGAATTGGGAAAAATATTTTCATAGCATTTTTGTCTAAATTATATTTTTCTGGCCTACTGTTGGAATTGGTGTAAATATTTTCGAAACAAAGTTAAAACGAAACAAAGAAAAATTATTCCCAATATAAATCTTTGTTTCGATAATATTTACATCCAGACTAATTCCAACAGTAGGCCAGAAAAATATAATTTAGACAAAAATGCTATGAAAATATTTTTCCCAATTCCCTATTCCCAGGGAAAGCCAGAATAGTGCCACTGCTGGTAAGATTTAACCGGTGTGAAGTTTTTCGGACTTGTACAAATTTTTTGGACATGTACAAATTCTTTGAGCATTAATTTATTCGAGTGTTCAGTATCCACTTTTTGAGCGTACATTTTAAACAGTGCATTTTAATAAAATGAAAAATTAGTTTAAATTATAATAGTCAACGCTGACTCGTTTCTAGTTATGTATGCCATAAAGTAAATAAAATAAGAATAATCAGAGAAATGGGCGATTTCAGGACACCCAATAGTTGGGAACATGTTAAGTAAAAACGTTACGAAAATGTTTAGCTCTATGAAATTTTCAAATGAAATTGACGACGATTTCATTAATCATGGTAGGGGACCTGAAAGCGCCCATTAGCTTACATTGAGACTATAAACGTGTGAAAGAAAGCACATTAAGATATTCAAACCAGTAAGCCATGTTTCGATATGACTCGTAGGGCTCATGTAATGGATTTTTGACCATATTATCGTGTATTAAGATTTGAATTAACATTTTTTGGACATGACACTATGCCAAACAGCAAAATGTCAGGAGGCTGTTCGTAAATTCTACATTGTTAACATTGTTTAGTGTGACGTATGTGACGAACCTATAATAAAACGCAAAACAGAAAACTAATTTCTATTCCCTTCAATATGAAAATAATTATTAAACCAGATATCCGTAAACTACAGATTATTAAAATTATGATTTTTAAATAATACTCAATTATACGCATAGTACTTTTATCAAACACATTGACCACATAAAAAAGTTCATTAAAAAATTATTTTTTTAGGTATTGATGTACAAGAATATTTTTTCGCTTGATTGTAGCATATTTAGTACCTTCAGCTTTCAAAGGCAGTCTCGAGTAGGGTTGAGAATGACATTTGTAACAATGCTCAATTCTCGTTCTGTCTGTTGTGGGGGATAGACGTGTTTGAGAATACAAAACCCAAACATAAATTTATAAGTAAAAACATTAAATTTTAATTAATTTAAAGAAAAAAAAATAACTTTAAATTTTAAATATAATTTGTAATTAAAAATTGTTATTTTAAAATTGAAAGATAAATCATATAAATGGCCAAGTGTTAAAAATGTGAGCAGAAGCTAGATCGAGTTCGTGATCTGTCAATCAGCTGTGAAAAGTGTAACGGAGTTTATCATGCAAGTTGGTCAAAATTGACTAAAAGTGATAAAGACCAGTTGTTTAAAGATCGTGTTGTATGGGTATGTGAAATATGTATACAAAATATGCCAAACGCCTCAACACCATTAGCTGTTTCTCAGAATTCCCAACCAGCTGTAACACTGGAAATGATACATGGGAAGCTCGATCACATAGTTTAAACTACGGAAAACCAAATGACAAAAATTAACGAACGTCTTCATATCCTCGAAAATATATTTACAATTGTAAAAAAATTGGAATTAGAAAATGTACAACTGAAAGCAGAATCAAATGCATTACATAATAAGCAACAATTTGATGAACAACAAAAACTTCAAAAATGCATCGAAATTGTGAACGTTCCTGTTACAAATAATGAAAACTTTTATGAAACTGTGCTAAAAATTGATAATGACGGTCTCCAGTTACCTGTAAAAAAAGAGAATATTGATTATTGCTTTCGTCGAAAACCTGTCAAGAGTCAAACAATTGGAAATCTGGTTAACAAGTCATCAATATTTGTAAAGTTTGTATCCCGCTATACCAAAGAAGATATACTGAGTGTGTTCGTTTATTCATTCTGTATACATATTCTGAACGTTCAGAAGCTGACATAAAACTTACTTTTAATCATTCTATGTATTCTGTTTTTTTTCGTTTGTTCCTTTATTTGTCTAGAATTTTTGGAACGCATACTTTTTATACTGCATCGAAAGGTAGAATGAAAAGAATATTCCGTTTTTTAACGTCGTCAAGCTGTGAATAATTGTGTGTGCAAATAATTTTTTTAATTTTTTTTTTTTAATAAAAAACACAATTTATATAATATTTTTAATAATTATAGAGAATAATGGAAAATATTATTAACGAAGGTAAAATGTGTTTTATTGCTATATTTGTCTAATTATTAATTTAAATTTGAAAATATTAAAATAAAATTGTGGTTGTTTTCAAATTACAGACAGTTTTAAGTGGAGCCCAGGCGATATAAGATGCCTGATTGATTTATATGTTCAACATTCCACGATGTTTGATCGCCAACCAAAGAACAAAGTTTGGAACGAGATTGCAAGAAAATTTGATGCGAATATATTTGTATTCCAATTAATACATGTTTTAATTTTATTTTTAGACCAAACTTTCTACTATAAGAAACAAAAAAGTTACTGGAGAGCAGTGTGATGGTAAGTGGAAAGGTTTGAAAAGTATGTACAAAAAGGTAAAGGACCATAACAATACCAGCGGAAATTCAAACAAAAAATTGGAGTTCTTCGAATTAATGGACGAGGTTCTGTACAAGCATCCGGAGATAACTCCTCCTGCAACCTGCACCAGCGAAGAATCGACAATTACGATTAATAATTCTTCAAATTCGTCTGAAGCAGGTGGCATCAGTGATTACGACTTCGCTGATTGTATAACCGACGAATCATTAACCACTCCTGGTCCATCTGCACTAAAAAAAACGAAAAATGAAGCTTTTAAAAATAAACGCCATCACGAGAAAATGCAGCGAAAGGATAGATTCTTTGAACTATTTGAAAAATTAGTGGATAAATTGCAATAAGCGTTTTTTTGTCATTTATTAATCTTCAAATTTGTTCCCTTTTGGCGTAGCTATTACGTTCTTTGATAATGGGTGCCGGGTCGTTTCTTCCATCATCTGGATATTTAAAAAAATCCGTGGCCAAATTATCGCCGTTCTGCAAACAAATATTATGCAACAAACAAATATTAATTAATGGAATTAAATCAGCTCGCTTCGTATTTAAACTATTAAGTCGCCGAAACCGACCTTTCAGTAACCCAGAAGCGCGTTCAATGGCGACGCGTGCTGCCGAATGAGCCTTATTATATCTTGATTGCTGATGAGTTAAATCACCCGTATCTTTGTGTGGTGTCAGAAGATAGGTCTTAAGGCTGTAACCAAGATCTCCCACCATGTGTTGATTTTCGGGTATTATTATAGAACCTGTAATAAAAACAAAAACCATATCAAACATTTTTATGAGATGTATAAATAAAAATGTACCCACCACTGCTAATCCAAGAAAATAAATTTGACCGCCGGAATAGTCATGAATCGTGTATTGATTCAGCTTCACCCGCATAACAATTAATGAAACTCATTTCCTGGTCACATACTCCCTGAAGTAAAACAGAATGGAATTTTTTCCTATTCATATATGAATTTGGGTGCAGTTTTGGGGCTGGAATACGAATACATGGGTCCCATCGATGCAACCGATGATTCCTTTATTTTTTAAATATCATTTTTATTATTGTAAAGATATATTGAATATATAAGTACCTGGGAATTTTGTTTTATTTTTAAAATAACTATCTGTCTATAGATTTTTCTCTAGTTGGCCAATCAATAATGTTTTTCTGGCAGTTTACTTTTAGTAATACATCAAAAACTGCGGTCCATCAAGCATTAATAGAGACGCCAACCCTATCTGCTACTGATCTAAAAACAAACCAATTGTAAAACATTATACTCATAAAATCATGAGATTTACCGAAAACATTCTGTATTGGCCAAATACCAAACAGTCATCAGCAACTGTTTCTCAAGAGAAACTCTTGGATGTCCACGGGCGACATCAGCAAACTTATTTTCAATGTTTGAAATACTTTCGTATAAAAAGTCGAAAGTACTGGGCAGCATCTGAAAGTGAGCTTTAAACTGGGAATCATTTAAAGAGTAAATTGTATTTTCGATATATAATTATTCGGGCTATAATTATTTTTGAACTCACTATCGGATTCATCACTTGAATCAGATTCAAAAAATAGATCCCAACTGATTTTGCTGCTTATGGCGATCCCAATTAATTTGTTTTGATTCTGTTTGTAATGTTGAACGTGAAGATAAAGCCGGTGGATGATAATGATAGATGAAACTAAAGATGAAATTGAATTGGATTGAATTTTGTATTTTATTTTAATTTTATTAATTTTAATGAACTTAAAAGCACATGAACTTTTACACTTTTAGATTTATTTCTAATATACAATTTTTACAAATTGTACGTTAACCTACTGTCATGTTTGAAATCTGATAATTCACGTAGGTTGTAGCAAATTTAAATTTATAAAAGTACTATCAATATACTTTAAAATAAAGTACTAATACGATGAAGCTCATTACAATATAAAATGCACTCATCGTATTACTATGCTAGTACAATAATATATATGAAAATAATGACAGCTTGAATAATAAGTTTTTGTTTACAAAGTGATCGCACAGTTATACAAAAAGATAAGTATAGAAATTAATACAGGGTGGCGCACGAATCGTGCTACAAAAACAAAACGTAATAACTATTTTTCTGTGTGACTAATCTGTTTTTTATTTTTTTTATTTTGCAGATTATTATTTAAATTTACTAAAATGGATGCTTGGAATACCGAAACGAGGATTTGTATAGTGCAGCGCTACCATGCTTTGCAGTCCATCATTTCCGTCCAGAGGGAATTTAGGCGGGAGTTTGGTGGCACTCCCCCGAGTAGATGGACCATTATGAGGTTGGTACGCATGTTTGCTGAATCTGGAAGCATCGCACGTAGACCGTACAATCGAGATCCCTATGTTCGGGTCGAAGCCACAATCGCAGCTGTAGCATCATCAATTCAGGCAAATCCAAGTGTTTCGACTCGAGAGTTATCGGCGCAAATTGGAGTTAGCAGACGGTCATTACAACGGATAATTCATGATGACTTAAACTTGTTTCCGTACAAAATCCAAATTACAAGCAAATTAAAACCTCTGGATTTGCCTATTCGCCTGGAATTTTGCCGGAAAATTATTGAAATGGCCGAAGAAGACAACAACTTCATAAATTGCTTGTTTATGTCTGATGAGGCCCATTTTGATCTTCCCTCCGATCCCACTTTGATCGAAACCAAGGAATTTGACTGAATTGAAGCAGTCCATTACAACAATAATTGAGGCGATCCCGACTTCAACCCTTCAGTGCGCAATGAATAATTTTCTGATCAGGTGTCGCACATGCGTGAATGAGCATGGAGGTCATTTACGGTCTATCATTTTCAAAACTAATTAGTTAAATAAAAATAAAATTGAATTATCTATACAATAAAAAAAAATAAAGCCGATTAGTCACACAGAAAAAAAGTTATTACGTTTTGTTTTTGTAGCACGATTCGTGCGCCACCCTGTATTAACAATATAAATTATTAATTAAATTCTTAATTTCAGCTAATTGTTAATTGGATTAACTTTACAATCGTTGGTAAGTTTTATAACTAAGATATTTTCTTGTGTTAAATTAATTTTGTTTACTTTTAGGTAACATCAAATTTTAGTAATTATTTTGTGATCAAAAGTTTAAAAATAAAAAGTGAATTAAATATAAAACTAGTGTTGTTGTTTCTCCAAACAGATTCATAATTTTACTTTATTTGGTAATTTTTCAGTAATTAAACAACGTAATACAACATAACTATAAAGATAACTCAAATATATGCTGCCAAAATAAAACCAAATTGATGCTGCCAAAAAAAATTCTGTTTATTCTATGGATGTTCTTTTATTACACTTCGTTCGGAATGTTCTTACGTCACGTGATCGATATTCTATTCGTTCTATTCTTTTTAAAGAATGAATTAACGAAATTACTCACGACATCAAATAGCAAAATTAAAAAACAGCAACTTCTCGAGTAAATGTGTGGACAATAACACAAATTTCGCTATGTATATAAAAGAGAGTTTCACAAAGAAGAACAGAGATTAGTTACGTAGAACGAGAGAGATGCAACGTGAAAAAATGGCAAATACTGTTGGATACGTAATGCTGTTATCATGGTGCGCAAAAATGACGGTGACCGAAGAAAAATTATAAGAGAGATTGAAGACCTTGTAAATTTAAAATAAATAAATATAAATTAACAAATTGGCGGACATTTTAAACCCTAAGGCTAAAGAATTTTTCTTCTTTTCAACGGAATCATTACTTTTCCCGTGTCACGGATATTCGAATAGCGGGAATTGCCACAATCAGGGGGTCGTCATACTCGCTCGGCAGGTAGACATTGGAGTCCAGCACTTATATAAATCATCAAATTCGCGGACTTTTTAAACACTAAGGCTAAAGAATTTTCTTCTTTTCAACTGAATAATTACTTTTCCCGTGTCACGTATCAGCGGGTCGTCATACTCGCTCGGCAGATAAACATATGAGTCCATATCTTATATAAATCAACAAATTTGTGGACCTTTTAAACCCTAAGGCTAGAGAATTTTTCTACTTTATATTTTTAATATATTATTAAAACAGTTCTTGTGCTTATGTGAATGCATTTTGATAGTAAACAATTGAAATTTACTCGAATTTCGGCTGAAAACATGCTTACATAAAGAAAATTGAGTCAAATTTTCTATGACTATTTTAAATACGTCAATTATTATTAGTTTTTCTACAGAAAAAGGTCAAAAAAACAAAAAAAAATTGCTGAATGTTTCTAGCAATGCATATAAAGGAGGTCGATAATGCAGTTTTCTACTGAATTTTTCTGCTATCCTTAGTAGCATATTATTTGTATGTTAACAATATTGGGACAATTTGTTTGTGTTACTGTATGTTTCTTTATAAAACTATTTTATGTTTATTATTTTATTCGATCAACTCACTAAATGGCTCATTCCACACTAGGGTAACTGGTATCCTTTAACTTCTGCGTTTGTTTCCCCTTTACCAATAAAATCAAAACATTATGGAGCAGATAAAACCGATTTTATTAAAGGAAAAAGTTACCAGATAAAAGTTACCCTAGTGTGGATATGCACAATATAACAAACTATAGTGCATAGCCACACTAGGGTAACTTTTATCTGGTAACTTTTTCATTTTTTGCCCTTTACCAATAAAATCGGTTTTATCTGCGTCGCAATTTTTTGATTTTATTGGTAAAGGGGAAACAAACGAAGAAGTTACCGGATACCAGTTACCCTAGTCTAGTTTTGGTTTATATTTGAAATTTTGGGTTATTCTGGATTGATAGCCAAATAATATTTTTACATCAAGGTGAGGTTACCAAGACGATGGACGTTTGGTTTCGAACACCTTGATGTAAAAATAGATAGCCAGATATAGCAATCTAGAATAACCCAAAATTTCATATAGAAATCGCATTGCGACAAATACTATGAAATTCGAGGTTACCATGAAATGGGGTTAAATTGAAATTACACGTATTCTGCACATCATTCACAATTATGCATAATATTTCTAATTCTAATTTCGATCCGTATCTCTCAGTGTTGACACCACACAAAAAGAGAAAAATGTAAATTTTCGCTAACTTCACATGAGACTATTTGTTGTTTTCTACATTTTGGACAGATTCAAATTCAAATTTTCAAGATGGAGGAAAGAATTATTGAGTTCGCTAGCGAACACGAATTTTTATACAATAAAAAACATCATAATTATAAAAATATCTGCTTGAGAGATAAAAAATTCAATGAATTATCTCAGCAATTAAAAATTCCCAGTAAGTTATAATATTTCGACATATGTATTTTTATTTATTTATTCACGTAGTTTATATATTTTTATGTAAATATGTATATACAAATGTATACATATTTCTTTAACATTTTTGAATAAGATAATCTAAATTTTAATGTATATTCATCTTTGTATTTATAGTGGAAAAAGTAAAATCCCGATGGCGCACACGATAAATTCCAAAAGGAAATTAAAACTTTAAAAGGAAATACCTCAGGCAGTGGAGCTCTCAGTCCCTGTAAGAAATGGAAGTGCATGGAAAGCTTAATGTTCCTCAAAGATGTCGAAATTTCGAATGACAGGTAATTGTTTTAAATTACATATTAATTTATTTAAATTTTTTTTGTCAACACAATAATTATTTATGTTAATTTTTTGGAAACAGACTTCAGGTACAGTGAGCCATCCACATCCGTTTCTACCCCGACTACAAAACGAAAAAATAAATCCGATGTGTTGATATTTAGAATCAGCCAATAATGAAATGAAGCAGCTAATAGAACTAGCAAAAACTTCATTTAGTCAGTGTTGGTGCCTAACACATAATATCCCTTCTCAAGCTAAAATACATAAAAACCTGGAACACATAAAAATTGATGACACTTCTACAGCTGGAAGAAAAATTCCATTAGTAAATATAAACTTATAATATGTATAAACTTACTTACAATTCCATTAACATAATCAATTATTAATTCGGGCAAACCTGAAAATATATTATTTAATTAGTAATTAGTTTAATAATATAAATCATAAATACTTAGCTCACACCCATAATTATGCAGAAATTATTGTTTACAATTTCCATTTTTTGACGTCTATGTGTATTAACAAGAACAAAAAATTGTAGTAGAGGTATAATATGGAAACAAAAACTGCGTTACCATCAGGGTAACGCACTGAACTTTTTTCAAACCGATTTGGAAGTAAATTGTCAAATTTATTCATGTTCCAAAAAATTAATTCATTATAAGAAAAATCTTTGTAAGCACAACATCTAAAGCTACAAACAAATATATTAAACAAATAAATGTGTATATAAAAATAAATAAAATTAGTGTGTAACGAGTGCTTTTTAATAGTAAATGCTTAATATAAATATACGCCTACGGATAACCTCGCCCAAAAGATACAGTCCACTATACTGCTACGTGGAAATAAAGGCATCGTCATTAGAGGCCACCATTTTCGTGGATTTTCTATTCAAATCCGACTGTGCTCCACCAGTCAGCCGATTGAGAGTCCAAAAACGCCTGTCAGTTTGTTTTTTGATGGTTGTTAGTCCATAGAGAGAGAGATCGAAGACGCGGGGATTTCACCAGAAAATTTTGTAAAGCTACCAATGGACATCCTAAAAGTGGTGAATAATCATTTATTCTAGAAAAAAATTTTATTCATTTTTTTTAATAAATTTTATTTAGTTTAATATTTAAAAATTGTTTTAAATTATCGCGAATTGAAAATGCCTCTACTTAAATTGGTAACGAAGTTTTTTGACACATAATTTAAGGGATCGTGTAGTTTTATAAAATTGTGCAGGGCCGTGGCTTTGACAGTTCTAGCTGCATTTTCTGGCAACATATTTAATGAGTTAGTCAGCAATGAGTTAGTTAGCTCCTTGTCTTTTGGGAGTATACGTCCGGGATATGGCCTCATCAAATTTGTTCGCAACGGAAATACAGAATCACCAATGAAGAAACAGGGGAATTCATCATTTGTTTGTGGTAATTTTTTCTTTTTTGGTATATTGATACTCCCGTTTAGTATACAATGCCCAAAAATACTCTGTTTTAATATTCCACCATCGCTCTGGCTCCCATATGCCCCAACATCTACGGCAGAAAACATGTAGTTGCTATCACATACAGCTAACAAAACAATTCTGTGGTATTTTTATAGTTATAATGTTGAGAGCCACAGTGCGGTGGGCATTTTATGCGAATATGTTTGCCATCGATTGCTCCTACTACATTTGGCTTTCCGGTATTTTTATAATAATCTTCGATGATATTATTCCATTCAATTTCGGTAGGCGGTGAGAGGTAAATGCTACTTAACTCATCCCAAATAATGTGGCATACGTCTAGTATGATTTCACAGGCTGTAGACACTCCGATGCGGAATGACCATGACAAAATTTGACAGGCTGCTCAATGTGTCAAATAACTGAAATTAATAATTTATATAATTAGTATTATATCAAATTGATATAAAGTAGTTTACTTACACTAGTGCCAAAACTAATCTAAATTCTGGATCAATTGAATTTAGTATAGTCTTTTTTTTTTAAATTTATTTTTCAATAAATTATTTAGGATCTCGAATTCTTTTACTCCCATTCTCGTGGCTTTTCTGGATTGATCCTTGTCCTTTTCTTTGATTTTTAAAAATAATTTAGAAAACAATCCATATAATTCACGTTCACGTTCTGTGAATATTTCTCGTGTGCACATACGCCGAGATTTACATTTATTCTTCGACTCATAAATTTTATTCACTTTTAAGTACGATAAATAACATAAATAAACTAAAATTAGTTTATTGAAATGGTCATACTTAATTATTTTCATTATTTAAAAAGCACAAATTAGAGAAAAAATCACAACAATCTGACAGCATGCGGTGATGCTGCATGCAGAAAATCTGCACATCTGTTTGCAGCATAAGGCATTGTGATTATACTTTGATTAGTTCAAAGTATTTTCAATATTATTGTAGTTTGGTCCCTGCAGTCTGATGAGGCGACCGAATTTTTTAATGCAAAGCATTCAATGTTTCATTAGTTCGGAAGCAAACTTCCATCGTTTTGATTACCTCACCGAGATGTAGTTTTATATTTATTATTTACTTATCAAAATGAGATTGGAAACGGTGAAATTCGAACCCACGCACCCGAAGAGACTGGTGCCTTAACCCAGCTCCTTAGACTGCTCGGCCACGTTACCTATATTAAAACACCTATAGGACACGTGTCAGTGATGACATTTTCGTAAAACAATTAACCAAACCTTATATCAAATATTTATTCACCTAAATCTTACAATTTTCACCCTCCATATAACAGATAACATGATAAGTAAACAACACCCATTGTTCTAAAAACAATAATAAATTCATTAAAATTTGTAACTCACTTTTAAAACAACGTTAACACGACAAGATGTGTGTGAGATAAATTGATTCCAAACACAATATTTATTCAATTTTATTGAAACGTGTGTCTAGATCACTTACTTTACTTTATGACTACTGACTTTTATTACATACAATTAAGTTTCCTAGATTTTTAGAATACTGTACAACAACCAGCTATCCAGAGGGGTTTGATACATGTATAATGTTATGAATATATTAAAGGACCCTTTCTCTATCTCTCCGGTCATACATACACGAATATGTAGTTATTAAATTTGATGAGATTAGAGTTTAGAAAATATTGGGGGTGTTAAGATACATGAAGGGTGATGATTTTTTGATTGATTAATTTTAATATAGATGTTAATAGTGTAAAATGGATTAAGCGATTTATTTTATATTTTTAATTAAATCGGTATAAATTGCCACAAAAATATGGTTTTAAGATAATCAACTTGAACACCCCTTTTCATTGTTTGCACATAGCATATTATAGTGCACATGTATCACGTGCGAAACTACTTCTATATGTTATGATGATTACCTGACTTTTAAAAAAATCATTCAAATCAATGTCATATACCATACTCATATATGTTATTATGCTAATTAAGTCGTGCATAGGTTTTCCGATCAAAGTTTTTCCCATAACATAATATGTATAATTCATGTATAGAATTTTTAAATTGAATCCGAGTCTCTCATGTACAGAATAATTATATGTAAAATGTAAATACATATATCATACAAAGTGCACATGCAACAACATACTTTGTATAAAAGCATAATTTATAAAACCGCAAAACCCTTTGCCACCCTCTTTATACATTTTCATATACATATACTAAACACACTTTGGCATACCAGAAAAAATATTTCCATGAAATTCTTGCTCCATTAAAAGTTAATTTATTCAACGCCAATTAAATGCCATCAATTAAATTGTATATCGGTGGACGTTGTAACCATAAAAGCAAGCAACCAACCAACCAACCCCCAAATACTGCAATTGTATATTGCATGAATTTAAATTGTAGTTACAGTTTTGATGTTCATTTGTTTTTATCTAATGTGTCGCGTGTTCAATGTTTTTTTTTTGTAATGTGTAACTTACAATGAAGTCACACAGAAAATCGCAATTACAACAATTTACGTTAAAACAATAAAAACAATGCGCAGGAACACCAGTAATACATTAAAAGAGGTGATACTTTGAGGTTATGTGAAACAGGAAACAAAATTTGTCACATGAAATTATGTTTTGTAAATATTGTTGTTAGTGTGGAAATTTGAATTTGAATTGTTTTTGTAAAAAGATGAATAATTAAGTTAAATTATTGAAGGTAACTGAATGATAAGCCTAATCTACAGTGCTATTCTGACGTAACGTCAAAGAGGATTTAACCAACCTTCAATAATTACACAATTCTCTTACCATTTTACCCGCGATGTAACCGGATAAAACTTTATTCGAAAGAAGTTTTAACTAATTTCTTTATTTTAAGGAACATAGATATTAAAAAAAAAGCTGTAAAAATAACAAGTTCCCGTTCCACACTTTTCGTATTTCTGTTAATATTTATTGTATCGTGCTGGGGGTATTACTGGAATTGATTACAAATTAATTACAATACATTGGCATAGTTCAACACCCAAAAAACTGCCCTACCCTATACAAAATTCGTATGTCTGCTAATATTTATTGTATCGTACCGGGAACGTTACTGGAACCTTTTCTAAAATAATTATAATATATTGGAAGGAGTGAAACTATTTGAAGACAATATTTCTCTGTATGGATAATACATTTTTTATAAATGTAACTGCCTGCTCTCAAATTTAAAGAAACAGCAAAATATGTGCAAAACATGGCTACCCCACATCCCACGCACAACAAAAAAAATCGATCAAAATGCATAGAATTACTTTCTTCTACAAGAAATCGGTACCCCTGAATTTGTGTGGGCTTTTCGTAATTTGGTCGAAATTGAAAATTCGTTCCTTAATGGCTGGAGCATATTCATACCTAGGATATGGTGTGAAAAGAATTAAATTGGAAGAACTAACTATATTATCCCGCTGTGAAAAAAAAGAGTCGAAATTGGATAACTGAAGTGGCAGTTTCAATATGAGCCTTTTCGTTTTATCTGACTATTTTGAAAAGCATATAGTATTTTCGAAAAATTTATTAATATGTAAATTAAACTTAAAGCAAAATTAGTTCAGAAGATTTTTTAAATTGTACCGGAAATAACGAGTTTCCCTTAAAATCTTTATATCACCCAAAATTGGGCACTTCCTCAGTCCAGACTATTTGGAATGGAATTTCATCACAAACTTTTAACAATAATTGGGGGATCATTGCGAAATTTAGATGGACGGGAAGTAGCTATAGTTTAGAAATCATAGAAAATTGTAATCCCGAAATTTTTGCAGATTTGCCATTAGCTATAAACTCGAAGTAAAAAAAAAAGTAGTTTTTATAAAATCTCAAAAAATCAAATTAAAAAATTGACGAAGAAAAATGTTATGGAATAAAACATTATAAGTTAAATTTGCAGCAGTACCTGGCCAGATCTTTTTTCAAAAAATAAAAGCGGAAATGAGGTTTCTTTGCAAAATAACTGTTTTTCAACTTAAATCCGGCTCCGTCCTGCCTAGACGAATTGATCGGGATGAAACCTCATACTAAGCTTTATCCATATTTATACTTTATCGACATTGTTTGAATCAGACTAACGGAATAGACTTTCTCATACAAGCCGACTTTCTCTATTCAAATTGGATTTTGTCGGAGAAGAAACACAACATCAGCAGCCACCAAAAATAAATTTTTATAAAATTAAATTCAAAACTTTTTTATTTTATTAAAATATCAATAACGTTGATATTTTAATAAAATAAAAAAAAGTTTTGAATTTGATTTTTAAAAAAATTATTTTTTGGTGGCTGCAATGATGTTGTTTCCTTTTTTGATTCTTTACTTTTACATATTTTGTTTTTTTTTATTTGCATTGCATGATGCTTTTGATTGTTTTTTATATCGCCATTTTTATACAGTTTTGGTTTTAAAAGGGTGTATGAGTTGTAATATTTTGTCTTCCTTCTTCCCTGATTCTTGCACCAGATGCTTGTTGGGTGAAGGAACTTTGATGGTTTTTTTTTTCGATAGTAATGGTGTTTGTGATTGTTCCGTTTATTGGTCTATTTTCAGTATTCTCGAATTAAATACACAACCGTAGGAAAATTCTTCCATTTGCGTTAATCTGTATGACAACGACTATGATGATCGACACTTACTTATCCACAATCAACATCCCAACCACCCCATACTTTCCTTTCCATTAACGCTGGATCGCGAATAAATTTGAATTTTGATTTATAGATGGAAAATGTGTAAGAATCACAACAATCAGTTTCGAACGGATGAGATTAGTGATTTGAAAAAATCAGTCTTCTCGTTGTGTATTTAATTCGAGAATACTGAAAAAAGACCAATAGACGGAACAATCACAAACAAGCACCATTACTATCGAAAAAAACCTAAAGCAAAATATAATAAAATTAGTAAACACGAAAAGTTAGTTGCGAAAATAGAATATAGATGATAACTGTAAAAAAAATCGAATTTCGTACGCTATGCAATAATTCGCTAGTAGTACAATTACATGGTATTGCTCTATATATATAGACAATATTCCATGTAAATAATACAATGTCAGTCGTCGCAACCTGATGAGAAGACTGATTTTTTTAAATCAATAATCTCATCCGTTCGAAACTGATTGTTGTGATTCTTACACATTTTCCATCTATAAATCAAAATTCAAAAACTTTGAGGGGTTTGTCCTGTGGATGTTTGTATAGGTGGGCTTTGAGTACTTCTCCCTCTGTCTAAACGTTTTGTGTACACACACGCAAATAAGCGTCAATTGTTGTCATTGTATATACTTTTGCTAGCAGGACAAACATAACAGTGTAATTGTAATCATTTTGATGCCATAGTAGTGTTGCTTTCGCAAATCCGCTTAGCTTAGCTAAGAAATGTGAAAGCAGCAACTTTTTGCTTTAATTCTTAATGCGTTTTAATTTTTTTAAGTTGGTTCATTTTATTAATATTTATTTTAGTTTTGTTATTTTATCAAATAGAACAAATTAAATTCGGTATTTTGCTATCAAATAAGAAATGCCAAATTTTACTACAAGTTAATTTTTCGAAAAAAAAAAATAGAAAAAATAACGCCTTGCAGTAAACACCATAACCATAAATTGGTTTTGTTTCCCTTAATCCTAAAATTTTTTTTCTTAACATTAAAGACAATCGGCTTTAATACAATGCAATTATTGTTGTAATCTTTTGAAAGTAACACAGCTTTTATCTCGTTTGTTTTTTCGGAGGGGGAACTCGAAAGTAGTATTTCAGTGGTTTTCAGAATCAAAACCTAAACCCGGTTTTTGTTGAGGCTTGGTGTGGAAAAATGACAAAATAAAGCGTTGTTTTTATATAGATACTCGTACATATAGTGAAATATTGGTGAATTCTTTTCGATTCGATTTTGGAAAGATAGGATCAATTTTCGTAGCTAACTGTTTTGGCTGATACAGCTTTTCTTCCAAAGGATTTTTTCAAAATTTATAGTGGGATCTTGTCTCACATGCTATATATGCATGAGTGTCAATGGTTGATTGTTTTGCATGTTTACCATTGGGAGTAGCGATGTGTATAGTGTATCCGTGTGTAATCTGGAAATTGGCAGGCCTGTTTTGCGATTGTGTTTTTTTAATGTTTGTTTAGTACAGATAGAGTTACTTTCGTTTATCAGAATTTTGTTGTAATGATCTTTTAGGTTTTGGTCCTTCATCTGTAATAACTTCACAGATAGTTGTAGGAATAAGTTACGGTCAAAGTTTGCAAGCAATTCGTTGCTTGTTTTAACCAGCATACGCAATTTTCCTTCGAAGATTCGAAATTTAACAAAATGGATTTAGATAGCCGCTGGTCTCTAGGTCGGATCACTCGTGCTTCTGATAGATGAACTTGTATTGCATTTTCCAGTTTTGCTCGATTGGGTTTTCTGTTTTAGCGCTGTCCTTGGTAAATGATAAAGTTGACGAAGCGGGATTTAGTTCATTTGCTTTGCTGGTCCAGTTTCAGTTTTCCCCAAATTTTTGTTCTGGCGAGGATGGTTTGTTTGTGGAATACAAGTTGCTTGCCTACAGTTGGCGGCACACACAACGTTGTCGAGGTGTAGGACTTCTTTTCATTGAAAATTTGTCAAATTTTTTTGTCAAGTGGTTTATTGTGATTACCCTTTTTCTTGCATGAAAGTTACCGCCGAAAGGTTTTTGTGTTGCTGTCAAGTTTTTCTTGAAAATTCGTTTTCAAAAAGCAATTTTGTATGAAAATTATTTGATTTTTGTAATTAGATATCTACTGATGCATTTAGCTTTCGTTTTTGGACTGATATGGTGCTGCTTTTAGTCGAAGGAGTTGGAAAAATATATTATCTTTCAATAGAACTGACTTTATTCCTATTCGGAAGTTCAGAAATGAATTGTATTAAATAATAACTTATTTAGAACAAAATCACATTGTAGAATACAATAAAAGTTATTTCGTGCCTTTACCGGCTACAAACAAAAAAAATATGACCATTTAAAGGCATTTTTGGTCATTTAAAGCAAAACTTAAAAATATCATATCTCAGTTACCGTTGCACGTAGGACATCAGTTCTGTGGGGTGAAAGCTTCCAAATTACCCCCCTCCTCCCAAGCTGCAATTGTTCGGTTCACGCGCAAAACACCCTAAATAGATTATTTAAAAGGATGAAAAACTTTAAGCAACCTGTTTTCAAATTTTTGAAATTAAATTTGTGTTGTCTTGTAATAAACTATTTATTAGATTTGTTCTAGTTTTTTACTAATTAATCAGCCAGGTGTCTGTAATCGGGTCAATTTATTTGCTATTCATAGTCCTCCTTTATGTTATGTCTAAGAAAGAGTGTATAGATAGGTCCGCCGTTATCCGGAACACTTGTTTAAGTTTGGCAATACACTCCAATCAATCAATACAAGACAGTTTCACCAAAAAATCGGCAAGATTATTTTTTCACTTTACAAGTCAAGAGTGGTGTATTCGAGATCTATGCACACATTTCTGGTAAAACAAAATCGGTTTTTGACTACAATAGGACCACATTAGGTCTGTGTTCAGTCAGGTTGCCACGACAAAACTGGAAAAATTCAACTCTTGCTTGTACCTCTGGTACAACACAAGAACTTATCGATTTAGCGAATTATATCACCAAATCAAAAAAGCTCTGGAAATTCTCACTATGTGTGTATACTAAGCCAACACCAATATAGTTTAAAAGTTTTTAAATTTGTCTGTATTAATTAATTTAATTTAAGGTTTGTTCGGCTTTTCAGACAAAATACTATTTTTAATGACATCCACAATGTTTACTAACGACTTTTTTTCAAGTCGGAGAAAACAAAGAAACAATTTACTCACAATATATCTACCACAAAAAGTAGATAAATTCACTCCCACCATTTTTAACCATAAGATACTTGCGTAAAGATACGCAACTCTTACAAAAATGAAAACTTCCTTAAGTTTCTTCTTGGCAGTTTGGTTTCGTACTGAGAAAAAGTTGGTCTACTCATCAGGTTGCAACAACCAAACTGCAAAGATTCAACTCTTGCCTTTTACTCTGTCTCTGACGTCAACTCTTGCCTCTGACTTAAAAAAAGTCTTAAACATTGTGAATGTCATTAAAAATAATGTTTTGTCTGAAAAGTAGAAAAAATCTTAAAATAAATTAATTAATACAGGCGAATTTTAAAAACTTCTTAACTTTTATAATTTTAGTTTATTAAATAAAGTTTAGTAAAATATAACAAAATAATACTCTTTTTAAATTATCCTATTGGCTTAAATTTACCAACAATTTTGCATTTTTTTTGGCTATACAGTGTGGCGCTCTAGTACTTTTAGCAATCATTGAAATTCGATATCGAGCACTTACACACAATTCTGTTGTAAATTATCAAAGCGCCATTGCGTATTACAATTTGTTTCGGCCCATTTATGAAATACTTGAAATAAACTGAAATTATCACTGATGATGTAATAAAAATTTTATTGAGAGATATCCGGTTACTGAGGAATCGCGGTTATTGCGATATTTCAGAATATTTGAACTTTTCATTGTCCTGAACCAATATTTAATAATTTTAAGGTGAGTACATTGCCTAAATTTGATCGTTGAATTTCCGGTGAATGGGTTCAAAAGTGTACGATGGTAGTTCACGTAACTTATATATCCCCTCCATAATTTCAAATCACTCATTCAAAAACAAGTTACATCTCTAAAGAGACCTAATAAATTATCAAGGTGTAATGTCTTTCCATGGACTTTATCGATAGTCATTCCGTTGTACGAGGCCTAATCCAGGTACAAAAGAAGTTTCCTATGCAATGTACCGGTTGTTTGTGCAACACGAGTGGCAAACAGATATCGCGGCCACGCGACGTGTTGTACAACTGATTTTTTTTTATTGACTCATTCCCATTCTTTATCGATATTTTGGTATTATTAAAGATTTACCAAAAGAAAGATTTTATAAAATAAAGTCTAAGAGGATGCCTAAACGAAAAATGTTTAATGCATGTAGAATTTATTTGAACGAGACTGTAATATAAAAATTTTAGAAAATGTGTAAAATGTAACAAAGAATACACATATAGCGGAAATACAAACAATTTGCAGGACCACCTTAAACGTTGACAATCCGAATGCCTTAATGCAAATGAGACAAGTGTTTTTAAAGTTGAGGTAAGTTCGAGTAGCTCCAGCTCGAGAACAACTACATCTATTAGTAATTATTTTAAACGTAACAGGTTTATGATCGTGATAGTCAGCGGAAAATGGAATTAGAATGAGCGCTAATTAGTATGGTTAGTCCTAAATTTTCGACATTTTACTTTGCTATTTAAATCAATCAAGAATTTGCTTGATACAAGGTAAAACTTCCAAGCAAGACCATGTTGATAGATTACTAACCAACTACATTACATTGAATGCAAAGAAAATCTAGCCGCTATTGTGGAAGGGGTGTCGTTCGATAACTTAACCTGTGATTTATGTAGTTTTCGAGCTTACGAAAATTTTATTGCGGTAATTCGGCATTTTATTAACGTAGATTTTAATATTCCCCGCGTTCTTTAGTAAAGAAATATCGTTAATAGTACCATACAGCGGACAATGTTGCAGCTCAAATCAAACAGGTTATGATAGATGAAAAAGTGGCTTGTATTGTCAGAGATAATGCTTCGTCAATGATCAACGCCCAGAGAATATGGGCTTATATTACGTCATCATCCATGCTGTTGTCATACATTAAACTATAGTCGTTCAAGATAGACTTTACATTTAAATAAATTCAAAAGGTTCTAAATAAATGCAAAGAATTCGTTACTAAGAAAGAATTGTTTGTAATCTGGCAACAAAAAAGCTAATTTCTGTTTTACAACGCACAACATTTATTTTTATTTTATACCTGAATCAGAGATTTTATTTGAAACATATTAAATATTTTAGTTTGTTAAAGGACATAATCTTCTTAAGTGCCTTTTGGCTTCCCTTATATTTTTCTCAGTTTTCCATTTTAAAAGTAAGTCCTACCCAATAGTCCTATATGTAATTTTACGAGGAGAATTCAAATATATGTTTTTTCTGGAATTATTATGTCCTGTCGTATCGTTTAAATACAGAGTATGCAGAATCATAACTATCGGAAACTATCGAAATCGATGGTTATTTCTCCATTTCTAGGGTGGGATGTTGTAACTTCGAATTGTTCGAACTTCGATAAAGTATCACATATTGGTATGTTATAAAATTTTCGACAAGCGAAAACTTCGATATTTCATCACCCAGCTAAAATCTAAGTGATAGGTAATGATATTTTAAAAAATAAAAAAAAAATTCAATAATACAGGTAAAAATTAATTAAAATTATTTTTATTGTAAATATATGTATTACGAATGAGCAGGTAAATATTTAAACAAATTTATATATATTTTTATTTTAAATAATAAAAAAAATCATTTTATTGTTTGAGCGTTATTCCAAACTTATAATTTAGTGACATAACCTATAATTTTTTTTAATTCTATCTTATAGATTAAAAAAATTAACTACAAGCAGACAGTTCGAGGTGATGGTGAGTTACCTGGAGGAACACGGTGACCTAGTATCAGGTTCTTTCAACAATACCACGACGAGACTGACATTACAGGCAGGTTGGCACGAGCTGTCAATGTCGTATTGTATATCGTATTGACTGTCTGGGATGATGGATTCCCAACATAAAACAAGATATTTTTAGCAACGTCTTGAAATATATAATATGAATGAATAGAAATTAGGTATGGGCAGATCTAAAATCTAACATTAAAAAAAAAAAATAAAAAACCCACCAAAATATTCATCAGACTGATGGGGGAACGCAAAGCGTGTTCTTGACGCCGTTTGAAGAGCGGGTAGTTCAGCTCGCCGGCCTTACGGAGGCAGCAATAGGTGTGTCTGGAAATGAGATTGGCTTTGAATTTGATGAAGACACATCTGAACCTACAGTGGCAGTCGTACGGTTCGACGAAACTGGAGAACCGTCAAATACAGTTACAGCCCCGATACCCGCACGGACACAGCAACGCCGGGTAAATCAATTAACAAAAATGTACGAAGAATTCAAGGAGCAGGGGCGGAAGCAAGAAGAGTTTCAAACCAACATAATCTCATTAATGAAATAAGTGAACGAAATCAATGCCAAACGGTTAAAAGTCTAAGAAGCACAGCTACGTTTGGAGTTCAACCGATTCCAATTGTAATTGATTTGGTTACTGAAATAAAACATTTTTTTACAAATGAATTTTTATGGCTAATGACTTATTTTTATTTAAACAAATGAAATTGTTTACGTACAATTTTTGAAATTTTTTATTTGCGAGTGTTTACTCTTTCAAAAAAAATTTAAAAAAGCCGTTGCAAATTGCCACAGCACTTTCAAAATCGCGAATATCGTCATATTCGAAATCGCCTTCATAACTGGAATCTTCTCCCTCATTGGGCCGTGGTAAATATTTCGCAGATAGCAGAATTATGAGCAGATCCGGAAAACTTAGCGCAAACCGATAAAATTAATAAATCATAGTTACAAACCTGAAAACACGAAGTCATTAAGATAAATATACCGTATAATTAAAAGAATTATCTATAATATTTACCAATTGGACATTCATTGAATGGTTTCCGCGACGGTACACAAAAATGTGTCGTTCTCGCGGGGTGCAAGAATATTTACATGGGTTCCGTCGATGCATCAAATTACCCCAGGGTGGCTAGTTTTTTCTAAAAAAAACATTCCTTGTACTGCGCCTGAGTTTGTTCATCAGGAAATTTAACGTATATAATCTGCAAATAGTATCCTCTAGGATACTGGATAGTTTGGTAAAGGATATAGAAATCACGGATTGATCCATACTGTGAAACATCACATCCCCGTACTTCGTTGAGATCATCCCGTCGTCAAAAAATTAAAACGGCGGCCAGTTTCACTTCTAATGGAATTTTCGTCCGTCTTTGTCCGGCATAAATATGGGGCCGGATTAGCTCTAATAGGTATTTAAAAATATCTTTCGATACCCGGAAAGATTCCAAAAATCTAAAATAAAATTAGATGCAGACATTC
Source organism: Nephrotoma flavescens (assembly GCA_932526605.1). Classification (NCBI taxonomy): domain Eukaryota; kingdom Metazoa; phylum Arthropoda; class Insecta; order Diptera; family Tipulidae; genus Nephrotoma; species Nephrotoma flavescens. The sequence continues at coordinate 125,386,253 of OW052221.1, read as the reverse complement.
ATATCAATTTGTATTATAAGTAAAACTAATGGATTAATAAGTGCAAACATACATTACATCACAAACGCAACTTAATTTTGAGTAGAAAGATCAAAAACATTATAACTGTCCCGTCACGCTCTAAATATAAATTTATGTTGGCGTCCCTACGGCAACGACGTTGCCCTTCGTTTATCATGGAACCAAATATAATTATTACGCCAATATTGTCCATTTTTATAATTATATATTTTATTTTCATTTTAATTTATATTATTATTCACTATAATTATTTTAACAATAAATACTCCAAAAAAATAAAGTGTTTGACATAATTATAATTTTAGCTGTCATTTAATGTTCTTTAATGTTCGAAAAAGTGTTGTCGTATGGGAAAAACGATGTGCTGTCGAAAATGGTACAACATACCGACAGCAGCGACAGTCACGTTTTTCGATACGACCATCACTTTCGATAGTATCGAAAATGATGTTACAACATCCCACCCCTGGTTTGTCGCTTATTATTTCGAAGTTCTACTAAAACCCCTAAAGCATGAAATATTAATTTTTCCGATCATTTCGTCTTCCGAGCACTTTTTAAAGCATTTTATAAATTAACTACATACATTGTCTACACGTGTAGAATATTAATTAACTACGCGGTATAGGCAATACGCCAAAACACAACTGTTTATGATCTGTTTGAGCTATATGAAATTTTCAAATCAAATTGGCGATGATATTATTTGTAATGATGCCAAAGTTGTCGGACCTGAAAGCGCCCATTACAATAATTTTACATAAATAAATAAAATTAACCAACAAAAAATTCTCTTAAATGTTTCAAACAAATAAAATGACATTCAATTCTAAAACATCCCTAGTCATTTAATTTAAAATTTGTTAAACATTAAAATTGTACAATGATAAAATTTTAAAGAAAAGACAAATCCATTAATTTTAACAAATTCCTAATTCTCAAAAAATCCAGTATTTAAATAATGTTCTAAATGTTTGAAATAACTATAGTGAGTTTCTGATAAACTAAAAATGACAAAAGAAACGTGTTATTCAAAACGAAATAAATTGTTAAAAAAAATTCACAATGGCAGCATAAAAATTCTTTATGCTTTCTAAAAGCCAACATATTTATGCGGTCTAAAAGTCATAGATTTTTTTAAAATGTTACAATTTTGCTATGATGGAAAGTGTAGTGGCACTTCGATCGCTATTGACAAGGCATCGTACAGATATCTAAGCATGTCGAAGCATACATTTTCTATGTTGGAATAAAAAAAACCTAAATCACGGCCGCATATTCTACCATTCGAATTCACCATCTGCAATCGTTTGAATTTATTATCAAAGACGCACTAGGGTCAGTACTTCATGATAGCATACTTCGATTTACTTAGACAGCTGTACGATGCCTTGCCATATGGCCTTCGAATGGTTGAATTTTCCATTTTTTATAATTCAAAACATAATTATATATTTTTGATTTTTGATTTTAATGACGTAAAATAAATTTAAATACATATATTATATTATAACATTATTTTTTTCACTTTTGGACGGTTATAAGATTTTTTGTAATAGTAAACCTCTAGGACAATTTAATTTATATATTACTTATAATGTAAATTTAATTTGATATAATTTGTTTAAAATAGTTTACTTAAACCATATCGACTGTCACCAGCTAACATTCCACTTCAATTACCATAACATTTTTTACTTGTACTGTGATTTTGATGATATTTGGAACCTGTAAATTGCAGTGGCTAAATACAGAAGTTTATAAGGAGATTATGCTTTTCCGACGGTTATTAGTAAACTTTCTAAGTTCTTCATTTTAAAAAATAAATTGAAAACAACAAAAATCCAAAATCCTCATAAAGGCGGTCCTTTAAACTCCACTCCGTGAAATCTGAGAATACATTTTTCGCTACAAGAGAAAAAGGCGTTACACTAACGATATCATATCTCGTTATATAATATCACTCCACATTCTAACGTATATAATGTTCGTATATAAATGTAGGCGAGGGTGGGTCTGGGTAGACAACCCCAAAACATCTCATCCTGTCTCGTACAAATATAATGTTACATATTATATACCATTCAGAAATTTTCAGATATGTATACAAGAACAAGGATAAGAAAATTAAGTTTTTTATTTTTACAACAACGGCAATGTGGGGGCACACAAAAAAGCATTGAAATGATTGTTCTTCATTCTTTCAGCTTAAGACAACAACAACAACGGTATATATCGAATCAAGTAAAGATTAGATTTATATTAAAAAAGGAAAATCCTAAGATACATAAACGAATGAAAAAGCAAACGATAAAACGAAGAAAATCAAATTCTTTATTAGCTTTTATTACACCACCCCCCCCCCCCCTCTCCTCCCACCCTTGCAATTCAGATGTACATATACATGGTATGGTCGTGGGATTTATTTATATTACGAGTTTTTCACATTATTCGAGATGGCGTTCAGTTTTTAGTGCGATATTCGAGCACAAAGATTGATTATTTTGTTTCGGGTATCCTCAAACATTTTCAACCCCTGCATCCCTTGCCATACCGTTTTTCTTTCTGTGTGCGCAATGAAAAAACAATAACAACAAAAAATTGTTAATGGGCGAAATGAAAAGATGAACCAAAGTGGAAATCTCGTTACGAGAATGTTGTTGATAATATTATGGGCACAATATATAGGGCTGGATGTAAAAACCATTCTCGTTTTACGATAGGATGGGTAGTCGTTAAGCTTTTATTTTTTGTTCCTCGATATTCAACGACACAAAAAAGCGTACAGCATAAAAATGAGATATATGGTTGGATAGATAATAAATTTACTTTGTTTCCATGAAATTCTCAAACCATGTTGTGGACATTACGTTCGCTCAGAATGGTCTTTATGTATATACATGTAGTTGTTGTTGTACCGATTATTATTATCGTCGTATATGAACTTCTTTTGTTTCATCTTCACCATCTTGAATGGTATACTATATATTATGTAAGTCTAGGTACGTAACACTGTGGTGCGGCATTATACACTTTTGGGTTGAATGTGATGATTTAATTTATTGCAAAAGAAATGATTTTTTGTTGTTGGTACTATACTGGTGCTTACGTACCTAGTTAGATATTTTGATTCATTGTGATCTTTATTTTTATAGTGTATCTAGGTCCTTTATAATGTAAGAAAATATTTACTTAATTAAAAAAAATTAATGAGATTTCAAGGGAAATTAATAAGAAGAGGTGTTTTAATTATGGTACGTCTTTAATGACATTGAGTAAGGGATGCCCGCATAATTTTATTTGGTGGTAAATTACCTACCTAACTAGGGTGTTATTTAATATACATATTAACATTTTTAGAAGTACGATAATGATGATGGATTGGCCGTCATATTTTTTAAATATTATTATGCAAAGTAAATTAACATAAAAACTTTTATGCGTCATCCTGTGCAAATGGTTATGAAGAACAGGAAGTTGATAACAACAGTTCTCTAGTGTCGTAATCATTAAATTCCGATGTACTGTGGCATCATAATCACCGGTAGAAAAATTTTAAATCAGAAGAAAAGTGGTCCCCTCAAGTCTAGGGTAACCAGAGGGTTTCGGCTGTCTCTGTGTAACTAGGTAACCTTTTATACCTGCAAATAATTTTGATGCTAACTGTAATTTCTTTTTAAATCAAAAATGTTTATTTCGTCAAAAATGTTTATTTTATCAACATATATTATTCAAAATTAATCTTTTTTATTAAATGCATTAAAACTCTAATAAAAAAACTATTATAATACTGAGAAAACTCAGTGACATATATCAAGCAAAACTTCAAAAATTTCAGCAGGCAAATTCCATGAGAAGAGTCCGACAATTTTTATAAATAGACCGCACATACAAAACTTGAAAATTTATAAAAATTGACCGTTAATGTGTCGAAGGTGCATTTTGTTCGTCAATTTTGCAAAGGCAAGTAGCAAAATAAAAAGTTCCGGTTGAACCGGCTGAATATTTACTTTTGAGCAGTGGAATCGATTGTTTGCTATGTGATTTGATTTTTCAATTTCAAATATTTGAACAACATACGAAACCGCATTTGACACATCAATTAAAAAAATATAGGTATAAACAAAATAAAGCGCATGCACTGAAGCAAACCAATATTAATAAAATAACCACTACTACGTATTTCCGGATTGCTCACTTCGCGCTGTCATTTTTGGTACAAAATCGACACTCAGGTCAATTTTTTTGTAGGGAGTCCGCAAAAATTCAGTTGAATAAAAGATATCAAATTGTTAAAAAATGTACAAAAATACAAGCCGAAAAATGCCGATAATGCAGATTAAATATAAAAAGATAACATGGCAGCTTAATAGTGTCGATAATGCAGATATCCGTTTTATGTCAAAAAATATTTTTTACACCTTTCATTTGAATCTATTTCAAGCCATAACACTTTAAACGGTCAATTTTTAGAAATTTTCAAATTTTGTGTGTGCGCTATATTCAATCGAGTTTTCCCGCACCCCCATATGAAAATTGACCTTTAAATGACAATTATTAGATGCCACATCATTTAAAATATTCTCCAAATATGTAACTATGGATGAATTTCAAGTCTTATCTCCTGAAACATCTAATACTTTAAATTAAAGTCGTTGAAGTTAGCCCGAAATTTATCAGCCCGAAAACATTGGTGCGTTTCTCGGATAAAGTGTAGCTAACCCGAAAAAGTGTAAATGTAAGTAGAAAATGTAGCTCCAACCCGAATTAACATTACATCACGAATAATAAGGTAATATTGGCGTTGAAGAAAATTGAATGATAATTTTTTATTTAAAAAAACTTTTTTCTGTATCTCCCACTTCCGTAGAAAAGTAGCAGCTCTCATTATTAAAATAAAATATTAAGATTTAATAACTTGTAGATTGACAAGAACGTTAAGTTTATTAATAAACGGTATAAATTCTCATCAATCGTAATTCATGATTTTACGTGAACAATATTTTGGTATTATAATGCATCTAAACAATATAGATAACTATATATTAAATATTTCAGCAAATAGTTAAAATAAAATTCAATAATAATTATATTTCGAACTAAAGTGGAATCTTAGTGTGGTCAGTGGTTATCATAGTATCTTGGTGTGACCCAGGCCTATATGGCCGTGTATGCCACTACACACGATTATCTCTAGTATAAGCACAAGCGAATTACCGACCAAATGGCACAGCGGTTAAAGCTTTGGCATTTGGATCGGGAGGCACCGGGTTCGAATCACGATAGGGGCAGGATGCAAAAGTTAAATTTCATAACCGATTACGATCGAGGATGAAATGTAACACATCTATGACCTCCTGTCGGAGTGCAAAACTCGTGGGCCGACCCATCTTCCATGTCAGTATAGGCTGGCATGGAGCTTGCAATGTGCAGATGGTTTTAAATCGGCCCTATAGCCGTACGTCTTCGATTTGGCAAGTGATGCGTAGAATAAGACGGAAAAATTAAACCGCGAAAGAGCACGGAGTGCTTCGGCCCTAAAACAGACGAAAAAAAACTCCAAAATTACCTTATTATTCGTGCTACACTTTATCCGAGAAACGCGCCAATTTTTCGGGCTCACAAATTTCGGGCTAACTTTAACGACTTTTATATTATATCTTTTATAATATTAAAGATACAGTAATCAAACTATTTAATTTAAAAAAAATGGATTTAAATAGAAAAGTTAATAATAAAACCTTTATAACTCGAAATCATAAATATGTAGATGATTACTTTTTCTTCTAAATGTAACGACGATATTAACAATAGCAATAAGATCATGATACTCAACATCATTAGAAATAACGGAGTAGATCCTATTATTAGAGTTATTTTCCATTAGAGTTATTCTCCACTCAAATTATTAAATAAATTGTTAAAGTAACGCTTCTTTGCAAAATATTTTCCGTTTTTGATCTTCCTATTTAGCAAATCCAATTCGTGTTTCAGTTCTAAATTAGTACTGTTCCTTTTAAAACGCTTCAATGTACGGTTTTTAACATTAATTAAATGACAGAGAGCAAGAGCCATCCAAGGACAAACACTTGCATTTTTATTTTTTACATTTACTTCCTTCAATAAGAAAAACTGTAGAACAAGTTTTTATACATATCAAAAATCCGTTCAAGAGTAGACTCAGGATTTCTGACGAAAAATACGGTAATCATTAAAAAATATTCAAAGGGTTGATTAACCTTTTCGTAATTAACGTATCTTTTCGTTAGTGTCCGAGTAAAATATTTAGGTTTGAAGCGAAATCTTGAGAGTACAAAACTATGATTACTTATGTCGGCTTCAATGGTAAAATTCCTAACTTGCTCAATATTATGAAAACTACTAACAGAGTGGTCTAAAATATTACGGCTCACAGGTCTGGTAAAGAAAGTATTTGTTACAATCCATGAGAGAGCAAACTTGCGTTATATTCTGAGATTAAGTTAAAAATTTTATTAACAGATTTTTATTAACATGATGTAACCAACTAAAATATAATCGTGAGTAGATTTATAGTTTCGGAGAAGTTGTTCTAGAAAATCAAGGAACGACGCATGGTCAGAATTCGGAGGCATATATATTCCGCATATCTTCGTCAGATTAAACTGCAGAATTTGAATGCATATGTAATGGAATGTTAAAGAACCGTCATCTATACTTTTCATGGTCAAGGGAAGGTCAAGGGAACCTAATGAACATAGCAATACCACCACTCGTTCTATCATCATTACAAAAAAAAATACTTGCGTAACCTCTAAAGTTATAAGAAAAATTATTAGAACTTTGAACAAATGTTTCCGAAACAAGTACAATATGTATGTCAGTTTTAAGGCTCTCTATAAAAAGTAATAACTTATCGTCCTGAGCTAGATCGTTCATACCCCAAATATGTATTTGAAGTCTAAGTAAAGGTTATGGCACTTAGATTTTAATGATTTAAAGCTCATAACCACAATAATAAACATTTAAACTTGCAACCATGAGACAAGTAAAAGTAAAAGATATAAAACAAGAAAGTAATGATAAAAAAAAATTACGGTAGGTTTCACAGTATGATTTTACTGCAAAAAATACCTACTATGGGGTCAAGAGTAACATCTTAAAATGAAAAAGAGCTGTTTGCAGCAGATTGACTATGCATTTGCGAGTTTCATTCTGGGGATCAGTCAACTTTTTGGCCTACGGGCAGAAACAAAATACCCGATTTCATAGACTTCTTTATCACCAAAGGTATAAACGAGAACTATATATACCTAGAAATGAGCGAAAAGATTAATTCGGATCATACGCCTGTTATTATGAATATTAGTGCAACGATTGTCAAGAAAACTAGTCCACCATGGCTAACTAAATAATTTAGACCTTAGACCTTAGAATAACACTGTGTTATCTGATCACAGTGTAGTTTTGAGAAAATCAAGTTTGAAAATTGAAAACTTTATAACTTTTTTCCATTGAGGCAAAATTTATCGAAATTTGTGGCACACAATCATTAATTTAATTGACTAGTTAGTTATATTTGATTTGTGTTCACTACTAAAATAATTAGTTATGAAAAAGCAGATACAACTTTATTGCTGAATTATATCCTGTTTAGTTAAAGTATTACTTAGTTGTATCTGGTTATTAGAACACTGTTATTCTTTAAGTTCGAAAATAGAACTTTTTTGCAGATACAATTTGGTAATTATCGGAATTTAAATACAACATATTATTTTATCACAGAAATAATTTCAGTTTTATTGCAATAAAAATAAATAAAAGTAATTACATACATTCATTTTGGTATAAAATTAAAAAAATTCAGTCTGTAAACTCTAAAATAATAAAGATAATAACAATGAAGCTTCACCAAAGAATCCAAAGCTTAAGAAACTTCTTGTTGTGGTTTCTTTTTTTTATTTTTAGGTATCGATGAAGCATTGCTGGCTCTATTAGATATTTCCATAATGATCCCATTATTTTGAGGTGTTTCAATGTCATCGTTTGGGTGATCTACAATATAAGGCTGAACAGAACCAGACGAAACCTCGTTTAACTTTAAAATTGATTTATAATAATTTATATCGTTTGAAGACATATAGGGAAACATCGCCTTAAGATGTTTTTTTTTTGTATCGGACCAATTCTGATTTTTTTCTAATTGGCTGTAGTTCATGGCAATCCAAAGCCAAAACTGTTTTTCTGAATCTTTCAACTCGCCTTATACTATGTGTGGTAAATTCATCCGCATTATATTGTAGTGAAAATTGAACTTCGTAGTAGTTTTGTGTATATTTCAGCATCTTTATCTTCGTATATGGAATTTTTGAAAAATCAAAAGAATTTTTTGCATAGCTCCCATAATCCATAAAATCGTTAGCCCGCATTTGCATAATGATCAGTGGATTTTTACGATTCACTGTTTTAAGTAACCGAATAAGTCCTATTGGGGAGAAGAATTCATTTAACGCCAGAACTTTTTCAAAGTTGCTATGAATATTAGCAACTTCTTCAATAATTCCATGGACAGCCACTGAATATTTCATACAAATTACATTGATCTGCGGATTGCTTTTCATAATTTGAAGAATAGCAGTTGATAAATGAATTTTTATTTTGAGGCACACATGAGTCACTCCAGATTACTAAGTCGCACATGTCGCTATTGTCCTCAAATACTCTATTCAAAATTTTTGCGAGTGCAGAAGCCAAATCGTTCCCGGTTCTACCTGAAGTACATTCCGTCCATATTGCGCAATACGTTTTTTTGGTGCTACTTGAATAGGCCGTTAAATTATATACGTTTAGTTTTGAAAAATAAAAAAGTGGACCAATTTCGGCTCTTGGACAATTGATGACGTTTTGAAGGTCAAAACTTAGAATCGGAACTCCCATTTCCATATCACGAGCTTTTTGTTCTCCCATTTCTGTTTTTAATTTAACATGTTGATCTTTCTCAAAAACCATTTCATCCGTCATGATATTTTCTTGCTCAGCGACTTTGTATTTCTCGCACATACCACATCTATCCGATTTTGGACTGTAAAAGTCAATATCAAATTAAATTTGGTGCAGAATATGTGACGGTAGTAGTACATGTTTTCCTTCACAGGCATCGGATCTCTAGTATATTCCTTATATAAATCGTACATTTTACAGATGTTTAAACTGGTTTCTAAATATTGCCGACTAGTTTTTCCTCTACAATAATGTGGCTCAACCTTAGGAAAGAAGTTGATCTGTGGAGTTTTTTTGGATCCATTTTGTCCTCGCATACCTGCTTGTGCTGTCCCAGTTTGCTGATTTTTAGCTTGGTGTACGGTATAAACAGGAGTTTGGGAAATGTTATATGTTCCCAAAAAAAAATTTTTGCATACCATATGCCGATGGCCAGCAACTTTGATAAAGTACATAAAGCTGTATAACCGGCGAGATCTTTTTGTGTGGTTTTTCTCGCTGCGAGAGTGCGAGTTGTATTTCTTAGAATAAAGTCACGCTTTCGATGAGCATCTAATTTATAATATACTTCAAACTGTCTACGTAAATTAATTAATAACTATTTTAAAATAAGAATGTATTGTACAGTTGTCATACAACATATTAGTACAGTTGGTGTCATTCGTTTGTAAAGCAATATTTTTTCTGTATATATCGCAGCCAAAGTATTTGTTTCGACTGTACATATTCGGTTTTCATTATCAACATTTAGGTGTACGACAATTGTTTCAAATTTCAGTTTTTGAATTAGACAATTGGTTTTGTTAAATGAGGATACTATGGCAAACTTTTCAATAAACAAATTAGGTGACCTAAGAATAGTATACGTTCAGCATGATCCATCTACTAGCTCGATATTCTAACTTTATTCCAATATATTTAATTGTACATAATCAGCGTTCAAACACACACGCATTTAATCAAATTACTTCGTTACTCAACCATAACACAAAAGTGAAGGCAACAAAAGTGAAAAAATTCCAAAACATTTATTTTTCGCAAACATCACTAAAGGCAAACATCATTAAATCGATAACCGTTTAATTGACTTAATTTGAAAGGATGTGATAAACATAAAAAATTGTCTCTCAAATTTTGTAACGACAACAACAATATCCATAAAAAGTCCTAATACACATAAAATACAGCAACAACAACTAGAAAAAACTAATCTATTAAAAGGGACGACGAGGGGTTGGTTGTAAATTGACTTAAATAAAATTCCTAACAAATATACGAGTAAGTGAAGCAAATTGCCAAAAAAGGGTGATTTATTTACTGTCGATAAAAAGCATCGATAATTTATAATTTTTGTCGTTTGATTTTTTTTTGTCCTCCACATTGTGTGTTATATGCGGGGAAATAATAATATATTTTTAAAACCGGAATCGAGGATTTTCCAAATTTGAGTTCACTGTGTATGCGACAAAAGGTGTGGTTTAGATGTAATTTAACATTTTTCGATTGCGCTGTGTGTGTGTGTGTGCGTGGTTTACCGGTAACCTCGTTTTTTATTGTGTGTCAATGGAGAGGATTGCCTCAATCCCCCAAAAAATACCAAACATATAATTGATTGATTCGAGAGGAAAAATATTTCATACTTTATTATCTCCATATACTAAACTTATCTTAACTTTCCACTCAAATGACCTCAGTCCATTTATTCTCGTATCGTATATCCATGTAAACATATTTTTATGATGAATTGATTTAAATCATAAATCTATTTGCTTATCCCCCACATCCTCAACGTTTTATAATAAATTCATACGGCTGGTATTAAAAATTAGTTGCTTGTGCTAAAAAAACATATTGTGCACCCAAAATTAGTTTTTTCTTATGTACCAAACTGAGTAGTTTAAATTGTCGACAATAAATATGTACCCTTTTTAAAACTTTAAAAAATATGTACGAGTATACGTATTTTATTTTCCGGAAAACCAAATATTTAAAAAAAAATCTTTAAAAAATTTATATTTTCGGTACATTAATTTTTTCAAGTCGAATAAAAAGTGTATGTGTTTTGAAATTTATTGGTTTTATGAAAATATGTCCTTTCAAAACTTTGGAAAATCACGACAACCACGAAAATGCTTTCCCACACTGTACGTGGAAAATACGTGAAATTATTCACATTTTATGGTATCATGAGTTTGTGTTAGATGTAAAGCATTTACCTCTAGAAATTAAAGCTGATTTATGGAATTCTGATAGAAAATTGATGGGGATATCAGAAGTCACAAATTTTAAATGCCTCTGAAATGATGAACACAAAAAATTTGATGATTGTGAATACACCAAAAAATGTCGACTGTTAAATTTAAAAACAGTCCAATTAGATTTGTTTTGCAGTGAAATTGAAACATTTTTAGATAATCTTTAACATTTATATTAGAGTGGTCCATAAATCCCTAATAGTGTCGCTGTAAAGATCAAATAATTTTCTAAAAAAACGAGATAAACACGAGAAAATTGTGTTTCAATTTACTAAAGTTTTTTATAATTCTAAAGAAGGCTATTTTAGCCAATGTTTCTACTTTGATATCTCCGATCCTAAAGAAGTTCACGGGGTCTCACCTATATGATCGAACAGCTAAATCAAAACGTGCGTGGTGAACAAGATTTAATTATGATGATTTTTAACTAGTCCAGCGTATTTTTAACAATTGTGGTTTTTGATTTCAGTCTATTTATAAATTTTTCTGTTACCGCTCCTTGAGATGTTCACAGTTTTTTAAACGTTTATGATGATATTTACTGAGCTAAACAGTCTATTTAGGAATTCCATGAATTTTAATAAATTTCTAAATTTAATTTCATCGATCCTAGAGATGTTCACGGGGTCTCACCAACATAGTCAGATAGATCAGTCTTATAGGGGTTTATAAGTCTAGTGAACGAGATCTAATTATGATGATTTTTAACTTGTCCATAGACATTTTTACGTTTACGGTTATATTCCATGTACTAGAAATGTTCACGGGGTTTCTTTCTAATAGGTCAGAAAATTTCCTATCAATATTGTGAAAACGGGACACGAATGATTATTTTCATTATGTTTCAACAAATTTAAAATTTCTTCATTTTCAATTTTATTCTCAATTGGAAAATTTTGTATTTTAACAGTAAACTTAAAAATGTCTCTGGATAAGTTCCATTTACCACACTTATAGGGTTTTGAGTGATCTATCTGACCATGTTAGTGAGACTTCGTGTACATCCCTAAGATCGGTGAAATAAAATTTGAAATTTATTCAAATTAATTCATGAAACTTTTAAGTCGTGTAAGGCACAGTAAATATCATCATATCCGAACCGTGTCCTGAACTATCGAAAGTCGAATCTTTGAACTATCCAAAAGTATAACGTGAGAATCCTTGAGAACATCTCTAGGATTTCGTAGCTTATTTGAGAACGTCAATTAGGTAAAATTTCAATTGGAGAAAATACCAAAATTTCCGATTGAGAATAAAATTGAAAATGAAGAAGTTTTAAATTTTAGAAGACATGGTAAAAATCATCATTCGTGTCCAATTTTCACAATGTGTATAGACAATTTTCTGACATATTCGAATATATGAAAGAGATCGCGTGAAAATTTCTAGTACATGGGATATAACCGTTAACGGAAAAATGTCTGTGGACAAGTTAAAAATCATCATAATTAGATCCCGTTCACCACACGAATAGGATTTTGACTGATCTATCTGATCATGTAAATGAGACCCCGTGAACATCTCTAGAATCGATAAAAGAAAAATTTGAAAATAGATTTAAATCAAAAACCACAATTGTTTAAAAATGCGCTGGACTAGTTAAAAATCATCATAATTAAATCTGGTTCACCACCCCCGTGGGGTTTTGAATTGGCTATTTGGTCATATAGGTGAGACACTGAAACATAGGCTGTGTGAAACATAGGCTAAAATAGCCTTCTTTAGAATTAAAAAAACTTTAGTAAATTGAAACACAATTTTCTCGTGTTTATGAAATATTTTTAAATTTAACAGTGTACATTTTTGGTATTATTTTTGGTATGTATTTCACATTCATAAAAATTGGTAAATATTCGAAAATCTGATCGCCAGACTTGATCAGATGTTTAAGACATCTTGGGGCCGTATTCTTGAAATCGGCGGATATTTCCACAATCGGAATACAATTTGCTTTGAAATTCTCTTTACATTCGAATAATAGAATTTTTCGTCGGCTACTACAATCATTCTTCAAATTTTTTTCAAGTTTACTAATATTTGTCTCCCTATTAGAGGAATAATTTTGAATCGATTTACCCAGTCGGAATTTTTCAATTAGTAGGGGGAAAAAGTTATGTTTCTTAATTTAAAAAAGAAACGAAATTTAAAAGAAATTTATTTCAAAGCAAATTGTATTCCGATTGGGGAAATTTTCACCGATTTCAAGAATACGGCCCCTGAGCGCGTATTCTTGATATCTGTTGAAATTTCCGACTGAGTAAATCAATGCGGATTTATTCCCCCAAATAAAAGAAAACTTGCAAGCAAATTTGAAAAAACGATTAAAGCAGCCTTGCGAAAATATTCACCGATTTCAAGAATACGCGCCCTGGGCCCATATTTGCTAATTCGAATTAGAATAAAGCAAACAAGTTTTGGAAAAATCGCTATTTGTAAATTCAAAAACATATTGATCTAATCGAAAGTCACAAACTAAAAAAGGAGAGGCGTATATATTGTGGCGAATACCCAAGAAGGCGGGCCGGGTATTGGCCACAATATATACGCATAAATGTTATGTTACCCACATGAGTTTTTGGTAAAACTCTATAAAGTACAAAAGCAAAAACATTTTCCCTGTTTAAATTTCAGAAAACCAATAAAGTCAATTACTTTGGGATGAAAATTTAATTTTTAAATTTAATAATTTAATTTAATTTTTACGGAAACAGTCTAATATATTTTCTCTGTCTCTATATATCGACGATCATGTGGTGTACTACGAATGAGAGGACGCTTGAAGAACGCCAGAAGTAATATGATAACAATCAACCAATTATATTATCGCACGAGAACATCATACCGATGGCTATCATTCGAGAACTGAACACTTCGAAGCATATCCGGTCATGGCGAGAATTTCTATTTATTTATGAAGAATTCCTGACCATCACAAACCAAATTGAGACAATATTAAACTCACGACCGTCATTTCCTCATTATGCGGCGGTTAACACTGTTGCCAGAATCCAACCTTCAACATGTACAGATGTTCCACCTAAATCGATGGCAACTAATCAAACAATTGATTCAAGGATTTTGGAAGCAGTGGTCTCATGAGTATGTCACTTCCCTGGACGAATGTTATAAGAGACATACGGAAACCCATCAGTACAAAAGGGCGATTCCGCTCGCTAGAATGTGTGAACTTCACACCAGAACCGACCAACTTACCAGGATTATCTTATTAAGGCTGCAAAATGGTACCATTCTTAAACGCATTATATATACAAGATATGTTCACTACCAAAATTTAACCCTAGCGAGTTAACCCTAGCGGGTGACTCATTTTAAGGTACTTTATCAAAAATAAAAAAAATTAAATTTTTTCGAGTAATCTTTATTATCACAAAAAAACATTCTTACATTTCTTTTTTAAAGATTATTTCTTTCAAATGTTGCCCGTAACTACGGCGCTAACATTCCATTCTCAAGATCCAATGTTAGATGACACGTTCGAGCAATTCGAGTGGAATTTGGCCAATGACACGAGAAATGTTGTCTTCTAATTCCACAATCGGAACCGGCTTATCCATATAGGCTTTGGTCTTTACGAAGCCTCAAAGGAAAAAGTCTGAAGGTGTGATTTCTCATGATCTAGGATCAAGCTGGGATGATCAGGATTCCATCTATCTATTCTGATCAGATATAATTTCTAAAATATTTGCAAAAAACGAAAATGCTCCTAGAGAAGCCTTCGCTTCCGGTGGTCCGATTTCGGAACAAAACGCGAATAAAAAAACATATAACGATTGAAGGGGTCTGCTGAACGTACTTAACGATTTCCCTATTACTTTTTTTCTATGTTCGTCGGACAAAGTTTCCTCCTCGTTCTTGTCCCTCAACCATATTTTGACTTATTTGTTGGTATTTTTTTTTTTATTGTATCCCCTGTATTCTCGTTGGGAGGGTAGCGCAGCACATAATCCTCTCAGCCGTAGATACTCGCATACAATACTTTTTTCAATGATTTAGGCCAGAACGCGATAGTTTTTCACCAACCCGCGATGTTTGTCCTTTTTTTATTTTTACACCATCACGCGGTGCCTTTCCTCTTTTTTCAATTTTTACGCGAACCAGCGATGCTTTTCCTCTTTTTTAGTTGAATCGAACAGCGATGTTTTTTTCTGTCTTTAGTTAAACCAAACCGCGATAATTTCTATTATTTTTTTTAACTTATTTTATTTTACATTACAAATTCTTCCTGAATTTTACATTACAAATTCTTCCTTGGCCTGATGACCAATATCCATTTTTCATCCTCTCTCGAATTTCTTTGATCGAATTTCTTTGACTGTGATTCACCAAATAAAATCAGATGATCGCGCTTTTTTATATTTACTTTTTTTTCGTTGTACGATTCCAAGCTCAAAAATTTGACTACCGGAAAAAGCAACTTCACCCCACAAGCCCAATTCTATCTTTTTGCTTGTTCAATTTTTTTTTATTAATACGAAAAGAATTAGTTCAGTGCAAATTTTGCTCTAGTATTAAATTTAGCTGCAGGGATCTGCTGTAATCCTCATTGTACAATTTTAGTACTGTTTACTGTTCCACCCAAGGTAAAACCAAAAACCGACAAAGTGTCAAATTTTACATGAATAAAAAAATGATAATTTGCCAAGAGCATGTTTGTTTTAATTCTCTCCTTTCTGAATTTAAATCTAGTCATACGACATACATGATTACGTCATGGTGCACTATACGAATTGAATGTTGTTTTCATCTCCACCAATCATGCTGTTGCACTATTCTGGTAATTCCCCGGGAATATTGAACTGGGGAAAGAACTTATATGTAATTTTTATTTAAACATTTTTTTCTGGCTTACTGAGGTAAAAAGTTAGAGTTAATTTCTTTGAAAACAAATTTTAATTGGGAATAATTTTCCCTGCCAATTAAGTTATGGAAAAATTAATCCCAGTTTATAAATATTTACATCAAACTTTCTCCTCAATAGGCCAACTAATTTGAACAGAAGTATTTGAACAGAAATTTTTTTTTTTTTTTTTTTACAATTTTCTTTATTTATTGAATCTTTCAAACATGAAAATAACAATAAGTTTTCAAATCTTAATAACTAAGGTAATTATGTAAACCTGCTGGAGCAGAATTTACTTCTTATCAATAAGTAAATTAATAATTTTATAATTTATGTTATTACAACAGCCATCGTTCTCTTCTTTAATCGCGAAGACGTAGGTATATCTTTTAGGTTTCGCGCCAGCAAATTCGGATGAGATACCAGTTTCCCTGCATAGCTGATCCGCATCTTTTGTAATTCGTCTTTGACAGTTAGGATGCTAAGGTCCTTATGTATATTTTTGTTTTTTACGAACCAGGGTGCTCCTGTAATCATCCTGAGAATTTTTGACTGTGTTCGTTGGACAATATCGATATTCGAATTTGAGGTTGATTGCCATAATTGACACCCATACGACCAAATAGGTTTAATCATTGTGTTATACAGGAGAAGTTTCTATTCCAGATCAATAGTTGAATATTTCCCCATCAACCAGTGCATCTTATAATTTTTAATTTGATATGGTCTCGTTTCATTTCAATATGTTTTCGCCAAGTTAACCGTCGATCTAGATGGACGCCTAAATATTTTGCTCCATTTGATTGAGGGATTTGTATTCCGTTCATTGTGACAGGCGGACAAGTAAGCTTATTTAAAGTGAATGTTACGTGGGTCGATTTCTCTTCATTGACTTTTATCTTCCATTTCTTTAGCCATATTTCGATGTCATAAATATGTTGTTGCAGAATTTCGGACGCCGTTTGTGGATTTTTATGGCTACATACGATTGCCGTATCATCTGCAAACGTAGACGTCAGAATTTGCGAAGACGTTGGTAGATCTGAGGTGAAAATTAAATATAACGTTGGGCCAAGCACACTACCTTGTGGTACTCCAGCCAGAATGTTTTTCTCGTTCGATTTAGAGGTGTTGTATTTGACATAATATCTGCGATTTGACAAATACGACTGCATGAGTTGGTAAATTTCTGGCAATTTAAGATTAATTTTATGAAACAGACCCTCTTGCCAAACTTTATCGAATGCTTGGGCAACATCCAAGAATACGGCGGAGCAGTATTTTTTCTCTTCGTATGCTGACCTTATTTCTGTAGCTACTCAGTGAACTTGCTCAATGGTTCCGTGCTCGGCTCTGAAACCAAACTGATGACTAGGGATGATATTTCGTAGTTCCGGTTTAATATTTACGATAATAGTTTTTTCGAATACCTTCGAGACGATTGGTAGTAGGCTAATTGGTCTATATGACGAGACTTTGGTAGGATCCTTGCCAAGCTTTGGGATCATTTTTATAGTTGATAATTTCCAGCATTCAGGGATACATCCTGATTCGTAAATTGAATTAAATATTTGTGCCAGTCGACCAAAGGCACACTCAGGCAGTTGTTTAAGCATTTCACCTGTAATTCGATCATACCCAGGGGCTTTCTTTAATTGAATTTGATGTGCGATAATAAACTTTACCAGTGGTTTCTTTATCTTAAATTTCCTCACAGGCCTGATTGCTATATTTTCTGTTTCAACCACCGATAATCCAAGGTTTGGAGTGAAAACACTTTCAAGGTGATCAGCAAAGGCTTTAGCTTTTTCCTCGTCACTTCTAGCCCATTCACCGTTAGAAAGACGAATTGGCGGATTTGGTTGCTGAGGCCGTTTAAGGTATTTAGTGGCCTTCCATAATGAATAGTTTGTGTCCGAATGGGGAGATAATTCTTTAAGATAATTTTGCATATAATCCATCTTATTTTTTTGTAGTAGGCTTTGTAGTTTTCTTTTTGCCTGATTAAAGTTATGTTTAGCATCTGGCGATCGATTAATTTGCCAGATGCGTCTTAAGCGACGTTTCTCTGTTAACATTTTTTCAATTTCAGCGGATGTTATGGTGTGTCTTGTATGTTTGCTCTTTGGTTTAGGCGAGGCCGCAATAGCTGCGTTGACTAGCACATCATTAAAGTTTTCCATGGCATTATTTATATCGTTAGCCGTCTGCAGTGTAGACGTTAGGTCGATATGTGAACTGATGTACATCTTGAATTTCAACCAGTTAGTAAAGGTGTTCGTTAGATAGTTATTCGTGGAACATGGCTTTTGGTCGGCCCAGTAATGTAGTAAGACCGGAGAGTGGTCAGAAGATAATTCTAAAAGTGGTTTAGCTTGGATTATTTCTCGGTTTATTTTACTCGTGACTGCAAAATCAAGGACGTCAGGGATTTTTCGTCGATCAGTAGGCCAATAGGTTGGATGGCCACACGACGCAACATCGTAGTGGTTTTCTTGAATAACATTCATTAATTGACGTCCCCTCGGAGTAGTCAATCTTGAACCCCAGTAGGTATGTTTGGCATTAAAATCGCCGGCGACCATAAAACGTTGACCCAGGGTTGCAAAAAATCTTTTGTAGATATCTGCCGAAACGTTATTATTTGGAGGGCAATATATTGAAGTGATGACTAAGCTTTCTTTATCGAGGTCCACACATACAGAGGTTGCTTGAATTTCCTCAGTGCTATATTCATTTAGAACATAATGGCAAATCCGCTTTTTTATAATAATAGCAGTTCCTCCTCGACTTCTGCCCAAGGGATGTTTTGTATCATAAACTTCGTAACCATTAATTCTGAAATTGTGTTTATCCGTTAAATGGGTCTCAGAAACTAACATAAGATCAATTTCGTGTTTAGCTAAGAAATGTTCTAATTCGAGTTTGTGTTGGCTTATACCTTTTGCGTTCCAGTGACATATTTTCAGATAATTTATCGGAGACATTCTAGTTTCTGGATCATAGTAGTTTGATTTTGCAGCATTGCTTGTAGCATATTTTGCATTGTTATCATTAACTGCATCATCAATTGCATGCAGTTATTCAGGGAAGATTCAACATTTGAGGTTTCGCCTTGAAGAACGCTTGCGTATGTTGGTTTGCTGGTTGGTGTTCTGGGAAATTGAACAGAAATTGCATATAAATTCTTTCCCCCGTTCCCTATGTCGGAGGAATTACCAGAATAGTGCCACTGATCTAGTTCCGATATGGATGTAAACGGGGGTTTTGAGTTAAGCCAGGGTTTGTTGTACCTGTTGAGTGTGTATTCAAAGTGGTTCCATAATTGCTTGGTGAATCCTCGGGAAAGGGATCCATTAGCTACGATCCATCCCAAAATTCACATTTATCCAATTTCCAAAACCCATTTTCTAGTACTCCAACCATGGCATTTGTTCGCTGTGATTTGGTTCGCAATATAAATTGATGCGAGTGCACAAACAACAAAAAATCGAAAAGAAAAAGCGACGTACAATACATACTATACACACAATGACGAGATGAATTTTGACTTATATTTTTGATATGTTTCGTGTCATTAAACATCCACGCCAGAGTGGACTGCTCGACTGAGCAGGCACCGGCATCCATATATGCGCTAGCAGACCCTCAGGCTTGCCAGAGTGGCGCCCAACATTATTTAATTGTTTTTACTTAGCCTGAACGGGGGAATAACGACCTACGCTATATACATTTATAATTAAAACACCGTTTTTTTTACTTTTTCTGTGTATTTAGAGAAGTCGTCACCAAACACATAATAAAGTCAATGGAATTTGTAATTGGCCATATGACCGGAATTGAACGTTTTTTTATATAAGCCTCCTCTCTTCAGTTACAGCTCTTTGTAAATCGCGTTACATGGAATTAAAACAAACAAATTATTTACGACCACTACATTTAAAAACCGTCCGTACTACTATTTATCAAGTACATACAGCAGCGTGAGTACATTGGAAATCAAATGGCCGGAGAAAATCAGGAAGCGGATTGGTTACAATCGTTTTGTTGACAACCTGACTCCTATCATACAATACGTGCTACAACCAACCGACCATCACAACTGCCACTGCTTAAGGCAGGCGTTGTTGAATTTACGAGCTACGTAATGCCGTAGAAATCGAGTCCTACCAAGTGAAAGACCTACCAAGTAAGTAGGCGTCATTTTTCATTTAGATAAAATTAATTAAGGTTTTGTATTGCGCTTACATTCATTATCAGTTGCAATATGTCATTAATGCGCATTGTTCGATCTACGAAGAACATGTCCAGATTATTGAGAAAATTCGAAAAATTGTATATGCCTGACATGAAGAGACGGTTGGGTATGACAATGATCCACTATACCAGTTGGGTATAAAGCGATTACCACCAGATTTAATTTCCATAAATCACGGTTTAAACCATACGTTACCGTGGCATCGAGTGCGGGGCCCTATGCCTTCATCTTTCTCCTATTTCCTTGGGGCGTTTTGTTTGTTGAAACAGAAACGTAATAAGAAAGAATTATTTCCCGAATATTTTCCTGCTGACCAAAATTACCTACCCAAACCTTATTATACGAGTAAACATTAGAGAACACTTATTGTGTAGCATAAAATTAACTTTCATTTAAATTGCACAAAATGGAATAGTTTGATTGACATATTTTCTAAATCATCTAAACAAACCATTCATAGTCACATAACCATAACATGAAATTTTGTTTACATGTAACAACATATTGTTGGTTCGCATTCAAATGTCACAATATGTCAATTTTATTTCATCTAATTTCTAATTTCTATAAATTTTTCGCTGATACAAAAAAAAATCTCTTGACTGTGTATTGTAGAATGGGACATCTATAAATGGTATCGCAGCCCTTCAACTATTTGAATGTGTATAGATTTCAGAATCGGTCTTTTTTACCAATAATCATAAAAAACATAAAATCGCAACAAATCAAGATACATTTCAATGAACCGGAAAGTCCTTTATTCATCCATCCTATATAGATTGTAAAAGCCAAAAAAAATTATCAGCACAATTTTTGGATCGTTTTCCGCCTTTATACCAAATCGCATTTAGAACAAAATATTTATGTGCGGCGTTTCGCGAACATAAAACAAAAAAATTTAATGAAATTGCAAGATTTTGTTTTATATATACTCGTACAATGTTGCTAAAATATATTTTTTTATACAACGTCGCATTTTGAAATATTTGGTGTACAGTTCATACGTGATTGTACTGATTGCTCTGTTGTGAATCACATCCTTTCTGAAAATAACAAAAAAAAATCGTAAAGAGGATGAGAACCAAAAAAAAAAGTCGAATAACAACAAACAGAATAGAGCAAAAAAGTCGTTGTCAGAACAAAAGGACTTCAAGAAGAGGGTCAAAAACTCAATTGTTGGTTTTATAAATTCATTCATTGTATATATCGAGTCGGTATCGGTTTGTCTTGTGATGGGATCTCTAGTACGTTGTAAGAGAATAGAAAAATAAAATTAATAAATTAAAGGAAATAAGTATAATAATCGAATACATATAATAATGAAAAAAAAGGATAATGATATAGAGTAAGAACACCAGCTACACATATAAGAACACAAAGGAAGAAGAAATGCTGTATGGATGTATAATACTCGAGGCGACATAACGTCTGGCCAGTTTGTTTTTTATTTTGACTTTACAATTATTAGTTTTTTTTAGTCGAAAGGATCTCTTTCGATTTATTCTTTGAAAATAAAAATTTGTCGATACAATTTCCGGGATTAGAGTAATATAAAAAATGACAATCGGAAAAACTCAAAAAATAATAACAATAACCAGCGGACAATAAAAAATAAGGATATACATTTCACTTGAGAATGGTTTTGATTGTTGTTGTAAATTTTAAGTAGTGCAAAGAGCCTCCGCTGTATTTGATCGGATTAAAAATATAGCACGGTTGGAGATTTTTTTTTTAATTTTGACACCCATTTGGTGATCGTTTGGATTTTTTTTTTATTATTATACGCCATCAAAATAATTAGCTGTATTTAAGATACCGAATTACTTTGGTCGATAATAATGATTGGCTGTCATTAATGTTATTTAGAAATATTTTAAAAGATGATAACCGTGAAATACACGTCATAGACTGGCGTTTATCAATGAAATTCGGTGAAATTGGAATTTGGAATTCGCGATTATCGTGACTTTAAAATATTATAGATTGAATTAAACTGATTAAAAAATAATCTGACATTTTATCTAGAGATGATAACGTGTAGATAATTTTGACACTTTTGGTGAATACCTTTATGTAATTGTATATTAAATATTTTTGTGTTGTGCTGTAAAATGAGTGAAAATATCGGCAATAATTCAACAGTAGTCTTCCAATACTTGATCTTAAATAATTTTGTTTGTATATTAAAATGTTTCCATCGTTAGAGAAGATGGTGGTGACAGGAAAGAAAAAACTTATAAGACATTTATTTGCTGCTTGATCGCTGAAAGGTTGAAAAATATCATCCGGCACGCTATTATATTATTGGTTAGCCGAAAATATGATTGGCACCGTGAGCCCGATCCGTTCTAATTCAATGTCTACATGATTTGACTAGTGCTTACAATGAAGTATTATTATGGTTCTAGCTCAAAACTTATATGTTGCACAAACATCCAAAATACATTGTGATCACTTTGCAAGTACCAAAGGCTTCTGACTGGTAATACAATGGTCCCGGCTCATAGTAGATATAATAGAAGAATAGAATCCCATTTGAGGGACCAACTTTTTTTTCTACATTTTTTATAAGGTCCTGAGCACGTATTCTTGAAATCGGTGGATATTTCCGACTGGGTAAACTGGGTTGCGGATTTATTCCCCCCAAATAATAGAAAACTTGCACGCAAATTTGAAAAAACGATTAAAGTAGCCTGCGAAAAAATTCGAATAATATGTAGAATTATAATGCAAATTATAATCCGCAGACGGAAATATCCACCGATTTCAAGAATACGAGCCCTAGACTACCCTACACTTCCAACAGGTTTGTAATTTTTAATTTATACATTTAATAGCTTTTTTGAGTTTTTATTTTAGATCCCCAATTGGGGCCTATAGGCATATAAGACAAAAAACGAAAAATCGAACAGCTTGGAGAAATATTTCATTTTTAAACCAATACGAAATACAAATATACATAAAAATTACATATAATTCGTCATATAAAGCAAAATAAGTAACATAATATTCAATATTTATGTAAAAAATAGCTTTCCACTATTCTCAAAACAATCCATATGAAATCCTACGTCATAGAGGCAACATTGCTTCCTAGCATTTTTTTACACAAGGCACATTTACGTTTTTTTCCTTCAGGTGTCCTTTCTATAATATGTCCTGGACCACTTTTGTTCGATTTATCACTCCTCTTGTGAATTGAAGATTTTGAGGGTCTACCCATATTTAACGGATTCGAAGTAGAATTTCTTTTGAGATCATTCATTGCAATCACTCTTTAAAAATTTAAAAATGGTATCTTGCTGTGATCACTGTCAGACAGCGACTACAGAACATAGGCATTATAAATAGCTATTATCTCAATTTCATTTTTAAATAGTGGAAAGTACCATTTTTTTCCACGAATTTTTATTCGGTACTTTTGCACGTGCCAGTCCAATTTGTCAATACCTCCCATCTATTTATTATACCGGCTTATCAAATAATGTTGTGGTATATCCACATATCCCTTTTGTGTTTTGCTGTAACGTTTCACCGTTCCGACAGGCTCAATTTGTTGATGATTCGATAACATTTTTACAAAATTATTGTCTTTCCTAACAAGTGCCAAAATATCATTTTGTTGATGATCATTTTTTAAGGCATTTGTACCTATGTTTTTCATGCCCATTCGGTTGTGTCTGGCTGTTCCGAAGTAACCATAGCTTATTACTGCTGAAGAAATTGTCTATGTATAATTCGCTGGCTCAGTGAATGCCTCGACCATATTCATGGTAACATTTTTCAAACTAGTTATCTTCAGCTTGTTCTTCCTCTGATAAACATTTATTTTAAAACAATATTCTGTCTCTCAACAAGCCATAATCCACCATTTGAACCCAAATCGTATTGACTTTCCCGAATAAATTATTTTAAAAAACGATGTCCGTAATTTCGCACCATTTGCTCCTCTGCTCGATTGCGCTTTATCTCGAAATATCTATTTCATGCCATACATTTTTGTATAATTTCTCTATCGAGAACCCCATCCTCCGACCAATACAACTTTTCTCGAGGGATACTGTTGTATCTCATATACATTAGAATTCCCATAAACTTTCTGAGACAATCGACGGTGATTTCAAAATTGTGAACATTTTTCTGTTTGGTGTACGATATAACATATTTTCGCCAGACGATTCAGTGGCTGTTTAAGAGTCGTCTACTCTTCGATGCTTGTGTGTTTGCGTATATTAAGACTGATTCGGTATTAACACATTTTCATCATCATTCAAGATGGTGTAGCTCCACTTCTGTAGCAGTCAGTTAACGATTCTTCAATTTCATTTTCGTCAAAATCTTCGAGGTTGGTTACTTCATCCATTGTACTTAGTGGTAACTGTACAATTTCAATAACACCATCCAATTCGTCAACTTCATCATCAGATATTGCATCTAGCATTGCGCAGCTTCGGCTATAGTGAAAAACTTTTTGGTGCTCATAATTTTGATGAAGGACTTAACAAAAAAATTTTTTTAAAAAAACTCTGAGGTGACCATCAAATGAGACTATGATAAAAATAAACTGTAATTTTTTGTTAAACTATAACTTTTTACAACAATTCACAAAGACCTACAATTCTCCAATTTTATACCAAGTTAAAAAACACATTTTTTTTACTTATTCCACTACACAAAAACCGTTAGTTTAGCAAAACACCAAAACTGATGTTCGACATTCGGTTAATATATAAACCTATCGTTCTAGTAAAAAGGAGTCGGTAGATTTTAGGAAAAATGTGTAAAAATTACTTAAATCTCATTTGGGGTCATGTTTAGAAATGGGTAAAATTTCTCAGTTCGAGTTCTATTTCCCACCGACTTCATACAATTTTGGCTACATAGTTTCGGTCGATTTCGTACGGCTCCTATGGTGGTTGGTTTGACTTCAGTTAACACTTTAATGGCCTCGCGTGTAGAGCTTGTTCCGGCTACCAAACACATGCTGTGTGAGCGGCCATTAATGTGTTATTATTAGGCCTACACTAAATCTCAAAAGTCTACCTAGACATATTAAAAATTAATACGCAGACTAAATCATGCGGTGTTGCGGACTAAATTTATCATGTGGTCGCATGGTGTCATTGGCACTTTTGGCCCTATTTTCAAACCAATGTAAAACATAAAATAAATTCTAAATTTAATTAATGAGATTCAGGACCCAATAGCTGCCCATTTACAATGATCTCCGCTATTTTGGCCAACTTTATTTGATTTCCATATTAATTCAACAGTCTCCTATAACCTTAGCTGTCGGGTGTGAAATTTGTTGAACTCCTGAAATGTGGCTAAAACCATTTAGCATGTGCAGAAACCATCTTGCTTAGAACAGGTATACAGATGCTCAATAAATTCCACCAGGAATTTGAATATCGAAAAGGAATTATTTTATTTAAGGTGCACACAGGCGCACATTGCATGTAGGCTTGCCGAATTCCCTAATTCGGGAATTTTTCGCATTCCGCCAATCACAACATGTAAGTATTGGCAATTTTTTAACGGTGCTACACACTCGGCGCTCCAGATTCTAGTTAATTTTTAAATTAGCTTTCATGCTTCTATGTCTAGGCCAAAAACACATCATATTCATAGCTAATGGTGATCATCACTATTTTGGCATACAAAAACCAATTTTTGTGACACTTGTAAGTCCTATTAGTTGCTATTAATTGAATTCTGATTTACTTTATTTTTTTCATTGGATTGAAACTGGACCCTGATTTTCTAACGACACCATGCGGTTATAGCTTTTCAAATTTTTGGGCTCCCGGCCACTTTAACTTTGAAAAATTTCATATAACACTTTCTGTGAAATTGTGTAGCTACACTTAAATAACCTAAAAAATTTCACACATTCTATTTCGGACCTTCCCTAGTGATATTCGTCAACCTACTGGTGACTAGGCAACTTTCTACCTTTTAACTCCAAAGTTTCTTTCCAAAACTATATAGTAGTTCTGATTTGTTGCGAAGCTTTAACAAAAAAATGTTCGGAAAGTTTTGCGAGGAATCTAGTGGCATACGTTCAAGATGTCAGAATATTGTTTGCACAGCAAATATAAGTACTCACCGAAAAGTAAGCCGTGTCGATGAGAATTTTTAACGGGTAAATATTTTGATACATCCGAAAGGATACCTGTTCTTAAAAAATAATATTTTTGGAGTTATTTTACTCCAAAATTTTTTTTTTGCAAAATACACTTCTCGGTGTTGTTTTCAAATCATGAAAATTCCTGTTCGCTTTTTTTGTTGGAGAAACATCAGATTTTTTTTGTGCTTGTATTGTATATTAAAGTTTAGTTCTTCGCGTCTGCGAAAGAATTTGGAATTCTCTTTAGGTACGTGAAGTAGTTTTTCGGATATAGTGTGTAAGTTTTTTACTTATATAAATTAATTATTATTTTTTATACCTTATAGTTAATGTCAACAACACGGTTAGAATGGAAAAAAAATATTATAGAAGAAGGTAATATATAGAAGTGAGAAAATTGTTTAGGAAATATTAGATAATAATGTCATAAAAAATATTTTTTAATTTCATTCCAGGTTTATCGAGATCGAAACAAGTAATTCCACGATTCCCAGTTTACGAAAAGTAAAGCTTAGTTAAAAACTATTAACATCCTCTTGTATATTTTCAGAATCAACGGACTAACTAATTTAAGTGTTTAGAAGAAAATGATCAGAGTGATTGTAAGTGATCTATACCTGCCGAAACCCTTTCTGAATGAAAAATTACTTTCCGAACGTAATTAATAAACAAAATAAATAATTTTAATAATTTAATCAAATTTTCTTTCCGGTTTCTATTTAATATCCAAAAAACTTTCAAAACATGTAAACGGTGCTATGAGATTACACCGAAAGTATATTTTTCGTGTAAATATTCTTATCCATAATGAGGCTTTCAAAACTCTGAACGGTGCTATTTAATTAAACCGATGAGTATGACGGATAAAAATGTACGTGATCCAATGAAAATTTTTGTATCCAAAAGTATTTTATGACGACTAAATGTGAAAAGTTCAAACAGGGTTAATTTCTGAAGGTCCGATTTTATGTGTGACGGGAACTCCATTCGTCTGGTTTTGAATAACTATTTAAGATGGCGCCTAATTAAACATACACCGCAAATAAATTTCGATTTCAGAACAACATTAAGTCTCCTCACGAGTAGGCTTAGACCTGTTTGAGTTATATTAATGAGTACCACTATGAAAAGTAGCCCCCCATAACAGCAAACAAGTTTTCAAAACGTCTATTTGAGAACAGATGAATGCACAATTTCAAATAAATTAGTCTCTAGAAAAACGACCTGTACACAGCAAATGTTTGCTGTAGTGCTTTCGTGGTCTCTCCCGAAACGTTTTTTGTTGTCAACCTAACCTAGAATTCTTATTTTTCCGATAAATAAACAAATTACTTTACAAAAATATGCTTTATCGAAAAAAATCTCGGTTCGGAAAAATTTCAATATAAGCCTCGTCTATCTCCCTTACTTAGCAAACGATTTAGGATGAAATATCTATTTGGTAAATAAGTCCGTACCACAAATAAACCAATGTTTAGAAACCGGTCTAAAACCAGGAATCAAATATTCCCCTTCTGTTTGTCATTTTATAGTACTCCCATTCTGGTCGGTTTTCCTTTATCGTCGTCGGTAGACTTCCCCATTGATTTCACCTTATTCCAGCAGTTCTTAATATACCACACCTTTCTGATCCCACCAGATATAGAGCATAACCTTATTGCAATGAATATCTCACTTTGGTTCCGGATCAGCTTCACCAAGCTTCTCGATGGGATTTCGATGTTCGAGATCCCTTTCTTTTAATTCATGTGGAACCCGTTTTCTAGCTTTTTGAACCATTTCTGTTTGTAAACGTTTTAAAACGGTTGATCAATTCGAGATTTAGTGTTACAACCAATTCTGTTTGTATTTGAGAAGAATCTTTCAGGCTTAAACCCATTCACCGCGCTATTCTTCAGAGAATTCACCAGAAGATTAGGGCGCCGCCGACTCGGCACTCATATCGTACAATATTTTTGTTGCTTGTCACTTCAATACATATAAACGAGATCAGCGTAGATGAATTCGATCCAAACGAGAACCACCAGCTATCACTAATAATACATACAATAAAAACTGGAAATTACAATTAATATAAAATGACTGTACTAACAGAAATGTACAGGAATCGTGCGCTCGACGTATTTGTGAGGGGAGTATGGGCCGAAATATCCAGAATGTTAACCATTCACCAACCGCCAACACCGCCAGTGGAATATACATCGTGCCTAGAGATCCATAACCTAAACTTTCGGAACCTACCGATACACAATAGAAACCTCAACAACATGGTCACAATTACGGTAAATCAAATTTTTGGACAAAATAAGTCCCATCAAGAGGCATCAAAACCTCTTTCCAGACTGTCCCTGCAACAAAACGAACATATGATACGGTATAACCCAACAACAACAAGAAATTCAAATACCACAACAACCCGCCATGATCAAGCCATCAATACTTAATGGAAGTAGAAGAATCGATGAAAACCAGAAATCGATCGATTACATGAATTGACCAAACTTTAAAAGAGAACAAAACTCAGGCAACTCAGAGGCAAATATAAGGAGTCAGAAGCAATAAAGAATATTTCACTTGGAGCAGAGAGACAAGACAGAGCAAGATCGCAACTACATCAGAAATTTCGAAGACAAGGAAGAGCCAGTTGAAGACGACAAAATAAATTGAATTGTATATCAGGTGCGCAACTAAATTTGCGGGTTTCACACATAGATGGTGTTAGTGACATATCTAGTTGTCATTTGCTGCGTTTATACCACAGCTAAAATAGCAATGATAAACGCAAATCACAGCGGCAGCAACAGTATAAACACGACATACTATATCCTAGCTCAGCTAGCTAAAATAGCACTGATATTAAGCATTGCTACGTCTGATCAGCTGAAAATGATTTAATTTTTTTGTTCTTTCGATAAATTTAGAAAAAAAACAACAAAACCCTAAATTGAAAAAAAGCGAAAAACGACCAACGTGAAATGACTTGAAATTTTCTGTTTTGGACATTTATAGCAATCTACGGTATGAACGAAAGCTTACTAATATTGACAACTATAGCATTGCTATTTTAAGCTATAACCAGCGAGTCTGTAAGAGTCAGTAACGAAACCTTACAGAATTTAACGAGAACGTTTTATTACAGAATATTTTACATTTTGACCAGCGAATCTGTAACACGATTATTATTGTCAATTGAATTTTTAAATGTCAATCTGCAAAATAACAAATTTACCACGCCCACGATTTTAGTCAAAAATAAATCTATTTGAGAAAATTGAACAGCTTTTTACCCTATTTAAAGGACGAGGGGGCAAACAATAAAAAACGGTCTTTGTGGTACGAGTAATAAATCGCACAAGAGACAGATTACTATGTATGTAACAAGTATGTAGATTACTATGTATGTAACTACGGGAATTTAGAGATTCCACACTCGAATGACATGAGGTTTTAAACAAGCTGATGTACCTTGGGCGGCCACAAGGTTGGTGAACAATCGGAATCTATTGAGCTGAAAAGAGCTGATGAAAATGTACATAAAATATTATTTAAATTACATATTAAAATATAAATAAATATTTGTACACATAAATTATAAAAATGTAACACATATCAACATACCGCCATTTCAAATATACAATTATGACGTTTCCTTCAGTTTGAGCGATAATGTTCGCTCTTGTTACGGATTGCTAAATGACAATTCAAATTTAACGAAACTGAACGAAAAGTACTTTGAGTTTCGCTGGTCAGTAATGTCAATAAACATACATTTTTCATATGTCGCTTTGTTACTTAAATTTCTTACAGACTCGCTGGTTACGCCTTTAGCTGTGGTATAAACGCAGCAATTTATGTCAGAAGTTGCGTTTTATTCATAGCGTGGACAATTGTGGGCCAGTTGAAATACCAGCACATATAGCAGCACAAAAATATTTTTTCTAAGAACGAAAATGTCGAGTTTTGTGTCAAACAAACAGCATTTGCGGGAAGCTTTAATTTTTTGCTTCAACTTGAAAAAAAATGCAGCTGAAGCATGTCATTTGCTTGGGGAGGCCTACAGCAAACATGCACTATCGAAAACTACCTGTGAAGATTGGTTTAAACGATTCAAAAGGGCGATTTCAACTAGACAAGAAGCGCTCCGGAAGACAAAAATCATTTGAAGACACCAAGCTGCAAGCGTTATTTGATGAAGATGATACACAAACTCCAGATCAACTTCCGGAGGCATTAAACACGACTCGCCAAGCTATTTTCAAACGTTTATATGCTATGGGAAAAATTCAAAAGGTGGGCAAATGGGTGCCACATGAGTTGACTGAGAGACAGATGGAAAATCGAAGAGCCACTTGCACAATTTTACTTTCAAATAATATTTAAGCTCCTGGTATACACAGGCGCAAATTAAAGCTTTGTGAAACTGGAAATCGCTAATGAAGTTCAGCTCGTAGATAAACCGTTCACCGTCAAATCAGCCGATGGTGGAATACACATAAACCAAAATATAACCGCAAAATATATTTTAAATCTGATTCTCTAATACTCTAGCAACTTTATTATCACTTAATGGCACTATCATGTTCAGACGAGATACATACCTCACCACTTAGTTTTTTCTGTCTCATTGTTCATTGGTCTGTTATTCAAAAAAGTTCAGCCAATTTAGCAATACTTTAATTTGCGCTCTATATATATATAGAAATTACAATTAACTTTGACATGTTGCTTTTTTATCCATTTCGATATTTATTATGTTGCTCAACATAACCTGTGTAACCAATATGCTTAGGTGATTCGATACTTTTTCGCAATTGGCGTTGACCCCTGGCATACTAATTCTTTGGTCGTTTCATTACGCGCCATATTGATACGGCTGTTGATACCCTATTGCTGATCGATTGCGATATTCGGAACTAGGTTTACCTTATGAACAGATATTTCGCCGCATTGACCATTATCGACTTTACCGCTTCTTAAATTACAAGTATGTTCTTGTTCACGAGTGATCTCGGACACCCATCCGCTTGACACTGAAAGTTATAATCACAGGTCATTCACAGTACATGATGATTAACCGTTCGATGAAACTTAAAACGAGTGGGAAAGTGTTGCTTTAAGACAAATTGCTTTTGCATAAATCTAGTAATTAAGTTACTTGTATTGTGTCAGTAGTAAAATTAACTTCTAAATAATGTGTGGATTGACTTGGAGACAATATACCTAACTAAGTGCCCTGGAGAAATGATATTTTGTATTGGTTTACTGTTGTAATCTGCTGTTTTGTTGCAAATATTTTGAAGAATTTTTTTGTTTTGTTTTCCATAATATAAACCAACTAACTATTTTTACATTTTCAAAACAGTATAATTTATCGACAAGCATTCGAAAACCCGTACGAAATTCTCATTAATCATGAGATAACAAACCAGTGGTCAGCAGAATAACAACAACAGCACCAAAAAATACAATTCACCTTCATTTATCTAAACTCTGTGTAAATTGTCTTCCTGGCCAATACAGCAAATAACGATGACTTGCGGAAAACGCACTTTCACATTATTTTTGTTTAATTTTCAATAAAATAAAATGTTGGTGTGGTTTTTCTTTCAAAATTCACTTATCATCGACCCCGCATCATTATCATTATATCATCATCATAATTCAATACCATTTACTTTTTATTGTATGTGTGTTAATTGAGTTATAACTTAAAAATGAACTCATCCATCCTCTCTACAATACTCGTATTTTATAGTCCTTTCTATAACGTCAATCGGAAAATTGTTCAGGAAGCACCGGAAGTAAAACGAAAAAATATGAAAAATAATATCTCTTTGGATTGTAATGTACTACCGTACATACTTACAACATATTATTATTTATGATGTTCATTTTTAGGAAAATACATTCGATGTGAGTGCACGTGACTCTAATTGAATATTCACCCGGGCGAAAATTTATGATGGATAAAATTAATGGTTTTGCGTACGTCATTTGAATTGGCACTGTTTACGTGTACATGGTCATTTCAGGAATATCTCTATGCAGATACTGTGTGTATTGATTTAAATAGATCATCGCACTTGAGTACTGATAAAATATGTTTTTTTTAATTCGTGCACCCTTCCTCAAGGCAAACAAACAGAACATATTCTTTTTTATCCGAGTTGTTTAGTTCATTACTCATATTTAATCGTAATGTTGATCGTCGTCATATTGGTTATTATTCGATTTTATTGCACCCATCGATGTTATATGTTTATCCACCCCTTATATAGCACGCGTCTTAATAAATGTTTGTTTGTACATCTTAACACACAATATGTGTACACTGCGAGAATAAAAAAAAAATTCATATGCCACTCAAAAAATTAGAGACCAGAACTATAAACAAATAACTAACCCTTATTAAATAGGTTTAGCACATAACGTTTAGACAATGTTTGTTTCGATGTTCGCTAGACGAGTAGTCATGATTCAATTTTGAATTCACGGGAATACGGAGATATGTTCCATGAACCAAACTGATAATTTGGCTTAAACACACCTAGATGTTGGCTTTAACTTACTTTTAAGCATTAAGATGATCCCTATAGTCGGAATAACGTAGCAGCTGGCTATGATGTTTCGTAAGTTAAAAAACCAAGTAAAACATTAATTTAAAAAAAAAAAAAGATTTTTCCTACTGTTGTATAAAACTAAAAATTGTTCCATTTCGAAACAAAACTTGGAAACTAGAAAAAACGATTTAAAAAAAAACCGACCAAACGGCACACTGGTTAAAGCTTTGGCGTTTGGATCGGAAGTTACTGGGTTCGAATCCCCATAGGAGCAAAGGTTGTAAAAAGGATATTTTCTGCTGATCAAATAACGGTGTGTGATGAAAATGAACACAACCTATGACCCCCTTTCGGAGGAAAAATGTGTGGTCCGACCCATCTTCTATGTCAGTACTATAAGCTGGAATGTAGCTATTCAGTATGCAGATATTCTCTACGTAAGTCGAACCCTATAGTCGTATGTCCTCGATATGGCTAGATAAAGAATAGATAAAGTATAAATAAAAAATAAAAATAACACAAAAAACAAATTTTTGTCAGTTTCAAATATATAAGAAATTGAATGGTTTCAAAAATTGAAATGTTTATAAAAATTTTATATGTAATCATGTCCATATGTAACCAACAAAATTAATGTTGGGAAAATTAAACAAAATAATACAAAATAAAGAATTGCGATAAGGCCAGTTAATCGTAAGACCAGTTAAACTGATAAGAAAGAGATATTTATTATCAATATTCCTGTAGGGACATGTTCTACCATCACAATTTTCGATGTTCCAGACACCCAGCGGTTCCAAAATGAGGTGTATTTATGGATATTAAAGAAGACCGCAATACGGTATAGATTTCAGGACTATATCCCAGAACCATGGAGAAAATTTCCCTAGAACACAAAAATCGGTTGCAGCTTGGCAAGCCCGACTAAAATAGTAGTAGGAAGACCTCATGTCGGTGTCTATAAATTAATCGAAGAATTGGCAAAGCAGATGACGATATGCAAAACGCATTCCACTAAAAAAGTTGTTGATAACAAAAATAATACTGATAATGTTAATTACTTCAAAAATATTGCTCATGCTATAACGTTACATTAATAGCGCTTCTAGCGATTTATTCTTTCATTAAATTTCAAAAAGCCAAATCGAGACGGCCAAATATATATTTTATTGAAAGAACATTTTTGTTCAAATCCAATTTTGTAAATTAAATTTTACAATTATTGGTTAATGAATGGTGAAGTTCAATTAAGCAAGCCCAATACCAAAAATTGGGCTGGGTACGATTTGCCAAATCCAAAATTTCAAAAACAAAATTCAAAATTCCGAAAAACAAAATTCCAGGACGAAATTTCCAATAAAAACAACTCCAAAAACTAAAATTCTCTAAAAACAAAACTGCTATCGGTACAAAATACCAAATTTCAAAATTCCTATATACAAAATTCCAGGGATACCATCGTATATTCGAATGTTTTATTACTAACGATCAAAAACTTACTAGTAAGCTGTTTCTCAAATTCTAAAATTCCGAAAAATATCCAAAATCACCGTTTGTAAATTTTTGATTGTTTAGGCAAAAAAATTGCATTGGGTACGATTTGAAAAATCCAAAATTCCAAAAATGAAATTCCAAAATCAAAATTCCAAAAAACACAATTCCAGAAACCAAAATTCCAATAAAAACAGTTCCTAAAAATAAAATTCCAAAATAACGAAATGCTAATTTTCAAAATTACAATATGCAAAATTCCAAAAAAATTTCCGTTTATGCCATGGAAATTTGAAAGGCCTTTTATATTTCCATGACATAAAATGGATGGGAACGGGTAGGATGGACACTTTATTCCAAAAAAAAATTCCATTTGCATAAAATTTCAAAATCACAAATAATGTCAAAAGCTAAATTCCTTAGTACATACGAGTATCACCAAATATAATAATTCCAATTTCAAAATTCCAAAAACCAAAATACAAAAATTTAATAACCAAATGAAAAATTTCACAGTATATAAAATTCCATTTATTTTATTAAATTAATATTAACTGCAATATTTCGCAAAAAATGTAATTTTGATAAATTTTGACGCCTTTTAATCAATTTTTTCACAATTTTATATTTTTTCAAATTTAATTTATTTTGTCGAATGTGCTGCCTATTCCGAAGTCTGTCAATTTCGTTTTTCGACACTATTAACTCTTTCTGCAATTGATTTATAATGTTGTAGAGTATATTCAATATACGAGAATAAATACAAAATTCCCTTTTATACCCATGGAAATATAAAAGGCGCGCGCCAATTTTGTATAGGAATTTTGTTTGGAATTTTGTTTTTTGTAATTTTGTTTTTTGGAATTTTGTATTTGGAATTTTAGTTTGGGATTTTCTTTTTGGAATTTTGATTTTGGACAATCATACCCAACCCGAATGAGTCGGTTATCCAAAAAAAAAATCCAACTCGCGTAAATTTCCAAAATCCTAATTAACAAAAACATAAAATTCCATTTTACAAAATACCATAACATAAAAATTAAATTTCAAAACTCTAATTGAGAAAATTCCAAAATTTATTTATTTTAGAAAAAAAATTCCATTTAAAAAATTCCAATATTTCTCTAGTTTAATAATATTTGCAACATTACGCAAAAATTATAATTGGTTTATTTCAATTAATTTAATTTTTGTTATTTAATTATTTCAAAAATTTAATTCTTCTGAAAAACTAAATTATTATATTTATTTTACACAACATGATTCCCATTGCTTACCAGATTGATTCACGCTGATTGTTGTGATTCTAGGAAACAGGGTTGGGTTTTAATTGGAATACCGATCCCCCCTTGAAACATGCTAATATATACTAGAAACTTGTGTATGGTACAGCCATTAATAAATAAGCACTGTAACGGTTTTAACAAATTGCAAGATACCGTTGAATAAACCTTAATAGATTTCCTAATCACAAGTTCTATTTTATGCCAAGGAAATATGGTATGAAAGGCGCGCTTTCGCATTTTCATGGCATAAAATGGAATTTTGTAAATTTGAATTTTAAAAATTCTCATTTTGTATAGGAATTTTGATTTTTTTCAATTTTATTTTTAGGAATTGTTTTTATTGGAATTTTGGTTTCTGGAATTTTGTTTTTTGGAATTTATTTTTGTAATTTTGGATTTGGCAAATCGTACCCAACCCAAATGGATTATGTAATTAGAAAATATATTAAGGTTTATTCAACGGAATCTTGAAATTTGCTAAAACTCTTACGGTGCTTATATATTAATGACTGTACTCAAGTTTTTAGTATATTTTAGAATGTTTCAAGGGGCGATCGGTATTCCAAAAAAACGCAAACCTGTTTTCTAGAATCACAACAGTAAGCGTTAATCAATCTGGTAAGCAATGGAAATAGTAAAATAAATAAAATAAATATAAATACTAATTTTTCAGAACAATTAAATTAAATTTAATTAATTGAAATACGAGAAACCAATTATACTTTTTTGTGAAATGCTGCAAATATTTTTGTACTTAAGAAAAAATTGGATTTTGTAAATGGATTGTTTTTTCTGAAATAAATAAATTTTGGATTTTTCTCAATTGGAATTTTGATTTTTATGTTATGGTATTTTGTAAAATGGAATTTTATGTTTTTGTTAATTGGGATTTTGGATATTTAGGCCAGTTGGATTTTTTTTTTTTTTGATAACCGACCCGTTCACTTCATATTTTCATGGGCATAAAATGAAATTAATTTTGGAAATCTTATTGTAATTTATAGTCAGAAAATCTTCGATTAAGGTTTATCCAACGGTATCTTGTAATTTGCTAAAACCGTTACAGTACTTATTTTTTAATGCCTGTACCATACACAAGTTTGTTACCATATTTTGGTATATTTGTAGGCGAGCGGTTCGATATCCAAAAAAAGTCCCAACCCTGTTTTCTAGAATCACAACAAGCGTTGGTCAATCTGGTAAATAATGAGAATTTGAGTAAAAATTTTTAAGAAAAATTAAATTAAAGTTAATTAATTGAAATAATTAAATAATAATAATTAAATTAATTGAAATAAATCAAATAGAATTTTCGTGATATGCTGGACGACTTAAGTCGGGATTTTTTATGACATTAAATAATAATTTTTTTTTATCTTCATTTTTATTAAGGACTCGGTTTTTTTGGCAGATCTTGGTCCTATTTGGCTTATCGGATATAATTTGCATTTTAATGTAATTAAATCAAGCGGGGAGCCCTTCCCCAAAAAAATCTAGAAAAATTATATTCGATTAGCTAAATTTAACCATGATCGGAAAATAAAAGACCGAGTTCTTAGTAAAAATGAAGATAAAAAATGAAAATTAAATATTTAATGTCTTAAAAAAAACGCGACTTTTGTCGGGAGTTTTTAACGTTTCAGCAAACGGCTGGATTCACACTAAGTAATATTCTAGACGGTTTTGTTCTAGACTAGAAAATACGCTACACAACAAAACTTTCATAAAATTACATTTAGTGCTATTACTCAATCCCAAATGTCACCAATCTCACAAAAATGTTAAAATGTTTCAAACCTTAAATGAGCTATTTTTGTTGAATAAATGTACCGCCCAAGCAAAACTGATCGTAACAATATAATCATTACATATATTAAATCTAATAAATATTTTAAATAATAAAAATTGGTGCAAGGCTAATATAAGTCTAATAAAAAAAGATTAAATAGTTCACAATGTTAATAAATATAAAATTAAAATAACAAATTAAATAAATAAATTGACATTTTTTTAGGGACAACCTTACACCACTAGCGGAATCCAACAAACAAAAGTTATTCAAACCACCTAAGAGTGTTGAAAGTAGGCAAAGGAAGAAAAGAACGACTAATGTAGTTCACAAAATTATTCTCAAAATTAAGGGCAGGCACCTCGAATGACAGAGACACGGAAACCAGGAAAACATTGGACTGAAAAATGGAAGATATTAGAATTCAAGAAACTCACTGCTGAGATATAACTCCAAAGATGACCTTTTATTAGAGCACGAAATACCGACAACCAAAAAATTGACTCGGTATACCAAGCCTAGCTTGAGACTACAATTGGTCAAGAAGAAGTATAAGATCTTTAACGCATGAAGCTCTTATCGAAATTCAGGACCTCGATGAAGTTATAACGGAAAGAGCGAAAGGAGTGTGGGACACTCTAGAGAGAACGTTCACGGACTCTAAGGTTGTG
Organism: Nephrotoma flavescens; assembly: GCA_932526605.1. NCBI lineage: Eukaryota > Metazoa > Arthropoda > Insecta > Diptera > Tipulidae > Nephrotoma > Nephrotoma flavescens. The sequence goes on along the minus strand of OW052221.1, from coordinate 125,347,952 downwards.
TTCAAACTGAATGAAGTTGCAGCCGGATATAGAAGTGAAGTAGCTTTGATTAGATTTCGCAGTGGCCTGGTGGGAAAAGTTATATCCGAAGGCAAAATCAAAATATTTTGGGTATTCTGTTCAATGCAAGAGAAGGGCCGCCACTAAGTGCTTTAAATGCTTGGACTATACCTGCTTCAATCACATAGACCGTTCAAAGCTCTGCTATATGGCAGGTGTTAAAAAAAGTAGATTAAGATTTTGAGAAGCTACTTGGGAACACAACGTTTATGATAGACCAGCCATCTCGGCTTGCGGTCAATGGGCATTTCAAAGCACTAGTTGGAGGTAGCCTGGATTCATAGTAGTGAAAATCTACGGTATTTATATGAACAGTTGCTACCCTGCTAAGTTTGGTATTAGATCGATTGGTTAAAACGCTCGATATCGTCATCCTGTGCTTATCGCAAGGAACTTTAATGCTTGGACTACAGAATAGGGCAGCAGAGTATCGAACGATCGACGAGACGCTTTATTAGAATATTGTGCCATACCACAAATTATATTGTTACATATGAAAAGCATAACAACATCCCGCAGAGGTAATTCCACATCAATAATTGATTTAACAAGGATTAGTAGCAGCAGTTCTAGCAGCGTAGTTTCGTTGAAAATGAGTGAGTATCGCTCACGCAGATGCAAACTTTCCTTAAAATGTTTCCGTAACGGTTGAAAATAAGATATCGCAAATTATGAAGGTTACCTCAAACGCCTGTGTTGCAACAATGCCGAGAGGTGGAATGAGGAAATCGCGTCTTTACATCGGAAAAGATGCAAGGCAAAATGTGCTAGTGAACTGTGTGAAGAAACCGATAGAGAGCCGTGGGATCGACCTTATCAAAAGGTAACGAACAGGGTGAAAGATAGTAATTTACTCTCCTAATTGTTCGAATATCATGCGCAATATAATTTCGCTTTTACTGCAACAATAACATTAAAGAGGTCAAGGCTATCAAAAAATTTCGTAGTAATAAGGCGCCTGGGCCTGATAACATACCGAATCTGGCGCTGAAGATAGCATTTCGAACAATACCTGAACTGGTGGAAGAAAGAAATGTTAAAGCTGCTACCAAAAGGCAAAACTACCTGAAAATTCATCGTCGTGCAGGAGCTCCAATTTGGACTGACGAAATAAAGATCTCGTAAAGGCATAACCTAAGATTCATCTATCGAACAAGCGCTTTAACGAAGAACCGTGTCTTTTGGGTATGAACCTCCTATAGTTAAAGATCAAAAAAAAATTATGTAGAACGTGGCAACGATGTAAGTGTCACAGAAAGCAGGAAGCTTGCTGGATGAGAAGCTACAACCGAGTGACAAACCAGATGAAGCCCATCATGCAAGGGCCGGTATACTCATTATCTGATTCCTCAAATTAAAGTTTGAATGAATCGGAGATATGAGAAAGCCGACTGCTATCTTTCTCAATTCTTAACGGGGCACGGCTGCTTCTGAGAGTATTTATTTAAGTACAATCACATTAGTTCTTCACGAGACAAATTATTGTGAACTAAATGATTCTAAAATTAATTTGCAACAATACCGGTTTAGAATGGTTCTTTAGAATTTGTTCTCAACAAAAATTCGAAACTGTACAGCTCAGACGAATTAATTAATCGGGATAAAACCTCATATTTAAGCTTCTCCCTCAAATTGGAGGATCCTAGTGAATTTTAGCTGAAACTGTTTCATATATCATCATATTTCCATGAACCAGGTTGGAGTTAGGTTGAGTTGAAATTAGGTTTTTGTTAATTCCAAAATGGTGTTGATCGTTTCCATGGAGTAGAGTTAGGTTGAGTTGAAATTTTGGTACAGCTTGATAAAGTTAGTTTAATTTGTGCCTAGTAATACTCTATGTATAATTTTATATGCCCGGAAAATTATTTTAAAATAATTTTTTGTTTTAAATATACATATTTGTGGTTAAAAATTTTTAATATAAATTTCCTTGACATTAAAAATCAAAATTTTTCATTTGCCACCATTTTGAATTTCAACTCTACTCAATCCCATTAGTTTCGTCGAGTTCAAAATAATTTAACGAAAACTCAACTCTACTCTGTTTCCATGGACGCTAACTCCAACTCAAGCCATTTTCAACTCTGCATGGAAACAATATATATATCATTTACAAAAAAAATGGTTACGAACTAAAAATTTTAAATTAATTTTGCAACAATACCGTTCTAACATACATCACTTTTCCAAAATTTAAGCAAAAATGACGATTTTTGACAAAATACCGTTTTTTTCAAGAAAAATTCGACCCCTATACAGCCCAGCAAGACTGATTGGTCGGGATGAAGCTTCATACCAAAGCTATTTCATTTGGAGAGTTTTAGCCAAAATCGGTCCACCGGAAGTGACAGCTTCCAAAGGAGCTTTTTCATTTTTCCACCGGAAGAGACCATTTCAATAGGTTATATTCGATTTTTGCATGTATTTTGAAAAGTACACCATATACGAGGAAAACGATTATGAACAAACAGATTCTAAATTAATTTTGCAACAATCGATGGACCGGTCGAGATTAGTTAGTACAAAACTTAAGCGGAAAAAATGTTTTTTTCATCAAAAAACTGATTTTAAACAAAAATTTAATCCCTATACAGCCCATACGAATTGATTGATCGGAACAATATTTCATACTTAAGCTTTTTCCATAAATTGAGAGTTGCCAGTGAATTTTTGCAAAATATTCACCCCTCTTTTTTTTCGCGTAGTAAAATAAAGCATATAGTAATCATGAAAAATGTTGACCTCTAGATTTTTTGCGCAGATTTACCATCCGCTACAAGACCGCGCGAAGTCAAAAAAATTAGTTCTTAGAAAAGCTATGTGCGTGTCCGCGCCTCTGTGCTGTCGTGCATACTAAATGTTGTTGGTTTCCCTTAGCCCAGACAGATTAACTAACTTAAACTTCATAATTAAGCTTTATTTATAAATTGCGAGATCCCAGTAATTTTTGCCTGGAATCGGTCCACCAGATCTAGCAGCCTCCGAAGGAGCTTTTTCGTTTTTTGAAAATATTTTGGAAAAATATATAATTTACGAGAAAAATAACCATGAGCTCCATTTTTAATTTGCAACAATATCCGTTTCTATCAGTTTTCTAAAAATTGAGCGGGAGTCATGGTTTTAACAAAAGACGGGTTTTCAAAAAATATTCGGCGTCTCTACAGCTCAGACGGATTGATTAATCGGGATGAAATTTCATATCGAAGCGTTTTGAATAAATTGGGCGATGAATTGGGGAATCTAAATTTTCAACAAAGGTTGACCTAGTTGGTTTTGTGAAATATAGAAATGATTTTTTTGATTATACAAGACGGGTTTTGTCAAAAATCTAATAAGGATAGTTCAATTTTTCGAGTTTGGAACTGTAAAGTATCCGCTATTAACTAAAATGGCATTCACAAAATGTAACTCGGCTCTATAAAAATGTAAGTTTTGTTTAACAGCATCAAATTTGATGACGTAATGTTATACCTCAAGATTTCGAGAGCGCATAACTCGAAAAAACTGTCATTTCCGAGGAATAACATCTCTATACCAAGAAAAATTGAAGCTAATGCCAATTGTAGTTTTTGAGCTGTTAGATAAAATTTATTTGTTTAAGATTTTCTGCTTTTCTTATATACACCTAAATGTTGATAATGGAAAACCTATACGTACAATACGTACAAGTTGATTATCGCACGGACTGTCGCATCTGTACACAGTATCTTCACTTACCCACCATCGTTCAGTATCACGAGATCGGAGTTCAGAGCGAGGCAAGCCAACAAGTTTTCCCAATTTTTTCACACCCCCATACTTCCTTGAACACTTAATGAAACAAAATTTGAAAATCCTTCGGATCTTTTTCTATATCACTCGCTGATTGTCTTCTTGGTTAACCGCTAACTGGTACAAAACGCAATAAAACATTAAAATTTTAATATTTATATATATATTTTTAATTACATTTAAAATTATTATAATTTTAATTAATATATTACATATAAAATTATTATTTATTTATATAATTTAATTAATTTTTGTACATAATTTGTAATATTTTAAATTTACTATACATTTATATATTAATATTTGTTTAATTATTTTAATTAATTAATTTACTAGGCGAAAACAAAAAAAAAATATTTATAATTTAATTTCTATTTACAAAAATTTAAGAAATTTTACTAAATATACAATTTTTTAAATTAAAAATCGGATTATTATTAATCTGCGCTTTACTGGAGTATAATTTATTTTAATATTTTTATTTCAAATAACGAAAAATTAATTTACATATCCGATATGTTTGTTACGTGTTTGTTTTAATTTATTATTTTGTTTGAATAACAGGAAATTAACTGTAAAATTTTATTTTGTATTTATTATCGTGCGCGTTTACACACACACGCAGTAATAAAAAAATTGATTTATTAATTTACACGATTTTATGTGTCAGTTTTATGTCTGTTTGAATTTTTATCTTAAAAAATATTTATAATTAAAAAAAAAAAATGAAAATACTGAATTTATCAACGATCAGATTATTCGACATCATATCGGATAATACACACAATACAAACATGGCGTTTTTTTTTACGAAAAAAAAACAAACACAACGAAACAAAAATCAAAATGGTGTTTGTTATTCGTATAATACACAAAACAACCGGTTGTTTTATCTCCGCTGATGGAAAGATTTGATTACGAATTGCAGAGCTGAGCTTATTGGTTTATATAGATACGTTTAAACAGTCGTCAAGGAATATCACAAAATTTGGTAAATACGCGCGCGCACATGCCATTATCACCACACACACATTTTTTTTTTGTTATATGTAATAAATATTTATAAAGAATTGATCAACAATTTACTAGATGATCTCACACGTGATCAAAGTATGATCGATATTTATTCGATTTGCTATACGACAGTAGTGACCTCAGAGAGTCAACGTTCATGGTATGTTACCAATAGCCACGACCCGCCGCCTGACTTTGATGTATGATTTGATGGTGATATGAACTAGGCGTTAAGTGCATGTGCGAGGTGGGCATCGAGGACGACAATTCATGATGTTTATTATCGGTTGTGCATAGTTTACCGTCCCTCACCAGCACAGGGATTGCCACACGTTTCGGTGGTATTGCAACAATTTGATGGGTTTGATGTTCCATTGCCCCTTTTTCCGATTGGGCACGTTTCGTCTTGTATCGATGATTTTGAAACCATATTTTTACCTGGGTCGGTGTTAATCGTATTAGACTAGCGAGGTGTTCACGTTCGGGCGCTGATAAATATTTTTGCTGGCGAAATCGTCGCTCTAATTCAAATGTTTGTGCCTTGGAAAACAAGACACGTCGTTTACGTTTTTTATGTGGTATTGTACTGTGCTGTTGATCCATATGATCATCGTCGTGCTCGTTTTCCGGATCATCGTTTACATCCTCGTCGATGTGATCGTCAACGTCGAGATGATGATGTTGTGATTGGGAATTATCGTCGGCGGTGAGATGTATTTTACGGGATGGTTCACCGGTTAGACTGGGCGAAGTTGGCGGGCAACCTCCAATTGGTGTATATGACAATTCAGACGTGACTGGAGATGTACTGTCCGGACTTGCTTGTTGGGGAATTCCTATAATTAAACGAAAAAATTTATAAAGTCAATACACAGTTCAACATGGATAAGTATTATGAAATTTATACGGAACTATACAATGATTTCATCCTCCGCTTCCAATAGCACCACTCTAATATAGAACGTAAACATAAAAACATTAGAAATTTATGAATTCAACAAATGTAATTGAATTTTTATAAAAATTTTGTCTCTGGGAGGTACATAAAATAAACCACTTATAAGTTAAATGGTCCATACATTTTTCTAAACGGTATCAATTAATCAGTCACACACAGTGCAATCTATTCAGCAAAAAGGATGAAAAACGGAAATAGCAATATCTATTACATGACCGGAAACATCCCCAGGTAATTAAATTATAATAGACCTATAGAGAGTTAAAATGTTGTATAGATTCCGATATATGTATAATAGACCATAAAAATTGCCCACAACAAAAAGTCAATTTTTGTGCGTGTTTAAGAAAAACGAACCGAAAAATTTGTCAGAATTTCAATTTCTGATGTTTTGTTGTTGCTGCAGATGCATTTAACTGCTCTGAGTTTATGTTAAAGAAAATCACAGTTTAATATTTTATTTTGAGAATGAATAATTGATACCCTATAAATTAGAGCTTGAGATAAACATAACAAACATATAGAGTGACATCTGCCTATATTCCCCCTTGATGTGATATTGAAACTCTATAAAATAATTTGTGACAGATAATACACTGGAAAACAATTACAACCCCATTACAACACCTCAATTTCCATTGTAATGAGATTTTACATTTTTCGTCTGCACTATTTATCTATCTCATGACTTGAAAAACTGTAAACTAGGGGTAATTTAAAATATTTTCGTTTAGGGGATGCATAGGTTCAACGTTTGTTGTTGTAAAATGGTTTTGTGTATTTCGTGTCTATAAAATCAACTAGTTTTTTGTGGTATTTTATGTAAGGCGTGACTTTAGGGCGTGACACTTTTTATATATACGGGATCGATCTTTATACAAATATTACATATAGGACGGTGATTGATCAAAGTCGATCTGATATACAAACAACACAAATGACACATATATAAAACAACAATACACACAAAAAAGACAAAACCACAAAATAATTTTTTTCTTTTGTATAACACAAACGTAAAACCTACCATAATAGTCACCACTACTGTTATCGTGTGACCATTGCCTGGGAATAGCCGACGAACCGGTGGTTGCCGTTGGAAAAGAATGATGATAGTGAGCGGCCGCCGGATCACCTAACATACTATTAGGATGTGGTAAATAAGGTACTGTACCTAATAATCCATTTCCACCATGTGACGTAACACCATTGAGCAGCGTATAACTTGGATCCGATGACGATGCGGACGAAGACGTTGTTGATAGATGACTTGTATTATTACTACTATTATGATTATTACTATTATGTAAATTACTATTGTGATTACTATTTTCTACATTATTGTTGTTATTATTTTCGGAACTATCTGTTTTCGAATCGTACAGCAAATCCGATATTTTAAAACCTTGCCGATGTCCATTTGGCATTTTCATACTGTCCAATATTCTGAAAGAAAGAGAAAATACATAAAATTAACATTAATATTTCCACCTTCTTGTAGATCGTAAATGTTTATGATTTTATTCTATAGATCTTAAGGGCTGTGTAACACTTGTTCACAAACAAAAAAAAATCTTTTTTAAAACGGAAATTCCTGAATAAATTATACAAAACAATAAACCAAAAAAATTGAAAAGGAGGTAAAAATTTTAGTTCAGGGAATCGATTTTTTATTTTGGTACAAATTGTGGTGTGTTTTATATATTTTTAACAGTGTAAATTTGTAGCGTTGATAATATTTTATTATCTTATCTTAGGATTGTGTTTATTTTTAATTGTAATTTTAATTAGATATACTTGTAAAATGTAAGCGGAGCTTATTAAAAATGTAAATATATTTTAATGGAAATTTTTACAAACGGAAGTTGTGAGGAACGACTTATCGGAACTAAACGTTTTTATTTTATGACAGGTTCAACATAATTCTATCCACAAGATTTCGGTACCAAAGACACATTTTCGTCCTTTAGTATAACATTCATGAACGATAACGTATAATCACGTTGATAGTCAAACATTCTACTCAGAAATCCAATTTCTAGCACAAAAGAAATTTGCAACTACCCTTTCTTTTTTTTAATCATATTCAAATTTACAATGATACACTTCGTTACAACAGATTAAATCCACAAAATTTGAGAACTCGACCCGATATTTATCTCTTATATGGCTATTTTTCTTCTATACCCCTTTTCCTGCCAAACAAAAATTTGTTTGCTTCAATTTAAGTCCAACCCACACAAATGTGTGAAAAAAAATATAGGTCTAATGTCTTCCGGATTTTAAAGGATCTTAATTAAATCGGAATTATTTTTGAAAAAAAACGTTATAATTTGATAACATATAAATTAATTATTTTCCTATTATTATATTTATAGTGTTATTTTTCGGATGAAAACGATTTATGTGGAATGCACAAACGTGTATGTTGATCCAAAATTAACACACAAAAATATTTTTGTGATATGATTCTTTTTCGTTACCCACACAATTGTGATCGCAGGCAGGAAAAGGGTTATGAGAGGTAGATAATTTCATCATTCATCAAATGATTAAATGTCCCTTTAAAATGGGAAATGTCCCTTTTTAAGATATGGTATATAAATTTAGATATGGTATACAAATTTCATTTTTATTGTTACACGTGAAAAAATCTACGCCAGAATTTGAATAAATTCAACAAATATTTGTAGGATATTATAATTTTTTTCTAAATGTTAAGTTTATTTATTTATAACAACACATTTTTTATTTATTTTAATAAAGAGTACTGCCTCCATTTTTTGAAATCAGCTCAAATATTCGACTTCAAATAGTTAAACAAAATGTCGGCCCAAACAGCTTTGATGGCTTCAATAAGCGCCACCTTATCATTATACTGCTTATCTCCTTCAAAAAATCTTACGAGAAAACCCCCAAACGTTTTCCATAATATTTAAGTCAGGAGAAGAGGGGGGCCATCTAAGTAATTCGACGCTCGTATACGTATGGATATGCGCGTTATCGTGGAAATAAATCTATTTCGGTGGTCCGAAGACATGTTGGATCTTTCAAAATACTAAACCCAAAATAAAAAAATAAGAATTATAATCTTAGCATAGCATGAAATAGCTCTCCGGACCATAACCCCTCCTAATCATCAGGCCCGTTCAAATTGATTTTTTTTTTCATACCACTGGTACCACTGGTTATTCCATATCATATGCTCTTTACCAAATTGAAGGCGATTTTTTTCGAGCTTGGTTTAATGGTTGGTTTTTCTTCATTTTCATCCGCTTTAGATGTTAAGCTTTCTGTAAATTAAGTTTAATTAAGGGTCATTAGCACCTGCTTGCTCCTTAATTCTGCGAGCAGGTAGATCAGAATTGGAGGCAATACGAATTGTTTCACGTTTATCTACCGGTTTTAATTTCGAAATAGAACAACCTTTCATATTTTTTCCATAGTTTTCAGGGTTTCTTAAATAATTTAGTACAACAGTGTGACTTCGGTCTAGTTTTTCGGCTATGAACCGGCTCGAATGTCTTTGATCGTGTTAAGTATGAATTTTTCTCTTTTTAACATCCTTTAAACTTTTAATTTTTCCAGAAAAAAAAACAACTGACAACACTAAATTATTGTTCACAACACAATTTAAAATTTAATATTTTTTATTTTAATAAAACTAAAAAAAACTAAAACAAATTTTTAGTCATTTGATTAATGATGAAGTTATCTACCTTTCAGTATAGAAAAAAATAACGATAGAATTCAAAAGAAACGAATATCGGGAATTCCCATTTTTCTTTTAGTGGATTTAATCTGCTGCAACGAAGTGTATATCTCAATAAATGCGAAACGTACTTTACAAATGCATTTTGCTCAGTAATAGTGACTACTTCATTTGTGTATTATTTGTATATTTTTTGGTTAAGAATTTAAATTCAGTGCGGAATAGTAAAAAATTATCTCAATATAAAATACTGGTTGTTTTGCACCTTTTCTAAATATTTAAGAAGCGTGCTTTAATAGGTAGCGCGAATTTTCTGACAAATTCACAAACAACCTAACAAAAGCTGAAAAGTGTATATGGTTCGGTAAACGTCCAATATCGGTAAATCCGAATTAAAATTGGTAATAAATTGTTTTATTGCTTCGAAATCTATGAAATAAGTGTCCTATATTCTCGGAATGGTTCACTCATCACACCGTCATTTGGAATAGAATGGACTAACAGATTTATTATAACTCATGACGCTTAGCTCTCTGACGGGAAGTAAATGAAACTGCGGAGATGTATAGGGAAGAAGGTCAACAGACATTTCGTGTCCATAAGAATCGAATTTAACAAACGAATTTCGGACTTTAACCTAACATTTTTACGGTGGAGATATTACAAATTTTTTTAATTTTAAAATTTCGCTACAGTAAGAGGTGTAGAATTAGTGAAGTGTAGAAGTGTGTGAAGAGCAGAAGAAGTGTACTCTTAAGAGTCCATTTATATACATACATATGTTACTAGTATGAACTGTATAACAATTATTTTCGTTTTGCATACTAAGTTTTGTTTAAGGTGCAGATATTCACATTTTGTGGTTTTGTAAAGTTTTTTTAAATTTTTAGTTTGTCGGAAAATTCACTTTAGTAACATTTTAGTACTTGATCTTTTTCAATATTTTTGCAAATTTATATCAATTGATGGTCCTTTTTCCGATAGAACATGTATACTGTCAAAATTTTTGCACATATTTCAAAGGAATCTCTAATTGTCAGATAATTTGCGTAGTTATTTATAAAGGGTGGGCCAACAGAGTCTCGCCATGAGAGGGGCATTCTAAATGTCAAGAAAAAATGTTTTATATTGACTGCAAAATATGTGTGATGTGAAATCGTCAGTTCTTATTTGATGCTCAGTAAAAATATTGACAACGAGTAATTACCCCTCCCTGATCGCACACGGGTAGTCACCATCTGTATTATTATTATTTTCTACAATTGTTTTGAATTGAACATCAAGCTTCTGAGCTAAAAACTTAATTGAACATTTGAGAAGAACGATAAGCCGTGAAATAAAATTGGAACAAAACGGTGGTGTTAAAAAAAATTGTCAAAAATTAATGATACCAGCCCCCGCCGCCACAAGGCGGGAGAATATTGTCAGTTGGTTCTACTTCGTGCAGGTAGATTAAAATCTGAGAATCGTCAGTAATGGAAAAACAGTGAATAAATAATAATGCAATATTCAAAATTCTAAAAACAAAAGCAAAAATAAAAAGATAAAAACACATTTTAAAAGAAAATGAATTAAGTATGACAAAAATCACTGCTTAAGTAGTGAAAAGAAGTATTTTCAAAGACAATATGGACTAATATTAAAGGGTAAATAAAGTCTGAAAGTTTTGATGTTGCGGTGCGAAATGCATATGTGGTCTTAGTATGCTGAGCTGACGAATGACCGATTCTAAAGATAAGTGAAAAAGTTTTTGGGCGATAGGGTCACCTTGCCATACTACTGATGTTATTTCAAAGACCTGCGAAGTTTTCACAAAGTAATTTGAATCTCTTATCAATGATTTGGGAATAGATATCAGTATTAAGGAGATACCTACATAAGGTGAAAAGTCCCACAAGGTGTTCTGCTGTATGCTATCGTACGGTTAGTCGCTTTAAATCTATCTGTTTAGACAAAGGCCTCGTTGGAAATTGAACCATCATTTTTGATATTACGTTGCATACTTAATCGTATAATGGAGGAGTCATTTCAGTGTTTTCGGACAGGACCAAGATAGATAATTGGTTCGCTATAGCAGATGGTGATGCAGGTTAATTTAAAGAGGTGAAAAATAATTTATCCGCACTTTTAGGACGTTGTTGGTGTCCATAATATTGGGTAACAAATAAGTCTTCACCGTTTTCATCAAGCATAATCTTATGCAGGAGAATAATTTTGCCGCAACTGAAGTAGTGTGGGCGCGCTTTTCCTTGAGTGCTCGGCTCGGTCTCATCAATTGTATTTGGTATAGAGCCCCAATAATGGTTTCGTTTGGCTTTAGCAACTCGTAATACACGACACCAAGCTGATCCCACCAAATACACACGACACCAGGCTGATCCCCTCAATTTTCCGTAAATGACGCTTATTCGGATCAAAACGTGACATTTTCACAAGAAAACAGTAGATGCTGTTGATACAAAATTGCTAATATTTTAAGGTTATATTGTTAACAGATGTCCAAGCTTGGGATATGACGTTTTACATCAGGCAATTTTAACCATAATTTAATGGTGGCATCATTTTTTGTCGAACGGCCGAGACTTATTGGCATACCCAATAAATAACCAATTAGTGACATATGTGACAAACATTTATTTACTCTGGCAAGACAAAAAATTTACCCAGTGGTCCTATATTATGTGGCATTAGGTTTGTTTATAAAATTGTTGTTGAAACATCATGAATTACTTTAAACTTACTAATCACAGCTATTTGTTCGAAACTTAACCTCAAAAATGTTGACCTATTGATTTCTAACTTACAAAATATTGGAAAACTACAGTTTCAACTGCTGAAAACTGTAAGTTAGTTTGTATTGCAAATATAATGAAAAAAATAACAATAAAGCAATATTCTACATTACTCGTATCTACAAATTTTTTACATACTCTACCAATTATCTTAATTGTCTGCGGTATTTCCGATACCAACATGTAGAAAATTCAGAAATAAGCGTAGAAGCATAACACTCAGCCACCAACCTGAACAATTCGTGAACAAACACAATGTCAGCAATATTTCGGCGATTACTGAGTGCCGTTTCAGGTTTGGGAATAAGTTTAAGACATCCAAAGGTAGTTCACATAAATAAAATCGAAGAAACTACCATTGAACTGTTTCCATCCTTTTATTGTGTATTAATCCTTCTCATGCAGGTCCACACATAATTAGTATACTTCAGTTGGGACGAACACAGGTTTTGCAGACGATTGAACGCTGTTATTCGTATACTTGAAATAGTCAACGTTGGATCCCGAATTGTTATTCGAGAAAGCCATAAATATCAAATAAAACGCATACGGTACAAAACGTGATATGGTACATAACGCGATATTTCAAAATGCGATATTTCAAAACGCGATACACATACAGTACAAAACGCGATATGGTACAAAACGCGATATTTCGAAACGCGATATTTCAAAACGCGATATGGTACAAAACGCGATATGGTACAAAACGCGATATTTCAAAACGCGATATTTGAAGACGCGATATGGTACAAAACGAGATAAGGTACAAAACGGGAGTTAAGGATCGGGTTATATCAGGCGGATGAAGGGGAAATTTAATTTCAGTTTATAGGAATTTAAACATCGACAGGAGCGATAGTATATAGGATCGGTATCAGGTGGGCCACTGCGCTCCCGTTGCTTCACAATGCATATTCTGTACCATATCGCGTTTTTAAATAACGCATTTTGAAATATCGCGTTTTGTACCATATCGCGTTTTGTCATATCTCATTTTGAAATATCGCATTTCGAAATATCGCGTTTCGAGCGGATCCGGACTTTAGGTATTCAGCGTTGACAGAATTGTTGGTAAACCAATAGTAATTTAGACATGAAATAATCGCAGCAATAATTGCATATAGTTTATTTTATTCAATAAACTAAAACGTGGTTTTATACATAAATTTAAAAAAATAATAGAGGTAAGATATTTGAATTGGGACTAAAGAACTGTTGTGATCTAACAAAAATGAACGAGGTCCAATTTTCTTTACTGCAGTACTAATAATACATAAAACACTGGTTTTGTTTGTTTGTTCATAATCTTTGAAATCTGTTCTGAGCAATCTGGGGCGGTATGTTGTACCATCACTTCGAATTGAAATTCGAAAAAAATCGAATGGTGGTATGTTGTATCATTTTCGAAAAGCAAAAATGATACAACTTTCACTTTTTCGATTCGACTTTTTTTGAATTCGACTTTTTTCGATTCGAAGTGATGGTACAACATACCGCCCCTGGTCTGATTTACGTAGAACAGTCTATAGTATTGACATGGAAAATGGGCCAGCCCATGAATTCTGCATTCGGATAAGGGTTATAGTTGCGTTCATTTTCATCATCGATCGTATTCAGATGATGGAAAATTTGTTTTGCATTCCGTCGCTACCGGGATTCGAACTCAGTACCTCCCGATCCAAACTCCATAGTTTTAACCATGTTCCGTTTGGTTGGTTATTCACTGGTAGCCGAACCTTCCAAATAAAAATGTTATAAAAATAAATTAACATCGTAAACATATCATATTTTCCTTGGAGTCGGAATTGACCCCCTTTTTAATTAAAAAAGCAGTAGGTAGTAAATTGCAAAACAATTTTCTCGTAATAAGCTCAATTCGGTAGAAAATATTGTGATTCAATAGGGATTCGAAGATTTTAATAAAATAAGAATTAAAAGCGTTGGGTATTATTTTTGGCAGTATTTGATAATCATTCTATTTACTGAAACACTATCAGAAACGCATAACGTTGGTTGTGTTTTGTTTTGTAGCAGTTGTTCAAACTTTTAATAAGAATAGGAAGTGCTAAGAAACTTGCAGAACACAAAGTTTTCTGGTTTGAGACACTATTCTGTTAAATGATGATTTGTGGTTCAAAGAGGGTTTATTTAAATGCACATAAAATGGAGATTATAATAGAAAATTGGAGTGATAGTTTGTGTGTTTTTATTTAAAGTTGTGTCATTGAAAATAATTATCTGTTCTTTAAATTTGTCATCACTAATATTAAAAATGATACAAAATTAAATTTTCTTACTTATAAAAATATGTTTGACAAAACTTTTAACAGAAATCGAGAATTTAACCGAGAAAGGCAATAAAATGATCTGTATCTTGCACCAACCAATCATGAAATACCATCTGTGAGAATGGTCGATAATGGACATTTTATAATGCGTAAAATTTGACTTTGTTTAAAGTGGAAAATACCGTGAAGCTAAAATTCTGTAAGGGAACTTTTCAATTTTGTTTGTGTTCCTAAAAGATAATTTAATGGCTTATATCAACCAACAACCACTAATCAGCCCAGAATCATCAGCTCTGTGATTCAGGTTTGAAACCCGTTTTACTTTGAAATTAGTGGCCAGTATCGGCCAACCCACAAACGGTGATCCAGGTTTAGCTTGTGTTTATTATAGATCTTTTAATTATCTTTCAGGAAGCTTATAAAATTGTATGAGTTCTCGTATAAATTTCTAGCTACAAGTAATTTTCCGTAAAATAGTTCTTTACTCAAAATGAAAACTCAGTCGAAAATCAGGCAGTTTTTTAATGAATTTTCTTGAAATATGACTATATGGTGACTTGAAGATCTGTTGATTTATGTTTAGTTGATGGTTGCTCATTTAATCATAATTCTTTCTCTAACATAAAAATCATTTAGAAGTTAAACCTCTGCACCTTTTTATGTAAAATTAGTAACAAAATTTTTTTAAACTCATTTTGTAAAATAATTTTCGAAATATTTTCACTTAAAGTTGCGTGAATTGATTGAAAATATTGCTTTGTGTTTTATTATTTTACTCCTTTACTGAACAATTTTAAAAAATATACGGACTTCTCAAATAAAATTTCTCGGCTGTCGAGAGGAGGGTTTTAGAAAGCCTACATTTTAAAGAAAGTTTGTTATTTTAAAATGAAACCCAATTTGTGGTAATTAGTGCACAAAGAGAAAATTAGACCCAGTCCAGGAGCCGAGAAAATAGGAAAAAACTTCAAATTTCGTCTAAAATACCATAAAAAATAACAGTTGATTTGTAGGACATCGGAACATAATTAAAACCAAACAAACAAATTTGTGTTTAAATAACAATAATATTGGTGTTGAACAGCAAATTACTTGGTAACAATTAAATGTTCAAGAAACCAACCAACTTGGTACTCCTAACAAATATTCCAATGGGATATGTGTATTGGCATGTGAAAAACATAGTGGCTGAATTTGTGGTACTCCAAATGTTGGTTCCACGATCATTTATTCAAAAGCAATTAACTGAAAACGTATACCACCGAAAAACAACTCGCAAAAATCCTCAATTCACTGAAAAAAACAATTCATGGCAAACGACAATTCGCCGGAAAAACAATTCACCAATCACAACAATTCACTAAACACGGTAATTTACCGAAAACGTCAACTCACCGAAAATGACAATTCGCTGAAAAGCAATTGACCGAAAATGGTAATTTTTCGAAAAAACAATTCAACGCCTCGCATATTATTAAAGTGTTGATATTAATTTACTGAAAACTAAAAAACTAAGGTAAAAAAAAACCCTGAAACTTTGAAATTTAAAATTCTTAGGCTGTGTGCCAAACTTAACGTAAATCATTTAATACGGTAAAAATCGGATTTAGGACAGTTTACCATAGAGTTTTAAAAATAATTGAATTTACCGAAAAATCTACTTAAAATTGACTTTTACCTTAAGTTTGACACGCAGCCTTAACCCGCTTAAATAATTGATTATGGTTTGTCACATAACACAATTAAATCCAGTTTATCTTTGTACCTTACAAAATTTGAAATAGTTTTTGAAATTGCAATTTGCATAAACTATAAATGAGTTTGTATGGGGTTGTATAAACGGCTTACGTTTGAGGTCACTCACTGCACTTCCCCCGGCTAGACTTTCCGACGAGATTTTTATTTCTGTTTCAGGAGGCGGGGATCTATAAACATGACGGGAAAATAGAATTGGCGCTGTTGTCAGTTGGAAATTTGGAATGGTTCAGTTAGTTTCAATAAAATTATAATAGAAATAGTGAGGTTGCAAAGGATTTTAAATATTTTAAATTTTTAGATTTTTCTCTTTGGTATTTTTTGTTTCATTATTTTTTCAGAATGTTTATTTTTTTTTTCATTTTCGCGATTCAAGGTTTCGATTTTTCAGTACGATTCCATTATTAAAGCGAATAATTTCTAATGATATTAATAATTTTTTCTATTTAAATTTATTATTACATATTAGTTAAATTACGGTTTTTTTTCGATAAATGGTCATTTTCGGTAAATTGTCGTTTCCGGTCAAATATCGTTTCCAAATAATTTATGATTTCGATGTATTGTTGATTTCGGTAAATTTCCGTTTTCAGTTAATTATTGCTATTCCAGGCATTTGTTTTTCATTAAATTGTCGTTTTCAGTGATTTATCGTGCTACCGCAAAATTCATTTCGCGTTTTCTCAAACCTGGACTGGCATACATTTTTTCCATGAACACCAATTACCACATATTTGGCTTTGTCGGCATATAAATGTTCAGTTCAAAATTCGTAAATTTCTCTGGTGCACCCACACTAAAGAATGTTGTTTCTTATTATGTCAAAAGAAGATGATGTGGCACTTCAAGCCATGTGAACCTGGCAATTTTCGGTTTTAATTATTGCTCAACGTTCACTTTCATCAAAACCATTATCGGGTTTTGCTCTGTGTAGTTAATATCCCAAAATTGCTTTAATAAATATGAACCCCTTATAGATCATTTATTTATGGAGTCCTTCCAATAAATGCACTTTTGGTATTTCATACTAGATATTAACCACCATTGATTTAAAATTGTTTTCAAAATTAAAGTTGTTTTGACTGAAATGCCGTTTCAATTGAAGCAATGTATCATTTATTTCATCGTGTTCTTCTTCAGGTTGCAAAGCTCGTAAATAATCAGTGAGATTTGCCTATTGTTTATGTCCGTTACTTCAGAAGCCAATTTTATCGATTTTGATCAATTTTAACATATAAATGAAAATTTAAGATTTTCGACTCGATTGAACAATTGATTTAAGATTATAGTCGCACTTGAGCCTAATTTAGATTTAGATTCTAAATGGAATTATAAAATAAGTTTTGGTTATGGTTTTTAAATGGCTGGCATTTTATTTCAGTAAAAAAACTGACGAATAAAGGAAAAATGAGACGGTTTTTTGAAACGGAATTTTGATTACTTTTCTACCTGAATGTTCAAGAGTTTCTACAAATTTTTTTTAGTGATTTTAGTGATTTTAAATAGAGATTGCATTTTAAACTATTCGTAAATAGTTCACAACACTAGCCTAAAATCATCGATAAACATTTACAAAGCTTCTTTAAAAATAAATAAAATTTGAAAGACCGAAACATGAGATTTTTCCAGTAAGCGCTTTATAACCAATAAACTCCCACCCCCATACAAACACTATTCTAAAATAAAACAACAACTAGTGCATTTCATCAGAAATAAAATCGTGATTAGAGAAACTAACTAGAGTGCTAGTACATTGCTTGTTAGTACATTGCTTCACCATTTTCTTACAATTTTACTGAACTAAAGACTTACTGTCCAGTAACTTATAGTGTAAGTGCGAACAAAGCAATAACCATAAATTGTAATTCTGAGTATTTCATAACAACATTCTTAGTTAGGGTTAAGTTGCTTATACACTTTAAAGAACTGCTCTGTAAATAGGCCTTTTCCGAAAAGCGAGATAAATCATAAACATTACATAAAAGCAGCTACCTTATAAAATTAAGATGAAAGTGGTTTAACAACACCCCAAACAAACAATCCGAATATAATTAACCGCCTTCATTATTTGTATAAAACCAAACTCGGTCGTAATTTGATTATCCGACCATCAATCATTTATTATAATAAAAATAAATGGGTATCGGAAATCCTTTTTGTATATTCCTTTTTACGGAATAAAATTTTCGGTATATACAAAAATATCTTAATTTTCTAGCATTATAAAGGATTCGCCGAAAAAAAAAACGATGACTAATTTTTAGCTATAATATATTCGAACGTGACTTGTTCGAATATACGTAAGATTTTGATACACTTGAGGTATACATAAGAGTACCGCCATTTTGTCGGGGCCTCTTAAGTACACAACCAAATATAATCTGACATTAAAAGATTAATGTCATAATTATATGATCACCCCCGTATCCCAAAATAAAATAAAAACTGTCATCGAATAATTTAATTTGATTTAAAAATGAAAATCGAAAACATCTGGATCCTTAATCTAAGGAATTTCCCAAAGTGTCAATAAACAATAAAACAACAACGAAAAAAGGATTTACAACATTTCTTTGTTTTAAATACAAAAATTCCAAAATATAATAACAGGCACACGGATAATAAAACCAAAAAGTGTCAAAATCTTTCTTTTCATCTCACAGGACTATTAACAAATATAATACAAATAATAATCAGGAATCACACTTTCTTGTTAAACCGATTAAATGAAATGGATTTACCAAAAAAAATAGCTTCGAACTCACCCAGGTAATGATGAACGAAGGGCGGCAGGATAAAATGCGGCGGGTAAAAATGCAGGTCCCCATGGCGGCAGTAAAATTGGGGACCACGTTAAAAACGGTGCTTGCGGTGCCATAATATTACTAAATATAGATGAGGCGGCAGCTGCGGCCGATACACTGTGCGCGGTACTAAACGCGGGCGGTGCTAACAGAGATGGTGGTGATGCAGTTATAATCGGTGGTGACGGTGTCGTCGATATATGACAACGTTTAAACTTTTTGTCAGCCACTTTGAAGAATTTTTACGTAATGTAACTATTATTTCAAAAAAACACTATCGTTAGAAGAACACTTTCGTTTTATTAATAATTAAAATTAAAATAATTTCATCACTGCGTTATTAATTATTTAATGGTTGGATAGTTAACACGAAACACCAGAGCTAATAAATATTATAGAGTAGTTAAATCACACATAAAACACGATAATATCATAAAAACCGTTATTTGGCATAAATAAATCACTATCACAAACACACATACACAAATTATTAAAAAAAAAAAATATTATTATTGTTATTATTTTTAATTTGTAGAGTGCTGTTGATTAATCGAGAGGGTGCTTCTTATTCGAGAGTAAATTCTTGACTGTATCTAAGTGTAGTAAAAAAAAGATAAGAGCCCTCTCTACATTTCAGTCCACTTGTACACCCAATCCAAAAACTATATACACAAACATAATCCTTATATGAAACATTCATTTTCCTTTTTTTTTTTTGTACTTTGTATAATCTACATGTTATTTTGAAGAGGGTTGCTACCCTTGACTACAACCAATCAGAAAACGATATGATTTTTTCCCGCTGTATTCGAATACAGAAAGGCGTGGTAATAATAACAATACTGGATTTTGGTATATGCGCGCCTCGACTTGAACAAAAAAAAAATCAACCCTTATATTTTTAAAAAGTATGTAGTATGTAGTGGTAGTAGAGTATATATTATGTACTACTCACAGTATATTTAGAACACTCTAATGAATATTTTATATAGCTAGAGAGATATATAGCCATGATATTAAGCTTTGTTTGTTTAACTAACAACAACACAGCACAAAAAAAGCTTTATATTGTAACAAGGGTCTATTTCATGTTATGTACTCGTATATATATACACAATGCTACGTATATGATGAACCCATTCTACCCTACATGTAGAGCTGCTAGAGTATTAATATATACATACTTTAGCTATTCTAGTTTGTTTTTTTTTGTAAATTGTATTAGATTGATGTTAGAGATACGACTTGCTATTATTACTATTATTGTTATTATCATTAGGAAAGTCGTAGCTATAATTTTGATCTACTTTATATAATATGTATACACATACGAGTACATAGTTAAAGGGTAGTTTTGATATAGTTTTTAGATCTACACATGTATACAAAACAATTAAGTTTTGAATATTAATATTAGTGGTTTTATGGCCGCACCGCCCTCACCAGATCGATTTCGTTGAAGTGTGCTCGCATTGCTTAATATATCGGGATTTCCAAACTACTTTGTTTTATGTATAATACCGCGCTGTTTAAAGTGAAGGAGGTACCTGGAATACGGTTAATTATATTTAGCACCCAAAAATCATAGAAATATAATCACTTTGCATTTGGGATTTCCTTTTTCTTAAGTCGGTTGATCTTATTGATTTCGGACGATTAGACTAAATGCTCGTGGAGTTCGGTTCCCCGAAATCAAAAGCGGAAAATTAACTAAATGGCAAGTAAAGAATCCGTTTAATCGTTTCTAGTAGTGTAGTGCGTCTACGTGTATTTCGTAATTATCTATCTACATGTTGGTGCCGAAAATCATTATTGGGCGAGGTAGATTACGCAATGTAATATTCGTAAAATTCGCTCCGCCGCGAATATACCTATTATGAAACTTTTTTTTGGTTGTAAAATTTAAGACCATGAAGTTTGCTATTTTGTATTGTTTTACCTAAAATTCCAACAATCAACAGGGTTTTTCAGGCGAAGCGACTGAATTTAATTGGTTTGTCCACAAATGTTGGGTAGTTTCTTTATATTGTGGTCGCATTTAAAAAATTTGGCTATTCCAACATTTATTATTTCCATAAAAGAAAGTAAAATGTCAAATTGGCGGTCATTGATAAATAACCTACAAAAAATACGATAAAATAGTTAATTTTTATAAAATAATTGAGTAACTTACATTTTAAAAAGTTCAATTACTTTTTAAAATGTAAGTTACTCAATTATTTTATAAAAATTAACTATTTTATCGTATTTTTTGTAGGTTATTTATCAATGACCGCCAATTTGACATTTTACTTTCTTTTATGGCATTTTATTTTAGTAAAAAAATAATACGTATACTCTACAGTTTTCGTAAATATGACATTCGTCACCTTTAGAGCAGTCGAATTTTGACATTTGATTTTCGTAAAATTCGATTTCGATTTTTGCTTTGGTTCATAATAGGGCGGATCTTACGATTTTCGAATTTTACGAAAGGAAACAAAATCATTATACGAATTTTCGCAGTGGATCGAATTTTACGAAATTGAAAAAAATTCAAAATAGGCCCCCTGACAAAATTGCTGTCTAGCTATTAGGTAATCAATCGTATTATGTATTATCCAAGAGGCAAAATTACGGCGATGTTAGTATAATTCGTTAGTACGGACTCACGATAATCTAAACTAATTCTGATTGGGCGTAAAAGAATGCAACTTTACAACAGCCGTCGTTATACGAGTACATAGTGAGTGCATGGTCAACCTAGACAACATCATCATGTTGATACATCATGAAAACATTAAAACTCCGCACAAATAAAAATTTTATTTCAGCACCCATTTCCTATTTAATTGCCTCATTCTACGAGTACAAAAAGGAAAAAATACATAAGCTAATTCATGCATGAAAAAAATGTTTGTCAGTTCACTGAACATAAGATTTTTTAGTTTAATTCAACTTCACATTTTTTTAGTTTGTCCAAATCTCAGTATATATGGCTAAATTTATGTGCAGTGAAATATGTCCCAAATAATAAAAATAGTAAGTATTAGTAAATTCACTATCAAAATTTCTTATAAGAATTTTGAGTGAAAACTAGAAAATAAACTCAAAAAAGTTTATTTTACATTCTTCATAATAGCGCAATTCTCATTTTTAATTAGTTTTACGCAAGATAATTTTTCAATATCTCTAAATGCCGGATATAGAAAATTTGTGTGCAAAGCCACTATGTGGAAATTAGACGATAATACACAGGAGACAGATGAGACAATCAAGTGAGCTAACCAACATTTCCACAAAAATGGGATACTTCTCAATTTTGTTATGGTAAATTAAGTCAATTCATTCGGTATAAATTACTAAAATCATACAGTTTGTCGGAAAATGCCTATAAGTACCATAATGAAATGAACCAAGGATGGGTATCCCTCTTAATTATGCTAAATCAAGTAATTGGTTTGAGCAGTTTTAGTTTAGATAAATTCTGGATATCGTTCAGTTGGCGGAAAATTGCACTATAAGTTAGCTTTTGGTTGACACATTTTGGAAATGGCTCATAAGCTATTTGATTATGTCAACCTAAAGCTAACATTTGCATATAGTGGAATTTTCCGACAAATTCTACGATATTCCGAATTTATCTAAACTAAAACTACTCAAACCAATAATAGTTTGTGCCTGATATAAATTTTTCCGACTAAACTACTGTGTAATGAGGTTTTTTCTAAATTTCTGACAAACTAAGTTGATCGTCAGTTCTTATAAATTATTGATACATGTTTCTACCTTACAGAAACCAAATGTGCCTGGTATTTGAATCAGCAAACTTACTTCAAATTTATCAACAGCCTATTCGATACAATTTGAAAATTGACAAATTTTACTTTATTAGGCAACATTTAATTGAACATCAGACTTGATTTCTTTAGTGCTATTTCTGAACGACTATACCTTTACAACTTCAAATTTGGACTAAACAATTTCAAATTATCACTAAATATTTTATTCAACAAGTATAATAACAATTTTAAATTTGAGCAGGCTTTTGAAAAATATAAGACAGCATTTTGTATTAATAGTTCCATTCTTAATTATTTCATCCCTAAACATGTCTTACATCAAGAAAGTTGAAGCAGATAACATAAGGAAGCAAATATGGACATTGTATAATAAAAACGAGGATTGGAGAATAGTTGAAAGAACTTTAGGCGTAAAGAAATCAACTGTTATATTGAGGAAAATCCTAGAATAACTTTAAAACAACTGAGAGATAAATTGCAAAATAACCATCAAATTGCAGTTTCTAGGGAATGTTTGAGAAAACACTTAGGTGGATTACTGTATACGTTGAAAAACATTCGAAGAGCGCCGGAAAGAGCAAACATTGAAAGCAATAAAATAAAACGATGTGATTACGTTCACAAACTTTTAGAAAATGAATCAAACAATACTCGTACATGGACATACTCTACATGGATGCAACTTATTTCAATTTATATATATATCGAGAACGAAAGGTCGTTCCAAAAAAGGAAAGCGTTGCGTCGAGGATCCAATATACATGTAATTGGATGTATAGGTAATATGGGTTTGATTCATCATAAAATTACAAGAGGAGCATTTAAGAAAATGAATGCTCAAAATATATATGGAATGCTAAAAATATATATAGAACTTCAATCGTAATGGTGATTGATGTGCACCATGTGCAGTGCACCATGTCGTGCTGCCATTGAGGAAGTATTCCTAGAAGAAGAATTTCTTAATAATCACCTACTAAGACTCGCACCATATAGTCCAATGTAATTGAATATGTTTGGTCAAACTAAAAACCTGGAGTCAAAAGGGATTTAACTATCCAATTAGCTAGCTGATGAAGGTAGATCAAATTTAACATAGAGTTCCGTCTACTACTTCATTCCTAACTGTAACCGGCACGTTGTTTATATTCAAAAAGTTATACCGGACGCGATAAATATGAACGATATGACTTTTTAATTCAAAATTTTATTCTAATATTATTACTTATTTTAAACTAACTGCCATAAATTATTTATTTTTTATTCCCAATTTGAAATTATTTAGTCCCAATTTGAAATTGTTTAGTCCCAATTTGAAGTTGTTAAAAAAGTGTCGTCGCGAATGTAGAGAATGTGAAAAATGTCGAAAATTATTGTTTATGCATAGGCAATCAGCAAAGTTCTATGATTTCTTTGTTAATGAAACCATTTCGGCTCCATGGAGCGTCATTTCTACCTCACATTTAGAAAATTTGAAGCCAAGTTTTTACATGAAAATGACGTGCTGCTATGATCGGAAAATGCAATGGTAAGAAAAAATGTTATTTCTTACATATAACTTACTTGTGTTAGTACAATTTTAAAATATTCGTAAAAGTCAAAATCATCACCACGCAAAAATTTTTGTTAACCAGGGATTAATAAAAGCAATCCACAACACAAATTTTATTCCGGTAAAATCACTCAACTAATCAAATATTTATATATGAAGCTTGTAAATCCAACCGGCAAAAAAATTCGAATGAACATATATAGAAACCGGGTAATGAAAGTGAATGCAATATTCGTTTCGAAGATGTAATTATACAACAGACTCCATTACACAGTGATTTTTTTTCATAGCTTCGAATTTAGCCTCGTACGGCATTATGAATCTCGATGAGCCGATTTAATTGTGTTTTTAATGTAGCGCGGGTGCAGAAAATTCTTTGAAGATGTTGCTATTTTTCTGGTTTCTTGGCTATACTCAAAGGATTACTTCGGCGGTTGTGTAGTATCGATACTACAAATAACGAATCAGGATTGTGAGAAATACCTGCGATTAAAGTTCAGCGATCATTAATTAAAATGCGATAAAAAACGTTATTTGAGACTAATTTTACAGTAGAACCTTGAATATCTCTATAACGGTTACAAACAGAAATGTGTGCTGTCATATAATTTTTTGTTCAGATTAGTGTGCTCCACCAGCTACTGAGTTTATTGCATTTACTTAAAAGTCACCCTGTATAATTCAAGTCATTGACCCTAGTTTTATGGCTCTATTCCATGGAAAAACACAAAATTTTTGCTGAGCATATGGCAACGACAACAACTATTAGCGTAAATGAGACACAACATTTTTATTTTATGGTAGAAAAAGTTGGAGAAATTTTGACATCGACAAAATTATTTAAATAATATGAAAAATCTTCATTTTGAATGTTTAACAAAAAATTTTATATCCCAAAAATTACTAAAAAATATAATATTACTTTTGAGACGTACAGAATCATGTGATTTTATTAGTTTTTTTTTTTTAATTTTCAAAAATACATAAAAAATGCTCTATACCATAAACATGTAAGGGGAAAATTTGAGCAATATTAAACCTATAAATTATTTTAAAAAAATGGAAAATCTATATTTTTAATTTTAGACAATGAATAAGTATTTCTGTTTTTTGGATGTGGCGTTGACAATTTCAAGGTAAACTTTTTAACAAATTTATTTAGTTCAAGTATTTATTCGAAATTTTTATTTCGAGCGCCCAACTGTGCTTAAAATCGTGTGATCCAAAAACGTGTTAATCCACGATTTGATAAACAAAGTGATCCAGGAACCAACGAGTTTTCTCGATATTAGCACCCGTAGCAATCGACTCCTAGCTCTCGAAGCCTTCCTAACCAAACAATTAAACAAAGGGGCCCGATGAATTTAAGAAACTCTATAGATTAATGGTACTTGAAAAAAAGCTAAACAATTTTCATCAACGTCGTTTAGCTGAGCAAAATATTAGAAAAAGTATTTCGTCCCCATCGGAGGTAGGGGATAAGGATTCTTATACGAATTTTACCTGAATCAGAACTCATCGCAATCGATTCCTGGTATTCGAAAACCCCCTAAGCATTTTTTCGAAGTTGCTTGAGTAGGGAAAAAATAATATGAAAAGGCACCCACCCGGACCACCATAACTTAAGTGATGCCTAATAAATATTTTGCTTGCGCGAGTTTCTGGGCTAGCTTAACATGTAAACATATTCCAGCTAGTAAAAAAATTCACTCAATACAATTAAAGCCAAACACGCGAGAAGGCAAACGAGTGGAGAATTTTTAAAAGGCGACACACAATACGAAAAGATGAATGAGTTTAAAATAATTATTTGGGATCGTTGGTAAACGTTCGAGATTTCTTCTAAAGGCTGATAATACCAGTTGTTACGGCCACCGTAATGAATATCAACAGAGCGTGCCTAATTTTATGATATTTGTTGCTTAATGTAAATTATTGCAAAGCAGCATCAGTATGCTGGGCGTATTTTCAGACTTTGTAAATGATGAATTCCAGTTTCGGGTACACGATCGTGACCAAAATGAAGTAATCAATCAACGATTTATTACTAGTGAAGCAGAAAAAATATTCGATCCTCAAGGATGGGTATCTCAGATTACTATCAGAGCAAAGTTATTTATTCAGTAATTGTGGCGTCGGTGCAGTGGTTAGGATGAGCTATTGTTGTTGTCCATACAGCAGGAATTTAGAGATTATTACAAGGAATTAAAATTGATATTGCCATCTTGGGTAAGAACACCAAGATGGTTAAAAACAACCGAATTTCTAAAGATTCAAGTTCACATTTTTGCTGATGCATATGGTGTCGCGGTTTATGTACGGATGAAGGACAGTAGAGTGCAAAGTTGTTATATGCCAGGAGTAGGATGGCCCTTATAAAGTTGGTTACCATACCTAGATTGGAGCTATGTGCAGTTGAGCTCAGTAGTAAATTGATTCCCAATATTAGAGAAATACCTATATTGGGGTCAGCAGGAATTACTATTTGGACAGATTCAGAAATAATGTGAAATTGGATGAAAACCCCGATTAATGAATTGAGACCATTTGTAGCTAACCGGGTTAGTAGAGTCCTGAGAGCTATAAAATTGGGGCAGTTTCGATGTACATATATAACATACTGGTCATACAAGATGTGGTGGCAAGGTTGTTAAGTTGTTAAGGGAGTGTGTTGAGGATTGGCCTGTATGGAATCCCGAATTGTTTTCTAAATTATTTTCTATTAAAGCAGAGTGTAAAGAACCACCAGTGCGATTTGATAACGAATGGACAGAATATCGTCATATGAATCTATGTGTCGTATTACGGCATATGTCCGGCGCTCCGTGGTAATTGTTGAGATAGGAGGTGCGTGAGGGCATTAGTTCCAAGAGTGTTAGTCAGTGAAATTCGTAATGCATTGAATTATTGGTTGATTGTTCCACAAAAACTATCATTTCCGGCGGAATATAAGGCGGTGCTTCGAGGTAAAAGGTTGTCACGACCCAGTCGACTTTGGATGTTGACACCGTGGGTGGACGAAAGAAAATTTAGAATGGGGAAGGTTAGGCAAGATGGAATTGCCATTGAATCAGCGTAGGCCAATAATTTTGGATCATAAAAACGTATTGGCCCGGAAGATAGCAGAGAAAGCTCACGTAGATTTGTGTCATAGGGGAGTGCAACTTTGTATCCAGTATTTGAGAAACAAGTATTAGATTCTGCAGAGTCGTATTTTATTGCGCAGCGTGGTATATCATTGTGTGACTTGTTGCTGGTATCGACAGGAAGCCACTCAACAGGTCAAAGTATCGAATAAACTCTGCATCAGCATTTTTCCACTGTGGCGTTGATTACGATGGTCCAATACAGTTAAAGCAAAATCGTAACATAACAGTGAGGGGTTACATTGCGGTGTTCGTTTGCATGGTTAACAAAGCTGTTCATTTGGAGTTATAGTTGGCGGATTGGATGCTAATTCATTTATTGCCGCGTTGACTCGATTTGTAAATTTGCTAGGCAGATCGGTACATCATATGTATAGTGACAATGGAAGTAATTTCATTATGGAGCTGACCGGATTCTTCGTGAAGCCGTCGAATTATGAACAGAATCGACGGTAATGGGCATCCCGGCCCATTCTATCCAGTGGCAATATAGAACGCACCACATGCACCGCAACAAAGTGTTGTATGTATAATACATTTGAGGAGTTGGCTACGTGTTGGCGAAGGATTCGAGACCATTGACATCAATAAGTAATGATCCAACGTATTTATCGACATTAACACTGGGCCATTTTCTGACTTGCCAACCGGTGATTACACCATATGAAACATTACTAGCGGGACTACCACTGAACCAGTTGTCTGCTTGGCAGAAATTACAAAAGTCACAACAAGAATTTTGGGCGAGATGGTCGCAAGAATGTATCACCGAACAGCAACCTCGTAATAAATGGGCGAACGAAGGGGGATCGTAAAAAATGACAATGACGAGGTAGCCACATCCGATGCTGGTTTTCCTTAGTTATTCTGAAATAAGTTTTCCTGAGGTTTTCCCAGTATCCTTAGAGCAAATCCTGGATGTTCCTGTGTAAATTTGTATTTGTCCACAAGCTGGCCAGGACGTTAAGACCACCGTAATGAATATCAACGGAACGCGCCTAATTTTATGTTATTTGTTGCGTATTGTAAATTATTGTTTAAATTAGCGCCATCTATGAAAGATAGGAAGATGTTGTATAAAACATATTCATCCGTGGTTGCATTACTGAACTCACGGATGATGATGGAAAGAGAAAAGAAAGAAGAGTAAAATTTAGTTAAAATGAAATCACCGAACGAATCAGATGAAGAAAATATTACAGAGGAAAACAGCTTTTTATTTCGGCATAGAGAACCAGTAAACTTGTGGTAGCGATATTTGGACGCTCACGACACCGGACTTGTATGATGCTAGGTTCTATTAAGGAAGATGAAATATACTCGATGCAACAGAATTTCGAGATCATAAATGATCTGAACAACATCGATATAATCGGGACAATCAAATCAAAGATTAGATGGCTCGGACATGTTCTACGGTCCCAAAATTGTACCACAAATCAGGCCCTGGAGTCGGTAACATACCTCATAAATAGATTTTCCTGAAATTGGAACTATTAGTAATCCACTCCTGACATTATAAAAATCTTAAAAATCGTGTGAGCGCAGAAAGCGAATTAAATAATGGAACCCGGCCACCACCGGGTGATGAATCCCTAAAATGAATTTTCTCGAAATCAGAACCCATATCAATCGGCTAATGATGCTCGAACCCGAACAATTAAATAAAGTGTATCGATTAATGCTACTTGAAGAAAACCCTCCAAGAATTTTCGTGAGAAAACAATTAGAGCCTCTTTTAGCCTCTGCCTCTTTTTCAACATCTTTCATGAAATTTTTCACGGAAATCGTGGGATAAGATGGAAATATAACTTAAGTTGTGTCTAAAAAATTTTTTAATGAGATTCTGGACTGAACCAAACCATAGAGCAAAATATAAATAAGAGGACTCATGTAGACATTCCGAAGTTAATCGATTTTGCTATTAGCAATCTGTATAAACCTAACAAGAACAATGAACTATGTTATAAGATACGCATACATGGATGATGGATTAAATATACAAAAAAAAAATAAATTTGTCTATCTTAATATATCAAGACTATAAAATAAGATTAAGCTCGGAGAAATTGGCTTATAAAACTTGCACTACTTGATTTCTTTTATATATTTATTCCTCGATGGCCAAACTCAATAAAATTAAATATTTAATAATAAAACTGGAGAGTAATTAAAAACTATTGTTGGTACAAATAATTTTTTTTATAACTGCGAAGCATTATTCAGAGAAATTTGTACAATGTATTTTATTCAAGATGGCCCGATGCAATTTAAGACTAGTTACACCATCTTTTGTAAATCACTCGAAACCTATTTGTAACCCAAGATCATTGATAAAAAGTTAATAAGCATGGTCAGCCTCTTAATGGTACTATGGAATAAAGATCCCAACTATGTCGATGTACTTCCTGTCCAAATAAAATCTTCTATTACCCTGAATTGTTGAGTTTGATGTAAAATTATATATGTCTGAGTCGTGTTGCAATGTCTTGCAAGACAATAAACTAAATTGCCAATAAAATGTATGTTATTTTTAATAATATCCTTTGTTAATATAAAATAAATGTTTATCCTCAAACTTTTCCCCACATATGTACAAAACTATCAAACAAATTTTCTTCAAAAGTAGAAAAAAAAACTGTCAAACTTTTGATATCTTTCAAAACTCAATTGAATTTCTTTTTATTATTATTTTTTGTATCACGGAACCTTTTAATCTTACATTTTTCTTGTGTTATTATTGTTATTTTATTATCATTATTATTACTATTATTAGTGTTTTGTGTATACGTAGTTTTCACCCTCGCAAATGGTTAAAAAAAAGGAATTTGGTGTTTTATTGTTATTATTTCGATGTTTGGTTTTTGGGTGTGAAGAAATTATCCAATATTCCAATATCGATGAATAGCAAAGCACAGACACACAAAATTTTTTTGATGGATTGAGGCAATTGGATTATTTTGATTTAAGCAGACGAGGTATTTTCATCCTATTTTCTATGGTTGAAATCCGAAGTGTTAAGGAAAAAATAATTATTTATAATTTAAGCGCGAAAATATTTTTAACGTACCGAATTTTTAAAGAATACCCTAACTAAATAAAGTACACGTGTAGTTACAACCCACTAAAAGTACACAATTTTCGTGTATTGTTTGATTACGATAAAAGGAAGTAAAGGACAATTTTATATACAAAGAACTACTCCAAAGTCAACAAATAGATAGAATTCGAAGATGACTTTAAAATAACCGATGTATGTATATGGTTGTTTAAAATATTTTTGAACAATCGAAAATGTCTTTTTCCGTTTTTTCAGTAAGGAACCGGATATACATACATGAAATGTACATAATAAATTCGATATAATATAAAACAAATTCGTCTCATATTATTGAACAATGGTTGTGCAACTTTATAACTTCAATTGAAAAACTGCATTTAACATTTTATTACATGAATCATCGTTGGGTTTTTGATAAATCGTACACATAAAATTACATCTGCCTTTTTACATTGTGTTCTTCTTTATATACATATAAAAAAATAATTTAAATCGAATTACATAGAAACATATTACGGCACACAAATATGTACATAATATGATCCTCAATCAAAAATGGTATTGCATGATTTTTAAGGTGTGGAAATAGAGAGAGCGTGGTCTTATACCGAAGTACGAGGAATGAGTATATAAAAATGGGGGATTTATTTTCAAGTCACTTTGATATACCAGAAATTACAAAAATTAAAGACACGCAACATTTTATTTATATTAAAATATTACAATCAAGTTTTTTAGAAAGGATTACTCTACATATAACCGAATGTTGAGTTTAAAGTGTCAATTAAAATAAAGTGGAATTTATAGAGATTAGTAAATTAGTTTTTAATGAAAGGTGAGGTCTGAGCAGCGTTGTTTTAGATGGGACGCCTTTCGGGGTTGATATGTTTATTTTTTATAGGCATGTGCGACTGTAAATTGAATACAACTACGAAAAAGCTGAGAATTATTATATTATCTAATAACTGAATTATTTTGGAACTCGGATATTTTACATAAAATCTCTCAATGTCGCTGTAGTTCCAATCATATATGAAAGCAACATCTTTCCATTATTGCAGAGAAGTGACCACATATTGCAGTTTTGTATAAGGTATTGCCTTTATTGTAAATGCCTAGGTTAGGCCATGGTATAACCTCACCATGGCCAATCATTACTTTGGGTACTTCTTACTTATTTTCAAATAATTATACTCCCTTCGTACAACCCTTTATTATTATTTTGTTTTTTACAATATTTCCTTTAATTTCTTTGTACTTACGGGTGATCTACGTATACATATCTAAATAATTTGTTTGATGATCAATGTGAATAATGATTAAAATATTTTAGCTGGACTTAATTTTTATTGTAAAGCATTTGGATAAACAATAATTTTGGTTTGTCCATTAGGTAAGAAAATGAACTAATTAACTCGTTGGCCTTATTTCGTTGGCGTTCTCTGGGCCATGTGAAAAAAATTTCTGTGAAGTTTGTCCTAAAGCAACAACAAATTTTAGGACAAACTTCATACGACTATAAAATCACGTGAAGTTTATCCTAAACTGACTTAAACACAAGATGTCTTTTTACACGTAATTTAACAGTGTAAATTTTTATTAAATTATATCATCAGTGCAATTTAAAACAAGAAGGTCAACTACACAATACATTTTAAATTAAATAATATCAACATTTTTAATAAAGAACAACTTCATCAATTTTTCGTTGGATTCAGTCCAATTAAAAAACTTGAATTTTCCGGAAAATCTAGGGGAGCACTGGGCATAATATGCAAAAGTTGTAAACCACAATATAGCATTAAAAGTGTTTTGTCCTAAGATATTTCTAAGAAGTTATTACGGCTGGAATGGAAGGTTTCACTTTGTACTAGACTCAATCCAATTAAAAAATATGAATTTTCCGGAAAATCTAAAACAACACTGGGTGTAATTAATATTCAAAAGTTGTATACCGCAATATAGCAATGGAACCGATACGTCTCCCGTGTCACATATATTCGAATAGCGGAAATTGCCACGATCGATGGAATTTTATGTTTCGTCATAGATTGGCCAACAGAGTACAGAAACTATTACCAATGACAAATCGGCACTAGACGCATCACCTTTTCAGATTTTAACAGTGATGAGAAATTGTAAAAAATCTGGGATGAGTTTTTAATACTTGTGCTGTCTGCTAGTGGTATTTTTTAAAAAATCGTGGGATGAAAGTATAAGCACAAAGTACAAAGTGGAAAACCCCATTCTCGCCGTAATAACATCTTATAAATGCCTTAGGATTAAAAACTTTTAATACGATTTTGAGTTATTCGAAATACACTGTCAAAATGTAATTATAAACGTATTTGTTGGTTTTAGGACAAGTTAGGACAAATTTCACATCCGTTGAAAAGAATCGAACTTCCCAAGCATCTGGGCATTATTGATTGATATTGCTATAGCAAGGCGCTTGAATTCGAAAGGCAAATTGGTGTGATTCATTGGAATGTGTGGAATTTTACCAGTAATAATCGATGTACGTGAACCATAAACTTCAACCAGAAAAAAATGCTACGGCACCACAAAAATGAGATATGCTATCATATTTTATATTAAAAAAAACATTATGTTATGACATTTTAATGATATTAGCCCAAAAAATAATTGTCATGGAAGTTTTTTAAGTCGTTGAAGTTAGCCCAAAATATGTCAGCTCAGAGTTCATTTTTTGTATCGTTGATTTATGTCATTTGGTTCTTAATGCGATAAAAATAAAAAATTATATATTTTATTGTTGACAAATTTCAAATTGAAAACTCAACATCAAGTCAATCAAGACGCCAACCCAGAAAATTATAATTTTCGAAAAAGTTGCTCTAGTAGTAAATAGGATAACTTTGCGTATTGTAGAATAATTTTATTCCTATTTCAACAATAACTTGGAATAAAACTATTCTGGTTAGAATGAAACGTATGGCATTGTTGTTGTAAAATTCGTAAAGTAAGACTAAAAATAAAACACAGGCGAAAAAATATTATAAAATTTATAAATGAACATAAAATTACAACAAATGAATTGTTTTTGTGTTTTGTGGTGTTTTTGATAGGAGCTTACCATGGTTATAAAAACCGGATTATGTAAACTCATTTTTGAAAGAATTTGTCAAGGAATTCGAAAATAGTCATGTTAATGGTGTCCTTCATAACAACATTTTATATAAAGCTGTCTTACGGGCATTTGTCTGTGATGCTCCTGCTAAATCGTTGATATTAAACGTAAAAGTACATAATGGATATTATTGATGTGTTAAATGCAATAAAGAGTACCTATCTAGACCGGCGGGTAGTGTTTACCGATATTGACAATCCCTTACGTACGGATATTGGGTTTCGGAACAGAATTGATCTGTTTTACCATAAAAACATTGATCAAATTGAATTGGAAAAAATCAATGTTGGATGTGTGTCGCAATTTCCGGTGGCATATACTCCACTGTGTTGTACTTGGAATAATGCGACAAATTTTGAGATACTGGAAAGTGATTAAAAAAACCATTTTCACTATTTCATTGCCAAATTGACGAAATAGATTTCAGAATGCAACAAATAAAAAAGAGTGTACCGAAGGAATTTGCAAGGAAACCGAGATCTTTGAGAGAATTAGGTAGATGGAAGGCAACTGAGCTTAGATTATTTTTAGGGCGTAGTAAATACATCAGTGAGTTTCCACAGTTATATGGTCAACATTCTGTATCATACGGGCGTAGTAAATACATCAGTGAGTTTCCACAGTTATATGGTCAACATTCTGTATCATACACTGTGCACAATTTACTTCATAGTGCTGATGATGTTTCAAAATTTGGAAATATAGACAACTACAGTGGATTTAAATTTGAAAATCACCTGCAATCTTTGAAAAGATTAATAAAAAAGAAATCTCATCATTACACCAACTTAAAAATCGCTTTTTTGAAGCTGAATCACATGTAAATGAATTACAATATGAGTTGAATTGAAAATGCTTATACCGCGAAGTATTGTATACAAATTTTGCATTTTCTATTTTGCCACCAAACAATTTGTGTTGTATTAATAACAAAATATTTCAAATTAATATAATAAAAAAAAATGTGATATTACTGATGTCATTTCTCCAATAGAATTTTCAAATTTAAACATTTATTGCATATCAGAGTGTCGATTTTGTATCAAAAATTAGAGCGGGAGCTGGCGAGGTGAACAATTATTTTTTGTACATATACACTGTACAATTTTATATTTGTATTGTATTTTTTCTCTCATGTGTCTGTGCATTTTGTTCGTTAATTTTGCAAAGGCAAGTAGCAAAATAAAAAGTTCCGGTTGAATATTTATGATGATGGCGTATACCTCGCCTTTTTTATTCGCTTGCTTTTGAGCAGTGGAGCCGTTTGTTTGCTATGTGATTTGATTTTTCATTTTCAAATATTTGAACAACATACGAAACCGCATTTGACACATCAATTAAAAAAAATACAATCAAAATGACGCGCATGCGCTATAGCAACAATATTAATAAAATAACCACTACTATGTTTTCCGGTTTGCTCACCTCGCGTTGTCATTTTTGGTACAAAATCGACACTCAGATATTAGTTTTGAAGGAAGTATGGAAGAGTTTGAACTAAATTCAATACAACATAAAATATTTGCTCTCCATAGTAACTTTGATACTATATACATACCATTATTGCATTAATTTTGTTTTATATCCCAACTAGAATAAAGTATGGAGTCCCAGAGAATTTTCAATTTTAAAAGGGCAGGTATACAGAACACGAAGGATTGTATAAATAAAATAGTTAAATTTTTTTTAAACAATTAAATCATTCCAGAAAAAGTGGAACCAACGATAATAACAGATTGGAATTGGAACAGGAAGCTGAAAATAATATTGGTGAAATTTATAAATAACATTGAAGTAATTAGAAAAACGTTTCCAACTATTTTATTTTTACAGCAGATTGCCAACTTAACGTGTCAACCGATGATTCATATTGCTGGTCCGATGAAGAGCTGGGATACGTCAACTTTTTAAAAATCAAAAAAATTGTACCGACAGTTTCCATAGAAAAACCGCATGAATCCGATTCTGATGAAATGATGAATATTGAAAATATATGCCCGAAATGTATTTTAATTTTAAACCTATATATCTGGCATTATTATTTTCATGTAATTTATTTTTCAGCAACAGAGATAAATACCGAAAATCGTATTGAACAAATTGAAAAAGATGTGAAAGAAATTAAAAAAGTTTGTAATGAAATTAAAATTACACAACCAACTATAATGAGGGAGCTGGTGTTGTGGAAACATAAAAATTCTACAACTAAAACAAAAGACATTAAAAATTCTCTAATTGACGTTCCTTGCAAAAGTGTAGAAGAATTTCAAAACCTTGAATCGAGTTGTAAGGTAACTGAAGATATAGAAAAACAATTGGTGAGAATAACAATAAATTTTAAACTTAATTAATTATGAAACATTCCAATACGTATTGTTAATTACAGATTAACATATTTAACGCACAGAAAAGCAATGATCTGACCAAATTTTTGAAGACAAATCTTCAACATTTATTAATAGACGAAGTTGGAACACACTTTTCCTGGTTTGGACAGCAAAGGAATATTCCTATCAAAGATTTTTTAATATTGAAACTGCTAGTAGGTTCAAGCAAAACAATGACCATATTCGAAATCTAAACTAAATAAAAAAAAATAAAATTCATACAGATTCGGCACAAAATAAATTCCCTAATTCTTCACGAGACGAAGTCCTCAACTATATAAAAAAATGGTTTCAGCTACCGAAAAATCGCCAACGAAAGGGACTAAAAACAGGACCTAGTACTAAATAAATTTGCTGTATGTAATTACAATGTACCTTAAATGAAACAAAGTTAACTTTTATTTTAATATTTAAATTTACAAATTTAATGAATTATTTTTGAAAAGCATAATGTAACAAAACAATTCGCTAGAGGAATTGTTGATACTCTGTAGTATTTTAATTTACAATTTTAATTTGCAATGAATTATTTTTGTTTAGGTTTTTAACTTTATATTTATTTTAAACAAAATTAATTAAATGAATGAAAAGAAAAAAAGGAAATTTACTTTTATTTGAAAATTGTACTATCAAAGCTAACCCAATTTTCATACAGAAAAGTGTACGATTTTTAAACAGGTAGAAAACTAGTTTCCGTATAGAAAGGAATTTGGCAAGCTTACAGAATGAAAATCAACTTGGATGCCGCGTTCGAAATGTTTATTGGGGAACTACATTAGCGTCTTTTTTGAGAAGCAGAATTTTTTTTATTGCTTTACGATTTTTTATAGAGTTTACAAGTGTCTTTCAAAAGATTGTTTTAACAATGAATTTGTTAATCAAGTTTACGTATTTTGATATATTTATAATGTGTAACTATGCACGGCTTTTTTCAAAAATATTTCTTGTGATTAAAGAGAAAGATGAGGAGCAATTTAGAAAAGTAACACGTATGACAACGAGAAACCGATGGTGGCATTCTGCAAAAAAGTGCATTTTGCGAACAAATTTTAAATGACAATATCGATATACAAACCAAAATAACACTAAATAAAGCTCTAATGCATTTTAGTTTTACCTTTCATTTGGCCCATTTATAGCTTTTAAAAACATTAAAGCCTGAAGCCACTTCCACTCTTTTTAGAGCTGGTTGGTTGCTCCACCACCCGAACTTTTATTTTCGTACTTAATTTCTATGAGTCAAAAATATTAAAACTAGTTTGCCGATCACAGCCGATAAAGTCACCAACCCAAATATATACACTTTAAAGCCTTTAAACCCAAATATACTCCGGGAAAATTTGCAAAAATCCAACTTGTAGTCATTAAAGAACGCAAAATTTGTATGACCACTATTAGATACATTTTAAGTCTAATAACAAATTCTTTCGAAACAAAATTTTGATCTTAGATCAAAAAAATGATTGGCAATACAATAAATTTGATCGAAATGTCATTGAAATACATCGCATTGCCAGTCATTTTTTTGATCTAAGATCAAAATTTTGTTTCGAAAGAATTTGTTATAAGTTATTATTACGAAATAAATGTTGTATCTCCTTTGAAGATACTTATCAAAACATTATATTTAAATAATCTTTCAAATTCTCTCTCATTCAAAATGCGTCTCTTGTTGGATTGTATCGCAAACCTGTGTTATGGCAAAAAGTTTACTTCTTGTCGCCAAGTCTCTTCTATTAGATCCCCTTCTTTATTGAAATGGTGGACGAAGCTTTGCATGATATAGTTGGAGGAATCGTGTAATTTTACAAAATTATGTAGTACTGCAGTTGCTCCAACAATTTTCTCGGCGTTCTCTACAAATACGTTTATTGAGTTTATAAGGACTCGGAACTTAGCAGTTTTTGTCGAAAATTCTCTTATCTCTTGGAACGAGCCACCCAGGATATGGTCGCATCAATTTTTTCTCGAAGGGAGAGCAGCATCCCCAATGAAATAACAAGGGAATTCATCATTTGTATGTGGCAATATCATCGCTTTTGGTATATTGATATTGCCATTTAAAGCTTGTGCGCCAAATGCACTTTTTTGCAGCTCCAATATCGACAGCCAATATCGCTCTAATATCGACAGCCGAAATTTCGAACAACATTTTCTATATGCAAAATTGGCTTTACCAAATTATTTATTATTTAAAATTGTTGTACAGGTTCTCATTGTCATACGGGTTGCTTTTAAATTGCTTCTCATCTTTTACTTTAATCACAAGAAATACTTTTGAAAAAAAGCCGTGCTCTCTCGTTTTCTACAAAAAATGGCCGGGTCCATATTCGCCTATTTCTTTTTATAATATATTCTTGGCACACCTTTATTACATTTAAACATGCATAATAGCATAAATATATCAGGAATATTTTATCATTAATGAATTAATTGTTAAAAAAATCACTTGAAAGACACTTGTAAACTCTATGAAAAATCGAAAAACAACGTACAAAAAAAAATCTGCTTGTCAAAAAACACGCTAGTGTAGTTCGCTTGATATTCTGACGGCGGCGCTGTCTGCATAAAATTAATTATTCAAAATTTTTTAAATAAAAACAGTCTAACCAGGCCTTTTCGTGAAGGGGAGAGAAGGGTTAATGTCATTATGATTCCAAATCTACTGTCTACTTTTTCTCTTTATAATTTATGTTTTTTAATTTGACAGAATACCATTCAAATTTCGGAAAACGTTTATCTCAAAAGTGGAAGTGGTCGATTTCACGTGAAATAAATAGTTTCATAAATTATATTGTTGCTCCTTCTATCAACTAATTATTTATTCTTATACTTTTAATACTATTTGCCATATGTACTTGGCGAAACACACTAATACTTAATAAATACAGTTTTTTATTTCACAAAAATTAAATTTTTGAATATTTTAATTTAAAAATTTGTTCAAAAAGTTTCAAAAATCACTCTATGAGTTAATTAAAATATTCAAAAATGTGTTCAAGTGTTTAGTAAAATGTGTTTATTATTTATTCTTATGATACTTATGTCGAAGTTTTTGAATTTCTAAATTGATAAATGCACTAAACTAAGTGTGTGTAATGTATATGTTTCGACATTAAATTTCAAATTTAAATTAAGATGCAAAGGGCAAAATTTAAAAATGTCAAACTTCTCAGTTTAAAAGGCCAATCGTCAATCAAAGCAGATAATTCTTAAAAATGTGAAATTGTTTTCTAATAATAAACTTGAAATACCGTGATTAATGTTAACCACAATTAATTAAAAACTTCCTAAACTGATATCCTAGTTTTGAAATAATATGAGACGAATACGGTATACCCTTTCCAATCGTATAACGCTATTCTCACATACAAATAAATCAAATAGAAATTCAATAAATGGCCAGTTGTTGTATATTAAATCGAAATTCGGTTTAATCTCCCGCTGAGCCAATAAATAAGTTTTATTTAAAATTAAATTTATTAGAAACGGATATCATCGAAACGAGATTATTACCGGGGTGAGTTGTACGTACAACGACAATTTTAAATATTTCAAGGAATTTAAATTTTGTTAATTTTTTAAATAAACATTCCAAATCTAATCTGAATATTTTATTCGTGATATTGTCCCATTCAGCTAAAAATTAACATAAAATATCCGTCTGTATTAGAAAAGGGATGTTTGCC
The DNA here is from genome assembly GCA_932526605.1 of Nephrotoma flavescens. Taxonomy (NCBI): domain Eukaryota; kingdom Metazoa; phylum Arthropoda; class Insecta; order Diptera; family Tipulidae; genus Nephrotoma; species Nephrotoma flavescens. The sequence goes on along the minus strand of OW052221.1, from coordinate 125,308,027 downwards.
ATAGACATATTGTAAATCGGGAAATATTGGTCGTAAATCCGATGTACGTATCGCATTATTAACTTTACATTAATTACCACTGTAATAATCTGTTCTAAGCTGCACAAGCATTCTCATTCATATTTCGCCTTCGTTGTCCACACGTACACAGGTACCTGTGAAAATACATAAATCCAGTTTTCAAGATAAATAAAATTAAAATATCAACTTCTGCGTGTCAATTTATTATTCTCACAATCTTATTGGGGCTTTCCAATATAAATCCCGAGGTGTGCATACGTTGATTAAAAAAATTCCCAAATCAAAATAAAATCCGAAACAGGTTGTGTGTCCTTACTTAAGCGGACACAAAAGACGGTTGGTGTTAAGATCAGAAAAACCAAATGTTTAAGTGATTTTATGATTTTGACACTTGCAAACTTAAGTAGGAAAATATACATATATACATTAGAGTAGAGAGGGAGAGGGTCTTCGATTTACGATCTGAGATTAAAAACAATAAAATATACAAAAGTATAAGACACAAAAGGTGTTTTCAATTGTTTTATTATATAACCGATATTTTTACAGCTTTTAATGAAGAACATATTGAACCAACATCTGGAAGTACTTTAAATTTATCTTAAACAAATTTACCTCATTCTTAAACGTATTTCGTTTTCTTGGAGTTGTTGTGTTATATTGATCCTTGCAAAGAAATTATGCTAATTTTTATTGTAAATACAGTAACAGATTGTTTTTTTCTTGTTTTGGGTGTGTTTTCAAAAACACCTTTCGAAATTTTCTCAGGTTCTTCTTATATATAAATACGATCTTTACAATCGTTTTTAGCAGCTTAGTGGTGCGTATATGAATAATTTAGTTAATTTTTTTGTATATTTCAATGTATTGATACGGATATTGAGTTAAACCTTTAGAAGATTTGTACAGGAATTTATATCCGGTCACTTTATAAATGGAGCCTTAACATAAACACATATTAAAAATATTTAATTTATAATTTTGAACATTCAGTAACTGTATATAACCAAAAGAAAATTTCGTTGCCACAACGAAAAGAAGATGTTTGAGTTTTAAAATTTTGCTTCATCCAAGTTGCTCTTGGTTCAATTATTTGATTTTATTCTTTGCAGTCTGAGCTAGGGGTTGCATTTGACGTTCTACCATAGGCCACTTGCTAACAAGCTGTACCATGCAACAGCTTCACGACGATTATAAATCTTAAGATCGAGAGAAATACCTGTTAAAATTAACCATTTATGGAGACGGGTATACGTATATGAAGTTATCTCAAATTTCCATCCCAGAAAATAAAAAATATTAATCAGGCAAAACTAACATATCAATAACCAATTTGCTGTTGTGTGAAGTTATCACAGCCCAGGTTTTGATTCATTTCATTCAAATATATTTACTATATTTGTGTAGTTAGGCCAGCCCAGAATTTTTATCAATTTTTATCCCTACCCAGAATTTTTATCATTTTTAGTTTTGGCGAAATAATTTTAGATTTATCGAGCGGGGCGAAAAATTGAGTTCATTTTCGTGATCTTGCCACGGAACAAATTTTTTCTTACATTGCCTATAATTTTCCATTATTTTATGCAACTCAAAATTTTGCAGTTTTTTTATACGTTAGATTTTAGTTTTTTTTATTATATGAAAAACAAATCGAATTTAATAAATTTGATAATTTTTCGTTTATTCATTAAAATTGATAAAAAGGCCTGGGCTGGGCTAACTTCACAAATATAGTATATTTGAATGGAATGAATCAAAACCTGGGCTCGGATAACTTCACACAAGAGCAAATTGGTTATTGATATGTCAGTGTTGCCTGATTAAAAAAATTTACTTTCTGGGATAACTTCACATACGTGACGGTTATAGTAAAAACACGTCAGTTCTAATATAGGCAGCTGCATTTGATGATGACCAGCGCTCAAGTTGCCATAGTCTAAATAACAATCATGTTATATATTTTGGATTTTATGATCGTATTTTAGTATATTTTTAGTAACCGTCAATAACCAACTTGATCTGTTTACCCAGATTGCCTACACGTTACTTTAACATCCTATATGTACTCATACATGTTATAAACACTTTCTACGACCACCGCGAAAATGTTTTAAACAACTCCCCAATACGATGAGAAGATTGTTTTGGAACAGCCTCCCTTGTTATTGTTGAGACCACATGCGATGCAGCGCCAACATTGATTCTGACCAATTGTTGGTAGTTGCGAAATAAACCTTCCATCTATCCAGCCCGTATAATAACTGATTTCAACGAATCCCACGTTGCACTACCGAAAGAATAATAGAAATAAATCTCTGAATCCACAAAGCAGTCACACAACGACTACGTAATCGCGAGAAAACACTCCAACGAAACGTCCGTGCGAAACGTCATATCAAAATGTAAAATTATAAGGTATCTGGTGAGGATGACACCTGCAACTAAATATGCTCAAGAACGGCTGCTCATCTTCTACCGCATGTTCCACCTGGTTTCAATGATTTGGTGCGCAGAGAAAATCCCACATGGGTGGAAAATAGCATTCTCCACTCCAAATAGCATTTCTCCACTACATAATAAGGGAGACCGGCTGAATTGTAACAACGAGTAGCCTCATTTAACATAGTTATTGTTGAATTTTTTATGGTAAATGTAATTCTGGCATGTTATCAATTAACAGTGAGTGCAATTTCAGGTCTGGACAAAAACGGTCGACAGCCGATCAAACTTTTTTAGAATTTCAACAGGCGTATGATAGCATTCACAGGAATACATTGTGGTGTATCTTGTCACACCATGGTGTGTCTTGTTACACCATGGTGTGTCTTGTCATCCCTTCAAAATTGTTGACAATATGTGGTTGGTTACTTCGGCTGTTTGATTTAGCGTGAAGTGGTTGAATGGTTTTTTGTGAAATAAGTTGCATCTTGGTTTAAGTATTCATTAGATGTTTTATTCCAGTTTGGTGGTATTGCTGATTATAACAGATTGGTTGCGATTGTTCGCCGACATTCGGGAATGTTCAGCGTGGTATTTTAATACGGGTGCGATTAACACAATCAAATATTAGGAAAAATATTAGGAAATTATTCAAAGATTATTTCCGATTTATTCGGGAATATTTCGGGAAGACCGAATTACGAAAATTCTTGTTGTAACATGAGTATGCCGATTTTACACAATTCCACACTTTTCTTGTATGTGTTAGTTTTGCACTGTTAAATCCAAAGCTAATTAGAAAACATCGCAATTCCAATTGGAATTTTAGTTCTAAAAGACAATCTAATTGTAGTTTTGTACATGTTGAACTTAAATTTCCTTTGTACGATTTTACAAATTAAATTAAAGTTATATTTGGAGGAACGAAAAATATTTTATTTATAAAGTACATTTCTTTTTAAATAAAGTATATTTATTTATATAGTATTTAAGATTTATTATATTTTACTTTATTCAAATAAGTATTTGTCATACTTAACTGATATAATATTTAATATACTTTAAATTTATTGATAGATTCACGCGAAATTATAAATTTACTTCGGCTTGTAATATAATAAATAACTTTTATCATGTTAATTGTCAATTACCATTTTAATGGCCGTTAGCTATTTTCGTCCAAACTTAAATTATGAATAGAAAAATTCGTTCCCAATTTGCTAATCTGGTTAGGAAGTGGCAATCAGGCTAGCTGAATGAACGATTTAGCAGCCTATTAGAAGTACTCGGCGAACCGAGTCCAAATCTCTGGGGAGGGGTGTAAATGGCCGTTTACCATTTTCGTCCAAAATCAAATTATAAATTCAAAAACTCTTTGTAAATTTGCTGATCTGGTTAGAACGTGGCAATCAGGCTGGGTGGAAGTACCTGCGGAACCTGAGTTTAATTCTCTGAAAAGGGGTTTTAATGGCCGTTTACTATTTTCGTCCAAACTCAAATAATGAATGTTAGTTCCAAATTTGATGATCTTGTTAGGAAGTCGCAATCAGGCTGGCTCGATGAAAGATTTTTTAGCCTATTAGAAGTATTCACGTAACCTGTGTCCAAATCTCTGGGAAGACGTGTTAATGGCCGCTTACCATTTTTGTCCAAACTCAAACTATGAACACAAAAATTTTGGAGACATTTATGTGTAGCGCATTTGTTCAAATAGGTCTCCTCGCCAGTGGCACTATTTGGGTGACTCCCCGGGGTGGGGAGCTGGGAGAGCAGAAGAGAGCTAAATTTGAGACTAAATTTTGTGCTCATAATTTGAGTTTGGACGAAAATGGTAAACGTCCATTAACACTCCTTCCCAGAGATTTGAACTAAGGTTCCGTGAGCACTTTTATTAGGTGGCTAAATTGCCCGTCCAGCAATCCTGATTGTTACTTCCTAACCAGATCAGCAAATTAGTAATGAATTTTTGTATTTATTATTTGAGTTTAGACGAAAATGGTAAACGGCCATTAACACCTCTTCCCAGAGATTTGGACTCAGGTTTCGTGAGCTCTTTTAATAAACTGCCAAATTTCTTGTTTAGCCAGCCTGATTGATACATTCTAACCAGATCAGCAAATTTGCAACGAATCTTCGGTTCATAAGTAGAGTTTGGACGAACATGGTACACGGCCATTAACATCCCTTCCCAGAGATTTAGACTCAGGTTCTATGAGCACTTCAATTAGGTGGCTAAATTGCTCGTCCAGCCAGTGTGATAACCACTTCCTAACCAAATCAGCAAATTTGCAACGAATTTTTGAATTTATAACTTGAGTTTGGACGAAAATGGTAAACGGCCATTAACACCCTTCGAAGGGGTTTACACTCAAGTTCCGTGAGCACTTCTCATAGGCTGCTAAATTGCTCATTTATCCAGCTTAACTGAAGGTTCCTAACCGACCGCAAATTTCTTTCGAATTTTTATAATTCTGTTATGATTTTGATTTGAAAATGTTAAAGTCGAAAAGAAATAATAAATCTAATCAGAATTCGCATCAGAATATTAATTAATTGTTGTACTAAAATGGTTGTAATCTAGACTATCCATTAAAAGGTTTGAAACTCTGAAAACGTATGTATGTAAAATAATTCTTAAACTTTATCAATACAAGTTTTATTAATTTATATATCTTATTTAAATATTTATTTCGATAAAATTAAACGAAAATGATTTAGTACTCTTATCTTTTTTGCAAATTCATAACAGTGTACTCCATTTACTAACACAAGCAAATTCAATTAGAATCTCATAGGAAAATAAATATTCCAATAGGATTTGTGCACATACACGAATGGAAAAAATACAAAAACGGCATACGCATTGTTGTAAATTAAAATTCTATAGCGGTATTCAAAATGCAGTGACGCAGCACACGCAATAACCTGAATTACAAAATAATTGTTACAATAATAACAATAATAAATTACAATAATATACAATTATTTTGTTAAAATATTTCATTCACCAGGTAAACATAGCGAAGCGTTGCTGCTAATATTAGAAGTCAAACTAAATACTAGCCTGGGCAAAACTTCGGTTCCCGTTGTAACCAGTAACCCAGCCTCCATAAATCTGCCGAGACGGCAGCAAGCGGAGAATTTTTAAAAAACAACACGCAACACGAAAAGATGAATACCTGGGATCGATACTAAATGTACAAAACTCAGTCTCGACAGCGAATCTTAAACGCTAACAACACAAAACAGAAAAATCTTTCCATTTTGAGCGCATATGTACGTATGATGCTAGGTCCTATTGAGAAAGGCAAAATGCATCGGATGCGCCTGAATCTTTAAATCAAAAACGATCTGAACAACATTGATATATAATCAGAATAATCAAATCATTAGATGGCTCGGCCACGTTCCTCGTTCCCTAAATTGTACTATAAAATAATCCCTGGATGGGGCATTAACGAAGAAGGAGAAAACCAATCAACGAAAATTTATTGAGCTTTCAATAGAGCTGTCACACGTAGATTTGCTTCGTCGTTTCGGTTGATAAGTTTATTAAGGGCCTATTATTTAATTTAACCCGAGAAGGCAGTCCACTGTCAAAAATTACATTGTGTTTTTTTATTCAACCTAAGTAATTTTACGCGCAACCTCAATATAATTCTTTATGAGTTTTCCTTACAGAAACGTATGAAAAAAAACTTGAAAAAAAAAAATTTTCTTGTTTTTTTTCATACTTTTGTGTAAGGAAAAAGTCATAAGAAAACCTATTAGGGATGCGTTGTTACTCTCTCGGTTCTTCAAATTTTACTCTGAATTGAATGTCAGTAGCTTCCATGGTGGAGTTGATCAGTGTTATCTCGAAATAAATGGCCATGGAAACGAAATGACCTTAAAGTTTTCGTTAAATTTATTAATAGTCCAACTCAACGAAAGTAGTTTGGTCAACAGAGATTCTATCAATCAAAAGATAAAAATGTAATATGTTACTGAAATCAAACTGGGGCCCCGAGGCTTTTGGGGTGAAACTGGAAATAAAATATAACAAAAATAAGAAACAGACATAGGAAATTTAATGGGCGAGAAAAAACAGTTCAAAAGAAATGGAACACGTTAATTTTTATCCATTTTTAAAATTCAATGAAATTGAACGAAATTCTTATAGTTCAGCATATATATGTGCATAGAAATATGGTAAGTGTACGAAGAGTGTGCAAAATCAATTTGAAATATTACTGGGGTTGCCCAACCCTAAAAGCACTAAAAGAATGAGTGAAATTTAAGACAGCACTCCCAAAAAATAATTTAGATATCAAATAAACGAATGTTGTGCAATGCAATATCAAATTTCACTTTAATAAATTAGACATGTTTTTAAAATTTTCCATATGATGTGGGTGGATGAAAATAACTGGTTTAGCCTATCTATGTGCGGAGTAATAAATTTTTTATAAATTTTTGAGTTAAATTAAAACGATCGTTTACACTAAAAAAAATCAAGATTTCTTTGCAACGTTTTGTTTTAAAATTTATATAAATTACATAAATTATGTTTCATAATTATTTTAATATCGAGTTGTGCCTCCTTTATTTTGATAATCTCTTTCATATTGAGTACAGGCGTATACAAATAAAATGTAACGATCGCGAGGCGTTCGACCGGTGTTAGAAGGAAACTACCAAAGAAGAACGCCAAATAATAATTAATATGAAACGTGCTGGAAAATCTGTGCGATAAATTGGAAAATTAGTTTGCCGAACTCATTCTACAGTGGCCCAAATAATATCCAGATTCAATGTCACACAATCGGTTGAAAAGCATCATTTTCCAATCGGGACGAGCAAATGATTTTGGATTTGGTGAGAGAAAATCCAAAAACAAGTGCTCCAAAACTAGCTTCAGAAGTGGAGAAGGTACTTAACCCTAATGTGAGTGACGTGGATACCCGGGTACCTTTTGCACTTTTAGACGTCTATTTTTGTATGTTTTAGAAAAAATAATTTAATTACTCAAATTAGTATATTTTTTCTTCACTCACATGAGGGTTAATAAAGCTACCCACCCCCAAAATATTAGAAGAATTTGTGGAAACATAGATATGATGGCCGTGTGCCATGCAAGAAGCCATTAATTTCGGATGTTAATTCCAAAAAAAAAAGAATTCAATTTACAGAAAAATTAAAAACAAAAGACTTCAAGTCCTGGAAGACGTTTGTGTTTACGGATGAAAGTAAATCTAAGATTTTCGGAGCTGATGCGATAGGTAAAATTTAGAGAAAATCTGTTACAGCGCTGGAGCTAAAACAGATCATCCCAACAGATGATGGTTGTTCAACCAATGGAATGGAATTTTTGATCGCTGGAAATACCGAGATATTCTAAACGTCAATTTGAAACCATTCGTGGAACAACTAGGACTAGGGCTCATCGTGGATCTTCTAGCAAGATAATATTCCCAAGCACACGGCACATGTTGTGAAAGAATGAATTCTGCATAACGTCCCAAAGCATGAATTTCTATTTTGTATTTTTGGATTTGCTGATTTGTAAAATAATTAAATCTAATAAAAAACTGCAAAATAAGTTCTATAATCCTTATATTTTGATAATTTTACTCAAAAATCAGTGTGTTTTCGTTACATAGTGTATAATTACAAACACGAGGTTTCGTAATTCCTACCTAGTGCCAAAAGTGAAATTGAATATTCTTTAAGACGACAAATCTATAATCAGAAGTTCAAATCTGTACATTAAAATAAAATGGGTGTGTGTGGGGCTATATTTGAAATAAATGACTATTTATGAGTTTTTGCTTCTTGCATGAGATTAGTAAAAATCTTGACTATAGTTTTTAGAATTTTTGCCTGCCAGTCTGTCAGTCCGTCCAGTTTCATTGTCCGGCTTTCATGCCAAAACTACTGCATCGATTTTATTTTTAATGTATCATAAATAGGTTTGTAGGTATCAGTCACGAGAGCAATCTGCACTAACCGATGATATATAAACTGTTCGGTTATGGGCGACCAAAGCGTTTTCTCGGTTCTTATTTGTGTTCTATTCGCTTGTTTGGATGTAAAAACAAATAGACAAATTCAGACAAAGTTTACCGACATCTGTGGCCCTATTCTGGTTTTCCCTGGGAATAGGGAATTGGGAATTAGTGACGTATTTCTAGCAGTTGGGAATTTTTTATTCCCCAAAGTGTATTCTAGCGTTTGAGAATTTTTTTTATTGGGAAAAAATAATTCCATTTTATAGCAGTTTTGGCGTTAATTTTTCCCCATAATTTTTTTGGGAATTGTAATTCGTACCTTTTTGAATTTTGAAACATAATTTTTGCTAATAAATATATATTTAAAAATAAATTAAACTTGTAATAAGGTCGGAATACGTGTTTTAGTTTATGAATATTTACATAAAAAGAAATTCCCCAAAAAAATTATTCCCTGTCTGCCAGAATACACACTTGGGAACGGGAAATACATATTTGGGAATTAGAGCAATTTGTAATTACAGCAAAATATTTTCCCAATTCCCAATTCTCCGGGAAACCCAGAATAGGGCCACTGTATATGTATAGAAGAATACAAATTAAATAGAAATTTGCTCGCCTTCTTAGATTAAATTTATGTTTAAATATTTGTATTGTCGCCAACTGTGGACGGCATCATGTAGAATAAAATCAACATATTGAATTCTGAACGCATTTCATACATCTCAAAAATTATGGTAGCACTGACAAGGTAAGTGTAATTTTTGGCATCCTAAAAATTTTAAGGATACTTTAGCAATCAGTATTGTTGGCTTGTGTATTCCGAAAATACTGTTAGAACCAATCCTGCGACAAATAATTCATCGAGAAATAAAAATGAAAACTATAATTTTGCAATAACCAAATGTGTCCGAAAACACAAAGAAGCTTGCAAAAAATAAGCTGCGCAATATACCATTTCTTCAGAAGCAAAATATTTTTATAAGTTTTTAATTATGACGGATTCGAGTTTAGTTTGAAAAGCTGCATCTCAATCTATGACATGCTATATGTTGCAAAAAATCGTAAACCTGTGTTAAATTTCTATAAATTCAACATTTCTGTCTCGCATTGGTTCGATTTAAAAAATCAGTGTAAATTCCAGGTAAATCACGTAAATATGTTATTTAACATAGACATAGTATGATTGTTACAGACAGCTGATACAGATTTACAGATATACTGATTTTTTCTAAATGTCTATAATAAGATTTTAATTAAACTCCAATACTTACATACACATGCAAACATTGTTTTCAAAGCAGTTATATAGCGTACCAGCTTTTGTGGAAGTTGCATTTTATTAATTATTGTAACAAATTAATAAATACTTTGTTAATCACAAAAAGAGCAAATTGCAGCCGACTTACAAAAAATATTTCCGCCGATTTTCAACAGGTAGATAAATTTTCAAATTTGGCCTTAATCGTTTACCATTAAAAATCTAGATAGTGCATTTTTCTATGAAAAATGGTAAAAATAAAAATATTTTTCTATTGTACTCGTCAAAGGTCAAACTACACTACAGTATAAAGTATGTTAAAACGAGCCGGAATAATTAAAATAAGAACAGCCGATTGTTGATTAATCATAAAGTATTTAATTTTGTTTATGTAAATTGGCATCCCTGGATCAAAATTTGATCTAGGAAGTAAACAAAATTTAATTCTACGGGAGGCAAATAAAATATTAAGCGAAAATTTATCGTTTATTTGGTTGGTTTTTCAATACTCTCAAGAAATCTTGTTCCTCCAATTTTAACGCAGGTTAATATTCGGTATTAAGCTTGTTCTATACGACAGAATTTTTATCGTGTGTTGATGCGATCATATTGTATAAACCAAGCTTTACACTTTAAAATGAAAACGAAAAAGAAAATAAATGATGCCGATGCGTGCACACAGAGAAAAAAAACATTCGTCATTCCTCATAGAAGGTTGAAAGGACTCAGAATTATAATTTGAGAGATTGAGCGAGAGATTTAATTATATAATATGGAATTTACACACAAAAAGTGCTCGTAAATCACAAATCCGTCAGAATATTTATTTTTGCACGATAGTGAAATAGTCGCTTATTGCTTTTAAAATATGTGGGGACCTCATTTGATTTTGCGGTCAATTTGATTACTATTTCATAGTTAATGTTATTGTAAAGGGATGAAATAAGTGGCGAAAAATAATAAGACATGTCCAAAAATAATAATGAAAATGTGATGTCGATTTTGGTGGCTAGAAATCATAGAAACATAAATATGTACTTCGCAATATGCTAATAACATATAAATTTTCTAACAGCTTAATACTAGAAAGCGTTTACAACTTTTCAAATTTACAACAAAAAGCAAGGGTCCGCCAGAGTTAGACTGCTCGAACAAGAGGCAAAAAAAATCGTCATAAATTTGACATGTGCGTTATTCTCAACTAAACTAGAAGTATTTTAAATTTATCATATAACGACCGGATTTATAAATCTAATTTGATATACTATCACGAAGGATCAATATGCTTCAATAACAACAAAACCAAATTAAGCAAACCCTCTCTATAACAGTGCACACATATAGTTTTAATCCTTTTTGTATTTAACCCTCCTCTCATCCTTATTTATTTTCATAAACAGAGTACATATACGTACGAGTAGTAGATAAACTTCAATTGTGTGTTAAATGTTATATTGAAAAATTATTATATGTCTGTGGAAATGTGTTTATGCATACTCGTAATAGAGTTATTGAATTTTCAAATAATGTTGAAAAGTTTCTATTTTGTGTATAGTTTAGTAGTGGTTGGTTATTTATTATACTCTAGGTAAACGTACTCGTTAGAAAAATGTAATTTAATAACAAAATAAGTACTATTTATGAATTGTATGTAGTAAACAATTATGTTGAAAAGGGTGGCAACTAAAAAACGAGTTTAATTCACTGTCATGTACGGAAGCCATTTTTGTTTAGTATATGTATGTACCTGTATATAACATTATTATATAGGTCATATTCATATTGGACAATTCGCATATGTGTGATTCGAATTGAGGAATGAAATATCATAAATTATGTTATGTCATACATTGTTGAAAAAAAAACAAAAATTTGCTTGTAACATATGACAACAACAAAAATATTATCAACGACTTCCGAATTGAGGCGGTATTTTACTTTTATAAAAATTTCTATTCAACGTAATATTTTTTTTTATTTTTAGAGATCCTATTTTGTGTAACGATAAATGGTATAAAGAATCGATTCCTGTTTTGTTGGTTTAGTATTGAATAGTACAATTGGTAATAGTTTATCAAACGGTAGGACATCGTAATGATAAATCACGATAGGAAACTATTATTATATTTACGGTATCCTACTTTAGGATATGAGTAATCAATTTTGTCGATTCACTCAAACAAAATATGTATGTATATGTAAGTTAACGATTTTTAATTCGATGAGATAAAAAATTAAATTTAGTTTAATCAGAACTACTAAACCATTTTTATAGACAGTTTTTCTGTTGATTAGTCAAGAAATTTTTTTATTAAACAGAAAATAAAGCGTCCACACTTTTGTAGTTGTGCCGGATACTCGTGTAACTGTGGTATTTTATTTTTTAAATTAGTTGGGTGGACTCCCGGTTGAAGTAGGTACTGGTTGTGGGACCTAGGAAGTTTTATTTATTGGTTTGTGAATTATTAAGCAGTATTAAGCAGTTTTCTTCCAGATGTTGATTAGTGTTATTGTTAGAATTTAATACTTAGAAAAAACTTGAATTTGGTTTGCACAAGGCTGAAAATTTGGCAAATGTGTTTCAAATACTGGATAAAAACTTTTCTTGTATGCCTTTTTCTTTGTGTACACTTGTGGGTGTGTGTGTGCCGAAAATAAATCATTCGAAACGAATGGCACACTCGGCTCTCGAAATTCCACAAAGGAATTACCCAGAATACATTGTACGACACTTGTAGTTGCAAAGTGGCCCGGGCCCTTGGATTACGAGCTCGTTTTTTTTATAATAGGCATACAAAAGTGTTCCTCTAATTCTTCAAGAAACTGGCTATGACGACCAGTTTGACCATTGTGCTTGATATATTTATTTTTGGTGAATATGATGTAGGCTGCGAGTCCCGCAGCGTCGAAGAGAAGAACGTTGCTATTTAGACTTTCTCTTTGTATTAGATTGGTGCAAATATCTTTTCATTGTTTATTGTGTCCATTGCACTTTTAGTTGGATTGTAATCCAAAATTATGTCTGATTATAACACAACGGACTTATTGTTTTTCGGAACGCATGAGCAAAACACAATTTTTTCTTCCAAAAGCATAAATTGACGATAACACCTCATTATAGATTTTTATGTTTTCAATTCAGGTGGATGCAAGCTTTTTTTCATAATACCGACAATAGAAAGATTACATAACAATAAATCTTTGTCTAGAGAAAGAGATGTAAAATAATTTGTAATGGCTATACGTTCCATCCGTTATTTTTGTATGGGACAACTGAATCGACCGGCGTGCTCACCATGATTTATCTTTTTGAGTTCAAGGAATACACCGTATATGGGAATCGCAAGCCCACCACATTTTAATGAAATACTTCGCTGATTTCGACGGTATGTATTGCATGAACTTCGTTCGTTTTCTAAAGCAGATCAGCTGCTCATTGATAGCTATGCTTTTATTTAAATTTCCTTAAATTACCTTTTAGGTTATCATTTATCATTTCAAAAATCCCCGTAACATATGCTGCCTTATCGGTTTCTATTCTAGTTTGCGTGGTGGTATATCGAAATCCAACCAAATAAAACGTCAAACGGATAAGAATTGCTATAAAGTCCAATAGCACCTCCCCTTTTAAAGGCGCCCAGATAACAAACTTCGATTGGTTTGCGCGCAAACATGTATCAATGTGGTTTTTTCCGATGTCTGAGTGTACCGTATTATAATGTAATATCTATCTACAGAAATGTTGATTAAATGTTTTATAGACCAATCTTTATATTCCTCTTGTAGACCTATGATATTCAAAATCAAATTGTACAAAATGTCTTTCGGGGAACCATTCAGCTGTCATTCGGGTTCCCCGAACTCAACAGCAGCAACCACCGCACACAACGAGCTTAAAACAAACCATCTACTTCACCCAAATTCAGAAAAATCATTTAAAAATTCAAAATAATTTTCATCTAGTTAATGCTCTTTCAGCTGCTTCATCTATAAAGTCTAAAACTAGGTCTTTCGAAAACCTTTATATCGAATGAAACAGCCAAAGACCATTTGCGAACAACTGATTACAACTGATTTACAAATCATTTAGTAACTTATCTTTCTTAAATAAATATGCACATTTGACGGGTAGTAACCCAATTCAAACTCCCGTTTGAATTTTCATAATTTATTACATTTCTCTGTCTTAATTAAATACAACTGTCCAGCTCTAAAGGTTTCTGCCTTTGAAGTCTTCCTACTGCATTGGTGGTGTCCAACAATTTTCGTATGTGTCTTTGTTATTGAACTGAAAATATTTACCACTAATTATACGTTTAAAAAACAACCCATAAAAGTTAAAAAAAACTCAAGTAAATTTTCTATATACTACATCATGACGTAAGGTTTAGCTTGAATGAAAGAATGCTTAAATATAACAACAAAATGAAATTGAAGTCATTTAAGTAAAATAAGGAACATTGTTTTATTCAGTCTTTTTGTTTCTCGGTACAAGCTTTTAAAAAAAAACTATATGGCAGTCCTTCACTCTGAGGGATGCCCTGGGTCCGAGCAGTTCTATATCTCATTAGACTGTGTTGTCACCGAAAATACAAATGTGTGCAAAGTTTAAATAAAATCGGTTTTTAGGAAGTGGGTGAAAATTAATTGCACGATTTGGACGGTCACCCGACACGAAGTTAATGTACAAAAATATAAAATCCAATCTGTTCGTGGCAAAATAAAAGTATTTATTTTAGATGTGCCTTCCAAAGCTTTATACTTTATTTGGGTACAAAGTCTTGTAATAATTACGATCGCGTACAATCGAAGACATTCAGGAAGGAAGGTTTCTCCGACAATATATTGGTATTGCTGGAACAAATCCGGAACTTGGGACGAAGTACTCGTTTCAGAATAAAACGTTACAGAATTTTAAATAGACATGGCTCTTTGGGCTATTTACATGTTATAAATTTAGAAGAGAAAACGATTACCAAAAATGTGGATCAATAAACAAAACAACCTGATTATTTTTCTACACCAGTAAAGCCCAGTAAGTTCGGTATATTTCTCCCACATAAAAAATAAAAAGCCTCCAACATGTGGTATTAAGAGGAAATTGATAAAAAACGAGTGGGAAAATCAGGATATTGTATCCCCAATGTAAAGTACATACTATTTTAGATAACTTCACTTTATGTAAATGTGTACTTGATAAGGTTTGATGCTATTATCGGTGGAATTCTTCTGGCCTCCGGTCAAATAATATTAGTATTGTGACACAATGTTCTACAGAAATTGTGCCAATCCAATGAAAAGGTTTGAACCAAGACGAATCTGTACAGTCCACATCAACTCGATGAAAATTCGCAAATTCTGCAAAACGACCGGAATGGGACAAACGGCACGATAAGATTATTTTCAAACATGACAACGCTAAGTAGGCCGCATGTTGCTATATACCTATCAAAAACTACTTAGAGAGGCAGAACTGGGAAGTTATACACCACCCGCAGTATTCACCAGACATTACTCCCTCTTATTACCCCATGTTCCGGTCGATGCAATCAGCCCTGGCACAGCAGCACTTCACTTCATATGAAAACGTCAAAAAATTGGTCGATGACTGGATCGCCTCGAAACAACCAGGCTTCTTCCTTCGGGGAATCCGTTTATTGCATGAACGATAGGTTTAGCTTCCGAAGGAGCATACTTTGAATAAAACATTCTTTCATTTTCTACACAAACTAATGTCTTTTATTTCACTAAAAAAATGTCGGAAATACATTTGTATATAGGGTGATAATCACAATGCCTTATTTGTTAAGTTATTCGTAACGTCGAATTTTATTGTATTTGACACATACATGCGATTTCTATATTCTCAAAAAATTCAAAGTTATACGAAGAAGTAAACAAATGCATAGCTATACGTAATAATTGACTAAGGCATTGTAGGCTCCTAAAACCGCAAATGAAGGGAAAGGATTTGTTTTGACAAAATTTATCTTTTAGTGCCAAAATCCTAATTGGTCTTTCAAGATTATTCGGAAATAACATCCTTAATTAAATTCACGATTTGTGCTGTGAAAGACGTCAACGAAGAAAAATTTAAAAACTCAATTTGACTGGTTTGACTGGTCTGCTTAAAAGAAGTACTCAAAATAAAGCAAGGAGGGGATGATTAAATGCTTTTGACGACTAAACCAATATTAAACTTTTGTGCTTGCGATGCGTCAATTATAATAGATCTAATAAACCCCATGAAACCATATGCCCCTCCCAGACTGAATGTGGAGAGTCACGATTCTTTATTAAAGGTAAGAACCATGAAATGCCCTCGACCAGCGCTTAATAAATAATAGGATGTTGTAACATCACTTTTTTCGATATTTATCGAATATTGTATCTGTTTTTCCTAAAATAAAATTATTTGTCATTTCGCTTTTCAATTTTGCTTGTAATATTGCGGTCCCACGCTCTTAGAATAAATTGTTTGATAGAATAAGAGCAGAACGACATAATGTTTTCTTCGATTAGGTAGAGATCACACTAGAAACAACGTAATTGATAAATGAAAGAGAAAAAGTGATGTTACAACATCCCACCCCTGGAGTGGTATAACAACACGTTTTTCGATACTTATCGAAATTGTATTCTTATTATCTTTTTCTAACAAATTTGCTCACTGTTTCGCATTTCGTTTTCTATTGCGATCGCAGTCTCCTCGAATAATTTTGTTACTTATCTCTATTTCGTTTTTCGATAAAGTATCATAAAACAAATAGATGATAGAAACAGAGTAGAGAGGCTTAATGTTCCAGTCGAGCTTGCTGAGATCGCAATAGAAACAACGTAATTGAAAAATGGAAAAACGATAAATTTAATTTGTGATGAAAGAGATCTAAATTTCGATAGTATCGAAAAAAATGATGTTACAACATCCCAACCCTGGTATACGAATTTTGTTCGAAAACCGCGACTTGACAGTTGGGAAAATTTAATTATTATTTACATCAATCATTAATAATATTAATTTTGTACATATAGTAGGTTAGTGAAACAGCAGCAAAACTCACAACTCTTTAGTCTCAGTTTTAGAACAAAATTCCTACTCAGGAATAGTATGATTTTTTTCTTGGAGAAAGACATTATCTAGCATTTGATTGGTTGCGTTCAGGTTGCGGTCAGTATTATTACACCACGTTAATATTACCCAACGTAATCGATCATAGTCATTTTTAAGTAATACGGGGTCCGACGTGGAAGTAATAATTGAGCTAAAGGTATTAAGTTGGTAATGGTCGATGTTCCTCATGATGGAAACCATGTTGTTCACGATAATCCTGTAGTTTGAAATATCAGGTACCACATAATAAAGATAAATTAAAAAATAATCTGATCGGAATCGAGAGTCTCGCTGCATTTCATTATGATTATAAAAGGAATACCAATCGCAAGAGCCAGTTTATGGTAGTGGACAGTTTTATCCAGCAGTGAATCACTAGATGAGACATAACAATTCAGAATATTCAAAATATACTCTTACAACCTAGTGTTACTTGAATACAGACAATCTCATGTGCTATAATCCGTAAAATATATCTAAATGCCTCAAACGCTGAAATAAACAACATATTTTTACTATCAATAGTGACTGAAATACGTCAATTTGGACTTACAACTGTTGACAAGTATCTGTCTCTTTAATATAAAACGATGTTGGCTCAGCGCAGTCGCATTTTTGGACACTAGTTAAATATAGTTTAAAGGGTTATTTTTGCGTAGTCTTTGATATGAAAGTGGCAAAAGCTCAACACATATCATATTTTCTTATTTTTCTACATTTCTCTTCATACCAACTGGGTAAGGATAAGATTCGGTATAAATCACTTTACGAGGAATCTCATAAAAGTCTTTATGTATGCCTTTATATCAGTGTCGATAGTTTCTATATTATTTACCGGTTCAAATAATGTATTCAATTTCGAATTTTAGTAGAGACAATTAGTAATGTAGTTGGGACGTCTGCTTTTTCCTCCGTGTTAAAAACAAAATACAGCTTTTTGTATCGATGATGGCACTTTGGTCCTTTAACGTAAAGTTTGCGCTTATTCCGTCAAATGGTAAAGGCCTGATAATACGAACAGTTTAATCATTTTGTTTATTCAGAGGAATTTTAAACGAGGCCCCACCATTTTATCGTTGATTTATATATTTTCACCAATAGGTTCACTATTAAATTGAGCTCTGATTTTTGGCTGGTTTGGTCTCTAGATACATTCAATTATTTTAATGTTAAATATTGTACTCAATATTTCTTTGAGTCTTGTCATATTCCTAGGTTTTATTTGTAGACTTGGCAGGTTTACATTTGTAAGTTTGTTGATTGATCGAAAATACTTTGGGGTTAATAAAATTCGTTTTCTGGTTTACCGAACTTACACTTTAAGTTTGGAAATCTTAGGCCACAAGTATGTGGTCCTTGAAAAATTAACATTTTGGATGATTCGTATTTTATTAACGACCAGTAAAAATTGATTAATCGACACTCACTCATCATTATTGAGACAATATTTTAGTTTTTAACTTACTTTTGTTTATAATAAAATTTGTATTTTTAATTTATTTAATTTTTAGTTAAACTTACGATAAAATTATTATCCTTATTACATCATCTTTTAGCGTAACGATTTTTGTGTTACGCCGGAAGGATATAATTTAAATTTACCGTCTGTCTTCTTCGTAAGTTTTAATCGGATAAGCCGTAATTTTACTTTTCCATTCTATTCTGTTGATTATTAAAAAAAATTATAATTGTAAAAATAAAATGTACGGTCCGGACTTTTAAATTGGCACCGCTCGTGTAACTGTGGTATTTTTCTTATTTTATATCGCCTTTATTAATCAGCCATAAATCTCTGCCAAAATATAATGTTGTAAGTCAAATAAATAAATTTTTTCACTATAACAGTCGATAAATTAAATTATTAATACAAAACCCCTTTATAAATGAATGAGAGTCTATAACCCAAAAATCAAGAACTTTCGAGTATTAAAATAACAACAAAAAATTTATTTAAATTATATCCCACTAACCTTTTAGCAACATTGAAAATCTAATAAATAAAACAACCTAACAAAATGCTGTTCATAAACCACCGAGTATAAAAAATCAAGCCAGTTGTTCAGATTCTCACTCATAACTTCGTCCCCTTTACCATAGTTTTTTTTTGTTGAGTTAATTGTTAATTGGGCAGTTATACGGATCGTTGGATTTTACCGTTTCATGTATACATATTCATAGTCACATATACAAACATATTTAAGTATTTACAATATTAAAAAAATGTAGAAAAATAAAAAACTTAACGACATGAAAATGGTACTAACTGTCGCTGAAAAATGATACCGCGAACCGAAAAATTCTTAAAAACTATATACGAAACAAAATTATAAGTAAATTATCTACCGTTTATAATCTGGGGCCTATCTATGGGAAATTTTTAATTTTTCCATATTTTGCTAACCTCGGTATATGCCCGGATTGGGATGGGTCGGGAGAATATTTAAGTGGTTTTATATTTTTTTTATTTTGGTTCGTGACTTAAGAATATTCGAAAGAAGTACCCTTGTACAATAAACAATTTATGTATGGTTGGTGGTTGTTGTGTGTTGCGCGGGGATTTGAAAAGTATTGGAAATTTTTTTTTATTTGTTTTTAATAAGTAACAGAATATAAAAGTTTCTTGCTTGCGCTGCTTCTTTAAAAATCGTCGTCGCCGTCGTCCTAATTGATTTTAAATTTATTTTTATGTGTTTTATTGGATTGGAGTTCGTTTTTTGTTGTATTTGAGTTTTGTAAAACTTGTGAAGAGCTTTTGTACGAAAAATCTATGTGCATTTGAAGTGAAAAGTTTGTGGCTTTCATTTTCGGGGAAAAAAGCATTTTGAAATATGCTGAGTGTAAAATTCCCATCACATTTCCCGTAAATTGTATTATATTTACCGACCAAACGGCACAGGGGTTAAACCTTTTGCTTTTTGTTCGGGAGGTACAGGGCTTGAATCCTGATATAGGAGCAGGATGCACAAAAGAATTTTCATCAACAGATTACCATCCGTGATCAAAAGAAACACAATTATGACTCAATCAATGCCCAGTACTGTAGGCTGTCATAGAACTATGCAATGTGCAGAAAATCGGACCTATAGCCGTACGTCCTCGAATTGGTTGGCATAGGCGTAAAAGTAAGCACGGGAAAAGCGAACGGCGAAAGAATTGGGAGAGCCTCGACCTTAGGACAGCTTGCAAAACAAATAAAAAAAATTTATATATTTGAAAAAAATTTGGAATACGTCTCGAAAGTTGTAACGCTTGCTGAACTCAGTCACAATACGGAAATCAATTAAGACAGTTTCATCTTGTTGTGAGGGACCCAGCATTTCTGTGAACCTCCATCTGGTTTGTGTATTTATGGGTGTTGCAGGTAAAATTAAAAACGCAATCTCGGAGCTACTTAAAGAGTCAAATAATTGACTGGCTAAAGACTTTAAGGCACCAAGTTTTACAAGGTCTGTGTATGGAGTGTAGCCTGTTTTTTTTTCAAATGTCGAGTAACCGATAAATTTAAGTGAATTTCTCACATGGAAAAGTAATTTATTCAACATGGCGTCAAATACTGCTCACAGTGTGCTATACATGATTAAATATTACATGAATATCTTGAAAGTTTAAGCATTCAATGTAATCGAAAAAGTGGTCGAAATTACTTGTGCAACGTTTAGAAATTGTTTGAGGACCAACCAACAATATAACAAATCCGAAACCGAGTTGAAGTAAAATGTGGTAGATAACGTCAAAAGAATCATATATTTCCGGAACGTTTAACGATTTGAAAAACGAAAGACATCAATACCTACACATAAAATGAAAAAGCGACGAACCCGATATTACATACATAATTGAACATGCTGTGGCATGTATAAATGATTGCCCGCGATATGGTAGACAAACAACTACGAACGCCAACTAAGTAAAACGTAGTTTAAGCTCAGCCGTCTCCCATGCTAAAAGCATATGAACGATGTATTCGTTTAGTTCACAAAAATTAAAATAGAGGTAACTCATTACAGTCACACCTTGCATCAAGTTGGTAAAAACAGAATACAACCTTCCTTTTTCTCTTTTAATGGAGTACATTCACTGGCGGATTGAGATCTATTATATTCATCCATTATATGGAATATTTTGTATGCTCTTGAGTATGTTAGATACTACTACCACTAACACTACTACTAAACCTACTTGGACAAAACGGTATTGCTTTGAAACTTAGCTCTTAAAAAAATTCAGTATCGAAAAGTAACAAACGAGATCCCAATGCACTTTTATAAGGAAATTGTCTCATTTTACTCTCGCAAAATGTACACTGCAAAATTATTCTTTGACGTGTTTAGTCTAATATACGGGGAAAAAATTGTTTTAAATCAAAAAGTTGGTTAAATTTATCCAATTATTAATAAAAAGATAAACATATTTTATTATTATTTAATCAAAGTTAAAAGTTTATTTCACAACCTTAATAATTTTTTCAACATTGTGCTTTCAGAAAGAGAGCAGCTACGGTGCAAGCAGTAAAACAGTTTATTTAGTACATTTACTCCAGTTGTCACTGCCATCTCTAACACAACATTTCTGTATCAGGAAAAAAATTTGATTCACAAATTAATTTTATATTTTTATTTCCATTTTTAAAACTTTAAGGCACGGTAAGGTTGCCAAGATGTTTGGAAGTTTGGTTTCGAACTAAACGGATTTCGATTTTTTTTAAATAAACAATTAGATAAAGAAAACACTTTGAGCGTATATTCTAAGTATAGACACAATGACTTAGTGAATTGTTATATTTCGCTAACTACCTCTTCGTAAATGAATGATTTCTTTTTTTTTATTTAATACTCCAGTGGGCGCTCTGCCGTCACTTCGGTACTAATTAGCTTTTGAATAAAGCTTGATTGAACCTTTTCTGCTTCATATTCTTGCTTGATATTTTTTGGAGTAATTGGAAATTTTAAGGATACGGTTGACTAAATTTTACCTTCCTATCCTACCTTCCACTTTCCTCTGTGAGAGTCAGTTATCGATACTTAAGCTACCGGAACTTTTAACATTCATCAGAGGACCAAACCGTTTTCTGTTGCGTCAATCCATCTGTCATCCATCTGTCAGATGGTTAATTTATATAATTAGGACCAATTTTGTTTACAATCGAGTAGAGTTCGCGAAAGCTATTTTCAAATTTGCCCAACTTAAAATTTAAAAAAAAAATTTAAATTAAATAATTTAGGTTTAATAGGAATCTACGTATAACCAAAAAAATCCATCATAAAAGTTGTATGGTTTTCTTGTTATATCTGTTCTGTATAATTCTGAACTACTCCGTTATTACACAGAACTATACAGGAAGGAAGTTATATGATCTAAAAGGCCTGACAGGGTGTCCCATGAAATTTAAAAATTGTATTTTTGATTGGCCTTGTTACGTCTGATACATTTAAAAGATAACTCGGGCCTCTTCAGAGAACCCCTTAACCATTTTCCTTGATATCAGGACCCATTGCAATCGAAAAATAACACTTGAAAACTCCGTTACAGCGAGTTTCAAAAAAGTCGCCGCCTTTCAGAAAAAAATTGTAAACGTAGCCCAGGCCCCTCTAGAAGATCCCTAAGCGACCTTTGCAAAATCAGGACCCATCACATCGTTTTCTACTACTTACAAACCTCCTTTCAGAAATGTTCAAAGTCATTTGGGTTGATAAAATAATTAAAACAATAACCCGGGGCCCCTCCGGAGGACCCTAAATAAATTTTTCCGAAATTAAAACAAATCTCAATTGATTCCTTGTACTTTAAAACTCTCTTTCAGCAATTTTTCTCAAAATCGTCTGGGTTTGATAACAAATTTTTAAAAGAACTGGACCGATTGTTTTTGACGGTTAGTATTTGGAACACCCCTCCCCCCTTTAAATCCCCTGGAACACCCTGTTAGACCAATTAGAAAATCATACAATTTGCTAGTGACATTGGGTCAAAGCAGTAAACCAATATCACTGAAGTTCATGTTAAATGTTTAGAAAATACTTAGAATTACTATGAAATGTACCTAACGCCAACAAAAAAATCACAATTTTGAATTTCAGGGAACACAAATCTTGGAAAATTTAATATTTCACGTTCGAGAAAATTTTCCAATATAAATTCGCCTGAACGTTTACTATTCGCCTGAATGTTAATTATTAAACTTCACTAACATTGGTTCTCTTTTAATACATCTCTAAAATTGGGTAAAGCCAATACGACATAAAAGTAATGGAATGAAATTGATTTTAAATATGTTGACTAAGCAACCTACCTCCGTTTTATAGTCAGCTTTTCGGCTTTGATCCTGTATTAGATGCCACTGCAGTTCGATATCTTAATAAATTTACGATCAATGTTGTGAAATTATTATTTGTTTGACATGTCTTCCATTGTCCTCGCCCCTTTAAATTAAAGGCGTAATGTTAACACCCAAATGAGTCTTGGTCTAAATTAGTCGTAAAACAACAATAACAAAATTAAAGGTAAAATGATCGGTTAAGAAGCATTTCGACACTTACATTTTCATCGATCAACAAACTTTCACTATGATTTTCTGAAACGCTTACGTGTGTGTTCTACTAGTTCTAACCACGTACAAATTCTAATAGAACTTGCCTACCTCAAATTAAAACCTTGTGAAACATCACATTTATCTTACTGTTATCTAGTTCCACTATTAGGGGCACGCACGAAGAAACCCTAGAAGTAGAGATGAGCGTTTACGCGTGAACTACTAATTTTAAAGTAATTGTGTAGACAACTCGCCGACAACGTAGGCAATGTCGACTTCGTGTAGACAATTAATATTACAAAATATATTTCCAAGTAATTTATACTGAGTGCCTCACGCCGTTTCACCTAATACTGTGTGTCTAAAGACGATTTTTTTATTTAAATTTCTAACTATATATGTAGTTATATTTTACGCCATCTAGTACGAAAAACATAAAATTAGTTTAGTCAGTAATTTATTCGAAAAAATTGTTATCAGACTCAAAGTATTAGACTTTTAGTGTTGTGCGCCTGATGTCGATTTCTTTGCCTAAATTTTCATCTAACTAAAATTGTCGATTAGTTCAAATAGTCATTGATAGATGTCTTTAATAGTCATAAATCAAACTATGTCTCATATTCAGTTCTAAACTGCAAAATTAGTTAAAATATATTATGGAGATTTTTAAATTTTGATTTATTTAGCACATTTTAATGAAAAATCAGCAGTTTTTTTGTGCTGTCTATGAATTAACTTTCAGACTAAATATTTTTTTTAAGCAAACCGCATAATATAAAATGTGAATGTTATTTTTCAAACCTTAATTAAGAATCCACAGTGCATCTCTCTAAAAATGTTAAAAAAATATAAAAACCATTTATACACTGCGCAAAACAACACAACGGTAAATTTTTTAGAAAAAATACCGTATTTTCAAACGCTTGTATCTTGGTGAAATGTCGGTTTAAATTTTTTTTTTTACTTTTAGAATCTAGCAAATTTAGTCTACTTTCCGATGCTGGTGTCCGTTTTTTATTATTTTAGTTTTTTTATGAGTCAAACAAAAATGTTTTTAACGAGAAAAAAAAATCTCAAACTTTAAGAAGGCCAACGAACTGTCCCGATGTGTCAAATCCAAGTAAGCCGTTTTGTAGAGAATTTAGAAACCTTGAGAATGAGACTATTGAAATTGATGTATGACAAACCGCTGTTGAGTTATTGTAGTTTAAAAATTTAAAAATTTACTGTTGCGTTTTTTGTTTTGCGCAGTGTATTTTACTGACATCTACTAAAATATAACCAAACTAAAAATAATGTGGAGCTGAACTGAACTATAAATCATTTATTCGATGAACCGACAAATATTTCGTTCATGCATAAAGTAATTTACAATTGCAGAATATTTTTTTTGTCAAATTGATTTTATGGCAGCTAATGCCGTGAACTATTAGTTCTTACGAATGCCGTGAACTATGAGTTCTTATGAGTACTTACTTTAATGGCACGTTTAACTGCGACTGTTATAAAATCTTATTGTTTTACACTCAATAATATTTCAGGCCGCCGTAGGTGTCCATATAGTAACATAATTAATGTGATTTATTATCGAAATGTAAACTTAGTTGGCCCCTAGGATAATAAGACAGTTACCTAATGGCTAAACAGCATCTTTATCAAACTATAACGTGAAATAAAAAAAATAATGGTAAAATTTAGTATTTTACATTTTTTCTTAGGTTGTCGACTTGGTGTACATTGCCAATTAAACGGACGCAAAAAATCGCTATGTAATCTTCATAATAGATTACGTGTCGACAATTGAGTAGATTGCATTGTGTAATCTACCACGTCCATCCCTGCCTAGAGCAATTGCATGAGAACTTTTTAAAATTGGTTGTTTGCACTGACCATACCGTAATTTGTTCGTCTGTCAAGAAAAAGATATGAAAGAATGTGTACCAAGAATTAGAATTACTAGTAGACTGGTAGACAAGCAAGCAATTTGTAGCCGAAAGCAAAAAATAGGTCCTCGGCTAGCAAATTACTTGATTGCTATATTTTCGAACACCTGTCCCAATATGTGTATATAGATGTGCAATTATTCTTGAAACTAAAAATATTTTAACGCCTAAATGTTTGCAATTACAAATATCACTCGTTACTATTTCCAATAAATAAAAATAAATAAATAAAATTTGCCATTTGTTATTCAACCACCATCATTTCTAAGGATAGCAGGGTGTTGTACTTGAGTGCAAATATTGTATGGTGTGATTTCTGGACTAATTTTAAGCGTTCCTAAGAAGATCAAGCTTCAATATTTACTAAGATACTAGGGAAAAATTTTAAGGATGCTAGCTTTCTAGATATTTTTATTAAATATTCCTGACGTGAATAGCACAGAAAGTAAACTTAGAATACAAATGTGTCGTGTCAACAATTATTGGATATTAAGAAAAAACTCATTTTGAACCTGATACTATTAAAACTACTGAAATCCACTTTTTTGGACAAGAACATGACACCTCAAGAGCAATTGTGAACACATACTTCAAAATTTTTTGGTTAAGAAACAACGATTCATGAGAAAGCATCTTCTGTTAAGTTTTTTTTACGAATAATATCGATCAACTAAATCTTTCTTGGTTTTTAAAATAACCAGCTGATTTTATCTTATATACCGATTTTAATATACAACAAATTGGCGACCAAATTTTTATAAAATTCTTTATAAAAATTAACTTTCTAAAAATTCAATCTGAAGTTAACAATGAAAAAAATTCTCACCAGTGGATCATCTTTAAAATGTGGGTTTGCGTATTCATAATCGTGTATTAATTAATGATTGCAATAAAACTTGTGATATGAGAATTAAAGTAATTAACACTTGTTCTCATGTTTCTCGCCTTATTAAAAGTAACGTGCATTTCAAAATAAATATTAACAAGAATTCGCGCACATAAATTTTGGTTTATTGATCAATTTGTTTGACAGTAAGTGGCATAATACCACATAATGCATATATACGATCGATAAGACAGCACTGCTAATTAACTTTTAACAACAGCTCTCACCAACAAATCAAAGTGCTTAATAAAACATCATCAAAATACAATATACAGTTGTATAATAACAGCGGCAGTTTAACCGTCAAATTTACGTACCGTGCACACCGTTTTCAAGAACACTCCAAAATTTTTGTTGTTCACATATCGCATCGATTTAGATAAAAATCGCGATAAAAAAAATTGTGCGCTATCAATTAAATGTTTCTCTTATTTTTGGTTTTTTATCAATCAAAAATATTTAAATTTATTTTTATATATCGAAGCGATCGTCGATCATATAGCTTGATGGCATTTGATTAAAGTTTTATTGTATTTCATGTAGTTCGTAGCGCACCTTTCACCATGTGTACTCGCGTACGTTCTGTGATTCGTCATTGTATTTGCCAATAAAATTGGTTAATGAGGTACTCTAGCATGCTACTTGTTCCTTGGGAGTACACGGCGGCGCTCTCTATTTATAATATCAGTGTACAATCAGGTGTAATTCAATTAAGTATACGGGTAAGTATATAAATTTTATAAACATTTTGAGAATTTATTGTAGATCGTAATCAATTTGATTTGATTAAATTCAATTATAATAAATATCGATATACATACTCAAATCGTATATTATGTTTATGATGGTTTTCTGGTATATATTTGAGAGGCTCTTAAAATTCTCAATTAGGTGTAGATATTTTTGAATTAACATTACATTCAAGCACATTTTTAGTAGTCCCACTTCAAAACCAAAACACACAAATAAAATAACAAATTTAAAATTTGAAGTAGAATTTGAATTGATTTTTCGATCATTTTCGATTATCACGTGGAGTGCATTAAATTTTCACACGATCAAAGGCGGTTGATGTAGTGAAGATAAGTGATTATTAATCCCCTTGAGGCTGAAATAAATTTCTGTTTTAAAACGACGAAAGAAACGTTTTTAATTTAATTTAAAAACTATAAATTAATTTTGATGAACATAACCAAAACATTTAATCATAATCAATCTGGAAATTAAGACTATTATAACATTTTCACACACGGTTCGTTTTTGAAATTTAGTTGTACACAGCGTGGTGGCAAACCAAATGTTCGATTTTTGTATTGTCATTACTTTGCCAATATACCAACATTATAATTCTTAAGAATATTCAGGTTTACGGGCAAAAATTTTGAGGACGATGTGTTGTGAGGACGAGAACTATTAGAGAATCACAATGAGACCGTCAACCAATACTCAAATTACAAATTCCAGTAATTTTCAGAATGCGGTTATCAACACATTGTGAGGATCTCAAAACTAGAAGTATCCAAAAATCATAGTGAGACCAATGACCAATACCCAAAGTCTCTAATTCGAACAAGATTATGTTGTTGTTCTCAAAGCGGCAGGAATTTTATACTCGTAGAGCCCATTATCAGAATTCCTCGAAAATTAATGACCAATAAATACAAAATTCGAGAACAATAAATTGTCATTTCAAAAAATAATAAAAAGCTGTTGACTACATAGTTTTACTTTTAAGAAAACGCAGAAAAATTTTTGGTTGAACAACAACTATTATGAACACCATTGAAATACGTAATCTCGAAAAACGATTCAAATTGGACAATGGACACTAAAAAGGGTGTATACGAAATCCCGGTTTTCGAGATACCGGTGTGTCAAAATCTCGGTTTTTTATAAATCCCGGATTTCAAAACCCCGGTTATCAAAATCCCGGTTTACAAAATCATATATACAACAACAAAAATCCCCATTTTTAGGAAATCCCGGTTTGAATTTTTAAAATTGACATGTGGAAAATTGGGACTCTTAAATGATCTTTCGACATAATTCAAAAATGAGTTTACGATAAAGTCCTAGAAAATCGCTAATAGGGATGAAATTTGACCATTTCTTAACAGATTTGGGATTCTAAAATAATTTTTCGATAAAGCGGTCAATAGGAATTGAACTAGACCAATTTTTAACCGATTTAGTTGAAATGCGACATGTCGGCAAAACGGATAGAGAAAAAACCTGGCCATTTCTTAACCGATTATGTCAAATATCGACATGTGGGATCTAAATGGGAATTTAAAATGATGTTTGATAAAGTTCTGGAATATTGTCATTAGGGATGGAACTAGGCCATTCCTAATCGAATATGTTGAAATGCGTCATGTGCGATGGAAATGGGATTCTGAAATGATAAAGCTGTGGAATATGGTCAATAGAGATGAAATTTGGTCATAACCGATTATCTTTAAATTTGACACGATCTAAATGTTATTATTAAATGATTTTTTAATAAAGCTTTGCGTATCTGGACAAAAAGGGCGATATATTTCAGAACTTAGTCAAAAAATCATTTATGAATCTTACTTCCATCACACATGTCGAATTTTATTATAATCTGTCACGAAATAGCCAAGTTCTGTCGGTAGTCTCCATATTCTAGTGCTTTAGCAAAAAATCGTTTTAGAATCCCATTTAGATCTTACTTGATGAGTTTTAACATTATCAGTAAAGAAATGGTTAAATTCCATCCCTATCGACCGTATTATGGAACTGTATCAAAAAATCAGTTTTGAATTGAATTCCTGGAATTTTTTTCTAAAGGCCATCGGACGGCTAAACGGAGGGGTAGGAGCGATGCAACATCCTGGTTGCCTGCGAGAGTTATTGAATCCTCTACAATTCAGTATGATATTAAAGGGCAGAATGTCGAAAGACCGAATGTCGTAAATGTGTAGAAGGGCCGCATGTGTCGAAGAGCCAAATGTGTCGAAGGGCTTACTTTTCGTTTTTGGAAATATAATTTTGTGAATTTGTTTTAAGGAATATTACGTAATTTGCTTGATAAAATTTTCCTTCACCAAAATGTATCGCTGACTGGGTACGTGGAATTCGGCTTCCGCCCCTTTTCGGCTTCCCTCCAAAATTATATTAGAAAACAAATAGCAGAGTTATGTACAAAAGTCAAAAAGAAATAAAACATTATTAAACGTTAAACAATATTTCAAAAATCACTTATTATTTTAAATACTATCCATTTTATGAGGACGTTGTTCTCCATTTAAATACCACGCATTTATAAATGACAAATATAGGCCTACCAGTTTGATATTAGCCCAAACTTTCTGCATTTTAAGGCAATCTGTTTTTCCAAAATCTGTCCAAATTGATAAAGGCATGTACCAGTTTTTGTGAATGCTATATGGAATAAGTTCAACCCCTATGATTTCTGATTCCGATTATATACAGGGTGGCTGAGACCAAGTGTTACTGACTTCACTCTGCTGTCATTTGTGTAGTTGTCATTTTCGCGAGTCAATTTTTTGACAGATTGAAGTTTGGTTAGTTGTTTACATGTGGTCAACAAATAATTGTTCTAAATTAATATCTTCATAAAAAAATCGTAACGGAATTCAAATCCTCGTCAAAGTGCCAATCAATTAGCCGCACGTCTACATGTTTCACGATACAGCATTCAAACCATATTGAAAAATGAACTATACTTGAAGCCCTACAAGATACAAAAAGTTCAAGATCTTACGGAGGCACAAAAAAAAGTTAGGCTTGAAAGAACACGAGCATTGAAGGCCTTGGCCGAACGTGATGCGATTCCAAAAATTGTCTTTTCTAATGAGAAAATTTTCACCATCCAACAGGATGTGAATAAACAAAATGATCGTGTTTGGTTAGAGCACAAGTCCGTCGATAATTTGGACACAAGAGTTGCCATGCGCAAGCAATCACCAGCTTATGTTATGGTTTGGGCTGCAGTGACTGCAGATGGACGCACTTCTCTGGTTTTCATCGAACATGGAGTCAAGGTAAACCAAGAGGTGTACCGCCAAAAGATCCTAAACAATGCTTTGCTACCTTGGGCACGTAAACACTTTGGTACGAACCGTTGGACATTCCAACAGGACTCGGCACCGTCACACAAAGCTCGAGCGACAGAGCAATTTTTACAAAATTGCGTTCCGCGGCTGATTTCGTTGAAAGAATGGCCACCATATTCACCAGACTTGAACCCCATGGATTTCTCCATATGGTCCATTTTGGAGAGTAAGGTGTCCACTAAAAATACGAAAGTGTTGATGCATTGGAGTCAGCTCTTGTTCGAGAATGGAATAAAATTCTGCAAGCCCACGTTCGGTCAGCATGCAATGCTTGCTATGGAAGACTGAATCAAATTATCAGAGCCAAAGGAGGTCATATCGAGCAGTAACATATTTTTCATAAAATTAAATATGTTTTCAACATATTCCACGAAATTTCAATAAAAAATAATCAAAATTAAAAAAATTACAGCGTTTTCATTTGGTAACACTTGGTCTGAGCCACCCTGTATATATACCCTCCAGACGATTTGAAATGAAGATTGACAGTCAGGTGTAAGTAACGCCATGACAAAAATGCTTTTATGAATGACTTGTTTTATAAATGTCATGTGTGACAGAAGCATTAGAATAAAATACATTTAAATGCCTGTCATTTTCATGACAATGCGTTAAAACTAATAAAACGCTTAAATATGCATGACTCTAAGCTTTCAGTCAACTCAGGTTAACTGTTAAATTAGTATGACTGAAAACACTGTGTCAGCTTTAGCGTCAGTTCTGCATCTTATAATTTAAATAATAATATTAAATATAAATAATATAAATAATGTTCAGGAAGCCCATCCTTGAAGTGTCGAAGAGACAGTTGAATAGGCGAAAATTAAAAATAAAAGAAAACGTTTTACAAATTGGCTGGCAAACCTTTTACGGAAAATTCTAATAAAAGTTGTGTTAAAAGTGGTTTTGATGTAAACAGTGATGTTAATTGTATAAGTGACAGTCAAGAGGAAATTATTAACTTCGAATCGCACAATCAGGAAGTTTTTATCAGTGAAGTTACATCAATGGCTGATTGTGATACGAGCTGTTTCATTGACGATTTTTGTGAGTTGTCCAAGTGTAAAGATGAAATTCTGAGAGAAACTATGTTTAATATTGTTGTTTCTAAAAATGTTTCGAAAGAGGTTACTGAAAGCTTTCTAAAAATGCTTTTCGATTATGGAATTGATGTTCCTAAAACTAAAGCAGCCTTAATTTCGGAATTCAAAATGACAAGCAACGCAAAATATAAAATCAAAAATATTGGGGAACATCATCAATATCTTCATATTGGGATACAGAAAAATCTTGAAATGATCGAAGAAGAGCTGAGTTTAAATTCAGAAATAAATTTGGATATTTGGATTGATGGAGTTCCATTATATAAGAGCTCTAGTACTTCAATTTTCCCAATATTATTCCTCAATATTTCCAATTCTCTTCATATATATCCTTTTATTATTGGGGTTTTTCTAGGCAAAGGTCACCCAAAAGACGTTAATGCATTTTTAAATGATTTTGTTTTAGAAACTAATCAATTAAAAAAGAGCGGCGCACTTATTGCTGGAATAAGAAAACCGTTCAATATAAGATT
Source organism: Nephrotoma flavescens (assembly GCA_932526605.1). Classification (NCBI taxonomy): domain Eukaryota; kingdom Metazoa; phylum Arthropoda; class Insecta; order Diptera; family Tipulidae; genus Nephrotoma; species Nephrotoma flavescens. The sequence goes on along the minus strand of OW052221.1, from coordinate 125,276,171 downwards.
GTTCTACTGTGACACGCCCGCGAAAAGTGTGATAGTTTGCTCTAAATCTCACAATTCTTACAACGGATGCCACAAATGTAATCAAATTGAGGAACATTTTTTAAGGAGAACTATATTTAGTACCGTGTGTGGCAAATTACGAACTGATGAAAGTTTTATGCTCCGTGAAGATGACCGTGACATCATCACAGTAAATAATGTTTATCAAAACTAAATATTTTAGAGCAAAATGGTTTTGGTCTGGTTTCTTTATTTACATTGGACTACATGCACTTAGCAAACTTAGGATGTACTAAAAAAATATTACTTTTGCTTTGTGCCAAGAACACGAACAGGTTGCAGGAGATTAGCAACGAATATATAAAATTGAAGCCATTCGTAACCAGTGAATTTTCGCGTAAACCAAGGTCTTTTTCAGAAGTTTCTAGATTTAAAGCCACGGAGGTTAGATTATTTGACATGTACACCGGTATAGTAATCATGAAAAACATCGTTTCAAATGATCAGTACGTACATTTTTTGAAATACACTTGTGCGCTTCGCATTCTATATGGTAAATCTGATTTGATCGTATTGCCTTATCCGAACGTTTATTAAAAGAATTTGTTGAAGATTTTCATTTATTTCATGGGAAAGAAAACTTATCCTATAAAGTTCACAATAGTTTGCATCTGTCTGCCTGTGTTAGACAATTTGGGCCTCTTAATTCATTCAGTGCTTACAAATTGGAAAATTATTTGCAGATTCTCAAAAATAAAATAAAGAAGCCGACACAAATTTTTAAACAAATTATAAATAGAATGGAAGAAATGTGGAGCATTAAAAGAAATAGTGAAAACACAGTTTGGGATAGAAGTAGCATTAATTTTTCACAAGAATTTGTCAATTCAATATGCGTGCTCAATAGTGGAATTATATTTAAAATCCATACTATTTTAAAAGACAACAATGGCACAGAATATTTTTCGGGATTTCGTTTTTTTAATGTCCAACCATACTTTACACAACCTATATCATCACAATCATTAAGAATAAATGTAATAGCAAAAAGAAATTTAAGCACACTTGCAGAAAGTTTTCCTTTTACTTAAATTGCCGCTAAATGTTTAGTATTTCCAACTGGCAATAAATCATACGTTTCGTTTCCCATCATACACACGTTATAAGGATATGCAACCTCGAATACTTCAAATTAATTCAAAAATAGTTTATTGGTCTAAAAAATGGTAAATATAACTTCCATTTTACTATTATATTAATTACAATACACAATATACAATTGTAATGTAATTGAGAAATATAAGAACCGTTCTGTTTTGCGTGTATCCTATAACATTTATCGCTGGAAATATTTTAAGTGTGTATGACCTTGCTACAGTTTTTATAATTTTATGTTGTTGTTGTTGTATATTTTAAACAAAGAGAAACAGCAATCTGTCTTTTTTAATCCAGAGAAGAGAAGAGAATAATTTTTCGTTTTAATTATTACTACACTACAAGATCGCTGTTGCTGCTCATTCGCGTGTCATTCATAGTTCGCTGTTCAGTTGTTTATGTTGTTACATATAAATAAATAAATAAAAAATGAATAGTTCTAGTAGAAATAACGGTACCAAATGTACTATTATCACCAACATTCAATACTTTGCTTATTAAATTTATTACATTTTGAAGAAAGCAAATATTTTTTATAAGTAAAATTAATTTTTTTTTACTATTTAATTTTCAGAAGATAGAAGACTTTTAACAGGGGTGACGTTACACCCAAATTCACAAATGGATTCGGAAGATTTATTTTCTGATTTAATAGAAGAAGATGAACCAATGCCAAGTTCATCAAATTATGAGCACACTAATGAAAACTTGTTAACTTCAAGGAATAAATCCTCCGGTACATGTAGCTGCTGTAAAACAGGTAGGAAAATATTGGTAATTAAGGATAATATACATGTACTGATTCTGCACTGTCGAACGGAAATTATTTCTTTCCAACTAAATTGACGAATAAACTACTCAAATTTAAAAATTTATACTGGCCACATCTGTTGCTATATTTCACGAACTTCTGGTCTGAATTTAGTTTACTAAATTTATTCCATTAAGGCACACAGCATAAAATATGAAAATTTATAAAAAGTAAAAATAAATAAAAATTTAAAAGAAAGGAGCGCGAGCAGTGTTAAGTTCAGTAAAGTTTAGGAAAGGACATCCATTATTGTTCTCGGTAAATATTGATTATGTTCAACAATGTAAAATCCGAAGATAAACTTTCCTAACTATTGAAATTATCTTCGCTAATAGCATAATGCCCCATGTTGTAGGCCGCCCCTTTCTGCCTAATAATGACACAAGCGTTCTATCTTCAAAAATAATAAAATGTTTAGTTTGAGTTACCGCAAAACTGAGTTGGAAAGGCTCTCACGAATCGGAAAAACTTCTCTAATAATAATAAACAAATTTTAGATTTACAATGGTTAGGATGAACTAGAATTTCTGAGCTTAGGTTGCTACATATAGCACTTTTTACTTATATAATTTGATTTAATTATTTGAGTTTGGATATAAATACTATAGACCCCGCCAAAAAAACGTACGTTACACTGTAGTTAGAATATATGTATGTCGCAAATTCATATATACACGTACTATACATTTATACAATTGCAATTTTAGCGTATGCTAAAATCCCAATTAAATTACGTTGGAGGTCCATGCGCTGCCATTTTTTAAATCCCAATGTATATTACAAAATCATACACAATATCTGTTTATTTATATGTTTTGAAAGCCGTCCAACCGCAATAAATAACAAACAATGAAATTACAGTCACATAATATAGCAAATAATATTATTTTCTATTCCTAACAAATTTGTCAAACAGAATACCCAAATATTGTTCAAATGAATTCAACCTAAAATAATTAAATTTTGCTTACACAGAGATTTTCATTTTATTTCATAACATTTTCACACCCCTAAACCAGATTATCTGTTTTTGTCTGGTAAATTAACTGGTAATCTTTATACCATGTTCATATAGTTATGTGTATGTGTGTGTAGGCATTAAAATAGGCAGATCACGCATCATATATATACTGAAACCAATTAAAGAACATGAATAAGAAACCGAAAGGCGGATGAATAACTTCCGAATTCTTATATTTATGAAAAGATGGAATTTACAAATAAATAAAAAAATGTCTATTTTGTAACAATAAATTAAATTAAATTAAATTTGTTTTATTGTACTCGTATTTAAAAAAAAACCTTTAACAATTTATTAAGAATATTTTTTGAGATATGATTTTTATAACAGAGAGAAAGAAGTGACCAGATTATTTTGTTGTTCAGTATAAAGGCGATAATTAAGTTTTTGTAATTGAGATTAAAATAATTTTTGTTTGGGCTGCTTCCGGTTTTTCGGAATCTATGCATTGCTTAGTCGGTAACTGGAATTTAATCTTAATAATAGCATGAACCTGTTTATTTATATTTATTTAACAAATGTTTATATTTTCTTAGGCGTGGGTGGTGCAGGATGGTTTAATAGATTGTAAAGTGAGTATTGAAAATTGAGTAGCTGTTAAAATTTACTCATATGTTTGCCATTATCTACTTTTATTAAAATTTACACTTAAGTTTTATTACAATTGAAATACAAAGAAGCGGAAGGGGTCGGTAGTAACAGAACAGCCTTTAAAATAATATCCCTTAATCTAATATGCCTCAATCTATAATATTTTGGCTCTCTAACGCGGTGTGAAATATTGCCCAAAATCATTCCTAACTAAGAATTGGACCGATGTATAAGTTGTGGCCAACACCATTGTACAAACTTAGCGGAAATTGGGTAAAATCAGCCTTGCTTTGTCAAAAATCGTAACTCCTGCTTAAATTTTGGAAAACAACAAGAACATAACCCTTGTTGAATTCCTTTTTTCGCAAATGGTACACTTTTCAACTCATAACAAAATTTAAAGAAGCTTCCTTAGAACCTGCCACTTTCGGCCAAAGTGATTTCCTCTTAATTTCACTAGGATCTCAACAAGAATATCAATCCTTCTGTAGAGATAAGAATTTTGATGAAATGAAAGATTTTAGTAAAAAAACATTTGCGCTTTTTAGATTAATTTTCTAGCAAATTTAATTTACTATTCAAAATATTTGCAACAAACTATTAAAATCGAGGAACCTTTCAATAGAAACTGCCACTGCCAATTCACAGATTTCCTTTAAAATTTCACTAGGATCATTGAATTTATAGAACAGTAAGTATGAAGATTCATCCCGATTAGTAAAACCGTGTGGAGGCCAAATTTTTATGAAAAACAGTTTTTTGTGAAAAACCGTAATTTCAGCTTAAATTTTGGAAAACCAATATTTTTGCAAATTTAATGTAGAACATTTTTCTCATACATAATATATTTTTCAAAATATTTACATACACGGATCGGACTATAAGCGTAATATTTAGCGTAAAAATAGACCAAACGTTGCTATTGTGCAAGGACAATACAGAAACCACGAGAAACTTTTTGGACAAAAGACATATTAAATGCTCTAAGGCTGCATTCTGTTTTGAATTCAACGGGTATTCCGAAATACAAGCTGGAGAGAGCTTGCCTTCGTAAGAGTGAACATCGACGGTTTTTACAAGTATACAGTTGCTACGGTCATCCGAGCGCATCATGAGAGGATTTTAAATAGTTCTTAGATACATTGACATGAATATACTGTAATTATCACGGGGCTTTTAATGCTTGGGCTACTGAATAAATTTGATAGGGCTTTACTAAAACTTTCAAATGCTTATAATTACAGGAAAATTTCACTGTTTGTTTGGTTTTTTAACAAATTATGGAATAAACTCTTTGTTTGCGCGTGCTAATAATAATCTGTTGGTCATTGTTGAGATTATGTTTACCTTTTTACTCGTTTTAGTGTCTACGCTAAACGATGAGCGCGATCAATGTAATCAGTTTAGTGGTTCTTTCTGTTCTTCTTATTATTAAAAAACTTCATTATTGCTCCATTCGATGATTAACCAAACACACTTATTCCACAACATTAAACATTAACCTTTATTCCTGAATACGATACGAAAACGAAAATGCAAAATTCATATTTGAATTGAATCAGATTCGTACGATTCCTATTTAAAATTGAATAGGAATCGTATGCTTTCGTTTTCGTATCGTATTCAGGAATAGGGCTGCAGAAAAATATTCTGCAGTCATAAATCTAAATTTAACATTTCAAAAGAAGTTTCATCTTAATCGGCTATATAGTTTCAAAGTAAAACGGATAAAGAGTTAAAAGTGAAACAAATACAAACACAAATGTATAAAATTTATTTTAAGTTTATCTCCTCGCATAACTTCTTAATTATAAATTGGTCAGAAAAGTGACCCACTCGAAATGTAACTAAAATTAGGCTTTCAACATTTTACTTGAGTGCGTATTTGTTACAGCCATCAACATCAAGGAAGGAGATGTCATTTTGCACTGCTTATTCAAGGTCTATCTTGGACTTTCCCACTATATAAACATCGTTATCTAGGACTATGCTAGATAACGATGTCTATATCAGTGCCTTCTCTACTACTGGCCTCTTACAACAACTAATAACGAAACGCTAAGTCGGCAGTTCAACATATATTATCTAGGTGGCAGCAAAATAAGAAACATGAAAAATTACTTTAAAAAAAAATCAGTCTCTCTAAATCTTCAAAGCAGGAATACGTTCATTTTTTCCTAAATTTGTTTTACACGTGGATTTTCAACGTATCACATGGACGAGTTATTTGTGTTGTTGTAAAACAAATAAACGAGAATAAAATTAAACGAGAATTATTACATAGTGATAATAATAGTAATAGTGTGGTATTGGGAAAAACTCGATGTGCCAAGTTTTAAATTTTTTATCGTAAATAGTATATTGTGTAATTTTTGTGTATTTTGTGTATGTGTACGGTGTGGAAATTGAATTTTAGGTAAGTAAAAGAATTATGTGGTTGTAAATATAATAAATGTGATTAATTAGTACAATAAATATAAAATTATTTGTATCAGTTCTGGTGATTGGTGAATTTTGCGTCAAACATCCATTACGATTTTGTTTTGTGATATATTTTAACACTATTTTAATTAGATCTCTTGATATCGTTAGTAATATCGTTTTAAGAATTTTTAATGTGAATATTATAGAAATCAAGTAAATATAAAATTAAACAAGGATTAGAATTGTGTTCCAGCGCAACAATCAAACTTTTTGCATGCAAAATTTTTATAAAGTGACAAAAATTAAAAACTGTTAAATAGCGCTGGTTAGTATTTTACTATTCCGGTTACGTCTGGAGTTCTGTTAAGAAATGTTTTCTGAAAAATATTTTTTTCAAATATGCCGTCCTGTAATTTTTATATGTGCTGAAGCAAAACTCGTAAAAATTGAATAAACGACTCCTTGTCCAAATTATTTATGTTTTACGTGTTTGGTGATTGATTTTAAATTGTTATACCCTTATAATAAAGGCGCTTATAATATTTTAGGAATGCCAGTTTGTATTGTTCCTGGATGCACGGTGGTGTACGGCCACGAAACTCGTGGTTTTACATTTCCAAGGGAGCCAAATAAAAGAAAAAAATGGTTTCAATTGATTGGGCTGACAGAATTTAATTTATCTAACCGTCACTGTGTCTGTCAGCACCACTTTCAAGAAGAATTTATTGAAAAAGTCAACAAAAAAAGATTACCTAGTGGTAAGACGGGCCACTTTGAAACTTGTTTATTTCTGAAATTATAAAAACCAACGATTATTTTTAAGATTGTGTAATTGAGTTATAACAATTATCACTGTAAATAAAATCAAATGAAATTTAATTTCAGTTACAGGAATTTGCCACTGACTAGCATGATATTTTTATGTGATATTTTAAATTAAAAAACAACAAAGCTTTGTCCAAAAGAGATTTTTAATATTTCATTTCTCAAATAGCCAAAACATTATTTAACAAAATGAAAAAATAAGTTACACCACCAACTGGCACAAATGTGTATGTTGATCCAAAATTCATACACAAATCAATTTTTGACCGATTTTTTTTATACACGATTTTTATTAACACAATTGTGATAGCGGGCCGGAATATATATATATATATATATATATATATATATATATATATATATATATATATATATATATATATATATATATATATATATATATATATATATATATATATATATATATATATATATATATATATATATATATATATATATATATATGTATACATATATACTTATATTTATATACAGTCAAACTTCGAATTGTTCCTTAACTCGAATTTCAATTTATGGCAAAAACATGTACACTACCGCTCAAAAGTGTTTAGGCTTTTTTCGTGTATTATTGATACAGAATTATGTTTATGAAAAAACATTTGAATAAAATGAAATACTCACCTGAAACGCAGTTTCATTATATAGACACCAATTATATAGGGTTAATTTTACAACCCTCTACCTGCGCTTGACCGGATTGTCGTAAACTGTTTATTACGGTACAATTACACTAATAGTCACTAGGAATTTCCAGATATCAGTTGGGTTGATGTGTAAATTATTTCAGTGAAATGAGTCAAATACGATCAGTTGTAGTCTGATATTTACAGTGTTAACATCGTAAGCGAAATATCGGGTGACAATTATTTAAAATGACTCCAAGAAGAGAAATTAGCACTGAAACACGTGCGCTTATAATAGCTTACCATACAGCTGGCATACGTAATCGAAAGATTGCCAAAAAATGAAATTAAACTACGCTACGTTCGATTATAATGTTAAAAAATACCGGGAAAGTGGTAGTTTTCATAATAAAAAATATAGTGGAAGGCCAAGAGCGACAACGCCTGCAGATGATCATAGAATAGTGATTACTAGCAAGTTGAATAGACGCAAAACAGCCCCGGAAACAGCCGCAGAATTAAATGTTGGTCGCCCAAAACCAGTTAGTGTTTCTACGGTTAAACTTCGCCTGCAGCAAGCCGGACACCATGGCCGTATTGCTATGAAGAAACCATTACTTTATCGGTTTCTTCTCAATTTTTCTTTTTGGCTATAAAATTGGGATTGTTCTGAACAGAAACATCATTTTAAATTACGTAATGAAACGTATTCATCGAGCATGGTTTTATTAATATCATATTTATTAGAAGAACTTGAATTTAAATACGCTTTACTTGGTAAATTCCAAACAGATCCCTTAGAAGCTCGATCTGGGAAATATCGTCGCATGTCCGGTTGCAATTACAATATATCTGTGCAAAACACAATTGAATCGGAAAAAAAGTTAAAAATGTCAAGCATCTTAAAATTAAATATAAATAAGAGCAAAATTGCATTAAAATATTTTTTTACTGATTTCAGGCCCGAAGATTCTGATGTCAGCATCGACCACGACTTGACAGAGGCGGTTATTGCAAGCATGCGATGATTTGGAGGTACTGGAAGAAAATGTTGGGACCTTAACATTCATCGCGGGATATGCAGGACGTAAGGTGATTTAAGAAGATTTAATTATGGATTTGGACCAAACAGTTAATTTAGAATACATACAATATTTAGATCGGGGTGGCTTAAAGTATCCTTCACAATTTTCATTGGATATTGGAGTTTCTGCTTTTAAAGTGTTTGAATCATTAATCGGGAGTCGAAAAACAATTTATAAATTTATTCAATCAAAAATCGTTTTTAAAATATTTGATTTTAGAGAAAATAGATAACATGAACGTTGAAAAATGTTCTTGTTCTAAGGATCACTTACTTCTTGCTGAGAAATCTGTGGTCATTTGGTGCAATATTTTATTAAATAATTACAGCAAAAATAAGAAAAGTGCAATTCACGCTCTCACAACATCCATTGTAAGAAATAAAAAGAATAGAAAATTACTAACTTTAAATAAATAAATAACTATATGTATATTGAAATTGTTTAATTAAATATTTTTATTATTTATTGTTTTTAACTTAAGTTAAAATTAATATTTATTTTTTATTGTGTAATTTCATAATATAATTATATAATTTAGCAATTTAGTTTCTAAAGCTAGTTATTAATAATTTAATTTCCATATCATTTTTTTATAATTATGAAATAATTATTGTTATTAATTTTTCTGTGATTTTTCCTAATTAATTATTTTATAAATTAATTACTAATATATTATTTTGTACTCTGTAAGTATTTGTAATCATTGTGATGAAATTATAAGAGGTTTTTAGGCCTAATTGAACCACTTTAATGTTAATTCAATATGTGCTTTTCCTCGAATGAATAAATAAAACTTTATTTTATTAAATTAATTATTATTTATCTAATTTTTTCGGTTGTTTTAATTTATTAATAGTTAATATATTTCAGTGAAGTATATTTTAAATATTACTAGTATATTTACACTTCAAAAATTTATTAAAAAATAACGGAATGTATTTAATTTAGGTATATATTTCAAAATAAATTATGTTGTTTAATTAGTTACATACTTTTGAACGTTAATAAAATTATATTTTTCAATAAAATAAAATTAAATTATTTTTGTTCTATACCTAATGTATAATTTTTTTAAATTATAAATTAGAAACAACAAAATGAAAAACAAAAAATTAATTATAATTTGATAATAATAATTAAAAGAAAATTTAAATGTTTCGAAGGAAAACGTTTTCTATGCAAGAAAATTTTATTAATACGAAATAATTAATATATTTACCTAATTTCAAACTCGAACGAACTCTAAAGTTTTTTAGTAATTAAATTAATTGCTAGTGTTCGTTGATTACTCATATTTGTTAACATTAATGATATATACATAAGATGTTAACTAATCATTCATTTTATATCCTAATGACGTTTCACATAATTTTGATCCCCGGATTAAATTATCGATTGTCATATGAAATATGTATCGCCGAATGACCAATTCGAAATACGTGTAAATGGGTGCGATACTAAAGGGTATTTTGAATTAGTGAAGGGTAGTGAATTAAACTAATATCATACTAATTTATTGCGGTTAATAACATTTCTGGGTAGTTTGGTTACGTTGTTTAATAATATTATATAATATTCTCTGCACTCTCACGGTTGTATTTATATTTTTGGAGTGGAATACAATAAAACTTCGTATTACGTTATCCAAATACGCGCATTTCTTCAAATTCGCACATCAAATCAATTCGCAAATCAATTAGACTTATATTGTTCATAATTTATTAATTTATTTTTGATTAATTGAGATTTTTGTTAAGTTTTTGAAATTTATTGCCGTCGTAATAAGGAGTTAATATTTTTGAATATGGATATGCAAAATTCAATTTGTGTAAAGAAAATCAATTAGACTTATATTGTTCATAATTTATTAATTTATTTTTGATTAATTGAGATTTTTGTTAAGTTTTTGAAATTTATTGCCGTCGTAATGGAGGCAAGGTGTATTATTTTTACTTAATTATGCTGACATCTGGTTGTCGACTTACGTTGACGTCATCAGCAAAAAATGTATGTTGTCACAGGCCAGTGCTATAGAAGGCACTGTCTATATAGTGGGAAATGTACTTAGAAGATAAATGTGAAAGAAGAAGAAAAAGAAAGAAACTGTTTTCTAAAAATTGTTAGTACTTTCCGTCATAATCATTTATTTGTGCAAAAACGTCATATACTATAACTCTCAGCGCTATCCAAGATCAAAATTTATGATTTATGTAAATCATAGGTAAAACTAACTTGATTTTTGTTGAAAATTGAGATTTTTTTGCTAATTCATTCAAAAAACCTTTCTAATTTCTTGATATTTATATAAGTGTTTTATAAATTAAATGCATGGTAAAACAAGGTCATCATATGCTTTGTTAGATAAAATATTTTTTTTTTTTAATTGTTAGTACTTTTTCGGAATAATTTCGATTATGTGCGTTGACGTAATAGGCGATAGTTCCTAGCGCTATCCAAGTTCAAGATTTGCGTATTATGGGAGTCACAGATAGAACTTAAGCATTTCGTGCGTTGCTACTTCATTCCCTTCCAACACTTGAATTCAAAACAATAGTATTAAGAATAGTTATTAATTTGTGCCATAAAAAACACTTAACTAGATTGGCAATATTTATAAAAAAATACATCGTAGTTGGATATAAATATTAGGACGGATCCAGGTGGAATTATTGTTGTTCATCGTTTGAAAAACTCCTCGTGAATACATGTTTCAACACTGATTTAAACTGTAAGATATTGTCGTGTTTGGGTACCAACTTTTTGTTCCAGTGATTACATGCATTAGGTTTTTATTTAAAAAGATTCATTTAGTCTTCGTGATATTTTCGGTAAACGAATTCAAAAACAAAAACTTTTGGTCATGTGCAATTTGTTAGAAGTGTACGTAAAATTTATAAGAAATGTATACCCAAACGACTATTGACTTGATTGTTGACTGTTTTATCAAAACTTTTAAACATAAATATCAAAAATGAGTTTAAATTATTATAAAAAATTTCTTGCAAACGCGTTAAAAAACATGAATTCCGGAGATAAATTAGTTTATTGAACGTAGTAGGTAAAGCTTTCAGAAAGCAACGTTTGCAAATTAATTTATCAAAACGGCTCAGCGGATAATATTATCAATTGTTATTAAGAGATGATAAATACAATTTATTTCACTTTCCGAAACACAAGTTTATGACATAACAACAATCAGATTATTTAAAATTTCGAAAAGAAAACATTCAGTTCGGAGGATACATAATACATTTAAAATGAAGTGCAAGCTGTTTGTCAACAACATACAAATCACTAAAGTTGCCAAAATTTTATCGTATGCAGTTATTTCTGATATTAACAAACACGACACTACATTTGCTTATGCTTTTCCACATAATTTTATTAAATTTTTAAAATCAAACTCCTTGAAATTTTTCAAATATTAATAAACATTACGCAAATTTCGATATCGAATGCGAATGCAATTTCCACTCGGCAAGTCAAGGGAAAAGTCCATCAGACTCAGTGGGTAGCAAAAGAGGAGCATAAGGCCACCTTAAGAAATTTCATTAAATCGATGTTCATTAGTGACAATTTATTTATAACATGGTAACCTCCATGTTATAACAAAAAAAATTACTGTGAATTAACCTCCATTAAACCACAAATACATACAAAATAAAATTAAAACCAAAACAAATGTGTCTCGGTGACAGAAAATCACCAAAATACGATCGAATTATTTTGGTGTAGTGGCAAAGGCCACTCCACCAAAAACGATGACCGTTAATACCCGGGATATACGTTTTTCGGTAGCAGCGGTACAAGCACAGATGGGTATTAATTTTTACGTGATCGAGTCAACAACTCGTCGACAAAGCCGACCATTGGTAGACAACTACTCACATACGATAACTACTTATTAATAAATGGAACTTATTAAAAATTAATTAGGAAAAATATTTTCAGAGTATATTTGTTACAAATTTTTTTTCTGGCATGGTAAACAGTTAGTGTAAATTTTTTCAAAAACAAAATTAAATTGGGACTATTTTTCCTATCCAATTTCGATACGGAATAGTATATTGTATAATTAGGAGGAAATGTACTGCATTCCCGGACGATAGTGGAGGACGAGGCGACAGCCGAGTCCGGCAACCACGGGAGTCCGGGAATGCACTTTTCCTCCGAATTGTACATACTATTTTTTCTCCGATCGGACTTTAAAACGAATATAAACCCAAAATAATTTTTAGTATTATTCATTAATTATCATATTAAGAAATCAAAACAAAGTAAAAATCGAAAATAACATAAAATTATTGCTTAGTTAGCCACGACATCATAAGACATAAATACATTTTGTTTTTTTTTTTTTCAAAAGTATATTGAAATATATTCCCGGCCTAGATCAGAAAAATATATTCTCGTAATATTATTACTTGTTACTTAGCAACAAATACAACATACTGGATTCATGAGCTTTTCGTTTCGAAAAAACAATGGAAAGATATACTTTTTCCTACGATCGGAGAAAAAAATATTTCCTAAATTATAAAATTTAAGATCAAACATAATTTCTCAGTGAAAATGATATTTTTCTCCGATCGTAGGAAAAAATATATCTTTCCGTTGTTTTTTCGAAATGAAAACCTGGTGATTCCAGTATGTTGTATTTGTTGCTAAGCAACAAGTAATAATAGTACGAGAATATTTTTTCCGGCCCAGGGAGTCAATTCACGTTCCGTGAAATAATGACAACGAAAAGTTATTTTCATTAGCAATCGAGTAGGTTTGCATTCCCCATAAGCAATTTCGATTTCACACAGTAAAATTTAAAATTATGTGCAAACAATTCAAACTACTAGATTGCCAATGAAAAAAACTTTTCATTTTCATTATTTCACGGAACGCGAATTGACTCCCAGGCCCGGAATATATTCCCGTATGGATTTTTAATTGTAGATACATCAGCGAAATACCCAGAATGACGTTTTCCGAAAATGATTTGATGTGTTTAGATTGACGATAATCCATAAAGCGTTTATAAGCATTTTCGAATTTGTCCTTCGATTTTTACGGGAGTAAATCACATGTAGCTGAATTAGCTGCTTCCACTATATCCTGCGGAGTACAAGATAAGGATAATTCGCTTTCACTGTCCATATCCCTTAAATTTCGATCACACATTTTTTATAAATCAAATAATTACATAAACTTGACAACTTTTGAAAAAAAAACAAAAATTTATTTATGTCTTATGATGTCGTGGCTAACTAAGCAATAATTTTATGTTATTTTCGATTTTTACATTGTTTTGATTTCTTAATATGATAATTAATGAATAATACTAAAAATTATTTTGGGTTTATATTCGTTTTAAAGTCCGATCGGAGAAGAAATAGTATGTACAATTCGGAGGAAAAGTGCTTTCCCGGACTCCCGTGGATCGATTTCGTCCGGGAATGCAGTACTTTTCCTTCTAATTATACAATATACTATTTTAGAAAAAACGCTATGTAAACATTTTTCCTAATTCTTTTTCATATAGAAAAAGCAGAATCGAGTTGCAGTAGTGATTGAATAATTTACATATTTCGACTTTTACATTTCTAAGTAACTTATACTTCACTTCGATTTTTTCGACTAAATTACTGATTCGACTAAATTACTACGGTCAGTAGCCGTTAGATTGTGTTTGTGAATGATAGTTATACTGTATAATATAGAATGCACACTGTGTTTGTATTACTAAATTGCGTATTAAATGGTTAATTATACATCATACTTATCGACAACTTATTGTTATTGTCGTGTAGCAAAGATTCAATAAATAAATATATACTAAAACTACTTAAACCAATAAATTCGATTGCATTTACGAGAACAAAAAGGATATTTTTCTCCTTTTATTGGAAATGGCTCTTGATTCATTTGATTGTTTTAGCCTGAAGGTAACATTTAGGTACGAATTTGTCAACAAACCCTACGATATCGAGTCTAAACTACAACTACGCAAACCAATAAAACCAATTTGATTTACGAGAATCAAATAGGCTACTCCTCCTCTCCTTTTGGAAATGGATCTAATGATATTTAATAAATTTTTATTTAATAACAATATAATATTGAAATAATAAATAATTTTTTTGTTAAAACAATGACTTAATTTTTTACGTTCTAGCTACCATTTTTAAGACTATAATTTTGTGCTTTTTGTCACCAATATTTAAACACGCCACAGCGCTATAGTAATTTTTTTATTTTTGCAATTTTTTATTCATTTCATATTTCGCGGTACAAACTTTCATGACCAACAATTAAAACATCACAATCGTCAAGATTTTATCATTTGTATTCAACGCAAGCAAAAGGAAAAATGAATATCAGGTAGTTCATTGGATCATGTGGATGCAACACTGATTTGGTCGGATCGACCGTCGGCCCAACAAACCAGATCGTGTGTAAGTGCTTTAAAGTTATAATATTTACATGGCACAGTTTTCCTACAAACTACGATAAAGAGAATATATCTTAAGTAAAACTACTCAAACCAATGAAACCGATTTGATTTACGAGATCTAAGAAAGGTAGCTCTTCCGTCCTTTTGGAAATGGCTCTTGGCACTTTTTTGTGTCGAACTAAGGCTAACAATTTCATATAGTGGAATTTTATGACCAACCTTATCATCCCAACTCTCTTATTGGAAATGGCAGTTAACGCTTTTGATTGAGTCATCCTAAGGCTATTATTTCCACATGGTTGATTTCTTCGACAATTATTACGATATCCAGAGCTTATCTTAACAAGAATTATGCAAACCAATAAAATCGACTTGATTTACCAGAATTAAAAGAATATCCCTGCTCTCAATTTAGAAATTGTACTTGATTCCTTTGATTGTGTTACCTTACTGACATATTCCGACAAACTTCACGATATCCGGAATTTATTTAAACTAAAACTACTCATACCGACCAAATTGACTTAATTTACCAGTATTCAGAAATATTCCATTTTTATGGAAATTTCTTTTAGCTCACTTGATTGCCTTATCGTAATGTAATAATCATTTCCACATAGTCGCTTTGTATTGTACACACATTTTCTATATCCAGTATTTATAGATATTGAAACAGGTAGTATTATCACAGTGACAGAATAGATACAGAAGCGACATAACTCAATTTTTGTATATGAATTTCTTTCGAATAGAATATTTGATCTTCTACAAAAAAATAGTGGTAAAAATAGATGGCGCTAGTAGTTTTCAAAAAATTAAAATTGATTATAAAATCTTGGCAGTGTACAACTAAAATTTCCTCTCGGTTGGCTCTCTCAATTTCAAATGTCACTTTGACTTGGGCTGCATCAACCGTATTGCTGTAATTGGTAGAATTAAGCATTGCTATATAGATTTTAATCTGATGAGATTGAGAGTGACACGCAATAAATATTTAATAACACTATAACACAGGATTTATTAGCATTCAGAGCGGAAACTAATTTGCTCATATTAAAGTACATACTGAAGAATATCGTCGAGTGGATTATATAGTAAATGGTGATACACCTCAATCACTTCGAATCAACATGTATGCTTCATTTTTAAATTATATGCATATTATAAAGGAAAGTGACACGGTAAATGTGGTGAATCGGTAATTCGTATGATGGCGAAATTATTATAATAGACTTCTATTCCCATATTAAGGTGTGATGTTGCCACGCAATCACTTTGCAAGTTAAAGGAAATTGGTATTTACAGTAGATTTTTATTCCAGATGATATATTACGTAAATCTGACGATAGTAGAATTTAAATTGACCGGTTCAGAAGTTTGGGACGATGATAAATACATGAAACCTGTAAATTTTAAATAGAGTAAAAATAGTAATCGGGAAATAGATAAGATTTAGAAAAATTAAAATAGAAATTCAGGAAAAACAGTCCTCTGGAGCAATCTACACTGGACATCGAAAATATGAAAAAAAAACATTTAAAACATTTTTAGAAAAGGAGGAAAAAAACAGTTGATCGATATAATTTATGATCAGGGATATTTTTATCGTATGCTCGTTACGGTATTCATCACGGTATGTTAACGGATGAGGTACGGACGAATATGTACCGGGACGTGAACCTCAATAATACCGAAGTATTTACAAATAAAATTGTTTTAGATCTAGGATGTGGTACCTCCATTTTTTCAATGTTCTCGTCCAAGGCTGGTGCTTATTTATCAGGCCATGCATATTATACGGATGGGATATTTTGTTCGAAAGGATGCTCGACAGCGTAATTTATGGACGAAAACGACATTTAAAGACGGTAGGGTCGGTCCTGCTGCCGAATAGATTTAACATTAGTATTGTAAGATACAGTGATACAAGTCTATACAAAGATTTTATCGATTATTGGCACAATGTGTACTCCTTTGATATGTTGAGCATGAAACGCGTAGTTCAAAGGGAGGCGACCATAGAAATCTGTAAACCAGAATGTGTTCTCACCTCATCGAATGTTGTAGCGGATTTTGAATTGGAGGTGGATACCAACTACACTAATTTTATATACAATTTTTAATTAAATGTTACAAAGCGTGGAAAATTAACAGCAATCATTGGATATTTTGATACATTTTTTGAGTTACCGCAATTTGAGTTAGTTGCAATTTTTGAAATATTAGTGCACGTTTTAAAATAAAGGTTGAATTAAAAATTTATTTGTTTGGGGTACAATATAAAAAATCATTTTTTTATATTGTATTTTATATGTTTACATTTTTTATTTATTATTTAATAGTCGTTTACTTGTCACGACGATTACATGTTATAGTTTTCTATTTATTTATTTAAATTTTTAAAATTGTAAATATTTCTTTCCCAATCATTTGATTGGGAAAAAGCGCCATCGCAATATGTACATTTATATGGCCGAAGCCGGTGTGAATACGCATATGTCGAACAAGTTTGTTTGATATGGAAAAACCGTTACCACAAATTGTGCATAGCCAAAGCTTTTCACCTGTATGTGTTCTTCGGTGGCACTGCAAATCTGACGAACGTAGAAATTATTTTCGCACAAATCACATTTGTACGGTTTCTCACCGGTATGACGCCTCATATGCACTATTAAATTTGAAGAGTTTAAGAAATTTCGACCACGGTACACACAAGTTTATCAGTATCTTCTTAATCATATTTATGCACCCTCATATACGATCGGAATTTATCCTTACGATTAAATTTCTTCTGGCAAATTGTAATACTGTTAAAGTTAGCCGAAAGTTTCCAGCCGAAAGATAATGCAGATAGTATCTTGAACACAGCAAAAATCAGTCATGAACTCGAATTTAGGATCGGGTTACATCATTCGGGTGAAGAGGAAATTATTTCAGTTTATAGGAATTTAAAAATCGATAGGAGCGAGAGTATAAAGAGAGTTTAAAAATGGTCAAGACACTATCTGCATTATATTTCAGCTGGCAACTTTCGGCTAACTTTAACAATGTCAAATCGTACACTCAAATTTTTTTTCCGAAGAAATGTGAATTTTAGTATGCCGATCCAAATTTTTCTTTTGCCAATTTTAATTTCTTATCGCCCGGTTCTGATTTTAACGTAGACGCAATTGTTGAATGCTTTATTATTTTGCCCGAATGAAATTTCTCGGTATGCAAATCGTTGCATGCGTACTGCTTCAATTTATTGTTACATTGGCGTTAGAAGTGACAACTTACAAACCACTCCGTTGGAAATTTCCGTCCGCAATCAATACAAAAAAAATGATTTTGATATTCATTGTAATCAATTTCAAAATGTAAGTTTAATTGAAATGATCGAGCAAATATTTCATCCAGGACATTGATGTTGTATATGGTTCATTCGGTCAACCATACTCATTTAATTTATATCTTCGGCAAAACGTGAAAAATGATTGCATTTGATATATCAAACGTATATGATTAATGTATCGTGATCTTCGGTTTGGTGTAATTTTGTTCAAATCGAATAAAAAGTTTCGCGTGCAGATTCATGTGAAACGAATTTACATCCGTATGGCTCTGCAAATGTATTTGAAATGATCTGATTTGGGTAAAAGTTGATCACATAGTTTGCATAATGCATATTTTTCCGACGAATTAGCATTAATGTCATTTTCCGCGCCGTCATTTGTACTGGATTCGTTCACTGTTTCACAAATGATGACACAATTGATTTGACAGATAGTCGAAGAGAGGAATTTATGTTTACACTTCTAAAAAATCTTAATGTTTACTACATGTGTTTTTTTTCAAATTTAGAGCTATCATTTGGCGTACGTAGGAACTACTTTAGGGGTATTGTCAAAAAACTATGGTTTCTTACTGTCTTTTCTGTAAAACTACACTGCTCGCAAATAAAGTTCGCACACTACATTTTTTCAATAAATATTTGTATTTACGGTAACTATTCGCATTATTCGGGTTATGGTTGTACGAAATAAAAATATGCACCAGAAGAAAATCTAATGGAACAAGTTTTTGTTTAATAAAAGTAGCTACAGGATCAAAACAAATGAAATATCAAAATTACCGAAAAGCGGTATTGATAATGTCTTCATCTTTATTTAAATAACGATCAATCTAAGCGTTCGTTCAATTTTATGACGAGCAGTGTACTTAAACTTTTCGGGGTATTATGAAGAATGTAAAATATTTTTTTTCTAGTTTTCACTCAATGTTCTTATAAGAATTTTTAACAGTGTATATACTAATCCTGTTTATTTTATAATTTTGGACATACTTTACTGCCATAATTTTAGTACGCTTTTTGTTTAATTAACTTATATTAAGTAAATTCGGAACTGGTTCGCTATTAATCATTAGGGAGGGTTAAACTCCTTAAGAGAATTGTATAGTTCCATTGCTTTATAATAATTTATCTAAGGTCCCTTGTACATCTATTAGGTTTTGAAATCCTTGGGAAAATATCGTAAATAACTTTAAAATTTTGTCAATATTTTGCCGAAAGGGTTTAAGTATGTGCCTTTGGCAATACCGACATCACTATTGGTAGTTCTAAATCAAATTTCGATAATAATATCAATTAACAGAAAAAGATGCTCTGCATAATGAAACAATTACATCCCGTTTGAACCTTAAACCGTGTACTTAGTTCATCAGGAGCTTGCATTAAACAATCAAACTGAGACTAACTAACTCGAAAGTATTAGAATAAAAATAAATATATTTCAGTGTTCAATTGAAATGAAACGAAATTTATTGGAAATTTAATTCCGTCGGCACAGTATAACGTATATTTACGCAGATTTGATATTTATAAAATACAAAAGTACTTAAGTTCAAATAGTTCAATTTTGTTTGAGAGAAGAATTATTTATAATCCTCATAATTTAATTTAGAAAACCAAAACTTCAACCTCAGGGCGATTGCTGATTTTACCGACGGCCGCACATAACTATTGCTATACTTATGGGAATCTATAACTTACCCAAGTTTGTAGTCCAATTCTGTATCATAGATTGATGCCATTTGATAGTAGCTATTATCATAATAATCATATCCAGGTATACCGTTTGTTCCCGCTGGATGAACCGTGGTACTACTATGTCCACCGCCACCAACATACATATTATTAATACTACTATTATTAGGATTACTACACATGGTTATTAACAAACTTATTTAATTATTAATTATATAATTATGTCCTATATATTGCACGCAACTTAACATACGAAATACAAGTAACTCACACTCAAATAAATTTTCTTACTTAAAAAAAAACGCAACAACATCAAAACCAACAACAAAATTACTTTAAATAAGCACTTAATTTATTATAAATTATATTCACATAAATTTCTAAACAGTTCGATTTATGATTTACTAATATATTATAGGAAACCAACACTAATTTTTAATAGTAGTAACTAAATATTTTTAGTAGTAACAAAAATATTAAGCTCGCGTGACATTTAAAATTTTCCAAAAGAAGCAATATATTTGGTTCGTCTTATAAAGAAATAATATATGGAATTGGAAAATTAAATAAAAAAATCGATTTTAAATAAAAATAAAAAAATTTAATTGAAATCCGTATTTACAAGAAAAACTTTTAAATTGAACAACGTTTTAATCAGTATTGAAAGTTGATCGACAATAAAAATGTAAAGTAAAAAAAAGCAAAAAAAAAAAATAAATTTTTGATTCCTGAATGATATCGATAATGAATGTGTGGTGGTTACTTTTTATATATTCGAACACATATACGAATATGTATCTATATATGAATATGTATGTAGATATACTCGTGCTTATGTACTTTGTATATCTCTTTATTGAAACGTTTTATGTAATCAAAATATATACTACAGGTGGATATGTAATGTTTTCGATAGTATACTCGTATAGTGCAGGACGATAACATAGAAATTGTGTAAGCCAGTGTCTTAAGTAGGTACGTTTATGTTCAATGATTATGAAGATCGTACAGATAAAGCGTACACTAAATAAGGGCGATATAAATTACGCTTCAAGCGATCCGAACCGAAAATTATTTATTTGTTTACAGTTGACGATTTTTTAAACAGACATTCTCTCCATACTAACACAGCCCATTTTGAGCTAGAGCTATGCTCATTCATAATGGACTGTAAAGTAATTTCTAAGTAGAATTTAAACTATCTTAATCATAACTTACTACGTCTATCTTGGCAATATCCCCTCCTTGGAGAAATCAAACGTTATTAAAGTAACGTCCGGTGGGTAACACATCGGGCTCCAGATTTTAATTGTTTTCATAGATCGAATAACCGAGATAAAAAAACTCAAACATGCTCATATTTGCTGAGGACCTGAAAATTGTTCGTACTGTTAATACAATGCTCGATACGGAGCGACTTCTAATAGACTTAGATAGATTAAATGAGTGGTGTGATCGAAGCTCGCTTTTCTTAAATATTAAGTTTATGAGTTTTGGTGTTACATTTGTCGAAAACACCAGTTTCAATAAACATATTGAATATTGTATTGCGAAGACGAATGCCACGTTTGGCTTTGTTAAACGATGAACAGGTAAGCTTAAACATATACAAACCTTATGTTCACTCTGTTTCGCTTACGTTCGATCTCAACTGGAATACGCTATAACGATCGGGAATCCATACTATGCTGTGGACATTAAAAGAATTGAAAGCATTCAAAAGAAGTTTCTGATGTTTTTGTTAAAGAAAAGAAACTGGGATTATGACTATACTTTACAATCCGACTTGTAATTTGAAATTAGACCAATTCCCCATTAATAGGTTGTCTAAATCATTTAGCGTCATCAAAAATTCAGGATATTTTTGAAATGTAATTTTGAGAAATTAAAATGGAATAGGTCATATTTCATTTTAAGTTATCAAACGTTAATTTCAAAAATCTCCTGAAGATTTATTTTTAAAAGTTTTAAATTTTTAAATCAAAATTTATTTCTATTTTTCTTTTATTTTTTCTCATTATTTTTTTTTTGTTTTAATTTAATTTTTGTTTTAAACTGAGTGTTTGGTTTTCATCTGAAATCATACATGTAATCACAGAATAGGTTTCGTTATAAATAAATAAATATCTAAATAGATTATATAGGGTATCCCAGAAAAGGACGATCACACGAAGCAGGGTGATAGGGTAACTCATTTCCAACAAAAACAGCCAAGTAAAGTTTTTTGGAAATGTTGATGGTGTAAAAATTATTCCACTTTACTTTACTAATACAATCTAGAAGAGTGTGCCTCTCCAATAAAATCATTTTTATAAGCTGCAATATCTTTTGTCAAATAAAAATAATGGCTTTGTAAAATCCTTATTTCCATTACATTGCCATTACATAAACCATAAATGAAATACATTTCTGCATATTCGCGGTGGGAATAAGTCACATGGTTAACGACAATTTAATTATAAACGTTCGAGCTACCAACATGAATAAAAAAATGTTTTTATTTTTATACCACAAATTATGTTTAATTTGGTCTACCACATTTGCTTAAAAAAATTGGTGGCACTTGAGTTTACCATTGGGTCTATTTTTTTATTCAACCCGAGCAAGCAGGCTTACCCTGGGTAGTGTACACCGAGCAAAGGTTGTACTGGGTAAAATTATCCGGTGTGCATAGAGTAATAAATTGTTTTTTATTTTGCACACTCTTCGTACACTGACATTAATTTCAGAGTAAAATTTGAAGAACCGAGTATGCACTGTGCAATCACAGTTCACAAATAAAAACGCAGTGTCCAGAGTAAAATTACACAGATTGAATAAAAGAACACAGAGTATTTTTTGACAGCGCACTGCTTGCTCAGGTTGAATTAAAAAATAGACCCATTATATTCATCATTTTGTTTTATTTCTGTGAACCCGAAATTTTGTTAAATTGATAAAAGCATTCTGTTGTGAATAGCTCGGTGTGTGATACCGTCTGCATTTGTGCCGCATATTTTTCTATTAGTGAGTCAAATTTTTATAGTACATTGTTTTCCCGCTGGCGTCACTTGGACAAATTTTTTGAGAAACAAAAAGACTTTACAAAACTTTACAAAATGATTTTTTTGGAAAGGCACACTCTTCTAGATTGTATTAAAAAAGAAAGTTAAACAAAAGAACTCTTGGTTTTTTTAAATTAGTTTTTTGTTGGGTGCGATTTCACTAAAAACACTAAAAATGGAATAACTTTTGCACCATCAACAATTCGAAAAAACTATACTTGGCTGATTTTGTTGAAAATGAACTCTCCTATCACCCTGTTTCGTTTGATCGTCCACTTCTGGGACACCCTTTATATAAGCCAAGCCAGTGTAAATCTATTTACATAATTTCATGAATTAACATTTTTCGCGATTCGTCGTATTGTTAATCACCATGTTGTGCTCAAGTTTATTTCTAAGTTATATATTCTGATGTTGCATCTGTTAATGTTTATTGTAAAGGTTCAGTCTCAATGTCACCGCACCGCGCCGAACCGTTAAAATGTCAAAATAGAAAATGTAATATTACATAGAATTTATATGAGAAAACGGAAAAGCAAGCACAATGAACGGATAGCTCAACTTTCTACTCTTTCGGATAAAATAACCTCAGAAATCATTTGACAACTAGAACGTGTATTATATTTAGCGCGTATATCCCTTTTTCAACCAAAAAAAAATTAAAAAATGGCTCAGTTTAAGTCCAAACCACACAAATGTGTGAGTATAAAATCATAGTATATAATGGCGTTTTTGATAAAAAATTTCACTTGATTTGAAGTACAACCAACACAATTGTGTGTATAGTTATAGTGTTTTTTCGGACGAAAATATGTTTGAAAAAGAATTCGCTAATGTGTAGTTGGTTCAAAACACATACAAAAATAAATATTTGACATGGTACTTTTGCCGTACTCACACAATTGTGTTAACGGGCAGCAAAAGGGATATATATTGTTTTAAAAATATTAAAAGTAAAGAAACTTAAGAAATGAACAACTATGTAGAATTTATTGAAAAAATAAAGTTTTGTCCCGAGTTGTACAGTCATCTGGGTCGGGAGCACAGAATCTTCCAACATGGGAACTTTTTGTTTTTGCTAGGATTCCTCGACGATTGTGTTAAACCTCGTAAATAATTTTCAATACTGTTAACACTTGACTGAAAAACTTTTTTTTAATAAGAGAATGTTTCGCAAAAAAATTTATTTAAAAAAATGTTATATTTTTTTTTTAATTTTCATTTTACATATATATTTATCTAAAACTTTCACAATTTATTTTTGAATGATAGAAAATACGTACCTCGACGACATTGAGGATATCAGTAGCAGTTTTCAGCTGATAATGTTTATGCTGATAGGGAAAGTACGGGAAATCCAAGTGCTTCGTCTACACCACACCCACCAACAGCCAACAATAAAAAGAGAAAGAGTAGCTAACGTAATAATATATTTCTCCACTCCATCAGGAGTGGAGAAATAAATTATGGCGAGTTTAAATAATTTAAGCAATAAATTAAACGTGATTGAAAAACAGGGAACAGAGGACGGCGGTTGTGCGAGTTCTTTATTGCTTCACTAGGACTTCACTTGCTCGTCTGACATTTTTTTCATCGAAAACTCTATTGAATTAGGAAAATCAATAGAGTTTTCGATGAAAAAGATGTCAGACGAGCAAGTGAAGTCCTAGTGAAGCAATAAGAAACTCGCACAACGTTTGGGAATAAAATTTTTATTTTAAATTATAATTATGTATTTTAATTCACCATTTTGTACTGAAATTGAACCGCACCCTTGACATCGACCCACTAAAATGCCAAAAGCATTTTCTATTACTCGTCGAGCTCTTGACAGCCTATAGTTAAAAATTAACTGCTGTAACGATAAACTTTTTCCAGACAACGGCTTCGTTATATTAGTTCTCAGGGAAAAAGCTGCATCAGCTACATACAACTGGGGCATCAATGTATTTGAATTGGGTAATCGTCGTCCCTTTGGGTATTTTTAAACTTTCATTACGCAACTTTTTCCCAAGCTGTGATTTACTAAAGATACCTAAAATATATTTGGATTTTTAAATTCTGATTTGTATTGTATTTTATGTATATACCTCCGTCGCTTTAGCTACCTTAAGCTCCAATGCAAACGTTAGTAAAAATGTAATTTGCATCTCATGTTGCAATAAGGACACATTGAATTGCTATATATTTGCCATCTACGGCACCAACGCAGTTAAGCATATCCCACATTCCTTCAAACTTGTTAACAATTTGTGAGTAGTCAGAAGGCCCGGAGTTCTGACATAAGCTGGAGATTTAACTTTCCATACTATTTCGCATGTATCCATCCGCATGAGAGGACCATTACCTCACAGTCGTTTTTTTCATTTTGTAGCTCAAGGCAAGAAACTGGGGAGACACACCTTGCGACAAATATCTGAATTGAAGAAACCTCATTTATTTCCAAATTGTAAACTTCAAATTTTATTATATGCTTACGAAAGCGTAACTGCCAATCTGCATTCCAAATTTATTGGACGTCTAATTGACAGTTTTCTAAGACCATTTTCTAATAAATTCAGTAGCACATTATAAACTGACCTCATCATTCGTGTATGTAAGAAAAATTCTTCACTGTTCATTTCTTTCATTTTATTGTATGTAGAAACAAAATAGCCAACAACATTTCGACTACGATTTAGCTGTACCCACCACCTTTTTCTAGAATATTTATTTGCTTTATACCTTTTGTACCTCTTAAATATCACATCGTTGTCATTTTATTAAAATTCTGTGAATTCTGGAATTATTCTTGATTTATATTTTGAAAGAAACTGTCACTTTTCTACAACGGCGCAGAAACACTGTGTTTGACAATTCGCAGTGCGGTGTCATGGAAATTGTAAATTAAGTCTGTGTTGTCTCTTATGGAGTGTATCATAGTAACACTTGGGCGATTTGAATGGATGTCCTCGTCCTGTTATCCTTAGTAGTACTTGATATAATATAGCATGACTGCCCTGATGTATATATGTGGTATTTGTAAGTATTCTATTTGTATTCTTAATTTACTAATGGATGGAGTGAAAAGTGATATGTATAACTACCAAGCACCCATAACCAGCTTTGATGATTGATTTGCTTCAAAATGTGGGGTTATTATCATATGGCGATTAACCTTAGCAGTGTTCCTTGGTTAATCTTCTAATTAATCTTCTTAATCTTCTAAGAAGTTTTCTGTTAGGGTCCGGTTGTTTGAATCGCACTTCGAGTATATATAGGGTTCCATATTTGGCGTTGCTTATTAAGACCTCTTGACATAACATAGTAACTCTTAATTCTTATTTCTAGTACTATGAAATTATCCGGAAATTAGTTTATGTAGAATTGTTTTTGGATGAAATTATTAACATTTTTCGTTGAGAATACGATTTGTTTGGTAGATTTTGATAGGTTCAGATATTGAGGTGCTCCAATATGATAAGGAAATTGTTGTTACTATCCTTTCAATACCCGTTAAAATTATCGTATTGCAATATTGCATATTGTGGTATTTATCATGGCTCTTTACCAAATTACATTATCTCGATTATTTTATTAACCTCTTCTTTTACTCCAAACTGTAGGTTAGACACGTAAATCTTCAGCAACTAAACTTCTCGCTACCCAATTTCAGGCCTATACATTTACACAACAAGCCATCGTCTAATTTATCACGTCCCTACAGCTAACAGAGCTAGACAATTTCAGGCTAATAATAGGCTACTAAATGCTCTATTAAAAATTATTGGACTTCCAACTAAAACTATGCGTTCTGCTAGTTTTACAAAAGTTAGCAGAACCGTATCAAAAAATAATCTAAAAACAATTGCAAAATTAATGGCTTAGTTTACGCTAATTAAATGCCCCATTAAAATTGGGTTTCGTCTGTTCGTTCTAGAGAGGCAATAAGTCTTTCCACATAAAAGCTAGCAGAACCCAAATCGAAAATTAGACAAAAACCGAAATTAGAACGCAAAACAAGATTTATTGACATACTAATAATTTTAGGCTCCATTAGTTTTTGACCAAGCTTTAGGTCATTTAATTTGAAGCTTGCAGAACCCATACCAAAAATCGGACCAAAACAGAAAATAAAACGCAAATAACATACAAATATGTGAATAGATCTTGAAATACAAAGGTTGTACGTATCAATGTTTTGTTTTAAAAAATTAGGGTCCACTCTTTTTTGATCATTCGCAGATCGCACATTGAAAATCGGACTAAAACAGAAAATCTAATTTCTTCAAAACAAGATCAATTGTTTAACAAATATTTTTGGCCTTTTCAAGTGCCTCATTTCCAAATTTTAGGATTCATTCGTTCTTGATCAAGCTAATCAGTCATTTAATTTTTAATGAGCCAACCATTATTTGTATGTTATTAGATCTTGTTTTGCGTTCTAATATCGGTTTTCGCCCGATTTTCGACTTGTGATCGGCTAGTTTTAAATTAAATAACTTAAAGCTTGGTCAAGAACGAGTGAAACTAAAATTTTAAATGGGATATATGATTTGGCCATAATGAGCCTAAAATTGCATTCTAGTTTCAGTGTTGGTCCGAATTTAGACTTGGGTTCTGCTACCTTTAAATTAAATGACCGAAACCTTAATAAAAACGAGTGGAGCCTAAAAATTTGTAATTGAGTCTATTTGAGCCAACAATGGCTAAACCATAATTTGTATCTTCTTTAATTACCATATAGCCACGATTTATTTTATGAAATAAAACAAATATATTTAGATAGCACATTTCATCCCCTTTGATTGACGTATATTGTCACCAAGCAAGCACATCTCCAGATTTTGCGATAATTTCCATAGTATGGCATTGCTTCCGCCGAATTTATAGAAGCAAACGTTATATTTTTGAAAATTTATTTCAAGAGCCTCGGTCTATTTTATGAAATGGCACAAACATATGTAGATAGCCCACTTCATCACCTTTGATTACCATATTCGCCATAGTGTTGCATTACTTCTACCGATTTTCGTGATGAACTTTATATTTTGACTTAAATTATACTATGTACAGTATATTGTTGTATAATTTATTAACTACAGTTTTTGTGTACTTACACTTTTTTAACGTCAAAAACTTCACACCGGTAAGAACGAGTGAAGCCCAAAATTTTTAAATAAGACATTTAATTAGATCATAATGAGCCTAAAATTATTTGTATGTCAATAGATCTTGTTTTGCGTTCTAATTTCGGTTTTGGTCCGATTGTCGGTTTGGGTTCTGCTAGCTTTGAAGTGCAAAAGGCTTATGCTTTTTCTAGTACAATAAAAAAAATTATTGAGCTATTTAATTGGCCTAAAACTAGCCTTAAATTATCATTTAATTTTCTAACTGTTTTTAAATAATTTTTTCATATGGGTTCTGCTACCTTTTTCTAAAGCTAACAGAACCCATCGTTTCTGTTGGACGGGTGGAGCCCCAAATTAGTTAATTCCAAATTGGTAAAGTTGAATGGATTTACAAATTTTATGAACCTCGTTTAAATTTTAGGTTGCATTATTATATTATTAATAAAGCGAGTCTCCTTGTAAGTTCCTTATTTCTAAGTTTTAGCTTTTTTAAACTTGTGGAACAGAAATATTATATTTTAGAAATTTTATTTTATTTTCAATATTAATGAAATAACAAGTAATATAAATTGTTGGAACCTGAAAAAACAAAGAAAAGAACCAAGCGAAGCTAATAGGTGTCCATTTCAGATTGTGAGGCATAAACCCATCCAAATAGATTGGTAGAACGCGATAATGATGATCCTCTTTCGTTATGCATTCTTTTGAGTTAAAAGTTTTGTCTGTTGGAAATACATACATACATACGAGTATCTAGACGAAACGAAGCGAAAACAATTCATCACGGAAAACACAATGGAAGCTGAAAGTAAATTTTTGTTGGATTCCATGGACTATGCACCACCATATAAATGAGTTTTAAACTCACAATGGGGTGTGTAGTCTAAACTTTCTTGAATGAAACTAAATAAATAAATAAAGACTATAAATTTTTATCGAATTCGGGCGACCAGAGTGTTCGGCATCATCGGTGTATGTATTGCCTCGTTTAAACTCATTCGATGATTTTTTGCATTTTGTCGTTGTTCGGTGATCTGTCGTTATCTGGGTGATAAGATATTACGATGTCGTCCAGATATTAGCAGCAAACTCCAACCACCGGTTTTATACGTGACAAATAGCACTTTGCAAAGTTGCTGTGCCATTTTTAAAACTGAAGGTTTCGAGTGGATTTCTAGAGGCCTTTATCCTTCGAAAACGCAGTTTGGCCTTGTTATTTTCGATTTAAGAATATCTTGAGAAAATCCAATATATTCACGAAAATAAACTAATTGGTCGGAAGTGGTATGTTTATCAGCGGTCTGAAAACTTTCGGCCTTGTATATACCTATACAGTGCAATTGTGATTTCGTAAATTAATTTTGCATATTATCAACAGCCTAATCACCATTTTTGGTGTAAGATTATACATTTTTATTACTACCGGAGAAATTTAAAATTTATTTTACTATTTTTATATTCGATTTTAATGTTCATTTCCGCCATCAATTAGGATTCTAACATACGATCGAAGAATTTGTTACAGCAAGCTCGTTAAGGTTTGTCTAGGTAGATTGAACCCAAGAAATTTGACTTTTCCCGTTATGGAAAGGTTTTGTGTTCTTAGAACGCTTTACACCGTTGTTGTTTTGGATACTTCAGTGAGTTTATATAATGTCATTTTAGTACTGATAGAAAATTTAATCTTTGGTATCTTGGTGCTGTCATTCCTAAAAATGATCTGAATTGGTATTCGTTTGTTCTTGTCCATTTTCTAGAATTTCGTGGTTGTTTATGATATCAAAGTTAAAGGGTACGTTCATTGAAATTAGTTTAATATTAGTTTGTGTCTGCTCAGATTTCTTTTCAATGAAAGTCCCTTACTGTCTTTTTTACTTAGGTCTATATATTTTGTTTTGCATGCAACAAATTCCGCAATATACTAAACAAACCTAAATTCGACCCTATCTTCTAATGAATAGGTCCAATGAATAACTAATAAAACTCCCTCGACTATCTTGTGTCGCTTTATCTTACTGGTGGACATCAATCATCTCAGCAACTAACATTTTTCATCCTGAAATATTAATCATAGCAACGTCCTAAAAGGAAAATTGTATTAGTTACGCTTACCTTTTTACAAACGGATATATCCTTACATCCTGGACTCATCCTTGAATTATCTAAAAATATACTTAAGATCTCTTTTGTTTTTAAAACACACTCTCGGCAAGTGGATTCGGCCCCAACACTAATAGTACAACCAGGATAATGTTATAACTTATTTTAGCATAGGGCCCACTCAAGACCCAATATTATACAATCTTATAACTACAAATAGTATATAACTACAAACACCAATATTCCGGTACTGAAAGGGACGGATGAATTTAAAAAAATCAAAATTCCTGCAAATAAAATGAATGTAAGAATATAACAGGTCAACATTTAGGCGGAATACTGGTAACAATTGTTGCGTGACTAAAATAAATTAAGTAACTAGTTCTATATATGTACACATACATGGATTTATATGATGGCCTTAGTATGTACTTTAATACAAAAATGCCAAATGATCGGTCCATGGTTTCGGTCCTATGAATAACAAGCAAAAGCTGCAACAGGTGTTGATAGATTTTGTCCTACGGTAGTCAAAAGTCCCATATATAGATGGAACTTCTGAAGACTTCTAACTTCTATAGAACAAAATTGTTCATTGAAGCTTCGTGCAACAGCTGTTGCAGTGTTATTTCTTGTTATTTATATGACTGAACTCAGAGACTGACCGTTTAGCATTTTTGTACCTTAGACTATGTTATGCTTTATCTTACAATTGTTTTAAACAAATTTTTATTTTTATTTTTTTTTATACGTCTATGAGAAAATCTGTTATTTTTTTGTTAAGTATTTGCTAGGTATCATTTTAATCATATTTTTATTCTATTTAAAATTAATCAAATCAATACTTTAAATGGAAAAGTATACCTCTTTATCTTGTGGAAAAAAACTTTTTATTGTGTAAGTTGGAATTTCCGATTTAATAATGAAAAACCATTTCATTCCGATGGCTCCCTCTGCTGGCCTTACAGTAAGTTATCCTTTGCGTCCGGTTTTTAAGAACTTTTTCGCTGATTCCAGCGACTATTTCTCGAATAACTGCCACGATGTTATGTTCTAAAGCTGGAATTGTCTCTGGATTACCCGCATAACATCCATGATTAACGAAACCTCATAGAAAAGGCCAACGGCGTCAAATCGCAGCTCAACGCAGGCCAACTGACATCTCCAAAACGGCTGATTATTTGGTTGTCAAGTTTGGCGCACAAAAGATCGATTGTCGGTCGGTTTGTATTACTGATGATAATAATTGTTGTTTCAAAGAAAATGAGCCAATTATGCCACCACACCAAATAGTCACTCTTGGCGGATGCATTGGCTTGTCTAGGATCACGAGTGGCGTGGCTGTTCCGATCCCCAAACTAGGCAGTTATGTATCTAAGCGGATGGTCATTTGCTTTCAACTGCTGAGTCTTCTGGACCTTATAACATTTAAAGTTTTCTATATTACACAAAAATATTTATTTATTTATTATTATTAAATATATCTTTAATTATTTAATTTAATTTAATTTTAATATTTATTTTTCATTTCCATCCACCTTCTTCAATGGCGGATGGCTTGTGTGCGACATGGTAGTGTGGCGGTGCTGCAAGCGGCGTCTTGCTTGTGTGGCTGATGGAGAAGAACTGATTGGGACGAGAAATTTATTTTATAAATTAAATTTGTTCGTTCTTCATTGGTTTCGTATTCGTCGTGTTACTTTCGCTTTCGTTTTCTAAAACTCGTCGTGTTGTTGCCGTCTCGCGTGTATAAGTATTAAGTACATACATCTGTTGATGCATTTACTCTCTTTGCACGTGAAGAGTGAAGAATACAATATTGTAACCGCAGCAACCTTGTAGGCGAATGATCCGGGGTGTTTGTGCAGTATTCTCGTCAGGGTCGTGCGACTAATGGCCAGTTCCGCTTGGCACTCTTTCACAACCCATATTTCCTTTTAAAATTCGTATGGTTTCGGCTACACAACTCTAACTTTGAAAATAAGTTTTCAATATTTCGAAACGCTCGTCAAGCGAAAACATGATTGTTTCTTGACGCGGAACATCAGACTGACGAGCTGTCAAAATTTCAAGCAAATCCTTCAAAAAAATGTTTCCATAGCCTATGATTTAAAAACAAACCAATAGATGGCCCACCCTTTAGAATCTGAAGGTAAAATTATTTTCACGTAGTTTTCATACAATACCTGAATATTTCACAGGTCCTAGCACCACAGCTAATAACTACCTCGTGCACTATTTGATTGAATCAACTTAATATCAATATTAATAAATTGTGTGTATAGTAAATGCTATATTCCTGATAATAACACTAACAGTAAAAACTTAAATAAAAAAACATTGATAAGCGCAATATTTTTTTTTATCTCGGCTCTCACTATCAAAATACCCATTTCATTTTTTTTTTTTTTTGTTACTGTTATGACATTATAATACTTCGACGAGCAATAATAAATTTTATATCTATACAACAACGTGTTTAATTCCAAATCGAAATCGCGTACCTCATTTTATCGTCAAAGCAATAAATTTGATTTGAATTGAAATGGTTGGCATCAAATTTTTGTTTTGAGCCTCAAAACACTAATCATTTTTAATTTTTATGATTGCGTTATAAAAGAATTATATTCGTTGTGAATCAACGGTGCGGTAGCTAACTTGCTAAGTGGTGTACTCTTAAGAAATTAATTAGCTGTAATTGGGGAATATTTTTGTATAAGTTGTGCTTTGCTGGTTTCCTTATAATTTATAGGTTGAATATTAGGTACAAGGTCAATTATGAGCCATAAACACGTGAGACGAATTATTAATAGGGCAAGCATTTTTTTTGTGCGCCTTATCACTCAGATTACATGAATGTCTCGTAATACGTAATATGCATTGGTAAACAGTCCCGCTGTTTGATTGGTTGATAATATTCTGTTATGTAAGCTATATTTACTAAATTATGTGTGAACAATCGGAAAGCCCGTAATATAAAGTTACTCATTAATATAGGATGCATTCAATAAGTAAAATATATTCTCACACCTCGGTAGTCAAAAACAAAATTTATGGAGACAACCATATCAGTTTTTGGCAGCCTTTACGTCGACCTTATCGTCTACATCGCAGTAATTTCGAACTTGATTCAAAAATCGAAAAACATTACGTTCAAATTACATCGTGGTGAGGTTACCAAGACTATGGAAGTTTGGTTTCGAATCATGAATGAAACAATGAATTCTTTAAATTAAAAAATTCGGTCGTCTCATCAGACTGCAGTGACAAAACTACAAAAGTATTGAAAATACTTTGAACTGCGAATTATTATGATTCGCTGCGCAATTGCCAAGAAGCCCTTAGTAACCTCGAATTTTATTGTATTTGACGCATATACATACGATTTCTATATGAAATTTTGGGTTATTCCGGGTTTCTGAATTCAATGTTTCATTAGTTCGAAACCAAACTTCCAATGTCTTGGAACCAACCTCACCACGATGTAAAAATAAGATCTGGCTATTACCTATAGCATACTCCAAAATTTCATAGTTCACATTTTAACTAAAAACAACAATTTTATTTCTGTAAAATAATATTGGTAGTGGTGATTCAACCAAATTTTGGAAACTTCTTTGACGTTTAATAAATTTGGTGATGATCTTTTAATTTTCTTTTTATAAATACTTTCCGAAATTTGCCGTTTAGTAAGATTTTGTTTCTTATCAAGTATTATTGCGATTCCTTCCGCCGAAGAGCAAAGGTTACATCTAAAAACGCTAAAAAAAAATCTGGGTGTGAGGTCATACGTTGAACGGCAAAATTTCAATATCTCCTTTCTAGAAACCACTATGGCCATAAATAAGACTGTTATTTTTAGATCCTGCTTAGTCCAATCAAGGTGCATGTACAGATTGAAAAAATTCTCTTGGCATAATTGGGTTAAAGAAGTCGAAAAACAATCTCAGGTCATACGTTAATCGGCAATATTTGAATATTTCCGTTACAGAAATTACTATTTGCCTAAATTCTCTTAGCAGTAACAGAACAGGTTTAAATAAGGGAAAACCCACCCAGGGCATACGTTGAACGGAAGAATTTCGAAATTTCAGTTCCAGAAACTACTATGGGCTCTTGACCATAAATTAGACTAATATTTTAAGATATAGCTTAATCCACCCTGGTATTGGCGAAAGAATTTTATCAAACTTCCGAAATATTTCATCGTATTTGACTTTGTTAATTCCAAGAGAAATTCTTCTCATCTTGATTTCCTGAACATGATCTAAAAATATAAGTGTCATCTAAGGCAGTTGGGTGTTTTCTGGAACGGAAATATGTATTTCAATTTCCTCGTTCAAAGTATGGCCTGGTGTGATTTTTGTTTTATTTAACTATCTTACTGCAAAAAAAAAGTCTTCAAGCTACGTGTGCGCGCACTGAAAAAATAATAGGGTGAAGTCTACAAAAAATATAAGTAAATTTAACCTAAAATCACTGTTGTAATTGAGCCTAAGTAGCGCAAAGTAAATTTCACAAATTTTGAAATGTGAGATTAACTTCATGCTATGTAAGAATATTTTATAATAAAATTATGTCGTTGCATGTAATATTTACTTCGCATTTTGTTGGTTCAACTTATTGGATGAAAGAAAGCGAAAATATAGAATACGTAAAATGAAAATGTTGAATTAACTTTAATTTAAGTAAAATTTACATTTTGCTTAATAAAAATTAAAATCGTGATTTTTTTTGCATGATAACAAAATATTTGTTATCACATCGAGATGAGGTCTCACCTTTTCAAAACCAGTGAGATACAAAATTTGAATCTTTTAATTAAAAGATTCGATATCCTCATCATCAGATCAGATTATGTAGTTATCAAACTACGAACATAACGTTTCAAACTTCATGAATTTAAATGATGTTTACATCAACTGACCTAGCGAATTATATTAAAAATGCAATAATAATTGTTAAATATCGTCGATGTAAATTTAACACACCAGTTTGCAACCTTTACCTTGCAAATGTAAATTTTAGTTAAAAATGTATTTTGCATTGTCTAAGTAAATTTTACTTGTTAACAATAAGTATAAGAATATAATGACGATTTTTTGATGTACATGATTTTTTACATATGATTAAGTTCTTTTAACTATTTAAAAGGTTTTGTTTCGTTTTATTTTGACAAATTGTTTTTATATTTCAAAAAATGTTATTTTGACCTAGGCTGAGTAAAGAGAACTTATAAAATTTGTGCTGAGCATGGGTAAATAATCTAAAATATTATGTTAGTTTACAATTTTAAATTTACTTAACAGGTTAAGTAAAAATCGCATCGATTATTTTTTTGAGTGCGTGATCTAAAAATAGCCTCAGCTATGGCCAAGATCCTAAAGTGATTCCTGGAACTGGAAAAGGGAATATTGAATGTTTACCGTTCTCTTGGAATGATTTTTCTCTAAATTGACCTTGTTAATTTTAAGAGAACTTCATAAAACTGTATGCATTTTGAATGGAATGTTAAAGGAATTCAGCCGGCATTCCATATTGGGTAATTGCAATTAATTTTCTGCATGCTACTAGAGAAGATTTCCATAGTACTTACATTGTGGTTTTATTTTGAAATTAAAGAAATTCTAATGAACACATCGATACTTGTTTCTTCGAAGTACTTTATTACCTTTAAATGAAGGGATAAGAAAAAAAACAAGTTTTTAACAAATTATTTCCGTTTACCTGAAGGCAATTTTTCTATCTACAATTCAAAATCAATTCAATAACTCACAACTTTGGCGGTGTGGCACGAAGCGTTGTCCTGTTGAAAAATAAGTTTGCAATTCTCACCAAAAAGCTTTAACATAGAAGGCTCAAATTCGTTGTGTAGGACCTCCAGATAAAGAGCTCCTGTAATGCTGGAACTAAGGAAGTACAATCGACCAATTTCATTTCCAGTAAAGCAATCCCAGACTCCTTCATTTTTCGGTGGAAGTCTTAAAAGACATTCGTTGCTAAGCCTCTCGCCGGGTTTTCTCCAACATGCAGCTTGAATTTTGATTTCATCGGAGAAAATCACATCATTCCACATCTCTGGAGTCCAAGAAATATGCTACTGGGCCCATAGCAAACGTTTTTTTCACTAGTAAGGCTTCTGGACTGGTTTAAGTGCTCTCAAACCAGCTTTAACAAGCCTTTTTCTCACTAAGCTGGCTGAAATTTGATTTCCTGTTGCTCGCTCAACATTGTAATATTATGAAAGGGTCTTCCACTGGCATTGTCTTTCTAGGTGTTCCAGAGCCTTTCTTTCTTTGTGTACTGGCCATCTCTCGCATTTGCGTAGTTTAATTTTCTCGCACCAAAACAAATAAAAACATATTGCTTTTACACTGCTCACTAACTTTTCCCATTTTTTTTAACTAAAGTTGCACTTTATTCTTTATTTGAGTAAGATCACTTACAGAATAACTAAATCTTACAAAATATGCACTATTTATACTCAAAAAAAAAACAGGCAACAAAACATATGCACCCTAATGACAGCCAAGAACGGTAGGCGTAAAATAAAATAATTGCTTGACCAATTTTTTTGTACATCAGTTGCGGGGTTGTACCGGTGTAATAAAAACAAAAGGCGGTCAAACAAAATATTAATATTAAAGATAGAACTTCTATACATCAATAAAATACAAAAAAAAATTATAAAATGGGTGTTTAATTTATTCCATTACTTTAACTCTAATCAACGTATTTTGAATATTTTGGCATTTTCCAGGGTTTTGCCCCTAAATTGCAGGTTTTTTTTTCAAAAAATTACGTCATACATATATTTAAAATGAAACAATAAGCCAATTGCTTGCAAAAGTTTTGTAATTTTAGCAAAAAAAGACTCCAATTTGCAATAAAATATGTTTGCCCAATTTTTTCCCCCCAGCACCAATGTGTTGTTCAGTCCAATGTTGTTGATCGCAATGATGGCGAAATACGAGCTAAATTAGAAAACTTTTAAAATTAATAAAATTTTACTTTAATATTTAAAGAAAACATTTTAAATAAACACAACATTTCGAAAATAAAACAAAAAAAAGTTTTATAAATAAAAAAACCGTAACTCCGTACATATTCATTCGTCGGTGTGCCGCCCCGGTGGCAAAGTGGTTAGCATGCTTGCTCCAGCGACCGGAGGTCCCGGGTTCGATTCCCGGTGGTGACAAGGAAAAAATTTCACGGCTGGTTTAGGATCAATGAATTAATCACTCATTATCCGAAATGAAAATATGATTATGAAACCTCATTTGAGGCGGCCAAATCCCTTGATGGGATATAATGCCAGAGAGAGAGAGAGAGGTGTGCCATAGAAAACTCAAGATCAAAAGAAATTTAATAAAATATCAAAAAAAATTTGCAAATCTAGAAAGAAAGAGAAAGAAATTTTGTTTTACTCATAATCGGGTTTTTTGTGTCTTTGATAATTTGCAGTATGGAATTTAGTGTAGAATTGGGAGTCTGATTTTCCACACATTGGGAAAAATGCATACTGAGTAGTATGGAAAAGTATATGGAATAAAAACGAATTTCTGACGAAATTTCTTATCATTTCCAATTTAATTTTTTCTCTTTTTAGTCGGGATTCACATCCCACTGAAATTTTTGTGACACTTTTCTTAGTACGGATTTCCGTGCACTTTACATAAATCTTCCCATAGAAAGAGAATAAAATAATGTACACGGAATTCCGTTGGCATTGGATTGAGACATGTAGCTTCTATTTTCAAATCTAGTGGCAACGATAAACATGTCTCTTTTTCTTCCATATAATAGAAATTGCATTTTGTTTTTTATCATTACGTCACAAATATGTCGGTACAATGAGTTGGGATGACTCAGTGCACCTAGAATACTACAGGCCACACTGTTTGCTATGCCATTAAATTTAAGTCTACAGTTTATTCTTTGAAATGTAGACGGCAGTCATTTACATAAAAAGAAATAAACGAAAACAAACAACATATTTTTTATACGAGTGCTAAAGTAAGGTTATGTCGTGTTTACATATTTAACACAATTTAAGAATGCATAATTTTTTAATAATATTATGAATTAATACTTACCAATTGTTGGAGGATTTCACAATTAACAAACAACAAACATTTAGTTTGAAACACTTTATTAACACTAAAATCAAAACACCGAGATCGCCCAACTCCAGAATTACCAGCATAGAATCTAGACTAGAAAATAGTTTAAATTATGATATGGAATATGTTACTTACCATTAATTAATTCAACAGAAGAACAATTTAATTAATTACTATAAAAAATACAAAACTAAATTTAATTTTTGTAATCATATTGATAAACAAAACAAAACCAAACTGTAAATATTGACAAGTAAACATAAACACAGCTGTTAATTTATAAGCAAAATGTAATAGATTATACCATTTAGTGTTGTGTATAGAGAGTGCGTTTGATATTCATATTGTTATACTTGTATAAAATTTTTGTTATAATTAATTCAAACTTAACGCACTTTTTCACCAAATTTTCTATAAATTTTTATAAAATGTTTAAAAATTATAATTTAGATTAGAAGCTTGTCAAGAATTGTAAAACAAAAATGTAAAATGTTCTCTTTGCAATAAACTCTTGAACTGAAAGGATCAAGTTTCAAGATATACAGTGTATTACTCCTGGTAGTTTTATTGTATGTCACTGCATTTGATACAATCATTCGGAAGTCTAATTTGGATTTGGATTCTGGAGATAATTGGATTATTGGATGTCAAGTACTTCAAGATCCAATAGCTCTACACCAATAGCTTTTTATTAAACTTTAAAATATATTATTAAAATATTTTTCTTGTTGTTTGTTTACAATTTTTTTCTTAACAATATGATAGATTAAACACAAAAAAAAATCAAAACAATCTTTTTCACTTTAGCGCTGCCTATAATAGCCAAAGAAAGAACTGGCGACATAGATTGACGTCATATAGCAAATTTTTTAAAGCAGTGTTGCCTGTAGTATTCTAGGTGCACTGGATGACTTCACCGACTTATTCGATGAGATGACGTGAAATAAGTCAATAGGTCTGTAATAAGTCGGTGTTTGGAAACACCTTTAGTCTCACTGTTTACAGTTTGGTAAAACAGTAATGGAACGAAATAAAATCAGAAAGTAATACAAAATTGGATTTAACCAATTTTGTAGAAACCATAGAAATTTGTATTAGATCATACTGAATTTATTTCTTGTACAAGTAGAAACTCGGCTCTGAAGTTGGTTGCATTAAAATATACTTGAACACAGCCAAATGGCCCGCCATTTTTGATATATGTAGCTTGTCATGGCTGTTTTTATGACATAAGTTTCAGTCATTTACAAGCTATCGTTCCGTGCGCATCAATTTTAAGAGGCGAATGTCGGTAAGCAACGTTTACCGCTTTCAAATTAAATAAATGCTGTTCAAGCTATGGAATTGATTAATTCGACTTTGAGTGAACTTTTTGTGTGTTATTCAACTGTAAAACGGTGTTTTGCAAGATTTCGTGATGACAATTTTAGTCTTGAGGACGATCCCCTTCCAGGAGCAGTAATACAATTTAAAAACGAAGAAAATACAGTTTTACTGGATGAAAATCCATGTAAAACTCAATAAGAGTTAGGAGTTACCCATCAGTTGATAAACTGGCCGAAGAAAACAAAAACCCGGATAGTTGACATCTGCATGAATTTGCTTTCTCGGTACAAAAGAATTTTTTAGCGCAAAATCATTACGACTGATAAAAAGTGGATTTTGTACGATAACCCTAAACGCAGAAAGCCATGGGTTGATCAGGCCAGCAATCAACACCAGTTGCAAAAATGAATATTCATGCCAAGAAAGTGTAACTGTGTGTCTGGTTCGATTGGAAAGGAGTCATTTACTACGAGTCTGGAGCCTGGTCAAACTGTTAAAGCTGATCATTACTAGACCGCATTGATCAAATTAAGTGATGCTCTGGAGGTAAAAAAAGAAGTTTTTTCTGCATGACAACGCTCGTCCGCATACAGCAAAATCAACCCAGGCAATCATATTCTCCTTTGTCTGAGAAATTTTACTGCATGCAGCGTATTCTCCAGAAATTTTACAGTATGCAACGTATGGCTCCCTTTCATTACCGCTTATTTAGATTGATGTCATCATCTTTGAAAGACCACCGTCTTCGAAACCACCAAGTTTCTATCGCGAAGGCATTCATCATCTACCTGATAAACGCAAAAGTCCATATATAGTAATGGCGAATATCTCGATAATTTATCTGTGTAACAATTATATTTAGTATAAAGTTGAATTTGACCAAGAAACGTAAAGTTGCTATTTGTACACCTAATATAACAGAAAAGATCATCAATTTGTTCTATAGATCTACCATACCAGGACAAACAATCGATTGCAAAGCTTCGGTATCCAATCTAAATGTGAGTTGGACTATACCGCCAATAACATATACACTTTTGTAGTCCTGCACCTGTACTGAAAGGTGTAGTTTTTTGTGGTGTTCTGTAGTTTTCCGGATCCAACCTCATCAAATAGACAAGTGTTGTCTCTCCTAGTCTAGTTCAATTCCATATGCCTCATTTAGAATATGCCTTCATCCGCTCATTATTCCTTTCTGATGTAATAATTACGGATTGCTAAAACCTCTTCTACTGACCTCTTCTAGAGCTCCGGCGTGTTTTGTTGACACATTTGCAACTTGAGTTGTCAGTGTTCTTCGATTTTATTCCAAGTCTTATCACTGTTCCAAAGATTGCGTCTGTATTCTTGGTACCCAAGTGTGTTGGTAGCTGTTTCTATGTAGAAGATAATCGTCTTGAAAGGATTAGCAAGGCATATCGATGCCATATGCAATACCCAATCATATGTTGTCCAGGAAAGAACGGCTATAATATCGCAGTGATAAGTGTTGGTTCTGCTACAATTGTTCGAAATCATAATATCTGTTATATAAATATTCTGTTATTCAATTCTGCTTCATTGGATAGCTACCGTGAACTTGTCAATCACTTTTTGGGGAATGAATACGCTAAGATTAAAACAGCCTCTAATATTTATTCGAACCCATCAAAAATATTTACGAATACTATAATATGTTGACTTAAAGGGCGCTGCTGCATACGACTTATGCAATTCAACCTTTTACGTTCACAGGAAGTTCGCGATATATGCACGCACGCATAAGACGCCTTTTGCTATGTACGAAAATATGGCAGACCTGTCTTGCGAGCTTCTTGCAGGTAAGACATCGCATGATAAATATGATTTCATGCATATAAACATCACCCGAGAAATGAAGTCCCTTATTAATCATAGTACAAAAGAGAAAACATTCGGGACAGTCCTCTGTATTCATTCGAAAAGCAGAAACGTGTGATTCAACATCCGCATATCCCTATGTGGAAGAAACGGTTAGCCCAATCGAGATCGATAAAGTCATAGAGGCTGAGTTATTAAACCCAGAAGTCGACCATGGCCTTCATCAAATTGTTGAGATTTACATGACTAACGGTCACTCTGTTTACTTACCAAATACAAGCTCATCTTGCATGAAGGGTAGAGACCGTGGATTCTCGGTATACACCAGTCATGCATTCCTATCAAACGGACATGCATCTGAACATTCATTTGGAAAGTAGTCAACGAATTTAACAACATGCCGAAAACCAGCGGCAAACAACAAATTTGGCATTTCTTGGATTGGCATTGGCATTTTTTAAATTATGTGGAGAAAATCAATTTGCAAAAACTCTGATATATGATGATGCAGTGGAATGGTTCGAAATTTTTAAATACAAATCATTA
This sequence comes from Nephrotoma flavescens, assembly GCA_932526605.1. Lineage (NCBI taxonomy): Eukaryota > Metazoa > Arthropoda > Insecta > Diptera > Tipulidae > Nephrotoma > Nephrotoma flavescens. Next base: position 125,234,055 of record OW052221.1, on the reverse strand, counting down.
GGTAGGGTATACCGTGCATTATAATAATAGTGAATGCTATTATTACTACACACGGTCAGGGTCCAACTTCGTTTACGTCCTTAAAGACAGTTCTTACGTTCTTAAAGACAAGTATAGGGCACATCATCAATCATCAACTTTACTGTGATCAACAATGAAACTCTCGAGAAGGCCAGGTGGAGTGACAGTCCCAGTCGCATGAAACTTTTGGCCGCCGTGATGTTAGTGACCTGCGGACCTTTAAACCCATTAAAGACAGACTCAACGTTATCCCACGAAGTTTTTTACGTGTATAAGTTCCGCGACGTATAGGCATTTTGTCCATGCGATATTCATCTTGTGTATGGATTGATCTTGCAGTTTCAGTTGCATCCAAAATTGTGCAACCAATAAATGCTGGTCGCTATTATAGATATTTGATAAAACGTGATATTGGTTAAGTGATTCGCTGTGATCCGGTGATTAGCAACTGTATTTCTGCATAGCAGAGATGCAGAGAATAGAAAAAGATTTATAAGAATTTCTCCATTTATAAGTATACTCCTCATCCCAATTTGACATGACCACCCGTAATTGACTGGAGATCCGTGTTATCAATTCCAGCTTTGAGGTCAACGTTTCCAATAATGTTATGTGTGCGCCAAAATTTCTAGAAAACAGTTAATCATCAAGAAACAACTAGCTATAGAACAACAACCAGCTAGCTCAAAAGAGAAATCACCTCCACCAATAAAGGTGGATTCAGTGTTGCGTTCTTTCGTTCCTTCTGAAATTTTTTTAAACCAATTTCATTGTTTTTTTTTCATGTGAATTTCTCCAGTATACAATCGATTATGAAATCGATTACAGTAGCCGAATACAAACTCGTATCTCTAAATAATGGCGTCTGGAAAATTAATGTTGCAGACTCTGAAACCTATAGAGCTTTGGCTACAAAGCTTAATTCCGAGGGAATCGTTTACTTATGAGGAAAAGAATGATCGCCCAATCAAAGTAATGACTAGACCCCCTCCAATTCAAAGGAAATGCGACGAAATTCTATTTACCCTCTGGAAGTTAGGGAACTGATTGCAACAAAACGAAAATCAAGAAATGCCTGGCGCAAAAGTCGAGCGCCAGAATATAAAACAACTCTAAATTTTTGCTAATTAATGAAATCAAGAACGAATCCATTAATAAATACCTAAGTGGCCTTACTGGGGAAAAAGATACCGAATACTTCTTTTGGAAAGCGACAAAAAGTTTAAAACGACCTAAACTACAAATTCCTTCAGTTAAAACGCTTCGTTGTTTGCAACCCACTTCAAGAACACGTTTCAGCCTATATCTAGACAAACTGCAGAGAGGCTACGAATATTGTCAGCATCTGGACGGCGAATAAAACTTAATGAAACAAAATCTGTTCACGTAAACTTTACAAACAAAAAATTCAACTGGATACCAGCAGAACCGAACTCTCAGCAAATTCCCTATGCAAACACGACAAAATATGTAAGAGCATGTGAAAAAGAGATTTTCTGTTAGGAAGAAATTCTAACCCTACATAATAAATTGCTAATATACCGGCAAATCAAAAAACCTGTATGGATTTACGGTATTCATCTCGGGGGTTGTACAAAGAAAACTAATGTCAGTATCATCCAGTCATTCCAAAGCAAAGTCCTACGAGGAATAATAAATGCACCGTGGTACGTAAAAAATGACAACCTCCTTATAGAGATCTGAAAATGGATTTCGTTAGTGAGGAAGTAAGCAAACATGCGAGTAAACACATGCAACGTATTAGTCTACACCAAAATGGTGAGATACGTCGTATGTTGGTGTATTCACACCCAGTAAGACGGCTGCGAAACAAGAAACCGCTGGATCTACTAGATCCAATCAAGATCGACTAAAAATATAATAAAATTGTAAAGGGGACTAGCCAAATGGCTGCAACCCTCCAAACAACAATATAATTGATGTAAGATAAATTACTAGATGATTTGTAAATGAGTTGTAATAAAAAAAAATTTTTACTTATCGTCATTATACACTCGCCATCTCCAGTTTTGGAAGTTATGTTTTTGGCGAAATACCAAATTCGGTTAGTTTAGTATTAAGAATGGTAACACATTTTTCAGCTGACATTGTTCAAAGCGAGATTCCAAAATGAATCGTGAGCTTGAACATTTACATTCATAAAACGATGCTTCCTTATTGATGTCCACTCATCGAAAGTGACTGTAAAATAATCACCTTGCTTTATTCTTAAAGACATCTCTTTTTTCAATGTAGTTTGTATCGATTAACCATATTCAAGTTGCATTTTTTACTGTATTTTGCGACTTCGGAATGTTTTTATATCCTTTTTATTTTAGTAATTTTTGCAAATCATAAGATATGCAAATTCTATTAACGCTTATCTCAACACGAAATACCCCGGATACCCTGGTATGTCTTTAGTTTTTTAAACTGTAAAATCGACCTAACAGAGAGTACCTTGTACACTGAACTTTTCAGTAGCTGCCTAAATATAGAAAATATGCACTTTCCAACAAAAAAATATAATTTTATATTGTCAATTAGGATGTTTTAGGACTAGGTACACATTATTACATCTTTTACTCAACACGAACATACCCGGGTATGTTCATGTTTATAAATTCGCTCGAATATTACTGAACGGCTATAGTTGTGAAATTTTGACATTTTTACTCTTTATGGTTAGAGAGAGTAATGTAAAAGTGGATTTATTTTTTTTCGGGAAAAGTAATGGTATTTTTTTTTGTATTTTGTACGAACACGATCGGCATTTGAAATAGATAGTCGAATATATTTTGTATAAGATTTATTTTCCATTATTTTTTGTCCTTATAAAGATTTAAAGAACACATAAAAGATGTGGGAAAGCCCACAACACAGCCCAAACACGTAGAACATCTGACTCATCAAAACAAACATCTGACTTATCAAAATAAACCATACATTCCAACTGAATTCCAGGCCTCAAGGCAACGTGATGAACTAACGACAGAATTTGGCGTCCACGAAAACGTGACAATGTGCTCATACCTACCTAAAAAAACATAGCTGTGGTTCTCTTCTCGGGGTCTTCACTAGGCAAAATCGCAGAGACTTTCTCTCATGATATTTTATGTATGTGTATGTTTATTTCAATGTATTGATAAATAATTATCAAACAAATATCATAACTGGGCATTTTAGTCTCATAATAATTTCTTCCAATGTCAAAAAATCCGTAAATATTTTGTGTCGATTCAATGTGAACCTTCTATTTTTGTTTTCTTCTATGCTGCTATTTTTACAAGGAAAACTCGATGCATTTAAGCAGTGCACCTAGAATACTACAGGCCACATTGCTTGCTATGTCATTAAATTTATGTCTACAGTTTTTTCTTTGAACTGTAGATGGCAGTCATGTTCATAAAATGAAATAACGAAAGCAAACAGAAAAAAAAATTATTTTTATACGTGTGCTAAAAGTAAGGTTATGTCTTCTCGTAAATTGTAGGAAATGTGTACACATTTTATACGTGTTTACATATTTAACACATTTTAAAATGCATTGTATAATAATATTATGAATTAATACTTTTACCAATAGCTTTCTATTAAATTTTAAAATATATTATTAAAATATTTTTCTTGTTTGTTTACAATTTTTTTCTGATCAATATCACAGCAAACATAAAGAAAATCAAAACAATCTTTTTAATTTTAGTGTTGCATATAATAGCCAAAGAGAAAACTGACGACATAAATTGACGTCATATAGCGACATTTTTAAAGCAGTGTGGCCTGTAGTATTCTAGTTGCACTGATTTAAGCAAGCAAGCAATACCACTATATACAGGCCGATTTTTATGAATAAAAAAAAAAATTCTTAATTAGTATTAGTATTGAGAAATTAACTTGGCGGCATACACATGAAAATAGTTATTATGAAAAAACTTTAAAAATCCTTGTTTACGCCCCCTAAATCATTTATATCTTTTAAATGAGCTAGAAATGTGAACTATTGCCCCTTTCTCTCTAATCCTAACTCCTTTAGTAACATTTATGAACAAAAAAAAATCTTATTAAGAAACTTTTCGTTCATTAATTTTCCAATTAGAACAACAACCCATTTTTCCATAAACCACGTGCTCTTTACGATTTTTTGTTTAGTTTTGTGGTTCATGTTACTATTTTCTTTGGTTGTTGTTTTTGATTTTATACGTTGAGCTACAGTGTGGGGAAAGACAACCGTAACAGATTGATGTAAAGTAATATTTATTTAAATTTTGTAATTATGTAGTTTACGTTATATATTAATTATTAATATATAATATATTGTGCTATGTAATTAATATATTAATTTAAATATGTAATTGTAATGGAAAGCGATATTTTAACATAATTTAGTATATTCTATTTAAGAAAATTATGTATACATGATTTGATTAGGGAATAAAAATCACACCGTTACCACCAAGTATGTACAAATGTTTCGATAGTTTACTGTACAAAATATTCCGTTTACATAGGTATAGTATACACATAAAAACAAATTGGATAAACAATAGAGTTATACTACAGAGTAGAAACTTTTTTTTTCCCATGTAAAATTTGCTATTTCATTTGAGGCACGTCAGAGCAGGATGGTTATATAAAAAAGCATATGGCTTACTCATATTTCAAAAGGAAAAACCCCAAATCAGATGTTTATTTATGTGCGCAGTGACAACCTATCGTGACGACTTAATTTTGTGTTTTAAAAATTATTAATTAAAACACATTAAAATAATAAAAATATTTAGTGGTTTATGTAGTAGTGCGTGGTAGTGCAACATTTGATAAAAAAAATTACAAACTTTTAATTGAAATGAAGTGTATTGTCAAAAATTGTAAAAATACGCCTAACAAATTTCAAAAAGGCGTATGTTACCATCAGTAAGTTTACTAAGTGTTTATATAAAATAAAATGTAAATTGTGTTGAGAAGAAAGTGATTTGTGGTAAATTCATCCTTAATTTAAGTTATAAATCAGAGAAAATTAAGTAAACAATTTTGTTACAGTTGTGTTTTAAACATATGTATGTTATATTACCAGTGTCGCATTTCTCTTATTACTACGTACATATTCTACGTGCTTTTCTTTTCATAATTACTTTTTATTTTGGATTACTATAAGTATAATTTTTTTTACCGAAAATAAAAACAATTAATGCATACTATATTCGAATAAAAATAATTGTGAATTTGAGAAGTTTTAAATTTCAATCGAGCAAATTCTAAATACAACCCGTTGATTTATATGCTTTCTCTTTTACCCTCCGAATTTGACTCACTTGACAGCTGCAATCATTCACTCTGTGTTTCTTCTTAAGGATGAAACACACCAAGAGCAGCGCAACATATTCCAAGCAATCCACACTAACGGCTGCATATGGGCGTGCACACCAAGCAGCGCAGCAGATTGCTTTGTTTTAGTAGTAAAATTGAATTGTGCAAATTTTATTGAGGTTATGAGTAGCAGCAAAGAGCAGCAAATTGAAGCTGCTGGTGTGGAACCTATTGATACCGCGACAGATGCAACTTCATTCAATATAATTTCTTTAAATTTAAATTTTTAAATTATAATTACAAAATACTTAATGTCTTTTAATAGAAATACCTATATTTATACGCAAACTATGATTTTGTATCATTACATAAGCGAATAAGCCAAAATTTAAATTTGCTGCTCGCTGCTGCTGCTTGGTGTGTTTCATCCTTTACTCTAAGGGATAAACATTCAACCAGTTCCGTTTTGTTTCTCCCCACTGTACTCATGTTTACATTTAACTACTGTAATAGCGGAACCAGTCAGAAATAAGAACATAACAAAAAAAATACGAATTTTACCGAACCCAATTGTTTTTATTTTTTTTTTGGTATTCCAACCAGCCAAAAATAATAATTTTAAGTAACAGCTATTCGTTTACAAACAGCTGTTTTTTATTGTGAAATGTCTTTTAGAGAAATTTCATATTTGTTCATGTTGTTATAAATTTTTATATATAAATATCGTATTTGAAAATGTACTCATACAAGAGATGCTTTTACATCAAAAACAAAAAAGGAAATAAACTACGACTATAATATCATACCATTAACAAATTAATTTTTAACAAAATTCTGCTAATAGCTGCTAATATTGAGCTACCAAAAAAAAAACTGAAGGGATTCAACCGAAAAATCAGAAGGGACGACGTTGAAAGGACCCGCATGCAAGGAAAGTTTTAATAAAATTGACCCGAAATATTATAATGGAAATATGTTTTTGGCTCCTATGAACCTCGCACGTCCTTATAAATGAGCTTTAAGCTCAAAAGGAATGCGTGGTTCACAAAATTCATGTATGAGTACTAATAAATACTAATAAATAAATATCCAAATTGCTATCTTAAAATGCCATTTATCGCATTCTTATTTTTTTATTTAGTTAAGTTTTTATTTCTGACTGGTTTCGCTATAAGAATTTTTTCCAATTTATATAAAAGAATACGAATCTTTTAGTTCACAAACAATTGAAATAATGTATTAATTTATTAAAATTCATTTTCGTAAATTTAATAAATTTAATTAGTGAATTTTTAATTCAATTTGATATTTAAATTTTTTTTTAAAATATTCGACATAATATACATCCTTCCGTCGCAACATACATTTTTTTACTAAATAAATAAACTTCAGCAAAACAAATCAAAGTAAAAGTTACAAACAAAGAAATTATTATTTTTTGTATTTTCGTGTTTTCTCGTGTGGTAAAATCATGTGCCGATTATGACGCGTAAGCAAAATGAGTGGAGTTGTTGTTTAAAAACGGAAAATACCAAATGAAAATTTCGAAATACTAAATTTATTTTTCGCGAAAATTGTCACCAAAAGTTGATTATTTTTAGTGATCACTGACAAAATAATTTTTTTTTTATTTTATTTATGAAATACAAGCGATTTACTGGCAAAATCAGCGAACCATAACATTCACTATGCAACCGATTTTTTTTTGTATGGTTTTGTCAGTTTTTGTTAAATAATACTCATACTAACGTCGGATTTTTAAAAATCGGCCTGTAATTGTAGTGGTATTGAAGCAAGCTATAATTTTAAATAAAAATTTTGGAAAAAATATCGAGTGGCTTTTGAAATAATAAAAGAAAAGATAAATAGAAGATGTACAAGGAATCGACACCATTGTCAACAAATTTATAAATTTTTATGTTAAAACAGTATAGCATTGACAATTTCACTGACATTTCATGATAATTGTTTCGTGAAAAAGCCTCCTGATATTTTGCTGAGAGTTTCAAAATTTGTATAATATACTTACACATACATTCATAAATTTAGTCTCATGATAGAAAATCTCAGCGATTTTGCATAGTGAAGACCCCAGGTTAGCCACACTTCATTATGAAAAAAATGTAAGTAGTGTAAAAAATAAGCCTGCTATTATAAATTATTATAATGCAACGAAAGAAGCAGTGAATACGATGGATAAAATGCTGGGCAAATATACCACCGAACGCCCTACTAAGAGATGGCTAGTTGCGTTTTTTTACAACATGATGGATATCGCTGCATTAGCTACGCATATAATTTATTCAACGAACAACCCTGAGTTGTCAAAATCGACCTTTTCAAGCAGAAAACATTTGTGTATGTCGTGTTGAGGAGAAGTTGTTCGCCGCTCGTGTTGACACAAAGGTTAAAAGAAATGCAATCACGTGCAGTTAGAAGTGCGATTATGGCTTGTAAATTATTGTCAACAGTTATTTTAAATTATTTCGTGGTTTGTGTATTATATGAATGCGCGAAACTACTGAAATGACTGGCTTCACTTATAGAAGAAGCCTGTCGAATTGTTTTTCTTTTTATGTGATGTTGGATCTTTAAATTATTGTGTTGCCACATTTAATAGTCCGACTATTTTAGACATGCTGCTGCGTAATTAAAACTAATATTTACCGAAATACCGATATTTTAGAGGTGATTTACCGGTATGTCGGTTAGCAAATTTGCGTCAATTTATCGTGAAATCGCTAAATCGATTTACGGTTTTGCGAACGCTATTCCCGGGTTTACTAAAATTCCTACATCATTTGTATGGGTTGTTGCCGCTATAAAAGCGGCAGTTTCACACTACTAGGCAATTTATATTTCTTGAGTAGATTCATTTTACGACTGTTTGCCGAAGAACACTGTAAAAAACAGACATCCCCACCAAGGTGACTCTAATTAAGGAGACGGAGTGTATGCAGGACTTTCGTTATATCGCGAGGAACTTTAAGGCTAGGCTGTTCTACCCAATGTTAATACGCAGGGTTCAATATCAATATAGCGTGAAATCTATATCGAAACAATTAAGTTTTAAGCTTATTAATCAATTCGTTGTAATTAGTGCTCGTTAACTACTAATAAATCACGAACATAATTACAAATCTATAATTAAGTCCTCTTGAGCGTATACCAATTAATACTGTATTAACCGAATATATACAAAAATTTCAAGTGACACAATGTTTTTGTAGTGTATATAGCTACTCGTGTGTACTTAGCGCGATACTGCCTCTTTATTAAGGTAAATAAAATCAAAAATGATTTCGGTGTGTTAAAATTCAACAAGTAATTGAAAAAATTTTGTGTGTGATTAGCAGCCGAATGAATATGCCTTCATTGTCATCATTATTATATTTGGAGTATGTTGTAACGAAAAAAAAAAATCCACTTGTCGAGCACCTACTGCCAAAAACAAACATATTTAATGACAACAAAATAACATATTAGGCAGATTACTGTCTATTTGTGTGAGTATACATAAATACAGTAGCTTCACAATTTGGTGCAAAGCGCCATCTGCTGTGCCAGTACATATCGTTGCAATTAAGTTCAAACCCGGAAATATTTCGAAATCCTTTAATCCTTAATTCGATATATTTCGAACGAACGATGATGATTGATGGCCAAGCATATTTATAATAAACCCTTCATTTTACAATTAACTTGTAATAATTTAATCGATCGACAAATACAACAAATAACTCGATCGTATATGGCGCGCATTTAATATTTGTGTATATGATGATGTACACATGAAATATGCTAGAAAATTTATTTATTTGATTCAAAGTTTTTTTTTAATTTTCTGATAAGAGGGCTGATAAGAAATCGAATTGAAGTAACAAAAAAAAATTAATTGGTTCAATGTGTCTGTATATGGTAGGTATAGGTACCATATACGTGTAAACGCAGTTGTATTTGTTGATATGAGTGTGTATATACGCGATGTATACGTTATATGTGATTTACAATATTTAGCGCGATATAACAGTTATGTACTAAGGTGTATATAATATCGCTATCGATATAAATTATTTATTAGTTTTATTTTCATTGATAACGAAACAACACGAAAATAAATGTTTATTCGATTGGTGTTATAATGATTATGATTTGATAATAGGATTGTTAATAGGGCCTAAATGGACTTAAATTTCGAGTTGGTGGATTTCTCTATTAAAATACGAGTATTATTATATGCGGTTCAAGTGGATTTTATGTTTAATTTGGTGTATATCACCTTTATTGCTGAATTTATTATATTGCAAGTGGTACTTTATTTATAACGAAGTTGTCTGAAAGAGCCGGGTAGAAAAATGCACTGCTTTAAGTGCTTCAAGTGCCTTAATCAATCCAGAATGGCAGCGCTTGCTAAATATTTACTTTTTGTATCTGCAATCGCGATCACTATGTCATATCGGGTTTTGAGATTGAACTTAAAATATTTGTATTCAGCCCAGCGACCTGACTCTTACAAAATCCTGATGGAGCCCGTGTAACGTCTTTTTTAAAATATTCAGAAACAGGTAAATACAAATATTCAGGAATAGGCTAATCAGAAATACAAGCAACCTCCAATCTACTTTCGCGAGAAACCAATAGATACAAGATGGTGCAAGAACTCAAATCAAGCGTACTAACGAATGGAAAACCATTTCACGTAACAAATTTACTACGTGGCAACATACACGAAGTAAAAATTCAAACAACAAGTGCCTACGGCAAATAGTGTTAAAAGTATAGAGAAGTCATTGACTATTACGATGCTCACAACAGAAACTATTATACATACCGATTGAAGTCGTCAAAGGGTCTTCCTGTCGTTATTAAAGGCATCGATGTCCATGTTGAAACAACCGAAATCCAGGATGCGCTAATTGAAGTTGAGTTAATATACATAATTGTTTATAGGATCATGAACCGCTTGATATCAATGTGCGTCGTATGCGGGGAACTACACCAAACCAAAAGTTGACCATAACCAAAGAAACCCTCAACAGAAAATAAATTGTGGTGGAAACCACACTTAACACTACCAAGGAGGCAGTATAAAAATACACGATACGCAGCATAATATCATTCTCCCGCAGAAAACCAACCAGCATACGAAAGCGTTCTCCAAGGTGAATCCTCAAATGCTGAACCTACCCTAACTAACTGCATGTAACTGTGACTTTTTCCGGTGATTCGATTTGGTGAACAGTTTACCGATGTTGAAATCTTCTGCACATACCTGGATTTCTCGACAATGGTTCTCTTCATTCGCCTTCTGATGTTTGATACTAGATTTACGCAGTGATTCATTCATCTCTGCATTACAAAACTCCAGTTCATTATCACTTCGTAAAAGGTCTTTTTTAGAGGTTCACAATTTTAAATTAAAATAGAACAAAGAAAAACATTTTGAATATCAGTGAAACTAGCTTTATTGGATAGATAATTTTATGCATTTAATGCTTGAATATGATTTCGGCCATGTGGGCGCAGTGCCTGGCGGGTAGGTGGCCCAATCAGGATCTCGCTAATAACGTGCCGAATGTTGTATTCCAAGTGTTCAATCGTTTCTGGTTTATCGGCGTAGACAAGTGTAAGCCACAAAGAAGATATTCTAATAGAGTTAGATCACACGATCTCGGTGGCCAATTACCAGGACCATTACGTGAAATTAGTCTTTCGTCAAATGTTTTTTTGAGTAAATTAATTGTATCTCGAGCTGTGTGGCATGTGGCATCGTCCTGTTAGAACCGCATATAGGCAAGATTTATGCCAGCCAATTGGGGTACTAAAAAATTAGAAATCATGTCTCTAGACCGTCCCATCATTCACCGTCATCAAAGCGCACCCAACAGTGATTTTCTCTAGATGTAATGGTGTTTCGGCAAAGGCTTGTGGATTATCTTCAATCCAAATCCATCAATTCTGTTTAAGTTTTGATAAAAAATTTCAACAATTTGCAAGCGTTGCTCTGGCGTGAATCTATTCATTATGAAATGGCAAATCAAACTAATGACGAAGCCAATGTCAGCTGTCAAATCGGTTGTCAAACAAGCAGTGTTGCCAACTAAAAAATGTGAACCTCTAAAAAACACCCTTTAGTTGTTCCTAGAACTCATCCTTAATGCAGCATACATACCTGCGGTTTCGATTGCGGCAAAATTCTGCAGTTTTGAGTTGAAGTTAGTCATTGCTGAAAATATTAGTCTATTTGGTACATCATTTTGCTTGTCAAATTTTTTATTTGTAATTTTCGCTTGGATACGCCATATAAATACTTCTCAGTAGGCATACATTTTTTTATTAGTTTGACGTTTCAATTTTCAGAGTGAAAAATTTTGTCTGTGTAACATCTTTAAATTTTTTTTTATTATGTATAATTCAACGGTATGATATCAAAAGGCCGAATGTCGAAGGGCCGAATGTCGAAGGGCCGAATTTCAAAGGGCCGAATGTGTCGAAGGGCCGAATGTCGAAGGGCTGAATGTTGAAGGGCCGAATGTGTCAAAGGGCCGAATGGGTCGAAGGGCCGAATTTTTTTTTTTTTTTTTGTTATTAGAAATATATTTTTTTTATTTTTTATTTAATTTAACTATTTTTTTACATATCCCTTTTTCAAACAATCTATGTATGCTAAAAAGGAAAATTGTCGTTGGTTGTTATTTGTGCTTTTAATCGAATTGTGTTATTTATTACAACAATATCACTAAAAAATTTACTTACCACTTCATGATCACTTTAAAAATATTTGTATTTATATTCTAGATAATCAATATTGTTTGGAATTTCGTATCATAAATTCACCTATTTAAAATTGATTGAAAGTTTATGATGAAAGTTAATTTAATTAGAAGTTCCAAATAATTGAAATTTTCGTCAAACTTATTCTAAACAATTGTACAGCATAATTAAATATCTAATACTGAAATGGCAAATAATAAACTATTTTGATTTTGTTTTTTCAATAAACCGCATTTTTTAATATATTTAAGGTTAATACGATCTATAGTTTTACTTTTAACATTATTTGCAGCAGGCACTTGGCGAAATACACTTACACTTAACAAACACATTTATTAAATACTTATGTTTTTTTAAAACAAACAACATAGTTTTAGTTATTTTAAGATGATTGTAACCTTGAAAATACTGAATATGTACGTATGTATATATTATATATTAAATTTGAAAAACAAAAAATTCATAAAAATGCATTAAAGGCAACCAACACCACCTATCGGATTTTTGTGGTTATTTTTGTGGTTACATTTAAATTTAATATTATGTTGAAATGAAAATTATATACCGGGAAAACTACATTTTCGTAAATATTTCTACCACAGTGCAACCTATCGGCTCCAAATTTTGCAAAAGACTTTCTTTTTATTTAAATATTCTATGGTGTGAACTTGAGTCAAATCGATCCATAAATAAGAATTTCGAAAAAAACTACCCCACCCCCACCTATGGGGGTCCAACACAAACAAAAACCACCCGGATCACAACACGAACATATATGGTGTGAATATAAGTTAGATAGCTTCAGCGGTTCAGGCGTGATTGACGGTCATACATACGCACCAACGTTTATATATATTAAGAAATAAAGAAAACTTTAAAATGGAAGATAGTGAATATATTGTAATACAATAATGATTTTTTTTTGTTAGCATTTTACACAAACACATAGAAAATTATAAAAGTTACCGGGTTCAAATAAAATGTGTGTGGACGTAAAGGGTGTAAAAATATAAAGTTACCGGATTCAAGCTGCCCTAGTATGGATATGGTGATTATGTATCGAATGTCGAAGGCTTAATAAACACATTTTTATTAATCACTTGTTTTTTGTTTCGCAGAATATTTTGAATATTTTTCAAAAAGTTTAAAACATCACTCGATCGATTTCGACTTGTTAGGTCATCATCAGGAGTATCTACTGATTTGTATTAGTAAAAATTTTGTTATATAGTAGAAAAAAGCAAAATATAAATAAAAATAAAAGAAGGAGGGGAAAAAATAAGCAATAAAAATTAATCTACGGATCGCGCAGGTAGGCGATGAGTCATAGGTTGAGTAACAAAATTCAAGGTATAATATTGCGTACGTGAGAATAGAAAAGGGCGGGGTCTGTAATTGGTGAGAACCGGATTTCCCTCTGTTCGTTAAGGATATTTTGGTTAAAAAATATTGATTTTCGAATTTCGTAAGATTCTAAGGTATCTAAACGTCTGCCTTTGGGTTGTATATGTAAATGTCTAAATTGTTCAAGCTAGCTGTATGATTTTCTGAAGTTAAATGGTTATGGAAAGTTGATTGGTTGCAACCAGATAAATGTTCTTTAGCTCTAACTCCAAAATTGCGCCCAGTCTGACCAATATAGGAGAAACTACAATCATTGCAATTGATCCTATAGACACCAGATTTGGAAAGGCGATCAACTCTAGGTTTATTGTTAAAAATCATTTTCTTTATTGTGTTATTATTATAAAAAGCAAAACTAATATTGGTATAATTGGACACGATGTTGCTAATGCGTTGGCTCGTTTTTCCTATATACTCTAAGCGACGCCAATTTTCCCGCGTTGGACTGTCCGGTGGATAAATACCCGTTAGAGTTTTACGCTTTAGCTTTTTATTCAATAACTTTAATATAGTCCTAGTTGCATATCCGTTATTCGTTGCTATTTGAAGAATTATGTTAAGCTCAGTGTTATAATTTGAATTTGACAGAGGGATGTTTATTAGTCTATCTATGAGTGAGTGGAAAGCTGATATTTTAATATTATGGGGATGGTTTGAAAAACTAGGGATAACAGCGTCTGTATACGTGGGTTTCCGATAAATTTTGAAGTCTAAAGTAGAATTAATCCTGGTTATTGTTATATCTAGAAAATTAATACATTTATTTTCTTCTTTTTCTAACGTAAAATCAATGGTGGGATACTGAGAATTTAACCAAGTAAGGAAAGAGTGTAACAGTCTATCAGTTCCATTCCATAGACATAATATGTCATCAACATATCTATACCAAAAGATTATATGACGAAAATAGGGATTGTTATTTGATATGATCATTTGTTCGAAGAAATTCATGAAAATTTCAGCAAGCAAAGGTGACAGAGGGGAGCCCATGGGTAGACCATCAGCAAATTTGTAATATGTATTATCAAAACAGAAATAATTTTGTTTAATACAAGTCTCAAAAACTAACTTCAGTTCACGACGTAAGCTCTCATCTACAACATCCCTATCTAAGTAATTACAAACTATTTGGGACAAAGTATTAATTGGAATAGAAGTGAAAAGACTGGCAACGTCAAATGAAACTAGTTTTGAATGTAACGGAATGTCGACGTCTTGAATTTTGTTAATCAATTCTAACGAGTTCTTAACCGAGTAAGCCGAAAAGAAACTAGTATGACAATTGAAAAAATTTATGAAGCCCTTACATAGCTTGTAGGCAGGAGCATTGCAATACGCTACTATTGGTCTAATTGGAATGCCTTCCTTATGGATTTTTGGTAAACCATAAAGGATCGGGGCAGATGGATTCATGACAGAGTACTTCCAACCAGTTCCATCAAATAACTTCTGGCATTGGTTGATACACTTACTAACCGAAGTCTTAAAAGACTTAGTTGGATCTCTGCCAAGCTCTATAGCTTTGCTTTCTGTAATAAAATCAGAAATTTTATTGCAGTAATCGACTTTTGTGAGCACGGTAATTGTATTGCCTTTATCCGCTTTACACGCTATAAGGTCATGGTCACGTAGTTTTTTCTTTATCGCACCAATCACTTTGAAGTTAGTATTATTAGAAGCAGCAGAAGAAGAAGAGAATGGTGGAGTAGAAGAGTTATCAATACCTTTCTTTATTTGTAACGCACACACTGATTTTATTTGGGTTATCTGGCCAGATAAGGCTGTTTCGGCATCTACAGCCAGGTTTTCGAATGATCGAAGGTCGATTTTGTTTGGCGTAGGGGCAAAATTCACTCCGTTGCTAAGCATTTGCACCTCTGTATCACGGAAAACGACTGAGGACAAGTTCTTAAAACGTGGATGAAATTGGAAATCAGACGAACCACTATTACCTCTACGGTTAAATGGATAAGCCTTTTCTCGCAACACATCCAGTTTAGCTTTTTGTTTCACATATTGAATATGTGAAATTTCGGCTACCTCTGCACGAACTTTTCTGTCCAGCCAATCCAACTCAACAGAGTGCAAACGAATTGCTAACTCAGTATGAACAACTTTAAGATGGAGATATAAGTTGTTCCTGGTAGCATACCCTTTACGCAGCTCGTTATCCCTCCAGCTACAACGCGCTAGATTGACAGCTCTTCTTCCCTCCAAAGATTTACTATTGCATTTAATGTTAGTATAGTTAGGAAGCAATTTTAATTTTTTACAACTACTATTAAACCATATTAGATTATTATTATAACATCCGATAAACTCTTCTTCTTCTGCTGCTTCTAATACTAACCTCAAAGTGATTGGTGCGATAAAGAAAAAACTACGTGACCATGACCTTATAGCGTGTAAAGCGGATAAAGGCAATACAATTACCGTGCTCACAAAAGTCGATTACTGCAATAAAATTTCTGATTTTATTACAGAAAGCAAAGCTATAGAGCTTGGCAGAGATCCAACTAAGTCTTTTAAGACTTCGGTTAGTAAGTGTATCAACCAATGCCAGAAGTTATTTGATGGAACTGGTTGGAAGTACTCTGTCATGAATCCATCTGCCCCGATCCTTTATGGTTTACCAAAAATCCATAAGGAAGGCATTCCAATTAGACCAATAGTAGCGTATTGCAATGCTCCTGCCTACAAGCTATGTAAGGGCTTCATAAATTTTTTCAATTGTCATACTAGTTTCTTTTCGGCTTACTCGGTTAAGAACTCGTTAGAATTGATTAACAAAATTCAAGACGTCGACATTCCGTTACATTCAAAACTAGTTTCATTTGACGTTGCCAGTCTTTTCACTTCTATTCCAATTAATACTTTGTCCCAAATAGTTTGTAATTACTTAGATAGGGATGTTGTAGATGAGAGCTTACGTCGTGAACTGAAGTTAGTTTTTGAGACTTGTATTAAACAAAATTATTTCTGTTTTGATAATACATATTACAAATTTGCTGATGGTCTACCCATGGGCTCCCCTCTGTCACCTTTGCTTGCTGAAATTTTCATGAATTTCTTCGAACAAATGATCATATCAAATAACAATCCTTATTTTCGTCATATAATCTTTTGGTATAGATATGTTGATGACATATTATGTTTATGGAATGGAACTGATAGACTGTTAGACTCTTTCCTTACTTGGTTAAATTCTCAATATCCCACCATTAATTTTACGTTAGAAAAAGAAGAAAATAAATGTATTAATTTTCTAGATATAACAATAACCAGGATTAATTCTACTTTAGACTTCAAAATTTATCGGAAACCCACGTATACAGACGCTGTTATCCCTAGTTTTTCAAACCATCCCCATAATATTAAAATGTCGGCTTTCCACTCACTCATAGATAGACTAATAAACATCCCTCTGTCAAATTCAAATTATAACACTGAGCTTAACATAATTCTTCAAATAGCAACGAATAACGGATATGCAACTAGGACTATATTAAAGTTATTGAATAAAAAGCTAAAGCGTAAAACTCTAACGGGTATTTATCCACCGGACAGTCCAACGCGGGAAAATTGGCGTCGCTTAGAGTATATAGGAAAAACGAGCCAACGCATTAGCAACATCGTGTCCAATTATACCAATATTAGTTTTGCTTTTTATAATAATAACACAATAAAGAAAATGATTTTTAACAATAAACCTAGAGTTGATCGCCTTTCCAAATCTGGTGTCTATAGGATCAATTGCAATGATTGTAGTTTCTCCTATATTGGTCAGACTGGGCGCAATTTTGGAGTTAGAGCTAAAGAACATTTATCTGGTTGCAACCAATCAACTTTCCATAACCATTTAACTTCAGAAAATCATACAGCTAGCTTGAACAATTTAGACCTTTACATATACAACCCAAAGGCAGACGTTTAGATACCTTAGAATCTTACGAAATTCGAAAATCAATATTTTTTAACCAAAATATCCTTAACGAACAGAGGGAAATCCGGTTCTCACCAATTACAGACCCCGCCCTTTTCTATTCTCACGTACGCAATATTATACCTTGAATTTTGTTACTCAACCTATGACTCATCGCCTACCTGCGCGATCCGTAGATTAATTTTTATTGCTTATTTTTTCCCCTCCTTCTTTTATTTTTATTTATATTTTGCTTTTTTCTACTATATAACAAAATTTTTACTAATACAAATCAGTAGATACTCCTGATGATGACCTAACAAGTCGAAATCGATCGAGTGATATTTTAAACTTTTTGAAAAATATTCAAAATATTCTGCGAAACAAAAAACAAGTGATTAATAAAAATGTGTTTATTAAGTATAAGTGTGTTTCGCCAAGTGCCTACGGCAAATAGTGTAAAAAGAATGTCGAAGGCTTTAAAATTCCGGCAAGTGGTTCTGTTTTAAACTTTTGTATAGCTGACCATCTCCAATAGTTTGCGAGGTATGGGTTTCAAAGCGGGCCTCCAATTGCCTAATTATATTTTCAACCTCCTACCCGATTTGTCCTTCAAATTCTTTGGCTGTCGACTTTTTTCTCAAGAGACTTTATTTCTCGTCTTATCTCTTAAACGAGTTTGTGGTCTAACTCGGTAAATCTTGTCCTGCTCATTTCGGTCAATTGGGTACTATTGCTCCTCTATTTTGGTACTTCCTAGGTCAAACTTGGCACTTAGTTGGTCAAACTTGGCAGCCTGGTCTGCACTCAATGTCTTCATTTGAAGAAATAGCGCTTCATCATCTTGTATCATATCTCCCATGTCCAAGAATGGTTTCAGTTGTTCAGGAGTAGATGGTTATCCTTGATGATTCTATACGCCTTCCTGTTTCAGCATCCTCTTCCAAGGGGCTCTGTAGTCTCGAAAGCAGCTCATTTTTATTGCTTGTTTTCGGTTGAAACTCTGATGTTATGCAGTTTTATCCCTCAATTGCTTGAATGTACATATTGCTAGTATTTGTAAAATCCCACTTCTGACACAAAATTTTACGAATTTCGGACGTTCGATATGGATTCGTACTTGATTTTGCAAATCACTCATCGTTTAAAATTACAAACTTATGACTTCTTTAACAATTATCACTGTTTCTTATTTTACTTTTACTATTTATTTTTACTTTTCGCACTGTTTGCGTTTTGGTTATTCTTAACTCACTGGTTAAATTACAAATGTCTCTGCGTCCCAACCAAATTTCTCTTTTTTTATTGGAGGAATACTTGATCCGGTATTTTATTTCTAAGTGAATCCCCTCCAAAAATTGTTATTTTATAAGAAGTTACCACCTTTGGCTTAGTAAAACCAAAAATTCACCATAAGGCGTAAGACACAGCGTTAAAATGCGATCAAATTATATTAAATAATGTTTCATTTTTAAGGAACTCGGAACACTGTGGGTGCGTTATTTTCAACTTGTGGTATGGTTGGTTATCGTTTGCCACTTGAAAAAATATTTCCAAATTTCTAGCTATACTCAGGTCCAAATCGGCTGCCTTGCCCCAAAACAACAAATATGTTTATTACCGAAGTCATTTCGCTTAACTGTTTATTTCGCACCAAGAAACTTGTTGGCATAACAAACTGGCTAATTTGAATAGAAAAAGTAACCTTGTATAGTCACTTGGAACAATAGTCAATAATACAACTGGGTGGCGCAGTGGTTAAGCTTGGTACTTGACACGGTAATTTTCTTAATCTGAATACGATTAGTGATCTCATAAAACACAACTTCGGTTGCAATCATAAATTAGAAATCGGAAGCCACCTACATAGATATAAACATACGTATAGTGCCATAAAATCAATTTCAATAAATCCTTATTTAATGTCGCCAACACCTGCAACTGCAGTAAATGGCCTCAATTTATCGTATATTTGCCAATTTTATTTTTTATAACTAATTCCAGTCAATCATTATTAAAACAAAACTTATATTTAGTGTAAATAGTTTCGATTATTATTTTGTTGATAAAAAAATTGTACTCCCGTGTTTTCTTATCACTAACCAAACAGCCAAGTGATACCTATAAATGAAGAATTACAAAAAAAACATTTTTTTTTATTCAATATTTTTTTATATTATGATCATAAAATTAAAAAAATAACTTTAAGCAAATAAAATAGTTGTTGATATTTATTCAAGCAAATAAATAATTCTAAAATATTTGTTGCAACTTGCAATGCAATTACGAGTATAAAATACATTCGTAGAATACCTGTGGTAGTAGAATACCGCGGACACTAAGCTGCCACGTATATGTAGTTATAATCAGATCTTTGTCCTTTCTTTAATCAGATTACGAGCATAATATTGCGCTCACACAAGTACAAGTACAGTGCTTCAATTTATCCATATAAATAAAATCGACAATAAAATAAAAAATCCAATTCGAAACTGAAGTATTGCATTAATTATTATTATTGATTGATTACAAAATGCTTGATTTGTAAATTTTTTGTTTTTTGGGAACACTTCTAAACAAAAATGATTGTTATTGATTATACGGTGAAGGAGTCGCTCGCGACTAAGAACCCTTATACACGAGTACATTATAAATTATGAGTATTATACATGATATGCAATATGAAGAGACTCCCCAACATTTTATTATTAAAAAATAATAATTTGGTGAACATCAACATCAGCATAAAACGAATTATAAAAATTTTCACCTGCCTGGTGTTTTCTTCTTCATTAGCGTGATAGCGTTGTTTCTAGTCGTACTAATCGATAAAAAATTAGGCAATCAAAAAACATTTTTTCTGTTTAGATTGAGTTTGTATATTGGTTTATGGTCTAATCTATTTATAAACAAGTATGTGTATATTATTTATCTACGAATGGGATATATTGTGGGTTGTAAATAAAATTTTATAATATGTACTAGACAACCCGCAGAAGCAATTTTTTAAGTATGTACTTCGAACTAGAATACATATACCGTTTGCTTTTATAAGTGCGAACCTTAACTTCAATATTTATAATTGTAAAATAATAGTTAATGTACCGCGGTGAACATGGAAGATGTTAAATCTTTGCATATGATTTCGATTACAGTCTAAAACTGTTACAAAACTACTAATTCATACTACTTTAACCTAGATGAGACTAATTTCTAATTTCAGGTAGATTTCCGGTTATGTTTTGAAAACAACGACGTTTATTTTTAGCTTGAAGATTGAAGTAAAACTAGGTTTAAAACATTGCGATTTGCAATGTTTTAAACCTAGTTGAAACGATTTCAGTGATGAAGTGGTTTTGGAGGCTGAATCTATAAATATTTTAACTAAACTTTCTCCATTACCGGATATTATCCTAATAGCCGTCGTCCTCTGTATGACTGTTCAGTTCTTAAATTTACTTACACGCTCTACAATACGCCAAGGATGGCGTCCGATTTTTCAATGCTACATTATGTTGCTTTCTTCTTGTTATTTTTCTATGGTGATTATTTTTTCTCAATCACCCTATTTCTAGCAACTGTAGCTAGAGACCAAAATATTGATTCCAGGAATTCAAATAAACTTTTGATGTTTGATTTGGTGTTTCAACGTCCAACTTCCATGGGAGGAGATTTATTACAAGACCACTCCTGGATCTATCTGGATACCCAAATTGTTGAGGGCATGTATGCATTCTAAGGTATTATCATGCATTATTATCAGTTTATCGTTAACCTAGGTAAATCCAATAGCATGTTGATGTGACTGCTGTCTAACATCCTTTTGTCTTCTTAGCTGGTGATGAGAGTACTACTTGCGGTTATATAATCTTCTACTAAATAGCTTCTCTGCTTTTTTTCGGATTACCGAAAGTTTGTAATATATTTTCTTCTTATTAGCTAACTCTTCAATCCAGCAATCAGTTCTCCTTGTAATGCAATGACTGTTGTCTCGTATTTGGTTTGAATATTGTAAAAACATTGGTCACGAAATAGTCATCATTAAATTCTTATTTTGCGGCTTCCCCAACTATGTGATAGTGATCATTGCAAAATGGACGTCCAAGCTTGTGTTCGCAGTTTAATTTTTATGTCGCAATAGACATTATTTAATTTTTATTTTGAAACGTGTTTATCTATGTTGATTAAATTTTTTTCCAACATCTCAGCAACGGCATTATCCAACATTTGCACAGGACTCTTAAAGCCAGTATTACGTGGCACAATACGCCACTGACCAGATCACAAATTAAATCATCCGTATTTTTAGGACTGTGATCAATGCTTAGAAAAGATTTACTTTCTACGTCGACTGAGCTAGTTTGTCAACCTAAAGCTATTAAATAGCAGACAATTTCCGGCACAATATACCAAACATAATGTTAAGTTTATATTCCAAAACAGAATTTGTAACTATTAGTAAGGACCATATCTACAAACTAAGGCCAACAGCAGCATCAGAACATAGTTCTCCAACAATATATATAAACAAAGATTTAAAAAACTATGCACACGTTTCAGTGATAACGAGCGCTCTTTGAACTCCGTTAAAACCACCATATAAGGTCCATACAATGAACTAGAAAAAATCGATAAAAATTGGGTCATTTGAATAAAAAAAATGTAAACCAATAAATCTTAATCATAACTAATGAATCTTACGTTACTTTTGTTATTTATTAGTGAGCACCAAAAACAAAATTAAGGTAATTAATATTCTAAAGCTGCGGTCCAATTCGTGACTTATATTGTGAATACTGACTTATTTGAAAGTCTACAAAAAGACTCCTGTCGAATAGACTTATTGAAAACTTGTTAGAATTTTTTTTTGATGGACTATCAGTTTGGGTGCAACCCTCGCATAATAGTCAAACAAGTTTACAATAAGTCTAGACGACTGGAGGCTTATTGTAGACTTTCAAATAAGTCAGTCTAAACAAAATACTTGATTTCTAAAGGGAAAAATTAAATTTACCGAGCTTTCGGTGAAACCATTTTACATATAAGTAAAACATTTTCCCAGTTTAAATTTCAGAAAATGCTAAACTTTTTAACATCATAACAAAAATTCAAAAAGCTTCCACTGAAGCTGCCAGTTCCGGTACACCGATTTTCATCAAATTTCGGAAGGATCTCCTATAAGTAATCTAAAGGGTTAAATATGAAGTTTGTTTCCGAAAAGCTAATTCGCCTGAACTGTATGTAGATAAGCCGATTTTTTCTGAAACAACGTCTCTTTTTATCAAAACTTGTCATTTCCGGTAAAATTTCAAAAAATGATTTGGATAAATTGTATTTGAAATTTAATTTACAAACTTTTTGTTTTTAACAGCTTTTTCGTAAATTCTTACTACTACTATATACTTTTCAAAATATTTAGTAAAATCGAAAAAGTCTTATATGGAAGCTTCCGGTGGACCGATTTCGGACAAAAATTACTGGAATCTCCCAATTTATGAAAAACATTAAATATGAAGTTTCATCACGATCAATCAAACCAAATCTTTATTGAAGTTCTTTGTCAAAAATTGTAATTTTCGCTTAAGTTTTGGTATTGTTGCAAAACTAATTTGAAATTTTTTAGTTCATGAAGATGTCACTTCTGGTGGAAAAACAAAAAGTTTTTATGGAAGCTGTCACTTTCGTTGGACTGATTTCGGCCAACATTCTCTGGCACCTCCCAATTTGTGAAAAAAACTATAGGTATGAAGTTTCATCCCGATCAATCAGTCCATCTGGGCTGTCCATATTGACCGAATTTTTGTTAAAAATGGTGTTTGTCAAAAATCATTGTTTCCGCTTAAATTTTGTCAAACTGATCTGACAAAATATTTAAAAAAAAAACTGGCTGCCACTTCTAGTGGACCAATTTCAGCAAAAAATCATTCACGTTCGTCGTTCTTTTAAACCTTGAGCGTTGCTGTATTAAAACCGCGGATGAACATGTCTTTGGTCTGCACCAGTGACTCATTTTTTAATAATATATTGGCTAACCTGTAGTAAAGCTTTGGTTACTCAGCTTAGGTTTCAGTGGTTGACACTTAGGCCAATTTTGGCCCATTTTGATACCACGCATTCACGCCGCATTATTAACCCATTCACCTATTCACCTACTCACACAACTACAGTATACCACCTACACAAAACGTCGATGCTTAATTATGCACTTCATCAGAGGGTCATATTAGTTGTGTTTATTAACATCACCGATTTTAATCGATGATGAAAATTCGATTTGCATCTAGCCTCTGATGGAATTCGAACCCAGTACCTCCCGGTCCAAGTGCCGAACTTTAACCACTGCACCACTTGCTCGGTTCAGCTCAGCTTAACAATCTTTCAGTTATAAGTTGGAAGGTCTGGATTGCTTAACAGTAACTTTTCCAAATTCTTTTTTGAGTTGCAAGGTTCGGTTAAGTCCGCGCCATTCAACCTCCAAACTGGTCTCGGGCCAAACTTCATCTAAACTTTCAAAAGCGTTCTTATGAAGAGTCGGATGCGAATTGTTGGCATACACTATTGCGAGTTTACCATTTGCCTTTGCTTTAGTACTGCTGTTTTTCGTATCACTTGCTTTTGAGGGAAAACCCATTGGGCGCTTTCAGGACATCCAACAGTTGAGAACATGTTGAGTAAAATCTCGGCTAACGTTATGAAATGTTTAGGGCTATGAAATTTTCAAATCAAATTTTCGATGATTTACTAATCTTGATAGGGTGCCTGAAAGCACCCATTATTCCTACTTTATTTGAAGGACCAGCATTAATCCTGCTTGTGTCACATTAATTACAGTGATACTTCAAATATTAACCGTATAATTTATGGTTTCTTTTATGGTTTCTAGTAATGTCCTGATTCCAGGTGACTCCAACCTGTTAAATCTGATTTGATTCATACAAAAAGTACATATATTTCTCAACGATGCACGATGCATCATTCCAGCTGGCATGTATCCAGCTGGATACGTTTTCCCACTTGTGTGGTAGACTCCTTATATGGAAACATACCTCTAGCATTATTGAATGGGTATAGTTAATATCACCTTCAGTGCCGTATTTATTCAATGAAATGTGCCACCAATGGGCGTTTTCAGGGCACCCAACAGTTGGGAACATGTTTTGTAAAATCGAAGCCAACAATATGAAAATGTTTAGCTCTTATAGTTATTTTTAAATCAAATTTGCGATAGTTTCACTAATCATGATAGCGGACATGAAAGCCCAATGTATATTAACTTAGTATCATCCACAATGGTTGATTAACAGTAACACATTAGTACCCTAACAGAATATACATGTTCAGGTTTTTCAAATTTGTTTGGAGTCCGACACATGTTCCGTTTGTAGTGAGTTAAGAGAAAATACAACTAGAAACCACCCCTGATCAGCTAGACTTCAATCGACCAAACAAGTATTATTCCGAAATCGACACCGATTTTTGAAACAAACCTCTGAAGCAGTGAAATCCCTCTCATGGGATATAACACCAGGAACTACAGAAAACAATAAATTGTGTACTAAGCCCATAGCAAATAATGATTGTTGCATTTTGACGTTCATTAGGTAGGCCACACTCAACAAATCGCTTTAGATATTTTTCTGCTTTGTTTACCAACTTGTCTTGGCATGAAAGGCGCACAATATCACCATTCGGATACCGCACAAATACATTTTGACTATTGAACTAAGAAAAATCTACAATGAGAACACTTTTGGATTCGTACCGAAAACGCTGTTCCTGAATTTGAAAATGTTCCGCGTACAGTAAATTTTTGACTCGCTTTACGTTTCCGTCCAAGCTGGGTGTGCACTGAAACCTCGAGAAAATTTTTCAAACGCTACAGTGGAATATCATCTGGGAGGATTTCAAGTACAGTGTGTGGATTAATTTATGTGCCATATTTTTCTAGTATTTCGAGTACAGCTCGAAAATTCACATTTCAAATTCACATTTCTATAGGGTGGTGATGTCGGTGGATTCAGCAATATAGCTTAATTAGAATTAAATATACATCTGCAACTTTAGCTTCCTGATTATCGAAAAACACACAGTATTACAGTAATTGATCGCTTCTTGAATATTTCCGAATATAAATAATAAGCACACTTCTTCACGTAATTTAAGTTTACCCAAAATAATGGCTCGCTCTTCAAAGAGATCTCAGTACGGAAAATTCATCAGCACTAAATCGGGTTGGTATTTCGATGAATTCTTCAGAAAATCAATTAGCTTTTTTCGAGTATTCTTTATTTGAACTTCGATTTGTCTGAAATAAAAAAAAATCCTCTAGAATAAAATATAAAGAACTCTAATCTACTAAAGACACTCTTCTGTTACGGATCTTGGAGTATTTGTATCAATTCCATAATTTCTTCGCAATACTGTTCACTCAGGACACTGTGGAATGTTGGCCGCATTTCATTCCACGTGTGAATAAGATACTCCAAATAACGAATAACTAAATTTTTCTGATTTTTTAATAGGAAATCAAGTAAAGATTTTTAACCCATCATCAGGATGTTGATCAATAACCAAACCAGCAAATCTGAATATTAAATGTTTGTGTTCGAAACCCAATTGGTGCGGCTACTGGATCGTGCGATCATGCATGACCTTGGATTTGAAGCATTTGAAGAGCCGCTTTGTGTTTCCCTTTGGTTTGATATAGCATAATATGTTAAGCTCACCATATCTTTGGTAACGCTTTAAGACGCGCTCGGTTTCTACGATGTGGCAGAAATTTTGGTGTAGAACTGGAGCAATCAGATAGTCATTAGTCTGCAGATAGCATTTTAAAAGTGTTGTGTCGTTGATAGACAATGATGACATGATTTGCGTGTTAAATGGTTTGGATTCTGTTTCGTACAATCGCTCCTTTTTTAAATTATAGCGATACTATGTTAGGTATTTTACAAGAGCTATCAGGCCATATTCCACATTAGGACCTTCGAGTTCAGTTTTTTTTTGTTGCGTCACCCACGTTACCAGGAATCAGACCCGGGAACAAGCGAATTAAGTCTATTGGATTGAACATTGCACGATGTGTGGTCGTTGGACTTACATCGGGCAACACGACAATGACGATGTTCGTGATAGTTTTCTAAATGGCAACAGTACGTTTTCCGGTTTCGCGTAAAGTGGTTGTTAATAAAAAGAAAAAAAAATATTGTGTGCGTGCAGAGAAAACAACGCCATATAATTACGAGTAAAGCCCGGTTTACATACGACCAACATTTTTCTTCTGCAAAATGAATAAGATATAACATTGCACATGAGAGACAAGAAAAGCAATATATCCC
This sequence comes from Nephrotoma flavescens, assembly GCA_932526605.1. Taxonomy (NCBI): domain Eukaryota; kingdom Metazoa; phylum Arthropoda; class Insecta; order Diptera; family Tipulidae; genus Nephrotoma; species Nephrotoma flavescens. The sequence continues at coordinate 125,207,289 of OW052221.1, read as the reverse complement.
AACAAAATTTTGCAGAAGAATTTTTGAGCAATATCACCATAAAAATGAAAATGTTGCCATAAAATATACTCGATCCGAGTATTTTTATGGCAACATTTTTAAAATTAATAAGAAAAAAAATTATTTCGTATTTATAAATGTTGAGGATTCATAATAAAACCAGACACCATAGATAAAAATGTAAATTTCGCATTTTAATTCATTAAAAATTAATTAATAATGATCCTATAAAAAAAATTACGCCATTACTATATATGTTTATTTCTTTCTGGCATATTGAATATTTTTATATAGCGGATTCTTTCTTATTTACCTGCAAAAATATGTAGAAGAAAACAATTTTCTCATGTAAACCGGGCATAAAACTTTATTCTCAACGCTATTCTGTACGAGTAAAATTCATTCCGTTTAAGTTAAGGAATGTTAAATAAATCAATGTTAAATAAATAATATGATGTCCTGTCCCATAAAAAATAAATATATGTATTAAAGTGAAATTGTATGGAGTCAGAATTTAATTACCAGTCCGGCGAAATAGCTAATATATTTGTACCACATCGCCATTGTTTCTCTGACAAATCGTACGCCACATAACGCATTTGTACATCATGAATTTGTTTCTCTTTTTCAACCATTGCCTCGTTCGGTATTTGTGTTTTTTTGAAGAGCCAACTGAAATCGTTTGATCTTAAAGCAAATTATTTCTTTGTTGTGGGATATCGATTGCGGGTATACAGATGCGAAATTGATGCTGAAAATAGTCGTCTTTGTTTGGCTTTAATTAATAACCCGGTGGTTTGCAGATCACGTAGGGTTTGAATAAACGTTGTTTGATAAGAGTTAACTCGGACTTCTAGCGCATTATTGACCACTGAAAAATATATGGTTAATCCCAGACAACTTGCTGAATCGGTTGTGACCAAGTAACCGATTTATTGAATAGCATGGCGCCTTCTTTATTTCCATCACATGAATATCCAGCCAAATCATCACGGTTCAAAAATTTACCTTCTTCAGCCGAACTGATTTTCGGGTCGACAGCAATCAAAAATTCATCTTTTACCCCACTGAAACAATCAGGACCGATTAATATGATATGCGGATCGATTGCTCGAATGTTCGATACGATGAAGTAGGGAACAAATTCTTTTTACCATCTTTCAGTGAAAACAGCACATATTCATTACGAAATTTCACACAAACCGTGTTCTCCGACCAACACATCTGGTTCGGGATATCATGGATATCGATATCGATAAGTAATTGATTGATTCCCTCGTCGCTATCTCGGTAGTAAACGATTTAGTTCGTGTCACATCCAGCGCAAACCTAGACGCACCTTTCGTATTCTGAGCGGTGTCAATAACGGGAAAATTACTTTTGCTCATGTGATTTACTGATACAATATTATCCGACAGACTAATTAGCAATTTGTACTCTGGAATGACTTCAATCTGAACCATAGGTTTTTTACTAAAATAGAGCGCAGTGAAGTGTCATTTCCTTATACAACCGATTCGGCTCGGATGTGTATTGCAAATTGCAATAAATGCCCCTGTCTAGTACCGACCAATACATTATTTTCTGTAATTTAGAGATTATTAAGCTGCGGAACTGCAGTGCTTTGCAGTAAAAACCAAAAATATTGTTAATAAAAATAATCTAAAATGACAAACAACGAACAATTGTTTTATTAGGGAACGTATTTAAATTATTTTGCATTGTTGGATGCTATTCATAAAGAGATGGCAGTACTGGTAATAAAAATGAATATAATTTTTGTGTATTCTCATTTATTAGATCATGATACAGCCGTTCCACACGGCATATCAAATAAATTATTTCTTTTTCATTTCTTTCCCCGTTTACCTATGATACCGATTTTAATTGCGACTCATTTTTCAACAAATTTTTTTGGGGAAGTAGCTTAAGCATAAATAGATATGAAATAAAAAATATTTAAGGCCATTTGTGAGATGTAGATTTTAGTTTAAATTTTATTTCCGAGAGAGGAGAATAAAGCAATACAAAATATTTGAAGTTTTAATATAAAATAATAGTTTAAACTAGCAACTAAAAATCTATTACTACTTAGTTTGTTGAAAGAAAAAAATTTCAACATAAATGCTGTGTGGAACGGGCTATACATACAAGATTTGGCATAAAACGACAGTACAACCGCAAAACAGTATTTATTTCTAATAATTCCTGATAATTCCAGTCATTCTTGTATCTGTGATTTTTCGTTAGACTGGGTATAGGTAGGTATATGCAAGAAAATAAAATTTATTTGATTGTGTGCAACTATTTCTAGAAAATGTTTGGATGAAATATCACTTTTAGCATAGAGAAAAGTAATATAAACAGAGGTAAAGCTGCATACAAAATTTTGAAACAACTTTTTTAGATTGTAACCCCAAAATACAAACTCATTTTACGACTAAAATAATAAACTTAGAATATCCGACTCTTCGAATATTCATCTAGCGTTTCTTTGACTTTTCATATTGTTTTTGTTTCAATTTTTTTTCGTTCAGATTATAACCGTAATTTTAAATTTAGTAAACATAAAACCGGATCGTGACCCCATATTTTACTATGAAAATATGAGTAAAAATTTTGTATGCAGCTTTACTTCTGTTTATATTTATTTTTTTCTGTGCTTTTAGGTTGTCTCTGGTACAACCATAGTAGAGCTAGTTCCCGCTAGATGTTTCGTCTAATATGTTGAAGTGTATAACCGACCAAAAATATTCTATGAAAATAATGTGGTTTCATCATTTTGAGGTTTTGTGACAATAAATGATATTGACATATTTTATCGTGTTAAATATTGTCGATTAGTGCAACGATATTTTAGAATAATAGTTCGAATCTCGATGTTAGTGACAACCAGTGTCAACATTTGTTACTATTATACATAAAACGAGTGACTTTGTCGTGTATCGGAAACATATGTGGTCTTTCTTTAGTGCAAGCAATTCCCATTCTGAATAGGAATTAATATTGTGCTCAAAGTAACAATCAAAGATATTTTTTAATTTATTTTTTTAATTGGTAACAAATACATTTTGAATTTCAAAACAACGTAAAAATGCAACTAAATATATTCAATTAAATAGTAATGTGCTAGAACATTATTGAATATTATTACAAATCATAACTAACTCTATCATAACTAATCGCAAGTGTATAACAATAATCACTTTTATATTTCTATTGCCAACAATTAAAAATAAAAGTATTTACTAAAACTTCCCTGGTAGTGAACATTAAATAGGAAGAATAGAATTATTAGCTGTGTTGTGTTTAGCGTTTGAATCTGAAAGCAACAAATTTTCGCTTTAATTTTTTTAATGTATTTAAATTCTACGGTTTGGTTCGTTTAAATAATATTTATTTTATTTTTATTATTTTACGAAATAGGATAAATTAAATTCGGTATTTTTCTATCAAAACAAACGCAAAATGTTTTGTTTTACAACAAGATGACAACAAAATAGTAGAAATAACCGACTTGTTGTAAACACCATAACCATAAAATGGTTTTATTTCCCCTAAACCTAAAAATTGTTTGGCTTATATTAGAGCCAATTCGGCTTTATGCAATGCAATTGTTGTTGTAATTTTGCGAAAGCAACACAGCTATTGTATACCAGAAGAAAAGTTGATTTAAAACTATTCCAATTTGGAATAACATATATGTGTGTTGTTGGATTGTTGTTGTAAATTTACCAAAGAAAGACGACAATAATCTATAGACTATAGATTTTAAATTTTAAATACGATAAACACAAAAGTGAATATTTTCGGTTTAACTTAAATTAATTATCAAGCAACATTAGACACGAACCATGATTGAACCATGAACTTCAATGAAAACATTTTCGGATTTCAGCTTTAACGAAGCACAACTAATTGGGTCTAGAATTCTGGAAGATATTTTCAGTCATTTTGGGATGATGAAAGCACAACTATATTTTGACTGCCGATTTCAAAATGTGGAGGTCTCAATCTGAGAACGTGGTGCAGAAATTCGAGGAAGATATTATAAATAATTCCGAAGAAAAATCAATAAGTGTGGGTAGATCAAAATGTGAAAACATTACGTTGGAATCCTGAAGCAGAAGCTGAATGCTTTTGGGTTTCCATAGCGTTAAATGCAGTGAAGATTAACACCAAGCGAAATGTTCTTTCAAACATTTCAAGAATATATGATGCACCTGGTTGAATAGCTTCATTAAATATCACTGCAAAGATATTAATACAAATGAAATAGGAAGCACAAGCAAAATTTAAATACCTAGATGGATTAAGAACACTTTTTCATTGATGTCCTAAAATTATGTACATGTTTCCGTGTTTCGTTAGAATCAGCATTCGATGCTGACAATAATCGCGTATTTAGACCAATTAAATAAGTACTAAGGTTAGAACTATTTGTAGAGGTTTGGTTAACAAGGTTGATCAATAATATAAAGCGGTTATTAGAGTCATCAACATATAATCGTAAACGGCCAAGGCCTTGGTGTAGCTGAAATACAGGGTAACCGTAACATTAGATAATAATTTATCAAGAATGTAAGAAGCAAAAATCTCTTGAATAGAACATCCGGCACACTGTCAACACTCGAGTTCAGGGTTAGTACAGATTCAATAATCATCGACATTCAGAACTACAAAGAGGCTACAATTTATGTACTAGAAGTTCCCTATGGCTATTACATCCATTCATATACAAAGGGATTATCCTGCTAGTAGTAAAAGGCCTCGATAGTATATCGAGAAGAATAAAACGGCATGAGGGTAACAAATATGTTCAAATTACATATACCTAGTCCTAATCAAATAACCGAATATTCCGCCAACTTACTGGCCATTAAGCTAATTTAGAAGTTACATCTTGGCCAAAATGTTAAAAGAAGGAAGTTTATAACAAGACCTATCCGAAAAATATAAATGTTGTCTAAAATGAACAAAAAAATAAACAGCCAGAATCCACAATTACTCCTGGAGTACTACATTTTGAAATTGACTGTGCTTGAGCTCAAAACAAGGACGAAAGAGAAAAATGTTATCAAGAAACTTTAATTTTGTATTTGAAACTCATCCTAGGCAAAAAATAATCTGTATATTTTTCGTTGGACTAATGACCCAATTTTTGCTTTCCACGGGAATAAGAAATTGGGAATTTGTGACGTTTTTCGTTCAGAATTTTTTAATCCCTTAGGGGTATTCTAGTGTTTGGAACTTGTATTTTGTCGAAAAAATAATTAAATTTTGACGTTTAATTTTCCCAAGATTTTTGCATTTTTGTGGCCGTTTCAAATCGATTCGGCTATAGATATTGGTTCCTTCAGTAGAGCTAAAAGATGCCTTTCATTTTCTTCTATAGTCTGTATTTTGAATTCATATTTATTTGTACATTCTTCGTCTAAAAGGCCAAAAAAGTTGTGACATTATGTGGAAACAAAATCTCGTCTTTTTCTTGAACCTGTTCATTTTTGTTTGTATGCGCATCGTCGATGTACCGCAATTAATCAAAGCAAAGTAAGATATCTAACCCAATTAAGCACTCTGTGCTCATCTCCAAAAATTTAGGCAGTTACAGCCAAATATCAATCGCTATAATCGTATTATCTACTAAGCTGGAAATGAAACTGATTGATTGCCTTCCTTGATCCGTTCACATGCAGCAGCGAACCAATCGCAGATGAACTCGTTTACCTACAATGTCAAGGGGTTATCACAGCAAGGAGTAATCAATACTACCACCCACCCAATGGTACATACACAGCCAAGCTGTTACTGTTTCTCCAAATGGTGAGTATTATACTCCCGTTCTCGTGAGCCCTTTAATTATCCAATTAACACTAATAATTGTTCTTTGAGTGCTTGTGAAGACCAGGTTACATTTTTATGTATTCTAGACATCTCCCTTTTGGGTAAAAATCCTTCGGAGAAAATGGAGGGTCTGGCTCAAATTTTTGTTCATTGTCAGAACCGGTAGTTTCATAGGGCATAAACACTTCGCACAGATGATCGATTAACATATACCTGAAGTTATAGTCGTAGGCAACTAGATTCTGCGTGTATCGCTGTAGGTGTTTTACTGTATATAGACTGCATATAATTTTCGGTCTTATGTGAAAAAGAAAAGGTTTGAAAATACGTATCAAGATGAAAACGTCCGAAACTTTTCTTCGCCGTCGTAATGACACCGTTGACAAGTGCATGTCAGGCGTTACATTTTAGTAAGTTGGTATAAGTTCCCCCACCCCATCTAGATGCTGCAGTAGTAATGGCCATCATTTAAGGGATTGGATCATAATGTGTAGGAACCAAATCACACAAGATTTAGCTCTTTACTCAATTCGACTTTGTTCGCCTGAAAAAGGCCACGGTGAGATAAAGGCCTCAAATCTTAGTAGTGTTAACTAATAAATCCAATAAGGCATTCCCTCTTGGTTTGGAAGCAGGTACTTGTACAGCTCAAATGTGTCATTGAGCGGTGGTCTTTTACACTATGAAAGTCCACGTAGCTGATATGCGTTATTACCCCTTGGCATTGTAGATAAATGAGTTCATCTGCGATTGATTCGATGCTGCATGTCGGGTCAAGGAAGGCTATAAATCAGTTTTATCAGCCCCATATCAGGTTACAAAAATATTAAAAAATATCCAATACTCAAACCTAAAACCTTACAAATTCTGTTTCATGTAATAATTTCGATTCAACGAATTCAATATAAAATTAAACTGCTATAATTTGCATTTTAGTGGTTGTGCTGCCATCTTTATTTGAATGGCAGGTATCGCACTATTGCCATAATTATAGTTAATTTGACAACCAAACAGCTGTTCGATATTATTTCATTTTATTTGTCAACATTTTCTTCGGGTTTTATTTGCATTGTGATGAAAATCTTATTTTTCGAAGTTTAATAAAATTTACAGACAAATAAAGTAAATTTTTGGAATGTCAACTAACCATGAAGCATATGTAGTTCTATCGCCAACAAAAATTAATGCTCAAATTGAATCGATTGCTGGTTACGGTGAGTAATTTTGTTTTTTTGGTAACGCCCCACTTTCGATTTACTTTACATGTTATCTCTGTTTATTTAAAGGGAACAATGTGTTGCTGGGCACGCGACAAGGGCATTTATTGCTGTACTCGGTCGAACCGAATCAGCTTGATAATAAAATGACGCTTCAACTGTTACAGTACAATGGGAATTTCAGTAAAAAACCCGTTGTTCAGATAGAAGTTGTCCCAGAGTATCAGTTGCTGTTTAGTCTTTCTGATAATATTGTTTCGGTGAACGACATAAATCGAATTAATTTCCCAATTGTTCACACCGCCCAGAAAACAAAAGGTGCATCCGTTTTTACACTGGATGTGAAACGAACAAAATCATTGACTGGAGAGACCGCGCTTCTTGTAAGATTGTGTGTTGCCGTGAAACGTAAATTACAATTCTGGTATTGGAAAACGGATCAGTTGCTTAAGTTGGCCAACGATATTGACATAAATGATATCCCGAAAACATTGTGTTGGTCGGAGAACACGATTTGTGTAGGATTTCGTACCGAATATGTTTTGTACTCGTTGAATGGCGAGAAAAAAGATTTATTTCCGACATCATCATCACGAACCATCGATCCTTGCATCACATTAATTGGACCCGAGTGTTTCGGTGTCGCCAAAGATGAATTCTTAATAGCGGTCGACCCAAAAATCAGTTCCGCCGAAGATGATAAGGTTTTAAAGCGAGAAGATTTCACCCGGTTACCCGGCGGAAGTGAAAAAGAAGGTGCAATGCCATTCAATAAGTCATTGGCATGGTCGCAGCCGATACAGCAAGTCGTATGGGATGAACCATATGTTGTATCGTTGATCAATGACGCACTTGAAGTCCGAGTTATCGATGCGGGTGGTCCCGATAAAGAAACGCTTATTCAAACGTTATCTGATCTACAAAAGGCGAGACTCCTTATCAAAGCGAAACAAGGGCTACTATTTGCCGCATCAATCTCAAATTTGTGGTGTATTCAGGCAATCGACATTCCAAAGCAGCGGAATAATTTGCTGAAAATCAAACGATTTCAGTTGGCACTACAATTAACTAACATTTCGGACGAATCTGCTGAAGATAAGGAAGAAAAAATTCATAATATACAGACGCGATATGCATACGACTTGTTCGAGAATAAACACTTTCCGGAATCCATGACCGAGTTTGCAAAATTGAAAATCGATCCGTTCGATGTGATTCGATTGTTTCCTGGCCTATTTCCGGCCGATACGAAGGCCAGTGCTAATACGAGTGCCGATAAATCGGCCGTTGAGCTGGAGGGACGAGATTTAGAAAATGGGTTATTGGCTCTTATCGACTACCTAACTGTATATCGTTATAATTTAAAAAAGGAATTATTGACCGGAACAGAATCCAAACAATTTGGAAAAAATAGTACGTCTCTTCTCTCAATCATCGACACAACACTTCTAAAATGTTATTTGCAAACGAATGATTCGCTGGTCGCACCGCTTCTTCGTTTAAATTTCTGCCACTTGGAAGAATCCGAGCGTACCCTAAAGCAGTACCAGAAATATGGCGAGCTGATTATTCTATACCAAACCAAAGGCCAGCACAAAAAAGCTTTGCAAGTGCTTCAGGCGCAATCACAAATTCCCGATTCTTGTTTATATGGCCATGATCGCACGATCCAATATCTACAACATTTGGGCATCGACCACAAACATTTAATATTCGAATTTGCTGGGTGGGTGATCGCAAAACATCCCGAGGATGGATTAAAAATATTTACCGAAGATATAACTGAAGTGGAGAATTTACCGCGGGCCGAAGTACTAGATTTTCTGTTAAAGAACCATAAAAATTTGGTCATTTCCTATTTAGAACACATAATCCATGTATGGAACGAAGTACGGCCAATGTTTCATAATATTCTTATCAAACAATACCGCGAAAAGATTATGGAATTGAAACAGGAAACTGCAGGATCCGTGACTGGACAGTAAGTTTAGGGGTAATCTAGTCTCAGTTTTGATCTAATAGAACTTATTTTAATTTTAGGCAGCGAGAAATTTTGGTCGAAAATACACGAAAAAAATTAATTGATTTTTTGAAGAAGTCGACGAAATACCATCCCGATACGGTACTGATGGATTTCCCGTACCAAGATTTGTTCGAGGAGCGGGCTATTATTTTAGGCAAACTCAAATATCACGAAAAAGTGCTTGCAATTTACATTCAGATTCTTGGCAATATCGAACAAGCGATCGGTTATTGTAACACTGTGTTTTCCAATAAACAGGACGCGAAAGATGCCGACGTGTATTTGATATTGATTAAGCTATTGCTGAAGCCGCCCACAGCGCCACCCTATAGCAATGTCAATTTGCATCCACGATGTCTAAAACCCGACACCGAAGCTGTACTTGAAATATTAGAAAAGTATGGCGCGAAAATTAATCCACATGCAGTTCTTCAAATGCTGCCCGATGATATTCCGCTTTGGCGCTTAAAAACATTCCTCGAGATTTCGTTGCACAATCAGCTCGAACGTAAACGTAAGACTCAAGTGCTCAAAGGACTACTGTACGCTGAGCATTTACAAATCCAGGAGCAGCGTTTCCGTCAGGAATCGAAAAGTGTACTCATCACAGATTTTAGTGTATGTCCCGTGTGTGGTAAGAAATTTAGCAGTCAAAGTGCATTTGTGCGGCATCCGAATGGTGACATCGTACATTTCTCCTGCCAGGATAAAACAGTTAATTAAATACACAAATCTTAGACATTTTTTTGTAATCCTTAAATTAAATTAACAAATAGAGGTCGCCACTGAAACTGTGGTTTAGAATGAAAGCCGTTTAATTAATGTTTATATTCATATTTCTTTATTATAAATTTATAACTAATATAATACAATAAAACATAATAACTTTGTGATACAAATTTATCAACCCACTTACTATTTACAAAACGCCATAAATTTTCCAACCCTTCTTCCGGAGCTTGAGTATTGACTAACTAATTCTTTTAAAATAATATCAGTATCTATGGTACAAATTTCGGTTATTAAACCACTAAAAATTTCTAATCATTTGTCATGTTTTAGAATCCTGACGTAAGAATCAGTGATGCCGAATCGTGGAAACGCTAAAAATGGGAAATACTTGATGAGGAACTGTGCCACAATCATTTGTCCATTGAAATACCAACGAATCAAAATGAATCGAATAAGAAATTGCTGAATTAGAATCACGCTAAATAAAACGAGACGGGAATACCATCCGATTGTCGGTATAATCACATTTGGATAAATATCCGATTTATTATTCTCATCGATGTTATTGTTGCTGTTCAGATTATACTCAATTTCTGATTTAAAATAGTAGTAACCTTTAATCTCGGTCATTCGTTTCAAGAAGAACAGGAATGCGTTATGATTTACAAACGGATTAAAACTCCACATCCCACTCGTTAGTGCTTTACACATATCAACGAACGCGGAAGATTCATTTTCGAGCGATGGCTTTAGTACGTCCGTCATAATTGAGCGAAGCCTTTGTTTTGTCGTACCCACCGTATCCGTACACACATTAAAACGATCCTCAATCCCAATCATGTAGCTAATAACACGCCAGAAATGTACAAACGCTTCAATATCCTTTTCGTTTTGGCCGATGCCGAGAAGGTCCGGTTTTAACAGTATATAGCCAATAAAACCGAATTGTGTGATCGCCATATCTTTTTGTGTGATTAGGCCTACTTTACTTTTGGCGCAGTAACGACTCATACGGACGTGTCGTTTGCGAACCGCTTCGATTGATTTCCACGCCCTATAAAATTATAAAAATAAATAATCGATTAAAATTTTAATGAGAACCTGAAGAATACTCACTTTGTTCCTGGTTTTAAATCATCTCGGTACCAATAAATAATGTGAAATATTGTTGCTATGTATCTCCGATACGCTGTCCGTGGTGTTGAGGATTGCTTTGTATGGATAAGAACATTTAAAATAGTTGGTATTGCCAGAATGGCAATCAGACCACAAAATTTGGCCAAAAACATTGCCCACAAATTAGTGTGGTAGTAACGTTGGCCCCTGTGAACGAAAAAAATGAAATCGTTAATGGTGGGATAAGCATTTTGGATTTGATAATCGACGACCGTTTCCTACGGCTAAAAGAATCTTAACAAAATATCTTTTGTTATAATTTGAATATGTTAACCCTCGTCAGGCGGAATAGGTACAATTGTACCTTTTTCGTTTTTAAATACTAATAAATCTTCTTGTAGAAGCCGGAGAGGGGTAAAGTTTTGTGAGATCTCTACATTTTTTTGCTGGACCATTCAGACCTTATTTTAGAAAAATATCCCCAGCCTCTCCAGATATAGGGGATCGAGTAGATTTTAGCGTTGTAAAACACTTTTAGCGTTGTAAAATTATGCCGCCGGACGAATTTTAAGCTGTAAACAGCTGTTAACTTGATCTTAACCAAATTTGATCGATTTTCAAAGCATCATGGCAATCAATTGCACTGCACCAAGTAAATTCAACGATTGTGTGCCGCGACTGCATATCGTCTTAGAATTTTTTTATCTAATTCTTTTCTATGGACCAAAATCCAAATTGCAGCAAATCCTCCCGTTTACACGCCGTCATGAATCGTTTTAATACCTTTCAATTGTTATTCGACCTTTCAATATTAGTCGCATGACAAAAGTCCTTTCTAAAATAATTCACGCTTATTTAAAGAGTTAAATTATAAGATTGCTATTTTATTGACCGGCGAACATGCCTGGCGCACAATGAATTTTGTCCACCTATGCTTCGTTGAAGTTGAGTACGGTTACATTAGAGATAACAGAGTGATATGAATCTTAAATCACTCGAACTCTTTCGGATGATGGTCGAATTCCAGATTCACCAAAAACAAGCCTTAAATAATCCACTTTAGTTTGGAAGAATTTATACTTGAACACATTACATTTTAAGTTGGCAGTAGCAAGTCGTTTAAAACCCAATTCCAGATTTTCCAGATATGCTTTTTCGGCTCGACCTGTTACAATTATATCATCCAAGTATAACTTGTAACAAACTCCGCATTCACTGTCATCTGCTCAGTTATTCCAAACTGCAAACTTTTATACTGGAGTTCTTCAAATGGAGTAAAAACTACAACCAGATCTTTCGATTCACTGTCAAGTTCCAATTGCAAATATACTGCACTGAGGTCAATCTTCAAATGAAAAATTGGTTCCCTCCTTGCAGGCGCTGAAATAACTCCACAACTCTCGGAATGGGATACTGGTCGAGGCAGTGTCCAAAGTTTACCGTGACCTTAAAATCTCCGCAGATTATCAGTAACTTTTCGTCACCTTTACGGACACTAATGATATGTGCTGTCCGTCGAATGAATTGGATTGGTTGAGGAACGGCAAGTTAAATGTCAATCTCTCTTTTAACTTCGTTCCTCTGTTCAAACGGTAACGGACGTGCTTCTAAACATTTCAGTGTAGCATCCGATTGCAAGGTTAAGTTGGCTTTAAATTGGTTACAGTGACCCAAACCAGATTCGACAATGCTATGTTTTACACAAATTGCATGAAACAGAAAACAAATATGTACTCTACTGCTTCAATACGCTGAATTGGAAGATCGAACCAATTCAGTCCCAAAATACTTGCTCCGTGGACTTCAGCCACAAGTAGTACCAATACCATCTGATTATCTTTGGCTTCAGTTTTGTTGTTTTTCGTTACTTAAACATAGATAAGCAAATATACCTGCTATAGCTGTCCAAAGTCCAACATTGGTCCTTCGAGCCGGATTTGAACCATGGTCCTATGGATTTTAGCATTCATCGTTCATGCGCCAAAACAACTGGCGGAAAATACATAAACTCGACACATACCCACTGCGAGCACCACAAATACCCACTGCGGTGATGACCAAATTTCCACCTCAAAAACCCAGGAGATGGCATGGTACGCAATAAAGAAGTCAACCGTTATGTTCGTCAACAAGGCATTAAAATGCAGAACCTAAGGCTGTCCAAACCTCACTAGACCGTCTAAGGTATAATACGGAGGATTTACTACAGGTTAAACTTCCAAACTCAGCATACCGCACTATGGTACTAGTGCACGTGATTTTTTGATGACTTCGACAAGTTACGCAACAATAAAACACTAACAGATACACATTAAATCAATTATCTGAACAAATATACTGGTGGCGGGTTAGCCAAATTAACCAACCATCTTCATGTCACTAGCGAGAATTTCGAAAAAGCATCGGCGATTATGAGGTAGATATATGATAATCGGTATGCAAACGTAACCAGATACATCGCCGTACCTCGATCTCATAACCCATCATTAATAATGAATCGGCATTAGCCATTACGCCAGTGGTAGTATATTTGGGTTGCTCCTCAGTCGAGTTTCTTAGATATCGCAAGGCAACAAACAACCAATTGCCCATCAGTCCAGGCTACGATGGATTATGTTGGGGAAAATTACAGAAAGCTGCGAGTTCAATAAAACTGTGTAAAAACAGCTGCTATTACTATTTCAGGAAAACACTCTGTATGAAATCGAGAAAACACTCAAAAGGTTTTAGGTGATTAGAGATTTACATCCCCTGCGGATACAAACTTCCGAAGAAGTGATTAGGAGTTCAAAAACACATTCAAACGATCAACATATTGCAGATATATGGGAATGGGAAATTTTTAAATGACAAATTGTGTTTGTCGGATCGAAATAGCTGCAGCCTGCAGGACCTTCAGTAAATTGTCATCAGATATAGAAAAACTATTTCGCCAAGCATGGGTTTCCGAAAAGAACAGAATCTCCAACATATACTGTGGTGTAACTCAATAGCCGAGAAACTTCAGAAATATAAACTAAAAACGATAACCAATGCCCAATTCCACACATGGTTTTTGGTATATTTTTTCAAGGCCAACTATATTCGTAATAATAGATAATGTATATTTGTATGTGTGTGTTATTTTGTTTTGTTCTGCTCTCTCAAAAATAAAATTTCAACTAAAATCAGTCAAAAATGTCCTTGAAATATTTTTTATTTAATTTATGTTTGAGTTAGTGTGGTTGCACAGAAAATTTGTTTAAGTCGCAATTAAAACCTGTATCATAGGTAAACGGGGAAAGAAACGAGGAAAAATAAGGTATTTTTTCTCGTGTGCCATCGCACAATGAGAAGACGCGAAAATGCGTTCCTTCTGCTCACCAAAATGACTTCTAAGTTGATGATTTACCGACGGAATGCGATTCGTTGAAACAAGCAATAAATATTCGAAATCAATTAAATGAAATGCTCCGACGTGGTGGTTTTAATCTAAAGAAGTGATCAAGCAAAAACGAAAATCTCTAACCAATGAAATTCAGAACAAAGATGCATAAAAGATTTAAATTGATCAAACAATATAAAGATGGCTATACCACCAGTAATAATAACACCAACATTTATGCTACAAAATCTCTTGATTTTAGGGCGTGGATGGGCGAACTTTCTTAGAAGAACTAATAGGAAGGAAAAATGGGTTAGTTACATAAACGAATTAGTCTTGCTCAACGATTTTAAAATTACAAAATGGTCAAGATTAACAACATTGGATCACTTGTGAGGTTCAAGGATTTAGGGACGCATGGGAAACAGCATAAGCCGCTTGTTTTTATCTAAAAGTAATCACAGGAGAACATATCAATAAGTCTCATAACAGCTAAAACCAGAGTAGCGCCCAGGAAGCTGAAAGTAACATTACCATAACTGGAGCTAAATGGATCACACATTCATCACAGGACACATTGGCCAATTTCACCACAGTACTCTTGTTCGCGCTCACCCAATTTGACCCTGCCTATAATTTATTATATTTACTTATTTTTTTAATGTATTCAATTAATACCGTTGTTGTTTTTAGATCACTGTTAATTTAATATTATATATTATATTAATCTACATATTTATGTATTTGTGAATGTTCGGAATTGTTAGAACATTATATACAGTCAGAAACATTCAGATGTCTACGGTATATCTTTTTTATAAAAGTGTTGAAAATTAATATGAAATTGCAATGTTTTTCAGTTGTTTTTTATAATTTTAGTTTATTTATTATTTTAGACAATAAAAAAAAATAACAAATCAAAAACAAACAAAAAAGGATTTACCCTTGAATATTTATTTGAAGATCATAAAACTTACGAACATTCGGATGTATACGAGGGGTTACAATAAAACTCAATTTTATTTTATTGCTAAGAAAAAACACATGTATATTTTTTTTAATATTTTGTTTGGTTCTCTGTGTTTTTTCTAATAGCCTTTAATTGATCTGGCATCGATTCTACATATGTTTTTGTTGTTTTTGTAGGAATTTTATGCCACTTCTCAATAATAGCTGACTTTAATTGGTTTTTTTGTTGAATAGATTGATTTTCTTTCATTTTCCTTTTGAGATGCTCCCACAGATTTTCGATTGGGTTGAGATCTGGGCTCTTAATAGGGGGGGAGGGAGTCCCAATCACTTTTGGACACTTGACAAGATACTACATTCTAACAATCTATGCTTTATGTTTTGGATAATTTCCTGATAAAAAGGAAAAGTATTTTCTATATCCAGTTTTCGAGCCGATTCTTTTAAATTCTTCTTTAAAATGCTTAAATATTGTTCCGCATTCATATTCCCATCAACAAATTTCAAATTTCTAACTCCTTTATGACCCATAGCACCCCAGAACATTACACTATTTCCACCGTGTTTAAACGTTGGGATACATTTCTAACATTACACGTTTCACCATGTTTTCTTCCAACTTTTTCTTACCTTTTACCACTTTGAAACAAAGTACATTGACTTTCATCGACAAAAATCACGTTTTTTCCAAAATTTAATACTTTCATTTTTATATTGTAAGGAAAAATCTACTCTTCTTTTTATTTTCTTTACTAATAAAAGGTTTTTTCCTCGCTATACGTGAAAAATTACCATGTTTTCTTAAAATTCTTTTAACTGTAATTGGATTTATATTTTTACCATTAAATCTGAAGAGCATTTTAGTTAATTCCACGGCAATTAACAGGATTTTGACTTATTTCGCGCTTAATGAACTTTTCATCCGGTGGAAATATTTTTCTCGGATCTTTTGTGCTGGGTGTATTTTCTATTCGGCCTTATTTGAAATACCGATCATAAATGTTTTGTACTGTTAATTTACAAATGTTAAGTATTATCGCGATTTCACTCGATGATTTCCCTTTTCTTCGGTGGAAAATCACTAACGATCTAATATTAACCGACGTACTCATACTCATTTTGAAAGACTACAATCAATTAAATTACGGGTGTGAAATAAAATAGATACTAAACCAAAGTAGAGAAAAAATACGCACTAAAAAATTATAGCTCAAGTGCTTTCCTTATGCTCAAATGTTTTTCCTTGAACTCGTATATATATCTGAATGTTTGTACGTTTTATGATCTTCAAATGAATATTCAAGGATAAATTCTTTTTGTTTGTTTTTGTTTTGTTATTTTTTTTGCTTTTATTGACTAAAACAATAAATAAACTAAAATTATAAAAAAAATCTGAAAAAAATTTCATTTTCTTATTAAATTTCAACACTTTAATAAACAAGATATGCCGTATACATCTGAATGTTTCTGACTGTACTTTCTTTTGTACCATTAAAAGAGTCGCTCTAAAACCATTAACGTAGTCGCATCATCAATAAAATATGTGCGCATAAAAAGTTTAAAATAAAATTTAGTTAATAGTTATTCTCCCATTCCACACGAGGGTTTTTTATATTTCGTCATTTTTTTCAAACCAAACTAGTTTTATTATGTTTTGTTCTGCTCTCTTTTAAATAAAATTTAAACTAAAAAGAGTCAAAAATGTCCTTGAAATATTTTTTATTTCATTTATAGCTGTGTTGGTTTCAAAATTTTACAACAACAATTGCATTGTATTAAAGCCGATTTTCTTAGAATGTTAAGAAAAAAAATTTTAGGATTAGGAGGGGAAATAAAATCATTTTATGGTTATGGTGTTTACCGCAAGGCATTATTTTTTCTATTTTTCTCGAAAAATTTATCTTTTAGTAAAATTTGGCATTTGTTATTTGATAGCAAAATACCGAATTTAATTTGATCTATTTCATAAAATAAAAAAAATCTAAAATAAATATTAATAAAATGAACCATAAAGCCAAAAGTTGTTGCTTTCACATTTCTTAGCTAATCCGATTAGATTAGTGAAAGCAACACTACTATGTTTGAGTTGTGTGGTTGAACAGAAAATTTGTTTAGTCGCAATTAAAACTTGTATCATAGGTAAACGGGGAAAGGATCGAGGAAAAATCCGGTATTTTTTTCTCGTGTGCCATCGCTCATTGGATAGTCGTTTGTTTTAGTGGTGATTTAAATTTTCGAGGTTTCATTAATGAACATTTGCCTCGTTGGTTTCATTAAATGAACATTTTGTGTCGTCGGTTTACTACATAAAAATTTGCTCCTTCGAGCCGGATGCAATCCGGAGATATCGTCACTGTCGCTGTCGTTTCGCTGCAATTGATCACTTTCGTTGGATTTTTATTGATCAATTTCATCAAGTTATCGTCGTCTCGTTTGGAGTTTTGCATCAAATATAACTGCATCGCAACGTGGAACAAGGTCGTTGGTATCGTATGATTTTTTTATTGGTATCGTATGTTTTGTGCATTTGGTAAAACACGTGTTAATAGAGTTGTGGACTGCTAAGGCATTTAGTGATATAAAATCCGTTAATGATTTTTGGTGATAGTTCAAACAAAAAATAATAAAAAAAAAATTGTTTAATAAGAGTGTCGGTTTAACATTTATAACAATGACTGAACAAGAAAAAACGAAGATTGTGTTGGCTGAGCTAAAACCACAAGGCACAACTATACAAAAGGCTCAAACTCGAATTAAAACTTATATCGACAAACATTCTCCGACTGAAACTGAAGCAGCAACGCGGTTAAGCTGACTTTAAAATCATTTCACGAAGTTCGAGGAAGTTCAATCGGAGATTGAAAGGCTAGATGTATTAGAGCTGGACAGCGATAAACGGGAATCCTTTGAGGAAACCTACTATTACGCTAAATCAAAATTATTAACAAAAATCACGGAACTCAGACGTCCATCGGTCAATCTGAATCAAAATAGTGCAGATGTGTTGGGACTTAAACGTACGGGAAATCGTTCCAATCTAGTGAAGTTGCCAAAAATTGAATTACCTCAGTTCTCAGGAGAGTATAAACATTGGACCGATTTTATAAATGGATTCAATACGTATATTGATGCAGACGATAATCTGAAGCCGTTAGAGAAATTCAACTATCTACGCAAATGCCTGAAAAGTGGAAACGCTGAGAGTATGTTGGCGTCATTACAGTTGACCGATGCAAATTATGTTGAGGCGTTAATTTTATTGAGAAAGCGTTACGACAACAAACGGCTCATTTATCAAGCTCACATTCGAGAAATAAGTGAAATTCCAGCTCCTGGCAAATCAGTGTCATCTCTGCAAAGGCTTATCGATACAGTCAACGGCAATCTTCGCGCATTACTCGCATTAGGTAATCATTGCTGCATATTGTATTTGGAAAACTGGATAATGCTACTCAAATCAAATGGGAGGAAGACGCACCCACTACTTCTGTACCTACCTGGAAGGAATTGGAAGCATATCTAGTCAAAAGATGTTTGATGTTAGAAAATTCAAATGCCAATCGGTCGCAATTGAATTCTATACCATACAGTCGTCCGCAATCAAGTCAAAGGTCGTTTAATTCGTCGAATTTTTGAAGTGCTTCGTTAACCACAACTGTCAATAATCAAGATAATTTGCAGTGTATTTTTGTGATCAATCTGGTCATATGATTTTGAAATTTTATAAAAGATAGAGTTTTTTTTTGAGTTTGGATGGCAAATAAAGTTTTTTTTTGAATGTGATTAAAATAATGTCATTCAGTTTTGTAATTAAAAATAAAAATAATTGAAAATAAAGTTTGATATGTGGAAGGTTGTAGTAGAACATACACTATAAAATTTTTGCTATAAAACTTTTATATGAAACTAAACGTGTTATTAAACAAGAAAAAATATAAAAATATACAAATAGTAAATAAAAAATAAAAGTCCGGGGCAATATTGGTTCGGGTACCTAAACTTTTGACGGAGATACATCCTGGAATAAGTTTGGTTGGTGTAAAACTAAGAGCAATTCGACGTAATAGGGTTTGGCATTGGGGCGCTTGGAAGCAAAATTTAATTGGGCGGGCGCCGCAAATCCCCACGTTTGCCGCAATTGTGGTTGGTGTACATCATTTTGAAGGGCCATTTTCGGTGGTATATCAAGGCCGTTACGTTCATTTACGATACAGCGAGACAATGCCCAACGACGGTTACCGGTGGTAAAGACGCCGATACCAACATATACGATTTTTCGGCGACCGATCCAGGCCGCGTGATTTTGGTAACGGGTGGAGACCCCGCAACATACGGGTGGTCAACCAAGGCCACTTCATTTAACAACGGCGTATTTACGGTTAAGGCGAGCAACGCCTAATGGATTTTGGCGGCCAGTTGAAAAAGCCGTAATATATTTTGGTGGAGGCCAATACAGTTAAGGCGGAGGACGTCCAACGAAATTTTTTTGTTTACCACCAAAGGCAAAAAGGTCGCCCAACGGTCCGGGTAACTGGAGTTGCCTGTGGCATGACGGCACCTAGGCCGCAAACCATTCTTGGTATCGGTAAAAGGCACCGCAACGGTCCGGGTGTGGCATCACCTGTGGCATTACGGCCACCTAAGGCCGCAACAGTTTATTTTATTTATATTTTTTTGTTTGAAAAAAATAATAACTTTTAAGGTACGATTTTTTTTATATATATATTTATTTAATTTTAATTTTATTTTTCTTATATATTTTAAATTTTTTAAATTTCCAAAAATTTTTGTAATCGAGCGCCGGATAACGGTCGACGGTCGCGCACTCAGTGTATATTGGTCTCGTTCTCTCCCTTTGTTCCTTGTAGGAAGTGGTCGTTTCTTTTTCTTTGTTTTTTTTTATTTTTTAATAATCTAAAAAAATGAATACTTAATTTTCTTCGGTATGGGTATAATGAGGAGGGAATTCCCATCCTGTGTCGGCGTAGGGTGTGCGGTCCCTTGGTGCCCGCATCCGGATTCGAAACCGGTGTTTACCACCGTGTGAGTTTGGACCGATGCGCGCACCGGGGCACCTCGCTTCCGTTATAATTTTTCTTTTATTTTTTGCTGTTCGTTCCTCAGGTTCCGGCCGACAAATTTCGGCGGAACTCGGGTATTATTATTATTTGCGTTTTTTTTTAAATCTCTGTAATCACGGTGTAAGCCAGGAGCCACGCAAGCATCAAACCCCACGACCCTTCGCACTCCCCCCTGAGAGTGTAGCCGCTGCGTGCGCTTAGTGATATCTGCAGGATGGCAGTAGCCAGCCCTAATTTTCTTGAATTATCACCTCTATCTCGTTTTGTTGTTGTGAAACAACATCAATTATGCATTAATTGTTTCAGTAAGAACCATCGAGTTCGTGATTGTCGTGGGATTAGGTGTCGGTTGCATATCGGAAGAAATCTTCAACCATCGCCAACGTCTAATCCATCGTTACTATTGTCCCCTGTCTCTAAGATCAACTCACTTATTTCGACATTTCTACTAAATTTCATCACCAAGTGCTTGGCTGGACTGTTGCGTACAGCAAGACGGAAAGTGGATATTTCGATCAGCGGAATAAACGATATCAGCACACAAGTTAAACATCAAGTTAATGTTCTTATTAAATCTCGTTTGGGAGTTCATTCGTATATTTTGGATATGTTAGTTCTGCAGCATCACATCAATTCAACCCAACAGAAGTATCGAAATTGAAGGCTGGAATATTCCATCCGATATAGTATTGGCAGATCCGTTATTCAACCAGCCACATCGTATAAATATGCTTATCGGTGCCGCCGAAATTTTCTATGAGTTACTTGAAAACAGTCAAATAAAATTGGCTGAGAATCTACCGTTGTTGAGAGAGACAAAATTCGGGTGGATTTGTGTCTGGTAAAACTGGTAACATTAAAAATAAATACAACTTTTGTACTGCAGTGCAGTTGCTGAGCCTAATCACGATGAAAATACCACGTCATTATATGAACTGTTTGAGCGCTTTCGGACTGTTGAAATTTATGGTGAGAATAAACCAAAATTTACCATGGAAGAGGCTGAATGTGAAGCTCATTTCGTTCAACATCACAAACGACTGAGGTTCGGAAGATTCGTTGTCAAGCTTCCGTTGAAGGAAGATATTTCATTATACTAGGCGATTCGTATTGTACCGCTAAAAATCATTTTTTGAATCTCAAACGCAAATTGTCAAAATATCCAGATCTCTAATGCCAGTACAAAAGTTTCATTCATGAGTACATTTCGTTAAACCACATGGAAGCCGTTCCATCAGCGAAGCTATCAAGTTGTAAATACTTTATGCCCCACCACTGCGGCGATTAAGCCGCAAAGTTTGACCACGAAATTACGGGTTGTGTTCGACGCGTCTTGTAAGAAGTCTTTTGGAAAGTCGCTGAATGAAATTCAAAAGGTCGGACCGACAATACAGAATGATCTATTTTCGATATTAATTCGGTTTCCGTTCAAATGATTTGCAATCACGGCCGTAACCCAAACGAAAAAATCCAAGTCTTTCGTCTTAAGACCGTTACATACGGTACAGCCGCTGCACCGTTTCTTGCAATTCGCTGTCTGCACCAATTGGGACACGACAAGATGTTAAGTCACTCTATCGGATCGACCGTAATTCTAAACGGCTTCTACGTCGACGATATGCTTCGAAGAAGGATTGAAACTAAAGAAAGAGGTGCACGGAAAAAAAAACTGGTTACAACGAAGAAAAAACTGAATGATTCAAGAAAAATGAGCACTTGATTTTCAGCTAAGATAAATTTTTCATAATGCAAACTTCCAATTTCTTCATTTGATGTTTTTATTTAAATATTAAAACAATATTTTTTTTATTGTTGAAAGAAATTCAATTTGTTAAAGTAAGAAAATATTATTTTATAGAGCAAATCGGTTTTCTCAATTTTTAATATCTATTTCTTCATTAAAGATAACAAATTCATGTTTTAAGGTAACCGTATCTCAAAATGCAATAAATTGAGGTTTGTATTAAGAAATATTAAATATAACTGTATGATTTATATTTCTTTAGTTAAGAGACATTTTCTAATAAATAAAATGCATTTTCTGTTAGAAATCATTTTTTTTTTCTTGATAGAAGAACCCATTTATCAGTTGTAGAGAAGGAGTTGCTTAAATACTTCAAACGCATTTCTTGGAAAAGCTTTTGGATTTCTAGATTGTAGAAAGTAACTTCTAGAAAGCTATAGTAGTATTTCTGGTTTGCAGCTAGTTTTTCCTGTTTATTGGAGTACATTTAATATAATTTCCAAAATAATAACGATAGAAATTTATTACATATTTTTTATTTTATTTTATTATAAAAAATATAAAGATTCAATTTAATATAATTTAGCTATATCATATTACAAATTACATAAACAAAATACAAATAATACAAATTACAATAATAAAATACAAACATAATTAAATAGAAGACATAATTGGCTTCAATATTTTTGTTTTGTTGGGAAGTTTATGAAAAACTAAGGGTTTTAAGAAAACATAACAACTAGTTTTTACAATAATGAAAAGCTCATTATTTTGATAGCACAACTCACACATAGTTTTAACATGCAGTAACAAATAAACATCGGCAAGTTTTGAAAAAAATTATTAAGGATGAAAAAAATACAAAGTAGGTTTTAAAAAATTCCAGACTAAACATTAGTTTTTTGTTAATACTCGTACCTGTAGTTTTTGCAGTAAATTAAATATTTTTTGCCAGGAAGATTCCTATTTTTAAATTTATTTTTCAAGTAGCCGACCTTCCAGAGCTTACATTAGTGATTTTTATGCTTGTTGTATAAGCTTTTTACCCCCTTTACAAAAGAATTCCTGAAAATAAAACAATGATTAGCAATCACTTTTATATATAACTCATTCTTAGTTACCTTTCTTTCTCCAGAAAAAATGCTCGATATCACTAGCAACTGTATTAAATATATCAGCCGATGCAGCAATATATCCACCACTGTAGATACTAGTAGATTGCGGGTCCTTTCGTCGAGCTGTGGTTAAGATTGTAATCCCTTTGGTTGATGCGAGAAACTGTTGAAAGTTCTGTGAAATAAAATCAAAATCAATAGTAGCTTTTTACATACTTTTTACGCTATTTGCCGTAGGCACTTGGCAAAACACACTTATACTTAATAAACACATTTTTATTAATCACTTGTTTTTGTTTCGCAGAATTCTGCGAAACAAAAACAAGTGATTAATAAAAGTGTGTTTATTAAGTATTAAGTGTAGCTTTTTACTTTATCTAATTGGACAGTTCTAACAAATTCTGCTGATTATAATTGCCCACTTGACGGAGAAGAAGGGGTTGATTGATGATGTGATTGATGCACTCAGACAACGATGAACTAATAGAACCAATTACTGTTGCAATTTAAATTTAGCATTTTTGTCAGCGATTTATCTAACTAAAAAAATTAAAATAAAACTATAAAATCATTACTCACAAACAACTCACACAAAATGATCACTTGTTAATTTAAATTAAAAATTTATGTAATACAAATATAACTTACATTTAACTACTTAGCTTCACTTTACATATTTTTCAAAACCACTTGAAAATATTTAATTTGACAATCACAAAAACACACGTTGTTTTTATTAAACTGTTCCAGATAATGAATGCTACTTATTTTATATATTCTCAAATGTTTCACTCGTTTTCTTGTTTTAAAAAATTAAGAGTATACATTGAAAAATCATTTTCTATAATTAAAAGTATTCTCTCAGGTTGAGACATACATATTAAACCAAAAAATATTATGTTGAAGTTTAAAAAATTACTTTTTTGTGATAAGAAAAACTTTTCTCGAAGTAACATAGTAAATTGTATTTTAAATTTTTGAAATTTTTATCTTGATTAAAGAAAACTTAGAATGACTGAAGATTAATTATTTCTTCAATCAAGATAACTTTTTTGAAATTCTGGAATTCATTAGTTTATCAGAAAGAGAAATTACTTTGTTATTATCAAGAAACGTTTTCAATTTTAAAATGTTGTATTTTAATAAAATTTTGTTTTTGTTTTAAGAAAATATTAAATTTCTTGTTTTAAGAAAATGTATGATTAAATTAAAAGTATTTCTCTTCAAACTAATTTTTTTTTCTTATTATAAAGAATTTATAGCAACGATAAATACAAGAAAAATAATTCTCAAGATGGAATTTAATTTAATAATTTTCGTCAACAAATAATTCTATTCGTCAGAAAACCATTTTTATAACTAGAAAAACTGGTATGGACATAGAAATTTGGTTTTTAAAGTAAGCAAAAATACTTTTTATTAAATAAAGAGAAAATTTTCTTTAAGATAGCAAGCTTATTTTTTTCCGTGTGTCTGAGATTTTAAAGTGTGGCTGTTTCGAATTACGTAAATGGGCATCAAAGGATGAACGATTGCTGAGAGATGTTCCGGACGCATACCGCGAGACATTCAGTATTAAAACTCTGGGTGTTTCATGGAAACCTGACGTAGATGAATTCTAGTTTGTATACAAGCAGAAACATATCGAAGTAAACATAACCAAACGCCAAGTTTTATCCGACATCGCAAGTTTGTTTGATCCACTGGGATTCGTTTTGTCGCTAAATCATGACGCAATTGAGATTCATTGATTTTCAGACGCATCAATCACAACATATGGATGTTGCATCTACATTCGGTCAATCGTACAACCAGAAGTTTCAAACAGGCTGTTATGTCCAAGTCTCGTGTTGGCCCAATTAAAACTATCTCGTTGTCGCGATTAGAACTCTGCTCCGCAGATCTTTCAGCAAATTTGATGGATCGTATTAAGTCCAGCATTAAAATCAACAGAATAACATCGTATTGTTGGACCGATTCTGAAATCGTGCTTAATTGGTTAGAAGCACATCCATCAACGTGGGCTACTTTTGTCGCAAATCGTGTCGCCATCATACAAGATCTGACATCATCTTCGGTCAGGAATCATGTTGCTTCAAAGGACAACCCTGCTGATCTCGTTTCGCGCGGGGCATTGCCAGAAAAGCTGCTTAACAATAAACTATGGTTGGCCGGATCGGAATTTTTATCGACCTCGTCATCCAGTTGGCCAAAATTTAACAAGTCGTTTAATTCGAACTTGATTGCGGAGAAAAGGAAGAATAGTGATGTCGTCATTATCGCAGGGCCTAATTATTTAGATTGTGTTCAAAAAATCAAATATGCCAACAACTTTTGCACCACTCGCCGAGTATTTGGGTTTGTGGCTCGAGTTGTAAACAATAGTCGATCCAAGTTCATATGCAAACAAAAAACATATGGCTGTTTGACTGTTGCAGAACTGAACCAATCGCTGAAGTTTATCGTCAAAATCATACAACGCCAGAGTTTTCAAGAAGTATTTTCGCTGTTGTTTTCCAATAAACGCATTTACTCGACGAGTTCGATCAAAAATTTAAATCCGTTTCTCGACGACGATGAAATCATTCGAGTGGGAGGCCGATTGCAAAATTCGGATTTATCATTGGAATCTCTAAACACTGGATAATTTTGCCGAACTCTCATGTATTTATTGTTTCTTTGTGTAGGCATTTTCACGTGAAGAATTGTCATGCTGGCCCTCAAGCACTGCTCGCTACTCTGAGGCAACAATTTTGGATCATTCGCGGCCGTGATGTAGTCAAGAAAATGGTATACAAATGCAATTCGTTCTTTAGAGCTCGGCCGAAGTTATACAATCAAATTATGGGAAGCTTGCCAAGACTGCGACGAATAAAGCATATATCGCAGTGTTTATATGCTTCGCGACGAAAGCAGTTCACATCGAAGTCGTCAGCGATCTGTCGACCAAAGCCTTTCTCAATGCTCTCGATACTTTTGTTAGTCGCAGTGGACTTTGTCGGTATCTTTACTGCGATAACGGAACCAATTTCGTTGGAGATAGTAGAGAGCGTTTTAATGGCAGATTGATTTTCAGGAATTCCGATCCTCCATATTTTAAATTATAACCATTTCGTAATTTCTTGCGATATAAATTCTAATATATGCTTGATAAGTCCCATAAATTTAGAGTTAGATTACTTTAAGGTATTGGCGTCTAGTCAACACACTTTTCCTGACATTTCTGACCATGATTTTCTGTCAGTTAGATTCTGAAAAGATAATGAATTACTTCTCTGGCATTAAATTGAGCGAGGCGTATGCATCTTGCGTATGCAAAGTACAAAAAACAGGCGATGTGAGGTAACTAGATTCATAACGATTTCCAAAAAAAATATTTTTTTGGAAATAGTAAAAACCACGAAACGCTTTGGAGCAATTTCAACTATATTGGATTGGGAACTGGTAAGTCTGATGTTTCTACCGACTTAGACCCTTCAATTATCAACGCTTATTTATGCAATATACCCCATTCATCGGTAGTTATTCCATTGCAGGGGATGGAGCGTACAGACACGCACACTTCTCTCTCCTTTTGTAGCAGGAGTGAATGAGATGTTTCCAAAGCAGTGTATCTTATTAAATCAAATCCGGTCACGATAAAATAAACCTAAAATTCACGCCTTTGCATAATCTTAGTTTACTTTCCATTTTACCTAAAGTATTCGAAATTATTCTTCGTGATCAAATCAACAAGCATTTGGCTAATTGTAATTATCTAAATAAATATCAATCCGAATTCCGTAATAACCACACTACAACGACTACACGACATGAAGTACGTAAACGAGATGATCTGACTTGTCATCTCGACGGAAAAAACTCATTTCTTGTTCTAATACTGTTGGATTACTTTAATTTTAACAGTAGAGCACTTAATTTTAACAGTAGAGCACTTAATCTTATGTTTTAACTTAAGTTCCTGAGTGCACACCTGTACATTTATTTCAAGAAACTATATTTGGTCCAGCTCTTTGTTCCTTTTTTATTGATGACTTACCACAAGCAATAAAATTCTTCAAACATTGCATGTATAAAATATATTGGAAACCTTTAACAATATTAATTTGGATCTATCCAATGTATTGGCTTGGCCCAAGTCTAATGGAATCTCAATGAACATCGCTAAAATGCAAGCAATTACGAATTCTTAAAGAAGTTTCCCAATGATACCCGATACGTTTATTGATGATGTTAATAATCTGGAAATTTATATAAATGACCTGGGATTCTCAAGTTGTAAATGTTTGTGATAAGATCAATTCTACTTTGTGTGGTTTGAAACTTCATAAAAATATCCGCCCTAAAAATGTTCGAATTCTGTTGGTTAGATCTAGTAATTCACCACGATTTCTATTTTTTAAGATGTGATTCTGCCTCAAGTGCCATGCTGCAAGTTACTTTGAATAATACCATTAGATATGTTAATGGGCTGAGAAAATTTGACCACTATATCAGCTACGTTTTTAAAATTTTGTGGTTGCACTATGATTCAATTCTTTTACTTTAACGCGTTACTATTTTTATATAAAGTCATTAACAATCGTGTTTCTTCATATTTATATGAGAAAATAAAATTTGTTAGTGTTAACCGTTGAAACACAACAAATCACCTCTGTTTACTTCTTTTACAATTTGGAATGAGGTTCCGATTGAGATTAGACTTGTGAAGCTTTTACTAAATTTAAAAAATTATTGTTTGATTTTATTAAAAATACATTTTTATTTATGTTTTAGTTTACATTTTGTATACTTTTTATTACTAGTTTGTATGGATAGAAAAGCTATACTGAATAAATAAATAAAAATAAATATTTAATTCTATCTTAAGTAAGCAGTCAATATAACAACGTGTTCTAGACTCCATCCATGGTAATCTATCAAAAAGCAAATTACATACACCAGTTGTTGGCATAACTAAGCGTAAATAATAAACGATTTATATGCGCATTCACAAAGGTAAAAATGAAATCCAAGTAGAAACGAAAATTAATTGCAACATGTCCGGTAATTTCGAAAACTTGCTAATTTTTAAACACAACAAATGTTATGACGAGGTACATTACATATGAGATTATTATTTCTGTTTGTGTACCGATCAATTAAATGAAATAAGTATTTTCTACTTGTGCTACCGCGAATAAGTATTTTATATACTCGTAACCTTCGAAACGTAAATTTTCGTTTCAAATGTGTGCACGTTTCGTAATCATCATTAAAGCTACTCGTATGGTTTTTGTTATGGCTAAATATCAAAGTTGTCCTAAAACATCTACACGTATAATTTATAAAATATGCTCATGGGCAAAAAATGTGTGTTCATGTTGTAATCACTGTTCATTCACATGGTGCACAGTATCAGTACTTACTCACGTACAACTGGTTAATACAATATGCTACTAACAGATACCGCTTTGAACAATATGCAAATAACTTTATAGCTATTTAGCATACTGTTGAGAGATTTTCATCGCTCAAGTTCAAATATATTTAATTTAAATTTTTAAACACAATTTTATTGTCTGTCTACATACATACTGTTCCTATATTTGAAAATATTGCACAAATCTTAAAAAAAAAGATTTAAAACAATGATAGTTTTGTGACACTATATACGAACACACATAGTTTACCTACACAGACACAATAAAATCTTGAGTTATCTAACAGCATAACATTTAAAGTTAAATGTTTGAATATATAAAGTGAGGTGTTGTTTGCTTTACGAAGAATTTACCGTCTTTATCTTGGATGATAGTTTATAGTTTACATGAAAATTGTCAAATATTTACTGTGCCGATAGATAGTGAATGAATAGTGATGTACATAGTGCACCAAGGATAACGGTTCCGGGTATCAATATGAACCCGAATCGGGACAATTACAACAGTAATGAGCCAGCGCGAGTGAATGGATCACTACAAGCGATATAAGGAGACTTCTAGTAACCGATCACTTGCACGAAGAAATTTGGCAGGAACTACTCGCACTCCAAAATTAGAGTACGGTATTAAAACTAGGATATGGTATACTGGTGACCAGTATTAATAATGGCACTTTATAAAGCACTCAAAAGACCTGTGCTGGCTTTCGGCAGCGAGAGCTGTACCATGACCTTTAACGATTGTAGATTGTTATCTACCTTCGAATGGAAGGTCATTAATTCAATCTTTGGTCCAATTAAAGTCGCGAACAACGAATATCGGATTCGTATGAACCGCACGAGATAAATCAAATTCTTGGGGGTTGTGATATCATCGGACTCATCAAATCCAATCGAGTTATCTATGAAAATCTACGTATATTAGGATGACGAAACTGGAGGACGAGAGTGATGGATCGAGACGGCTGGAGGACCATAGTGCAGGCGGCTCTTCATGGGATGAGAAAGCCAGAAAGAGTGAGAGAACATCAATAATAAATTAACGCACGTTACAATGTAATTTACCACCAGACATTCCTTACGGAATCAGGAAACGGTTATGCTAACATACAGCTTCTCTCGCGAATAACGCATCCTACTCGAGTCTGTATAGTAGAAGTAAAAGGGTCTAGAGGAGAAAACCTCAATTAAGAATCCTCAATCCGCAACGTGTGAAACACGTGGACCAAAGTGTAACTGCTTGCTGGTTTCGGTACTCCAGTCGTTAGGTGAGGTCGTAATTCCGAAACCATAATCTACATGTTGGTGAAGCAGCTAAGTATATTTTAAAAGCCTGGTAAACGATAACATTAATTTATTCACGCGGTATCACATATCCTATCACTAAACCTATATAACGAAAATTTTAACAGCCCATAATTTCAACTTAAGCCAATTTGGTTATATAATTACGCGCACGATAAATTTAACATACGAAGAAACGGGCACGACCATTTCAGATCTACAATAACATATACAGGGTGTTTTGCAGGTGGACCAACAACGTTTTATGGCAGATTGAGGGAGTCATTTGGAAGTTTTCATCCCATGGCACGGATGTCCTAAGTTTCACGGCAACTGAGATATGATATTTTTAAGTTTTTTTTAAATTACCCAAAATCTCACTTTTAAATGGTCATAACTTTTTTGTTTGTGGACGTAAAGACACGAAATAACTTTTATTGTATTCTACAATGTGCTTTTATTCCAAATAAATCATTATTTAATAGAATCGGTTTAAGGAAAACGAGTTATGGGATAAAAGATAAAAAATGTCTACCTTCTATATGCATTTTAAAAAAACTAGCAATTGTTTTGAAATAACTTTTATTTTAAAACTTCTCTGGTTTATGCCCTTTTCAACGGTATGCTACATGTTATAGAAATCATTCACTTTGTGGTCAAAATAAGAGATACTATTTCGCCGGGGCCAGGTTTAAGAATATTCGTTTTAAATTTCTAATCAACTTCATTTATTAGATTTTGTTTAAAATGATCTCCTTCCCTCTGTATGCATGCAAGGGACATTTTTCTTATCTCCAAGGTTGTTTTGCGAGGTTGAATTAAATTTTTCATTTTTTTAAATGCGCCGCTATCATTTCAATTAAAATTTCTATTGTGGGTACTTTTGTTGCTTACAGAAATTGCTGAGTAGGTCCCCAGATGTAGAAATCCAAGGGTGTGAGGTCTGAGGACTGTGCATGATAAGGAATAGGGCCACCTATACCAATCAATGTGTTTGGGAATGAATCATCTAAGTATTCTCTTACCGTTCGTTGGTTATGTGCCTGACAGAATCCACGTCACAATATTGTATTATTCTTCTATCTACTGCAACATTATGGTATATTATACATTTTTTAGGGTTTGGAAGCCCATAACTCGTTTTCCTTAAACCGATTCTATTAAATAATGATTTATTTGGAATAAAAGCACATTGTAGAATACAATAAAACTTATTTCGTGTCTTTACGTCCACAAGCAAAAAAGTTATGACCATTTAAAAGTGAAATTTTAGGTAATTTAAAAAAAATTTAAAATATCATATCTCAGTTGCCGTGAGATTTAGGACATCCGTGCCATGGGATGAAAGCTTCCAAATGACCCCCTCAATCTGCCATAAAACGTTGTCGGTTCACCTGCAAAACACCCTGTATACAATTTCCAATATGGTAGACCAGACCAAAGGTTTTAGTTAGTTCAAAACTGGTGAACACACTTTATAGATTAGGTATATAACTTTGTTGCGTTGTTATTCCTTCGTTCCGTTTCATTTGGCAGATACCTATACATGCGCGAACTGAATCGGACGAATTTGCTGGTTTCAATTAGAAAATCTTTTTGTTTAACACTTGTAGTCCAGAAAATTATAATTTTCGTAAAGATTTATAATTTTCATATAATTTTTTTTCTTTTTTTTTAATATTAAATTTTTTGGCATGCATTTTTTATTTATATATAAATTTTACAACTTTGAATTTTTTGTTATACAACTCTTATAGTTATTTCAGACGCAATCGTTATATACTATTCTAGTAACTTAAAGTTGTTCTGTTGTTCACCGCAGCCATTTCTTAATTTTATGACTAAATTTACTAAACCGAGTGTAAATCCCCGGTTGCGCATTAATTTTCGTTTAAACTTACGGGCCTTAGAGTGAGAAGTTTTTGGTTTGTTAATATAATTCGCCAAATCGATAAGTTATTCATTATATAACGTTGTACCTATAATACAAAGCAAAAGCAAGAGTTGATTTTGGCAGTTTCGTCGTTGCTTGCAACCTGATGAGTAGACGAACTTTTTATCAGTGCGACGAACGAAACCAGTGCTGACATACATGTTCTACCATCACATTTTCAATACATTTATGGCTCGCTTCTTCAGAATAAAATGTGACACTATTTCACATTTTAAATCACCAGGTTGCTAGATTGAAAAATGGTGATATTCTACTCCATTTCTCTTCACGAAATTATTTGTTTTCGGTACTTGATTAAAATTAGAGAAAGACAATTTGTTCGTATTTGTACTAGTAGGTTGTGATAGCAGTAGAAAAGAAATAATTCATAAATGAAACAGTTGTCCATTTTTGTTTAGGAAAACGAGAAATAAACTTCGATAAAGTATCGAAAATTGTGATGGTAGAACATGTCAGCACAGGCTGTCAAGAAAGAACTTGAGGAGGTTCTCATTTTCGTCTATGTTTTTACAAAATGACCCTGGAGGCCGAGGGGTTAAAATGGGTGGGGGGGGGGGGGGGGGGGGGGTTGAATGAATAATTTTCTACTTTTTGTGGCAGATCTATTGTGAGTAAGTATATGGCCCCTATGACTAGAAAAGTCGTGAACATTGTATAGATGCCGAAAAAATCTTATCAGTACCGGGCACAAATAAAACCATTACTCGCCCTTCCCAACTGTTATGAAGACCAGAGTACCAGACCCTTCTGGACTTAATAACATGATGACACAGTAAAACACGTCTATAGGAAACGAGGTCAAAAGACATGGATGGCTCCATCAAAACCAAAACAACCTCGGTTAAAACATAAATACCAGGGCCAAGATGAACCACGGCCTGCCTTTGGCCAGTCAAATATATTGACGGTTTTCGCTTGATTTGACGTTCCGAAACCTCCATCGTAGTTTTTCGGAAACAAGTATGCTTCAATTTCTCTTTTTGTTATGAATATGTATGTATGGGCGGGTGTATACGTTTATGAATGGTAAATTCGATTTTTTATGACACGAAATTTCTTGTGTTGATTTGTGTGCTGAGTAGTGATTCACCGTAAGGACGTCTCAAAGGATTCTTATTTCATAGTGTGACTTTACAAGTATACGGTAGAGGTGCTTTGCGAAATTATAGTTTTTATTTAATGCCTCTTGATGAGCCCTGGATTATTTGTTGTTAGGTGGTTTCTTGAGTATTATGATTGATTTGTGGTTGAAGTACATATAGAAATTTTGCGTTATACGATTAAAGTATGTAAAGCTATTACATAAAATATTTTTTAAGACAACTTGCGCTTTGAAGTTTTCATTGCAGGATGAAATTTGTTCTGAGTGATAATCTGTTTCCACCATTACCTGTGGGCTCTAATGTGTTTTTTTGTATAGATCCCCACCCAAGATGGTGAGGATGGTAAATCTAGAATATATAGCAAATTAAAAAACCCCTGGAAAATAATCCCGTAAGCAAAGCAATTTTTTGATATTTTTCAGTAACAAAAATCAAGTTTTCCATGTACGATTTGTATGAAATAAGAGATTTTTGAGTTTTATATTAAATTAAATAATAAGAATAGTACTAGGGCCATTAAACTAAAAATATTAATCAAATAAAATGCACGAGACCAAGTGATAGCAGTATTTTGACAAACTAAATATGACAAATCATAAGGAATCATATGGTCGAAAAATTTCATTGTTTTTATCAAGTCTGATAATTGAACAATTAATTATCAGACTTGATAAAAACAATGAAATTTTTCGACCTTATGGAAACTAAATAGCCGACCTCTGTGCCAAGCAGATGGCACAATCTTACTTGGCCTCGAACCCAGCTACTTAAACAGAACTATGACTATGGTAGAATGGGTACGAAACACCATCGAACAGGCTGGGTAACATCTTGAAAAGACACAAACCAAAATATTTCTAATTTTACTTTACACACATAAATCATAATATACCACTTGGTGGTCGAGTGGTTAAGATGTATACCAAAAATGTTATCATCTATCAATGGTCTCAGGTTCAAGCGTAGTCAGAGTTCAGAACTTTAATGAGGGAATTAACAAACTTAACACATCGACGGTGCCGAATGAAGTATTTCTGAAATATTGATGGGTGCTTTATTTGCTAAATCCAGTATCCGCGTACCGAACGCCCGAATATCCTAACATTTGGTGTCAGAAATGGGGTTTTGCCAATATCAACAATGGTTAAAACGTAAACACCTATACCTCCCAACGATTGAGGGATAAGATGCAGAGCCTCGGGCTTTCGAGCTGATTTCCCGACTACAGAGCACAATAGAAGAGGATGCTGAGCAGCAGGGCATAGATCGCGACAATGACCACCGACGCCAAACGATGAGCAAAAAGTGCAGGATCGAACAGAAACAACCATTTCAGTAAAGCCGCCTACTACCGGACAAGTGGTGCAGTGGTTAAAGCTTCGACACTTGGACCGGGAGGTACTGGGTTCGAATCCCATCAGAGGCGGTGATGTTAATAACTACAACTAAAACCCTCTGATGGATTGCAAAATTCAGCGCCGACCCACCGTCCACGTCAATGTACAGATTGACATGGAGCTTGCAATGTGCAGTATACTGTAGTTGTGTGAATTCATGGTACCACAATGGACCAAAATTGGCCTAAGTGTTATGAGACGTATGTGAAGTTATCCCCGGATTCTATCCCCGAAATTAAAAAATATTAATCAGGCAACGCTGTCATAATTATATCCATCTAACTCTTGTGTGAAGTTAGCCCCGCCCCGTTTTATATTATATTTTATTCAAAATAGACTTCCTATGTGAAATTATTCCCGAATTTAATTATAAGAAAAGTAAAAATGTTTATTAAAATTATTTTAATTCAGAAAATACACAAAATAAATGTAAAAATTTAATAAAATGACGTAAAATAATTATTAAATTGGCTTATAAATTTGTCAGAATATTATAATTTAGTTATAAGATGGAAAACGCATATCTCAAATTAAGAAAATACGAAAAAATCTTACCGTTGCATCCTAGCCAAATCTGGCTCCAAACAAGATAGTTACATGTAATACGTTTTTGGCTCAAAATAATATTTTAATTTGACATGTAAAAAGTATTAATTTGTCGGATCAGAGCTACAGTCAGAAACATTCAGATGAGTACGGCATATTTTTTTTTATTAAAGTGTTGAAGTTTAATAAGAAAATGCAAATTTTTTCAGATTTTTTTTATAATTTTAGTTTATCTATTATTTTAGACAATAAAAGCAAAAAAAATAACAAAACAAAAACAAACAAAAAAGGATTTATCCTTGAATATTAATTTGAAAATCATAAAACTTACGAACATTCAGATGTATACAAGGGGTTATAATAAAACTCAATTTTATTTTATTGCTATAAGAAAATACACATGTACATTTTTTTAAATAATTTGTTGGGTTCCCTGCATTTTTTATAATAGCCTTTAATCGATCTGGCATCGATTCTACTAATTGTTTTTTGTAGGAATTTTATGCCATTCCTCAATAATAGCTGATTGTGATTGTTTTTTTTGTTGAATTGAATGATTTTCTTATATATTCCTTTTGAGATGCTCACACAGATTTTCAGATGGATTGAGATCTCGGCTTTGGGGAGGTGGGGGTGGCAGTCCCAATCACTTTTGCACACTTGAAAAGACACCACATTCGAACAATCCATGCTTTATGTTTTGGATAATTGACCTGATAAAAAGGAAAAGAATTTTCTATATCAAGTTTTCGACGATTCGTTTAAATTCTTCTTTAAAATGCTTAAATATATTTCCTTGTCAATAATCCCAAAAAAAAAAAATCACATTTTTAACTCCTTTATGACTTTAGCACCCCAGAACATTACACTATTTCCACCGTGTTTAAACGTTGGGCATACATTTCTAACATTACACTCTTCACCACGTTTTCTTCAAACTTTTTCTTGCCTTTTACCACTTTGAAACAAGGTAAATTGACTTTCATCGATAAAAATCACATTTTTCCAAAATTTAATACTTTCATTTTTATTTAAGGTAAAATCTACTCTTCTTTTTATTTTATTTACTAATAAAAGGTTTTTTCCTCGCTTTACGTGAAAAATAACAATTTTTTCTTAAAATTCTTTTAACTGTGGTTGGATTTATATTTTTACCATTAAACCTGAAGAGCATTTTCGTTAATTCCACTGCAGTTAATTTAGGATTTTGTCTTATTTCGCGCTTAATGAACTTTTCATCTGATGGTGATATTTTTCTCGGACATTTTGTGCTGGGTGTATTTTCTATTCGGCCTTATTTAAAATACCGATCACAAATGTTTTGTACTGTTGATTTACAAATGTTAAGTATTATCGCGATTTCACTCAATGATTTCCCTATTCTTCGCTGGAAAATCACTAACGAATGTAACGTAAATGTTGGGTTGCAGAAGTGAAAGAAAGCGGTGCGGCGCACTTGGTTAATTAATAATAATAATAAAATAACAATAAATAAAAAAAAACAAAATTTAATTTTAATTTTAAAAATTAATCAAAAAATTTTATTATAAAAAATATTTTAATTTTATGTTGGATCGATCAGCAAGCTGCTGCACCTTAAAAACTCCAAAACTGAATAAGAAGGTTTTCAAAATTTTGTATAACTTTTATACAAAATTTTTAAGACCATCTGGATGCAATAAAAATTGGATTGATCCAGAGCTTTCGCTTTTTGGTAAACAAGGTAATAAAAATCTAAAATGCATCCACCAAATCTGGTTTCAGCTGGTTACCAATTTGTTTGTATTATAGACGTACGTACGCCTATGAACGGCATTGCAATGTTAAATTTGCTTTTGTTCTAACTGCCCGCCATCATGTTAAGTGGTATTAAATAATTGTGTCTTCGGTTATCACAATCATTTAACGATGATGGGGGGCATCTATAATAAGATTTTAATAACTACCGAACCATCGTTTAATTTAAATATGCTGTGTCTTGGTTATCACACAAATGATGGTGGCATCTATGCGACAATTGCAATATCGTTCGTTTCAATGATAATTGAATATTGGTAACGATTTTGATTGATGTGCAAATCGGTATGATAATGGAAGTTGATAATTTTGTAATGTGTACAAAATTGATTTGTTGTATGTACCGATTTTGTATGGAGACTGTTGTTGCATATTCTTATGGAATATGTTTATTTATACGGAGAATTGTCCGTTGATAAATAATTCAGTCTACGGAGAATTGTCCGTTTGTGATAAAGTATATTGTGCGGTGTTTCTTGTAATTGAAGAAACAGGCCGCTACATCACTCCCTCCTCAGTGAAAAGGTCCCTCCTTTTGTGGGTTTTTGTGTCCTCCAGCGTTTGTGGATGGACTTTTGGGAATTGTAGTATTATAATGATGTATGATCGTTCTAATAGTAGCGGTGATGTAACTTGTTTACCAGCAAAAATTGTTTGATGATAGTAAATGTATCATTGGTGGCGATGTATGATCGTCATATGAAATATATGGTCTTGATGTCTACCAGCGATTGTGGTTGGAACTTATGAATTGGAGTTTATTGTTTGAGTTGAGTGAAGTTTGTATTAGCCAAAAATGCGGACAGTTTTCTTCACTCCCGATATTTGATCGGGTGAACTCAGTATTCCATAGACTGGTTTGAGTCTATCAATAGAGACAGATTGTTGCTTGTCTCGGATTTGCAAAACAAAGTGCTTACGAAGTCGTTGTATCACTTTGTATGGGCCTTCATATGGTGGTGTGAGGCCAGTGCGAACTTTGTCTATTCGTACGAAAACGTAGTCACAAGTTTGCAGTGACTTTGGTACGAATATGTCGCTTTGATTGGTTTTGCGCGTGTCCGTTGGGATGAGCTTGTTCATCGTGGAGCGCAATTGATCAATCACTGTGTCAGTGGTTACCTGGGATGTAAGTGGATGTCCCACAAAGAATTCTCCAGGTAATTTGATCGTCTGACCGTACACCAGTTCTGCTGGTGTACATTTTAGGTCATCTTTAACTGTTGCTCGGATTCCCAACAATATGATTGGGATCTCTGAGCTCCAGTTTACGGTATTTGCACGAGCTTTTAGAGCTGTTTTTAGTTGGCGGTGAAAGCGCTCAACCATACCGTTTGCTTGTGGGTGATAGGCAGTTGTTCGTATTCGATGTGAGCCTAAGAGTTGCAAAAGCTCAGCGAATAGTTTTGATTCGAACTGTGTGCCTTGGTCGGTCGTTATGTTGGCCGGAACGCCGAATCTAGAGATATAGTTTTCGACGAGCGTTTTTGCTATTGTTGTTGCGGAGATGTCCTTTATGCAGTAGGCTTCAGGCCACCGCGTAAAACGATCAACGCAAGTTAATATGTATGAGAATCCATTAGATGGTGGAAGTGGTCCAACAATATCTATATGGATGTGCTCAAATCTACCTGGTGGAATTTGAAAATTCCCGTGAGGTGATTTAGTGTGACGTTGCACTTTACATTTCTGGCAGGATAAACAAGATTTCGCCCATTGGGTTACGTCTTTGTTCATACTAGGCCAAAAGTATTTTGCAGTGACAAGTTTACGAGTTGCTCGTACACTTGGATGAGAAATATTATGCAGAGTGTCGAAAATAGTTCGACGTAATGCCTCTGGAATGTACGGGCGATTGTTGCCTGTAGATATTTCACAATAAACTGTTAAATCGGCTAATGGAAATTTATCTAATTTCCATTTGGAAGTGCGCCGATGTGTAGAACTAGAGAGTAACTTCTATAGTTCTTGATCGCTAGCTTGTGCTTTTGCGATTGTTGTAATGTCGTAGCGAGTTGCTACGGAGGCAAGTTCGTGGTCAGAAGTCCGAGAAAGTGTATCGGCGACCACATTGTCTTTGCCATGTATGTGCTGTATGTCTGTCGTAAACTGAGAGACATAATCTAAGTGGCGTGCTTGCCTTGAGTTTCGCTCCGCTTTAGAGGTAATTGCTCTAGTAAGCGGTTTGTGGTCGGTGAAAATAGTAAATTCCCGACCCTCGACAAAATAGCGAAAGTGCTTAATTGCTTGGAAAATTGCAAGCAATTCGCGGTCAAATGCCGAATATTTTCTTTCGGCATCTGATAATTTCTTGGAGAAAAATCCAAGCGGTTCCCAAGTGCCTTTATTTAATTGCTGTAAGACACCGCCTATTTCTGTGCTAGAAGCATCAGTAGTGATGCTGTATTTTGTTGCATTTAGCGGATGCGCTAAAAGAGCAATATTTTCTAAGCACTTCTTGAGTTGAACGAATGCATTTTGACATTCTTCAGGCCAAGAAAAATTTTGAGGCGTTTTAGGTCTCTTGAGAAGTGTTGCCAATTGTGAGTGAATTGGGGCAAGTATCTCAGCGAGTTTTATTATAAATCGGTGGTAGTAGTTTACCATACCAACAAATTGTTGTATTTGCTTAATATTTTGTGGTGCAGGGAATTCCCTAATTGCATTAATTCGTCCTTCGGACGGCAGAATACCATTAGGAGTAATTTTATGACTGAGGAAGTCAAGATTGCTTGTCCCAAACACACATTTTGCTGTGTTAATATTGACGCCGTACTTTGATAACTTTTGGAAGAGCTGTTCCAAATGGAGTAAGTGTTGCTTCTCGTCTCTAGATGCTACGAGAATATCGTCAATATAAACAAAAACGAAATCGAGATCTCTCACGATTTCGTTGATGAAACGCTGGAATGTTTGCGCAGCATTTCTGAGACCAAATGGCATTCGAGTGAATTCGAATAAGCCAAATGGTGTGGTAATTGCGGTTTTATGTATGTCGTCAGGAGCAATCGGAATTAAATGATATGCCCTGACGAGATCTATTTTTGAAAAAATTGAACATCCATGTAATTGCATGGAAAAATTTTGGATGTGGGGAATAGGGTAACGGTCAGGAATAGTGACAGCGTTAAGCCTTCTGTAGTCCCCACATGGTCTCCAGTCGTTGTCCTTTTTCTTCACCATGTTTAATGGACATGATATTGCTGAAGAAGAAGGTCGGCAGATTCCTAGTTCCACCATGAGTTGGAATTCTAGGAATGCTGCTTTGTGCCGAATTGGATCAAGTCTACGTGGTCTCGCAAATGGTAAATGGCCTGTAGTCACAATGTGGTGTACTACATTATGCCTTACCGGAGAGTTGTAGTTTGGTGGAGCTGTTAAAGAAGCAAATTTCTTTAACAATGCTCCATAGCCATTGTTGATTATGTAGAACAATGGTGATGGCGTATCAACGAGTGCTGATGTAGCGTTGATAGTAAGCTTAGTGGATGGATCAATCAATTTGCGATTTTTCAGATCCACTAATAAACCGAATTTCGTTAGGAAATCCGCACCGATGATGGGGCGATTGACATTGGCAAGAATAAATGCGTGTTTAAAAGAACGTCTTAAGCCAATGTCAACGTTAAGTAATTTTGTACCAAAAGTATTTATTATGGTACCATTTGCTGCTGACAGAACTAAATCGGGATTGCGATTTGTTCCGCAGCGATAATATTTATGATACGGGATTACGCTGAGGTCAGCGCCGGTATCAACCAGAAATGTGATACTGTTTTCTAAATCCCGGATAAATAAGCGGCTGTGCTGCTCTTGTCTTAAGTCTGCCGCTACGACCTTAAGACTTAATAGTTTGGGGAACCGGTAATTGCTGGTTCTTTGTGTTGGGTAACAAAATTGCATGGTTTGATGCATTTAGATGCTTTGCTACCAAATCGACCGTGATACCAACACCAGTTTTGTGGAGATTGGTATCCGTTCGCTCGTGAGTTGCTTGGGCGATTAGCACTTCCCTGATTTGTGCTAAACTGCCTGTTTCTCGAAGGAGAAGGAGTACGTCTCCAGGGAGAAGGTGATCGCGAGGGTTGTCGCTGTGTGTGTGACTGTGTCTCGAGTATTGCTAACCTGTCGCTTAGCCTCTTGATGGTATTCTCAAGCTGTGTAATTGCTGAGGTAGCTATCTGTAGCTCAGAATTAGGCTTAAGTTTGTTGCGTTGGATCGAACTCAAAGTCTGAGTTCGACTTCCAACTAGATCGTGCAGCTTGTCGGCAATATCAGCGAGATCCTCTTCTTGTTTATCTTGCTGCGGGATCAACGCTGTTTGTATGTAGTCAGGCAGTTGCCTGATCCACAATTTCGTAATTACGTTGGTTGAAAAATTCTTTTCAGCCAACGACTTGATCTGATGCAAAATATCGGATGGTTTTTGATCACCAATCTCGATTTTGCTCAGGATTGTCTCCAATTTCCGTTCTTCAGAAATGGAGTATCGATCAATTAAGACTCTCTTGATTGTTTCGTACTTCTCAACAGGTGGAGGATCTTGTAATATATAATTAATCTTCTCCGCCTGTGTTGCCGTTAGAGAAAGTACTATGTGCGCAAACTTCTGTTTGTCATTTGTAATTTTGTTCGCGTCGAACATTATTTCGGCCGTCAAGAACCAACTTTTAGGATTAGACTCCCAGAACGCTGGTAACTTCGTCAATTGTTTTGACGAGGCTATCTCAGGTTCAGGAAGTTGCTTTTCGTCCTTCTCTTCGTTTTTTTCCATGTCGGCTTATGACCAAATGAAATGAAATGCTTTTGCTTTGATTGATGATTTCACACACTTGAACAATATTTAATCTCACTTAAAAAAATTTGCGTATGATTATTTTAGAAAAAAATGTTATTTTTCTTTTTTTTTTTTTTTTTTTGAATTTTTAGAAATAGTGTTGGAATGCACACGTATTTCTAAAAAGCGACCAGGGAATTTTTGCCGATTTATGAAAATAGTGCGCTTACGATTGGTGCGGGCTTAGGCCACTATTTCATAAAACTCGACGTTTTTATGTTTTTTTAAATTTAATAAATAAATGAAACACTTCATGCACTTATTTTGGTTTACTTAAAATTTTTAACTTTATTTAGCTTTTTTTTATATTGTTAATAAAAAAAAAAAATTTAAAAACTCACCTGTTCGGTAAACACCGACGTCTTGGGTCACCAGATGTAATGACGTGAGTCGTACGTTGATATGTTGATGATGATGATGCAGAAGTGAAAAGGCGAGTAGCGAGGCACTTGGTTAATTAGTAATAATAATAAAATAACAATAAATAAAAAAAAACAAAATTTAATTTTAATTTTAAAAATTAATCAAAAAATTTTATTATAAAAAATATTTTAATTTTATGTTGGATCGATCAGCAAGCTGCTGCACCTTAAAAACTCCAAAACTGAATAAGAAGGTTTTCAAAATTTTGTATAACTTTTATACAAAATTTTTAAGACCATCTGGATGCAATAAAAATTGGATTGATCCAGAGCTTTCGCTTTTTGGTAAACAAGGTAATAAAAATCTAAAATGCATCCACCAAATCTGGTTTCAGCTGGTTACCAATTTGTTTGTATTATAGACGTACGTACGCCTATGAACGGCATTGCAATGTTAAATTTGCTTTTGTTCTAACTGCCCGCCATCATGTTAAGTGGTATTAAATAATTGTGTCTTCGGTTATCACAATCATTTAACGATGATGGGGGGCATCTATAATAAGATTTTAATAACTACCGAACCATCGTTTAATTTAAATATGCTGTGTCTTGGTTATCACACAAATGATGGTGGCATCTATGCGACAATTGCAATATCGTTCGTTTCAATGATAATTGAATATTGGTAACGATTTTGATTGATGTGCAAATCGGTATGATAATGGAAGTTGATAATTTTGTAATGTGTACAAAATTGATTTGTTGTATGTACCGATTTTGTATGGAGACTGTTGTTGCATATTCTTATGGAATATGTTTATTTATACGGAGAATTGTCCGTTGATAAATAATTCAGTCTACGGAGAATTGTCCGTTTGTGATTAAGTATATTGTGCGGTGTTTCTTGTAATTGAAGAAACAGGCCGCTACACGATCTAATATTAACCGACGTACTCATACCCATTTTGAAAGACTACAATAAATTAAATTTCCGGGCGTGAAATAAAATAGATATTGAACTGCACTGATTCAATAATAAACAAAAAACCAAAGTAGAGAAAAAATACGCACTAAAAAATTGTAGGTCAAGTGTTTTCCTTATGCTGAAATGTTTTTCCGTGAACTCGTATATACATCTGAATGTTTGTACGTTTTATGATCTTCAAATTAATATTCAAGGATAAATCCTTTCTTGTTTGTTTTTGTTTTGTTATTCTTTTTGCTTTTATTGTCTAAAATAATAAATAAACTAAGATT
Source organism: Nephrotoma flavescens (assembly GCA_932526605.1). Classification (NCBI taxonomy): domain Eukaryota; kingdom Metazoa; phylum Arthropoda; class Insecta; order Diptera; family Tipulidae; genus Nephrotoma; species Nephrotoma flavescens. Next base: position 125,164,121 of record OW052221.1, on the reverse strand, counting down.
ATAAAAAAAATCTGAAAAAAATTTCATTTTCTTATTAAATTTCAACACTTTAATAAAAAAGATATGCCGTACCCACTGAATGTTTCTGACTGTATATGGTTTTAAGATTGCCAGATCCATGCGTCACTTTTCGCAAAATATGAACAAAATCGCAAAAAGATCCGACAAACTAATACTTTTTACATCTCAAATTTAAATATATTTTGAGTCAAAAACGTATCACATGTACACATTTTGATTGAAGCCAGATTTCGCTAGGTTGGAAAGGTACGATTTTGTTCATATTTTGCGAAAAGTGACGAATGGATCTGGCAATCTTAAAACCATATAGCTCTAATCCGACAAATTGATATTTTTTGCATGTCAAATTAAAATATTATTTTGAGTCAAAAACGTATTACATGTAACTATTTTGTTTGAAGCCTAATTTGGCTAGGATGGAACGGTACGATTCTTTCATGTTTTTCTTAATGTGAGATATGTGTTTTCCATCTTATAACTAAATTATAACTATCTGACAAATTTATAAGCCAATTTAATAATTATTTTACGTCATTTTATTAAATTTTTACATTTATTTTGTGTGTTTTCCGAATTAAAATAATTTTAATAAACATTTTTACTTTTCATATAATTAAATTCGGGGAAAACTTCCCATATGAAGTCTATTTGGAATGAAATATAATATAAAACGGGCGGGGCTAACTTCACACATGAGTTAGAGGGATACAATTATGTTATTGTTGCCTGATTAATATTTTTTAATTTCAGGGATAGAATCCGGGGATAACTTCACATACGTAGTTACGGGTGTGTAAATAAAATTTGTAATTTAAACACTCTTTTATTTGCAAACTCTAGTACGAATCCGTATCGAACGCACGAAATATATCACCTTCTATCCGTTTATTGCGTTAAAAATTGTCGTTGGTACATTGTGATTTTAGTGAACTGTTTTTAGTTACATATCGTGGATTCGGGTAAATACATAATACTTTTATTGAAGGTTTTTTGGGGGTGGCTGATACTTTGCCATCCGAAACCCTAACTATACCCACACGATTATCGTTTACACCAAGTCAGTCATTTATACGGACTCACAAAATTATGTTTATCATTTACGCTTTGCAAGCTCCATGCCAAGTTGCCAACCTGTTCACTGATATAGACGATGGATCGAGACTAGGGTTGAGATCTGCGCTCCATCCATCCTGATCAGATAAAACAAATTAATTCTAGATTCTGCCCCGATTCGAACCCAGCGCTTCCTTGCTCAAGTGCAGAACAATTAACGATTCTTTTTCATGATAACTTTCAATCTCAATAAAAAATCGATTCAGTAGAAAATCTGGTATATTCATCATGGAACAGAACCATACTATTATCTCCCACGCTTACGAGTTATTTACATATTTAGCGCTTTAGTGCTTCAGCTACAGGTTCATCCTTTTTTCAATCAATGAATTTTAGAACTTAATGTATCTGTTCTAAAAAAATGGTTGATATTCGAAAAGTCAAAAATATGAAATTTATCATCATGGAGTCGCTAACAACACAACAAGATTTTGATGGTCCAAACTTGTTACGAAAATAATCATTTTACAGCAAGAACATTTTGTAAATTTCGTTGCAGTTTTGGTCGAAATGGACGTCCTACTGGGCGTACAATTGACAAAATTATTAATCGTTTTGAAAATCAACCAGACATCGTTCACATGAACTAAACATTTCACGAACCACATTACTTCAACTTACTCAAAAATTGAGCTACCAGAGCATCTAAATCGTCGTCGTTTTGTTAATTAGTTGCTTGGACGAAATGAAGGTTTCTCATAAAAACTCATCTTTAGAGATGACGCACATTTTCATCTGAATAGGTACATCAAGCAGAAGTATATCTTCCGAGTCCCTGTTTGGTGTGTTTTTTTTAAACAAACAGGAAAATGTCCTTATAGTGAATTACGAACGTTATCGCAACATGTTAACTAATCCAAAGGTTGGCCACCAAGAAGCCGGGATTTAAAAAATACCACCACCTGATTGTTTTTTGTGGAGTTATTTGAAAGGTATAAGGTGTTTGCTAATCATCCACAAAAAATTCATTCTTAAAATCAACATTTGAGTTGAAATAGAGGTCATTGATCCGTTTTTATTGGAAAAAGTCGCCGAAAATTTTGATGTTCGGTTGCAGGCCTGTAGTATTTTTTACAAATGAATACCCACCCTGTATAATAGTACATTTCTAAACCTTCGGTCGGTGGTTCTTAAACAGAACTTGAAAATATAAACATTTCGAAAACAAAAAAAAACAACGCATGGCTTTTTTTAAACCCCAGAATAAAATTGCCTAATTATTTTTGCTTTTATATTAACATTTCAAAATCGCCTCAATTTTTCGTACGGTTTTTATGATCTTACCTGGTTTGTTACAAAAACTAGCTTACCTTTTATATAATTCCTCATTATACCACGGTGGTATATGCACTTCGTATGTGTCGACGTCTTCATCCACTGGTATAGTATGCCCTTCGGTCAATAACAGCTTAACATATTTATTTGAGTCATCTATAAAAAAAAATAAAATCAAATATTATTGGTTATTAATTATTGCACTGGTTTCCATTTATACGGTTGTTGAACACTTTGCAGTCGCTTGGTTTCAATAAGGGGTTTGCGACTGCAAAGTGTTCAATAACCGTATTATTGGTTATTATTGTGCAATCGTTCCACATACATAAATAACTTCAAAAAACATATTAACTTTTTCTTACACACAATGTGACACATAACATGACGTAAAACGGTTTGCTGCGCGGGATACGATTTTTAATAAAATTCAAATAAATTTAGAAAGTTTCATTTGAAATCACAATAAGAAACGAAACAAATAACAACAAACCAAAACGAAACCATGAACTGAAAATAATGAAATACAGTGGCGGGGCGCGGTTATGCATTAATAATATATTAGTAAGACACAATAACAAATCTATGTAGGTACTTATCTTATTTCGAGATCACTGAGTGTGTTTGAGTTTTTGTATTTAGTTATGTACCGTAAATAATTTGGATAAACTTTATGCTCTCGATCTTTAGCTCTTTATCATTCATCGCATACCAATACATAAAAGAGTATCGTTCCACAAAGATGTAGGTATAAGATATAAAACCTTGAATGACATCTTCAGTCAAGGTTTTGTTTTACAGAATACGCACAAATCTGTTTTTTTTTTCGCTGCTTCATAATAAACTTGCCTTTTATATAAACTATCGTGCACATGTAACTTGTGCAACCAATATAATTAATTGCTGAAAATTATAGTTGCTGACAAAACAAGTTTTATGGAACTACGTAATAAAATTCGCTTGTATTAGGTAATAAAATTTTAATCGGGTATTAAAAATAATTAGATTTAATTCTGATTTCAAATATTTCTGTCAAATAATCTTAGCCACCGGTGCTGCGGTTTTTTTTTTCTTGATGTACGTTTGTGTTTTGCTCAGTATTATTTTGGTGGTTCATGGTTGAGGTGGTAAGGCAAACAAACGTTGAATGATTTTGATTTATTTCCATCCATCAGCAACTATCTCTTTATTATTTGTATATATATTACTGGTAAAACTATTTCATAATTCTGTTTTACAAAATTCTGTTTTATAACGGGTGATTTTTTAAGAGCTTGAGAACTTTTTTTTAAAAAAAAACGCATAAAATTTGCAAAATCTCATCGGTTCTTTATTTGAAACGTTAGATTGGTCCATGACATTTACTTTTTGAAGATAATTTCATTTAAATGTTGACCGTGGCTGCGTCTTAGGTGGTCCATTCGGAAAGTCCAATTTTGGGCAACTTTTTCGAGCATTTCGGCCGGAATAGCCCGAATTTCTTCGGAAATGTTGTCTTCCAAAACTGGAATAGTTGCTGGCTTATTTCTGTAGACCTTAGACTTGACGTAGCCCCACAAAAAATAGTCTAAAGGCGTCAAATCGCATGATCTTGGTGGCCAACTTACCGGGCCATTTCTTGAGATGAATTGTTCTCCGAAGTTTTCCCTCAAAATGGCCATAGAATCGCGAGCTGTGTGGCATGTAGCGCCATCTTGTTGAAACCACATGTCAACTAAGTTCAGTTCTTCCATTTTTGGCAACAAAAAGTTTGTTAGCATCGAACGATAGCGATCGCCATTCACCGTAACGTTGCGTCCAACAGCATCTTTGAAAAAATACGGTCCAATGATTCCACCAGCGTACAAACCACACCAAACAGTGCATTTTTCGGGATGCATGGGCAGTTCTTGAACGGCTTCTGGTTGCTCTTCACTCCAAATGCGGCAATTTTGCTTATTTACGTAGCCATTCAACCAGAAATGAGCCTCATCGCTGAACAAAATTTGTCGATAAAAAAGCGGATTTTCTGACAACTTTTCTAGGGCCCATTCACTGAAAATTCGACGTTGTGGCAGATCGTGTGAAATGTCGTGTATGAAATGTCAAAGCATACTGAGCATCTTTCTCTTTGACACCTTGTCTGAAATCCCGCGTGATCTGTCAAATACTAATGCATGAAAATCCTAACCACAAAAAAATCACCCGTTATAATTCTGTTAAATAAGTTCTGTAATTTTAAACATAATTTATGATATTTAACTTATACCAGATTACTTATAAAATCAACATAACACATATAAACCAAAAAATAATAAAAATATTTTTTATTTACCCGGCCTCTCCACCTGACATAATTCTCTGCCATAACATTTACATAACTGGTATACAAAATAATAAAAATGGCGTCGTGTGTGGTAAACGTACCATAAATTTGACGTTTAAAAATCATTTGTGTTTTAGTATTCAAAAGCGTCGATTGTTTTGTTACATTAATAATCTATTGTGAAAATGCTTTATAAAAAAAAATTAAAATTGCGCTCGGCTTGAAAGTTTTGTGTGAGTTAAAGAAACTTCAAGAAATTAAATTAAAAAATGAAGCTAAAAAGAAACGAAAGCAGCCAGTGTTTTGGGTTAATCCTTTTTTAATTAAACGGGGAGAGCACGACATGGAAATGCATCTTTTAAAATATTTAAACTGGAGTTCTGGTAACGATTTTCAGAATTTTACTAGAATCCATGTAAGTCAATTCGAAGAAACTTTGGCTTTGGTGAGCATTAAACTACATATATATATATATATATAATTTTTTTTAAATTTTTTTATAACTAATATTTTATTTTGACAATTTTTATAGGTGGAACCGGGAATTAAAAAGCAGAACACCGTTATGCGGGAAGCCATCTCCTCAAGAGTAAGGCTCGCAATTACCTTGAGGTAACAGATCTTTGGAGTATCCAAAGAGGGGTATTTTAGCATTATTTTGTTTGCGATTGTAGATGCAAATGGAAAATTTCTATTTATTGATGTTGGATCAAATGGTAGAATAAACGATAGCACAATCTACAAAGATAGTCCCTTTTATGAGGCATTGATGAATGGAAGTTTGGACATTCCTCCACCGGCAAAATTACCAGGCCAAGAAACAGAAACGTCTTATTTTTTTATTGGAGATGATGCATTTCCTTTATCCCGACATATGTTGAAACCTTTTAATAGGAATATATTGGGGGTACAAATTGAAAATGCGGGATTGATAACAGATGGCGTTACTAACGCTATACGCATCAGGCAGTACTGTGACTATGTTCATGTCAAAGCTACGTCTTATAGCTTTAATTTTCAGTATGTGTCAATTTGTCGCAGTGTCAAATTCATAGTTTTTTTGAGCTCTCAATATGTCGAGTTTCGTGCCAACAAAACAGCATTTGCGGGAAGTTTTAATTTACTTCTTTAATTTGAAGAAAAGTGCTGCTGAAGCACATCGATTGGTCTCCGAGGCTTATCCGAGTCATGTTCCATCGGTTTCAACGTGCGAGAGATGGTTTGTGCGGTTTAGAAGTGGTGATTTTGACGTTGAGGACAAAGAGCGGCCGGGCCAAGTGAAAAAGTTTGAGGATGCTGAATTGGAGGCAATACTCAATGAAGACTTGTGTCAAACTCAACAAGAGCTCGCAGATTCATTAGGAGTGACACAACAAGCCATTTCCCATCGTATAAAAGCCCTCGGAATGATCCAAAAGCAAAGACATTGGGTGCCGTATGAGCTGAAGCCGAGAGACGTCAAGCGCCGTTTTTTTGCATGCGAACTGCTGCTCGAACGGCAAAAACGGAAGGGTTTTTTGCATCGCATTGTCACTGGTGATGAAAAGTGGATCCATTACGATAACCCGAAGCGCAAAAAATCATATGGTTACCCCGGCCAAGCATCATCATCGACGGCCAAACCAAATATTCACGGCGCCAAGCTCATGCTCTGTATTTGGTGGGACCAGCTGGGTGTGGTGTATTATGAGCTATTGAAATCGAACGAAACCATCACAGGAGCACTATACCGAACTCAATTGATGCGTTTGAGCCGCGCACTCAAAGAAAAACGGCCACAATACGAGCAAAGACACGACAAAGTAATTTTGCAACATGACAACGCTCGGCCACATGTTGCAGCGCCGGTCAAAACATACCTACAAACGCTGAAATGGGAAGTCTTACCCCACCCGCCGTATAGCCCAGATATTGCTCCTTCCGTGTTTAGTGTAGTTCAAACCGGCCCCAGATTTTTTAGAATTTTCAATTCTTTTTTTTCGGCTGTATAAGATGTGCGAAGGCTTTTAATTTTTTTTTTATAAAGTCCTCGTCTAATCCCATCTCGGTTGCAATTTTGCGGTAAGTATTATTTTTGATGTCAGTCCTCCTAAACAATTTCGAATTGATGTTCCAGAGACATTCATTGGCTCTATACAATTCAATAAGTTTTAATACTTCCTGTTTTGAACTCATTCAACTCACAATCAAATATATAAGATAATTAAATATATAAGATAATTAATTAAATATATAAGATAATATATATGTATAATATAAAAATTTCAAAAAATTTTCCAAGCACTTTATAAAAAACAAACTAATTCTTTTTTCACACACAGAAAAATGAAATCGCCATTTTGAAAAATACAAAAACGTCAATACACTAATATAATTAAACAAATACGAGTAATAATCAAGTCATCTGGTCAGTATCTGGTATACAAGATAGTTTAAACATCTCGGTAGAAAATGTTTGTACGACATATGTCAACCAGCTGCAAATTTGAGTCTCCACGTGCAACTGTTCGAAAATTAATGTTATAACTTGATGTTAATGGCAGGTGGAGAGTAGGCGTTAGGTAATCGAATTTTAACAAAATTATTCGTTTACAAATTTTAAACAAACGTTGAAATCATAACAAATCTTACGCAGTAATTCGCTAGTAGTACAACTGCATGGTATTTATAGACAATGATGTCGATTCCTTGTACATCTTCTATTTATTTTTTCTACTGTTCTTCTATTATTTCAAAGGCCACTCGATATTTATTTCAAAAATTTTATTTATATTTACAGCTTGCTTGCTTAATGCATCGAGTTTTCCTAGTAAAATTAGCAGCTTAGAAGAAAAAGAAAAATAGAAGAATGCTCAATTCCACACATGGTTTTTGGTATTTTTTTTCAAGGCCAACTAGTCGTAATAGATAATATGGATGTGTGTTTTATTTTGTTTTGCTCACTCTTAAATAAAATTTAAACTAATATCAGTCAAAAATGTCCTTGAAATATTGTTTAGTTAATTTATGTTTGAGTTAGTGTGGTTGGACAGAAAATTTGTTTAGGTCGCAATTATAACCTGTATCATAGGTAAAGGGCAAAAGAAACGAGGAAAAATACGGTATTTTTTTTCTCGTGTGCCATCGCACATTCCCATTGAATCGACACAAATATTCCAATGTAAAATAATACAACGTCAGTCGTCGCGACCTGATGAGAAAGCTGATTTTTTCAAACCAGTAATCTCATTCGTTCGAAACTGATTGTTGTGATTCTTACACATTATTCATCTATAAGACAAAAATGCATTCTACATGTTGATCATACCATTTATAAATCGTAGTCGTTTTGTTAATTGGATGCTTCAACGAAATGAAGGTTTTTCATCAAAGATTATCTTTAGCGATGACGCTCAGTTTCATCTTAATAGGTTCGTCAATAAGCAAAATTGTCGAATTGAGCGAGCGGAGAATCCTCATGTTAGGTTTATGGGCTGATGACATCATTGGGCCGTTTTCCTTTGAAAACGAACAGGAAAAAGCCCTTACAGTGAATTATCGCAACATGTTAACTGTTTTTTTGTGGCCCAAATTGAATGAATTGCGTGTCAACGATCTTTGGTTTCAACAAGACGGAGCAACATGCCACGCAAGTCGTTAAATAATCCAGTTATTATCAACAAAATTTGGTGATTGCATAATTTCAAGAAATTGTGAAGTTCCTTGGCCACCAAGAACCCCGGTTTTAGCAACACGTTATTATTGTTTGTGGGGTTATTTGAAAGGTAAGATGTATGTTAATCATCTAAAAACAATTAAACAACTTCATAACAACATTCGAGCTGAAATTGAGGTTATTGATCCGCTTTTGTTGCAAAAAGTCATCGAAAATTTTGATGTTCTGGTGCAGGCCTGTAGACGAAGCCATGGTGGGCATATGAACGATATTGTTTTTCATATATAAATGGCATAGAACCATCTTTTCTTATCAATAAAAAATTTTGACTTTTCATCCCAAAGTGTGTTTTATTTACAAATCAATAAAGGACTAACAGATGACCCAAATTGTACGTTGCTTATATTACAAGGATGGCTAGAAACGCGACAAAGACTTACCGTATCACGTTACCCTGAAAGAACTACTATCATACTTGACTGGATGTATAACATACAATCTGACAACTCTGGGAAAATAGAATAGAGATTTTGAAGCGTTCCTTTATTGGAAACATTTTACCGGATGAAATCGATTACCTTAAGAAATTCTGAGTTTCTTCAGGTAAATAAAGACAGGAGAAATTATGGTTCTTACGAATCGGTAAACATGATGTGCACGAGTTTTAACAAAATTTACCATCTTTTTGACTTTTGGCTAAGCAAAGACAGGTTCAAAGAAAATTGAAACAATTTTATGAGTCGACTATTTAATTATTTTTTAACAAAAAAAATATATTTTCCGTATTTAATTTTTTGTATGTTCTCAAGTCAAATTACACTTTTATAAAATAAAATAAAAAATAAACTCCTTTAGGGTTTCCTTATAACACACCGTTCGTTTTGAAATACTAGTTAGAGCTTATATTAAAACCTTTGGTAGATAATTGAAACTGCAGAACAGAGTTGCGAGGCAGTCTGGATTATTGGTCGTGGTCTAATAGACAAAAAAACATTTTTATTTTTATTATAATCACCAAACAGAATTATATTTTTGCAAAAGGGGATAACCAGTTATCACCCGTTTACTCATTTCGGATTTCTATTAATTATTTGAAAAATTACTCAATAGTTAATGCTAGTGTTAAAAATTCGCTTCAAAATTTAATAATCGAGCAAAATTCTCCTATAAAAATATTACATAAAACTATTTTGGCAATTTATGGAAATTGTGCAGTTTTTTGAAAGTGGCATTTTGTAAACTAACAATATTAAAAATTAACACCAAAAAGATACCACAATTCACAAATCGTGATTAATTTTATTAGTTTCGCATTCGTGATTAATAAATTATAATCTCACCAAAATGGGAGTAGCAGAAGAATAGTAGACTGAAAGAATGTAAACTGTCGAACGGATTGATTGATTATTCCAAGTCCAACCGCTTTCATAATAGAACATATAATATTTCTACGTTATTTTAATTTAGATTATTGGGCCAGTCCTGGCGGTATTGCAATACCAGGCCAACCCGCGACAGAGGTGGAGCAAGCCCCTAACTGTACATTCTCTGTCTTTTTCCAAAAATCAGTTTAACATTTGTGATCTCTCTATGAGGGATCTATCAGATGTTAAGCTGATAAGAACAGATACTACACATTGATCTAAGCCTTGTGGCCGAGAAGCGATACCTAAACAACATTTTATCTTACTTTATAAATGAGAAGTTTACATTTGTTCTAGCGAATTATATCGAGAAATTTTTCTTAACCATAACAGCATATAAATATAATATAGAAAATAGACCAACACAACAATACGTTTTGAATACAGGTAGGGGTAATGTAATGGGATTATAAATTATGTTTATTTATACATATACATAAAGGGGTATATATGTGTATAAATAAACATAAAACACCAAAGGTTTACAACTTTTATTTGTTTATTAGTTGGCTAATCTAACCTCCCTTTAAATTAACAAAAAAACATTTTGATAAGATTCATTGTGTTACAAGCGTTAGGAATATTCAGTATGACTCATATGTTATTGTACTCATATGCATTTTCATCTACTTTTAACACTATTTACCGTAGGCACTTGGTGAAATACACTAACACTTAATAAGCACATTTCACTAAACACTTGTTTTTCTATTTCGCAAAAAAAAAATATTTTTGATAATTTTATGAACAATTTAGACATGTTACATATACAACCTAAAGGCAGACGTTTAGATACCTTAGAATCTTACGAAATTCGAAAATTCATATTTCTTAACCAAAATATCCATAACGAACAGAGAAAAATCGGTTTCTCACCAATTACAGGCACCGCCCTTTTCTATTTTCACGTTCGTAATAATTTGACTAATACGTCAGGTAATTAAATGTAGTTCAATATATGTATCTTGAACTTTGTCACTTAGCAGATGACTAATCGCCTACCTGCTATCGCCCACCTTCTTTTATTAGTAATTTTTCCGTTTGAATAACAGTTGGTTGGGACGATCAATAGATTAATTTTTATTGCCTATTTTTGTCCCTCTTTCTTTTATTTATTTTTTGCTTTTATCTACCATATATAAAAAAGACGGGAAAGGTTCGGAGCCGTACTCTATAAGCATTTTTGTTGCCTGTAAAGAACTCCTATGCAAACAGATTTGCGTATTCCAAATATCACAACCACCACAGCCAACCACATCAACCTAACCCCATCTACACCCAGCTCAACCAACCCCAATCCATCATAACTCAACCGACCCCAATCAACCACAAATCACTACACCTAAACATTATTACCACCCCCATCCAATTCAAAAACCCAACACCCACCTCACCACCCTATACTGCACTACCCATATCATCACCCTTTAACACCTCGACACCCACTCCCACACACACTCCACCCACACAAAACCTCATCCACAAAATCCCAAATTCTCACACCAAAACCAAAACACTTCATCCTACTCCCTTCACCTCCCATATTACCACTTCTACCACCTCCATAACTACGGCTCCATCTACACAAACCCACAGCCACACGAGATATAATATTATTCCACATTTACATGCTCTGTGAAACCAAAATAGAATAGAAAATAAAAAAAAATTGTATCAATTTTAAGGAGGGGGGCTTAACAAAACCCTACATATCTCCGACGTCCGAAACACGGAAAAGGCCCAGTCAATAGGGCTCTATCCCATGAATTGCTTGAACTTTTAGTGAAGAAATTAAGTTGATATCTCAATCCGTTCTCAAGTTATCGTGCACACAGACGGACAGACGGCAAACCGAAACCATATAGCATTTTTTTAACAAAAAATGCTTAAAAATTTTTAATTAAAAATGTCAAAAATATTTTTTTTTCGAAATAGAAAAACAAGTGTTTAAATTCAATTTTGTAATTTTGTTTATTGTAAATTTTTTGATTTTTAGTATTTTGGCTTTCGTAAATGGTTTTTGGTTTAATTAAATTATTTTTGTTACATTTTTAATTTTTGTTTTATCGATATTTCGCCTTTTGTGGCATCATCAAGCGTTATTATTTTCCTTATTTTTTGTGTTAAAAATTTATGTTCACGGACATTTTATTATTTCTGTCATAAATAATACTGTCATAAAAAAAATATATTAAAATGTCCGTGAATATATATTCTTAACACAAAAAATAAGGAAAATAATAACGCTTGATGATGCACGCAAAAGGCGAATTATAGAGAAAATAAAAATTACGATCAATAAAAATAATTTAACTAAACCAAAAATATTTAATTTTGTGTTTACTGTTATTTTACAATACTACTCAAAATATCCTCAACAATTGAGTTTTAGGTAAAAATGATTTATTCACAAGTTGTGTAGGTTTCAAGAAAATCTATTGTACTAGTACCTTATGCCCATAACCGCTCGGTTAGCCACCCCTTGAATGATGAATGCGAGACGAAAAAATGATTTTATTCAAATTTAATTTACGCATCTTCTTGCTGGCTTTAAAGCTTAGTTCAATTACATGCAGAAAGTTTCATTATAGAGCAAGTTCCGAGTGAATTCTCGATTGTCATGCAGTAACTGACCCTGGTCAGGAGGTGGCTACATCAAAATGGAGATCGATTAAATTGCAATAACTACCTCGAACAACCTCATTCACCTTTGCTAAACGCTGGTTATAAAGTTTTGACAAAAGTATGTAAGAGCAGCAAAATTATCGGTATTTAGTGAGTGCATCTTGAGCGACTATCATTGTAGATTTTGCCCAAATTAACCAACAAACGATCAGACCTTTATTCTGAGGATTATTTAGGAGAAACTATGTTGTGGGACTTTCGGTGATATCTATAGATATCCCGTCGAAACCGACATTTATGTCAAATTAACGATGAACGATTCGAATTTCATGGTGAACATCGAAAGCAAACTTGTGGATGTATTTGAAATAACATCCGAAGTACGCAAGGTGATCTTATCCCACAAATAGTTTTTAACTTATTTCTAAAATACGTCACCCGTAAGCTCAACATAGCTCTGCGTATAGTCGCCTCTATTTTAAATCAAGTCAGCAATTAGCATACGCTGATAACATATGCAAGGGTGCAACATTGTCTCCCTAAAAAAGGAAAGACTTCCTACCATTAAAGTCAACAACTCTTCAAATTGGCAACCAAATCAACGAAGCGAAAACCAAATATATGGTTACTGCAAGAAGGCAAATACAAGGAGAATTTATTTCACATACTATGAAAAAAGGAAAAATTTTTAATATTTTGGATCGGTCGTAGTGGAGCCAAATTCACTTTCTGCAGATACAAGAATCGTAGGATATCGTGCATTTTACAGCATTAAACATTAAAATCTCCAAGCCACGCGAAATGTTGCGATTTTGCGTCTACAGAAGTTAACATCATAAAGGCGCTGCGTTTAGAACAGTAATCCTAGGTTGTGAGTCATGGACGCCACAGCAAAACTTGCAGTGTTTGAACGTAAACTAATTCGTATGATCTGTATGATCATATGCAATGTACAACATGTATTAAACTAACAGATAAATACTATTCTATTGGAAACTATAGGGGCCCGGATGTTTTAGTGTCCAAAATTAGTAAAGATGTCCATTTGCGTATGGTATGATTTTCCGAGCATTTTTCTAGAAATCAGGGTATTTAACAACTCTAACTCAAAGACTAAGGGGTATATCCTCTATCGGGTTGCAAGCTAATTATTTGCGATCAGAAATATGGTTACTAGATTTATTTTGCCATGCAAATTTTTACATATTTTTGAAATTTAAATTTGTTTTGCGATTGTTAAGTAGAAATACATAAAAAGACTGCGACCTCGGAAAATGCGTAGCAGTCTTTTCGTGGATTTCTACTTTACAATCGCAAAACAAATTTAAATTTAAAAAAGATGTAAGAATTAGCATTTCAAAATAAATCTAGTAACCATATTTCTGATCGCAAATAATTAACTTGCGACCGGATAGAGGATATACCTTATTTGTAGAAATAAGAATTTGTTTATATGTGTATGTACAGAAAATAAGAAATTAGTATAGAGTGTTCCATCAAAAATTTGAGCATTAGTTTTCCAAAACAAACGTTCGTTAAAAAAATGCTTTTGGAGTAACAATGTAATATGGGAGTTATTGTGTTTTGGATTCTAATTCAACATTATTGATCAACAAACTTCGAAAACTATTTTTTCGTTACTTGTTAAAAATTTTATTTTTCATCGCAACAAATCCGCAGCCTATATTGTTTCATCCTGCTAGTATAAACAAAACAGAGCTTCACAAAATAGAAACATTGAAATTTGATAAAGCTTTCCGCAATCACTAAACCAATCAAAAGATGTCGCTCAGTATAAATTAAAGCTAAGCAATAAAACCCAAATGTTTGTTTAGTAAATTTCACAATTTATAATGAATACTGTCTGGTTCAATAGATTATGGAGATCTTCTGGAGCTGAAAATAACCCAACACGAGCGAATTGGATTGAAATAAAAAAAGGAAAAATTTGGAAAAATTCTGACATTTTTCTATTATTGTTTTACAGCGCACAGCAACTATGATGGTGTGAATATTTTACGACAAAACGTTGTACGCCAACCGTATTGTAAATAAAAATTATAATTGTTTTGAATTTTATTAATTATGTTAAATTATTATCTTAAAGATTTCGCGCTTAACTTAATAATCGTTTATTTAGAAAATACTTGTTTAATTACTTTGTTCTTTCTGTAATTTCAAATAAATTTATTATAGAGACATCTGTAAACGGATTTAGGAATTACAGAAAGCTTGGTTTTGCAATCGCACAAAATTGAAGTTTTCTACGTTTTGTTGTTTTTTGTAATAATATTTAATTAAGACAATCAACAATGTCAACGATATTGTATTGTGTTATATGAATAATGTTCAGGGTTTTAGTGATCAAAAAATGTTACCCCTTCTTCATATTCACCTGCAAGCATGAATTTAAAATACATATGCATACTTTTGATCCACTATGGCGAGTATTATTACACGCTGGAGCCACCTGGAATGCGTTCCCATATCTTGAAATTGAAGAAACGATCATCAATAATGCTTTTTCGGAATCTGGACAATCCGAAACTATGCAATGGCAAAAGTCTTTTGCCAAATGTGATCGCAGCCACTGTAATGACGGGGATTGCAAAAACAGGACGTATTCATCCCTCGCATTCCGTTGATACCAACCAACATGTCATTCAATTTCAAACGAGTCCAGTTCCCAGTTAGACTTTCATTTGCCATAACCATCAACAAATCTCACGGACAATCCCTTAAGTTTCCAGGCGTGAATTTGGAAAGTCCTTGCTTCTCTCATGGTCAGGTGTATGTGGCATGCTCAAGAGTGGCTTCAAAAAATTTGTTTGTATTAGCTCCGGGAGGAAAATCAAAAAATTGTGGTTTACAAGCAAGCATTTCAGTAAACCCAACAAATTATTTTTTTATTAATTTTAGTCAATTCACTTAAATATTACTAATTAGTTATAAAATAAAACAAACATATGATGAAGTTCAGCAGTTCAATTTTAACCCGTGCAAAGGCGGGTACTTCAGCTAGTTTTAGTATAAAATACAATAAATTCAGCGATCCTGTAACAAACCTAACATTAAAAATTCTAACTAAAACAAATTTTATTTTATAGAAATTTTAATCATTATATAAAATAACGGAACTAAATATATCACATTTAAAAAATAGAAGTACGAAAAATATTAATTCTTAAAACGTCGTTTCCTCCTGTAATAGAAACACTACACTAATAGAAAAACTACCTAACGGAGTATAGCCCAAAATTTATCTATCTTGTTCTAATGCAACAAATAAAAAATGCAAAATATTTTTTTTAACAAAATATTGTATTTAAATCAATAGAAAAAGATTCACCAAAAATCGTCGTCAATTTCGTGAATCAAACATCTTCATCACATTCAACATTTTATTTTTCTCTGAACGTTCGTCAAGTATTATCATTTTATTAATTTGTGTAATTAATTGGCCTTATTCCATGGGAAAAATCTACTGTCAACAAAAATAAAAGCGAGATAAAAATATAGATTTTACTGGTTATGTAAAAATGCTGTCAGCTAAATTTTACTGAGAAAATAATGGTTGGTGTGCTGCCATAATGCTGCTATAAAGAATGTAACTGAAGTATTTTTTATGGCAGCATTGTTCACACATCTTCAAAAAATGTATGTAAAGAAAAGAAATCATTCTCACACTCATACAAAATAAGTCGTTCGCCATTTTTATAGTCAAAAGTCGATTTGTTTTTTTTTCGAGTTTAAATTTGTTAACGTTAGTGGTTTTTTGTGGTACAATGAAGATTCTTTGATGTCTGATCAGAACATAAATATTTTCCGATGACTTTTCCCAATAAAACCGGATCAATGACCTCAATTTCAGCTCGAATGTTGTTTTGAAGTTGTTGAATTGTTTGTTGATGATAAGCATACACCTTACCTTTCAAATAACCCCACAAAAAATAATCAAGCTGTGTTAAGACCGGGCTTGTTGTTGGCCAAGGAACTTCACAATTTCTTGAAATAATGTGATCAGCAAATTTTGTTGACAATAAATGGATTGTTGCATGGCTTGCGTGGCATGTCGCTCCGTCTTGTTCAAACCAAAGGTCGTTGACTTGCAATTCATTCAATTTGGGCCACAAAAAACCAGCTAACATGTTGCTATTTAACGTTCCTAATTTACTGTAAGGGCTTTTTTCTGTTCGCTTTCAAAGAAAAACGGCCCAATGATGCCACCAGCCCATAAACCACACCAAACAGTGACTCTTGGAGGATGAACTTCTGCTTCGTGAATAATATGAGGATTCTCCGCTCCCTCAATTCGACAATTTTGCTTATTGACGTACCCATTAAGATGAAAATGAGCTTCAATGCTAAAGATGAATTTTGATGAAAAACCTTCATTCCGTTGAAGCATCCAATTAACAAAAAGGCGACGGTTTAAATGGTCGGGTAGCTTCAATCTTTGAGTTAGTTGAATTTTGTATGGATGCAAATGAAGATCAACATGTAAAATGCGTTGTAATGTTGCGCTTCGTGAAATGTTTAGTTCTTGTGGACAATACCTGGTTGATGTGCTTGGTTCACTACGAACACTTTCGCTAACAGCTGCCACTGAATGAAGAGAACTAAAGTTGGTGCATCGGTTCATGAAGCTATTTCAATAACAGCGCACCAGGGTCACTCAAGGTTGTTGGTTGTTCGTGGTTTATAAGGATTGGTAAGAACTTTTTGACTCGAACATGGTCGAAATTATTTATATTGATTGATTACTTGCTATTACCTCCTAATCTCTGCTGTGCAACAGTGCATTATTTAAAATTGTGACTTGGCCCTTTGCAAAATGTTATTTTAACGTTCAAGTTTCTAGATTCAGTACTTTACGTTCCTCAGAAACTCAATACTTTTGATTTTGTGCCAATATCATCCTTGCTGTGTTCGTTCTCAAATCTATCTATCAATTAAGCTAAAGTAATAGGTAGAAAAAGTTCGTGGTCTTTTTCCCGGTTGATGGCTTTACATTCATATATCTCAGTAACCATTGATCGTATCGGCCAATTCTTGCGTTGTGTTTGAAAGGTGGCATTTTAACTTGTACTTTGTGACATAACATTGAAAGTGCATAAAAAGTTACAACATTTTAAACATGGAGATAAACAATGAAAAAATTCGATATCTTTAACAATTTTATTACGACAAAGGTAAAAACGCGGCTCAGGCTTGCGAAAACATTTGTGCTGTTTATGGAGAAGGTGCTTTATCAAAATCAGCAGCAAAGAAATGGTTCGCACGCTTTCGTTCTGGAAATATGGGTGTCAAAGATGCACCTCGTTCTGGTCGACCAACTACTGGAAAAGTCGATGAAATATTGCAGAAAATTGAAGAAGATTGGGAACTAAATATTGATCACAAAAAAGTTTTAAACCATTTGAAAATTGCTGGATACAAAAAAAACTTGATGTTTGGGTATCATATGAATTAACAGTTACAAATTTAATGGACCGGATTTCCATCTGCAAAACGCTGCTGAAACGGAACGAAATCGAATCATTTTTAAAGCGAATGATTACTACTGGTGATGAAAAATGGATAAGATACGACAATGTTGTGCGAAAAAGATCATGGACGAACCGAGGTGAAGCCTCCCAAACGGTATCAAAGCCAGGATCAACGCTAAGAAAGGTAATGTTGTGTGTGTTGGGTGGGATTGGAAAGGAATCGTGCATTATGAGGTGCTGCCACCGAGCCAAACGGTTGATTCTAATCTTTACTGACAGTAACTAACACGTTTAAGTAAAAGCAATTCAGTTAAAACGTCCAGAATTGATCAGCAGAAAGGGCGTCGTGTTCCATCATGATAACGCTAGACCACACACATCATTGATGGCCCTTCAGAAACTCGGAGAGCTTGGCTGGGAAGTTTTGATGCGCATACCATATAGTCTTAGCCTTGCAGAACCATCTTAATGGTTTTACATTAAATTCAAGAGGCCTGCGAAAATGAGTTGTCTCGATTTTCCGCCTCTAAATCACAGAAGTTCTACAGTGATGAGATCATGGCACTATCAGAAAAATGGCAAAACTCAACGATCAAAATGAAACATATTTGGTTTAATAAATTTAATTTGAAATAAGAAAATTCTTTGTTTCAATGTCACCCAAAAAAGGCCATGAACTTTTCTCTAACCCAAATTTTGACACGCTATAGACTATTATTTTTACTTAATAAACACATTTTTATTAATCACTTGTTTTTTGTTTCGCAGAATATTTTGAATACTTTTCAAAAAGTTTAAAAAATCACTCGATCGATTTCGACTTGTTAGGTCATCATCAGGAGTATCTACTTCAGTAGATATATTTTGAATACTTTTCAAAAAGTTTAAAAAATCACTCGATCGATTTCGACTTGTTAGGTCATCATCAGGAGTATCTACTTCAGTAGATACTCCTGATGATGACCTAACAAGTCGAAATCGATCGAGTGATTTTTTAAACTTTTTGAAAAGTATTCAAAATATTCTGCGAAACAAAAAACAAGTGATTAATAAAAATGTGTTTATTAAGTATAAGTGTGTTTCGCCAAGTGCCTACGGCAAATAGCGTAAAAAGGACTATTATTTTATTTTAAAAATTATACTCAGCAGAATATGCAAATAAAAGTAAATACATATTATAAACAATTTGTTTCCGTAAAACATAATCAAACATAACCTGCGCAGGTCTAACGAAACCACATAAATTAAAAACAGAATCACGTAAATCTAATTAATTTTTATTTTCGGTTGATACAGATTGTAAATAAAAATAAATTTTGATGAAATCATTTATTTGGGAATACCACTAAGAAGTGAATTTTATGGCCGTTGTAACTTATCAATTATCAACAGATTTTCCCAGAATATTAATTAATTGCACGCCGCAAATACTTTAGTCGCTACACACGTAATAACGCCTTAGCGTTTTTAGTAAATTAACAACTTCTATGCACCATTTGGTTTCGAAATTTAATAATCTATTAGTGATTTTCTTGGCATCATTTCCAAATGCTAATTAAATTTTAACATGAAACAATGACAAATCTATATTATGAGGTAATTAACTATAAAAAAAGCAATTGTTTATTATTTGTAAATAGGTTTAGTAAAGCAAATCTATAAAAAACTATTTACACACGACAATTAATTAATGGCTGTTTACGCATTTAGCCGCTGTTAACACCTTTGCGAGTTGCTAAAATATAGTTTTTATGGTATACTCACATATGTATTTGCATTTCCGGCAACATTCGTGAAAGATTTATAGCGATATTGAAATTCGCAGAGAGTTTATATAAATAGTTTTCAGAATAAAGATGTACGAATTGTCAATATGTTGCAAAAATATAGTAAAATTTGATATGCAGAATATAGCACATAACGTGCTGTTGAATTTAATTAAAATTCATCAACCGCTAAGCAAGCTTCATGTTAAATTTACAAATTTTAAGTGCTCGATCGAATAACTTAAATGTTTAACAATATATACAAAATAATTTTTCTAAAATTCTATCTTAGTACTTACTTGACGTACTATCTTATTTTCAAATCAATCATAACCAACAACCAATGGTTATTACATTTTAATGTACTCGAATTATGAATAATAATGTTAAGGGATGAGTGCGTCAAATCTTAAATACAAAAATATAGTTTTTTCAGTCAAAATATGTATAAACCAACATACAGATTTTCTTAAGACTTTTTTCAGCTTTTCGGACAAAAGATAATTTTTAATGGCATTTATACAATGTTTACAACTTTTCTAGTAATTTACTCACAATATATTTACCACAAAAAATAGAAAAATTAAAAAATTAACACCCCTCCCCCCCCTCCACTTTCAACTCCAGGGTACTTTTGTAAAGATACACAAACCCTTACAAAAATGAAACCTTCCTTAGGTTTCTTCTTGGCAGCTTGGTTCCGTACTGATAAAAACGTGGTCTGGTCTACTCATTAGGTTGCAACCACGATATATAAATGCATAACAAATGTATTTTTTTTTAAAAAAAGCTTATTTAATTTTAATAAGTAAAGTTGAAGAATTTTTATAATTATTTTTTGATTTTCAGTTAAAATCAAAATTTTATTTACTTGAAAAAATCATTTAATAATCTCGAAATCCACATCAACTAAGAAATTGTGGCCTTCTTCAATTTCCAAACCTATCAACTGCATATTTCTGATTAGAAAAGAAATATTTAAAGCGATACCACATATATACTTCTACGGACGACTTCTAAAAACAAATTTGGCATTTACGAATTAATTAGAGCATATTTTTGACTCAAATTAATGAGATAATATCTAAAATATCTCAAATTAGTAGCTAAAATAATAAATTTGCAATTATTTAATAATTTTAATTGAAAAATAATCAATTTTCTAATTAGCCGTTTCTAGAAACGATTTTTGCTCTGAATGGTATAATTTTACACGTGAACGAACGCACAAAAATCTAAAAACGATTTCCGAACTCATCAACAAATTTTAAACGATTTTTTGAAGTAAAACTTCTTTTGGCACGCTTGACTTGGGGGCTAAGCTGGCAAATGCTTTACGAAAAAGTGTAATCGAACGAGGCGAACGAACCAATAAACACAAAGCGAAATCATTTTCTTTAGTATCAGGATGTGCCATGACAATTCATAAATCCTAGGTGGAACATTAGTTGATACCATTTTATTTTAATAATTGGTTAAAAAATTGGAAAATAAGAAAATAGGAAAATTGGTAAATGGAAAATTGGAAAATTGGAAATTTCGAAATTTGCAAAATTGGAAAATTTGAAAATTTGTAAATTAGAAAATAGGAAAATATGAAAATATGAAAATTGGAAATTTGGTAAATTGGAAAACTGGTAAATTGGAAAATTGAAAAATTAGAAAATTGAAAAATAGGAAAATAAAAACATGTAAATAGGAAATTTGGAAAGTTGGTAAATTGGAAAATTTGGAAATTGGAAAATTGAAAAACTGGAAAATTGGAAAGTCATAATATAGACTTCTATGTCAATGACTGACTCACTCGAGAACGCACAGGGTGACCATTTTTTTTTACTATATTATAACATCTATGTCACTCACTCACTTACTCACTCCAGAACGCACAGGGTGGTATTTTTTCAAATATTATAGCTCCCTTCCACACGAGCTATCACAGAAACTGATTCTTTCTTCGTTTCTTTCCCCGTTTGCCTATGATACAGGTTTTAATGCGACTTAAACAAATTTTCGATGAAACCACACTACACAAACATACATGGAATAAAAAATATTTCAAGGCCATTTTTATTATGCGAAGAGATTTCAAAAATGATGTTTTTGTTTGTTTTGTTACACATACATAAACATTATCTATTACGACTAGTTGGCCTTGAAAAGGTTACCAAGTTACAAGGTTGCCTCTTGTGGCATCAGACATAAACGGCTAGGTGACACTCGAGAACGCACAGGGTGAATAATTTTTTTTCAATATTATAATTTTTCTATATTATATTATCAATATTAAATATATATTAGAAGTTTTACTTCAGTAGTGTGGTCTAAAGCACACTTAAATTTTTTTCTCTGTTGTGTTTTTCTTTGATTACTTCAGAACAAATGTTAAAAATTTCAAAGAAAAATTTATTTTTCATTAATTTAATATTTTTATTAAAGGCTCATCATGAATATGGTGGCACCATGATTAAACGTATGATTACCATTTTTCACTTTGACACTTTGAATAGAAATGGCAGTATAAGCATTCAGCTCAAAACAAAATATAAAGAATTGTTGTTGTAAAAATCGTCTGTATTTTTTTCTTGTATGTGACGAGGCAAAATAAATTTAAGCACGAATCGTCTGTAATTAGATGTGTATGTGGCAACGCTTTAAACCTACAATTTTTATGCTTTCGGTTTCCCTTTTGTTTTTTCTATAATGTGCTCATGCATCCATTCCACACGGGTAATCAAATGAAATCGACTTCACGCTTCAAAATAAACCGTAATAGATTTTTTTTTATTGCTAATTTAAAACCTTATTTTATATTAGAAAAAAAAAAAAAAATTTTGTATTGTTTTATTCTGCTGTCTCGAAAATAAAATTTAAACTAAAATCTACATATTAAAAATAGCCTTATTTTTTTTTTATTTCATTTCTATTTTTGCTGAAGCAGCTTCAGCAAAAATAGAAATTTTTTGTTGAAAAATGAGTCGCAATTAAATCCGTTATCATAGGTAAACGGGGAAGCAACCAAGATGAAACCGCTTATTGACAACCCGTGTGGAATGGCTCATGGATTTTGTTTTATTTTTAATGTTCGTATTTTGTACAGTGCATAACCCCTCCATACACGGCTTCAAAAACCGGCTTTACCTTCGTCTCTTTCCCCTTTTACCTATAAAATCGATGTTAACTGCGACATAAAATTTTTCGGTGAAGTCAAACTAACAGAAATGAAAATAAAAAAAATGAAGGCCATTTTTGAGATGGACGTATATTTTTGTTCAAATTTTATTTTCGAGAGAGCAGAATAAAACAATACAAAAAAATTTGGTGTTTTAATATAAAATAAGGGTTTAAATCAGCAATAAAACATTTTAGTTTGAAGCCAGAAGCTGAAGCCGTGTATGAAACGGGCCCATGGACAAATATTTTTGTTTTTCGTATTTGTTTGTACATTCCCCCACTTTCGGTACTTTTATTTCAATAACTCAAATGCGTGATTACGTGCACCATTAAAATGGTAGGGATAAGTATGATCCAGAATTATGGACATATTTATTAATTTCTTATTTATGTAAATGCGCGCGCCTAAATATTAATTTTTATTTTAACATACCGATGATAAATTTTATATCACGAGTTTGTTTTGTTTGATTCATGTTTGTTGACTGATTTTTTGTACGTGATGTGTTTCTTTACTATGGTAAGCGTCTTTTTTTGTGTGTTTAGAAATTTTGTTGTGTTTCTTCCCGAAATTTTGTCGTAATGGATAATTGGTTGTGACGTGGGGCCAGCTAACGAAGACGAGACTTTCCACCGTACACCTTTATTGTATTTACAAGAAATATAATCCCGGAGTGTGATAGATGATTATGTTTATGACAGTATTTTAGAATTTAATTTGATAACGTACTTTTAATTACTATTTATACATAAACGATTCAAAGATTTAAAATTAATTAAAAGACTTCTATGCGTTCTAGGCCGAGATATTTCTAGAATGTTATGTGTTCCTATATTAAATTCGTTCCAACAATTCTATAAATTGAATTTTTTTCGAAAGTCCTGACTTAAACAATAAAGTAGTCGGCAAATATAATTCAATTTATTTTTATTATATTAATTATTAATAAATTTTATTTTTTTTAAACATACCGCAAGGTCAGGGAAGATCGTAACTGCAATATTCTTGATCAGGGGGTCTATTTAATTACTTACGCTTTTAGGATAAAATCAGTACAATGAAATATGTCAACGACCCAAAGTCTTTTTGCTATGGAATGTTGTTTTTCGACGATCTTTCTGGTTGATTCCAGGGGGCCTATTATAAAATTGGTGGGAAAATACGACACCGTCGGAAAATACGTTGTCGTAAAATCTGATCCGCGGCGGATATTCGTATTATGAAACATGTATTTTTACAGTGAAACTCGAAATTTTCAGTATACACTTGTCACATTTAAATTTGATTAAAATAATTTAATAGAAAAATGTACTTGTATTTAAAATTTTTCTGAATTTCTAAATAATTCATAAAAAGTATGAACTACGATCTATTTTCTGTGCTTATACAACAATATCCATCACCTAACTAGCTGTCGGATTTGACAATTAAATTTTGTCGTAAAATCCACTAACTGGATTTTTATTTCATAACAGTATAAAATCCGCGCGGAACGGATTGTTTAGTTCCATAATATGAATATCCGACGCGAGATGGATTTTACGACGTCGGAAAAATTTCATAATAGGAGCCCAGGTTATGTTTTAGTGAAGTGTGTGAATGTTAGATATAAATTAAACCTACTTTTAGTTGGATGAAAATAAATATATGTTGGTAGCTGAATGACATTACCGAATTTAAATTTAATTTACAATTTCAACGGAATTTAGGGTATCACATGTATGATAATGCTGTCGTGTCATTAGGAACGTGAAGTCCCTCGGTTAGTTGGTGTTGGATTGGAAGATAGGGCAAAATAAGGTTACAAGCATCATATGACGAGATGATCCGTAGTTGCGAATTAAATAACCTAACGTCTATTACGACTGATGCCGAATACATATGATAAATTTTAGTATCCTTTACCTCAACCACGACTAACCCAAATTAAGAAACTAACAAAATCTAATCTACTATATTTAATTAGCTAGAAAATGACTTTGCTTGCTGCCGTTCGCCCTAGTTGTTTCTGTGACTAACATCCTTCCTAACTAACCATATCTGTTAAGGATGCAGGCAGGGCCTATATTATTGTTGCTATTTCAGGATTATGTTAACGTCTAGGATCGCAGTTATGGTTGGTCTGTACGCCTCTAGAATATATCATACCAAAAAATCATAAATTTCAGCCAAATCCTCAGCTACAATGCATCCGCTCCGTTCCGTTTCCCAAAAATATGTTCCGTTCCGACATTTCCGCTCGATAGTTACAACTTGTCAAAATCACATTTAAATGAAAATAAACACAACGTCATGGAAGATTATGAAATTTCCAGAAATTTAAGTTGCTACGTGCGATTTGTATATTTTATACATTATATATCGAAAAACATTTAAAACGAGGTGATAGTGGGTACACCCTTTAAATTTAGACAGAAAGGGCGCAGGATATTACACAATTTTTTTACGAATAAACTAATTGGTTGTTGAGGTCAAATTTAAATTTTTACAGAAAAGCGGAACGGAGCGGATGCATTGCGTTGTGACTTGTGAGGCATAAGGCTTAAAATTAAAAAATCGAATATAGGGATTGAAATTTTGCTTAATGCGTAAATAAAAAAGCTTAAACCTACTGACTGATTTCTTTTGGGCTACAGTACAGTACAGTACTTGGATTTAAATAGGCGTTGTTTTAATTTAGATTATTGGGCCAGTCCTGGCGGTATTGCAATACCAGGCCAACCCGCGACAGAGGTGGAGCAAGCCCCTAACTCTCTGTCTTTTTCCAAAAATCTGTTTAACATTTATGATCTCTCATGAGGGATCTATCAGATCAGTGTTGCCAATTTGTATTTTGGAAGGGTGCCAGATTGAAGTCATTATAGTGCTAGATTGACAGTACAGAGTGCTAAAAAAATGTATATATATATATATATATATATATATATATATATATATATATATATATATATATATATATATATATATATATATATATATATATATATATATATATATATATATATATATGTATATATATATATATATATATATATATATATATATATATATATATATATATATATATATATATATATATTTATATATATATATATATATATATATATATATATATATATATATATATATATATATATATATATATATATATATATATATATATATATATATATATATATATATATATATATATATATATATATATATATATATATATATATATATATATATATATATATATATATATATATATATATATATATATATATATATATATATATATATATATATATATATATATATATATATATATATATATATATATATATATATATATATATATATATATATATATATATATATATATATATATATATATATATATATATATATATATATATATATATATATATATATATATATATATATATATATATATATATATATATAAATATATATATATATATATATATATATATATATATATATATATATATATATATATATATATATATATATATATATATATATATATATATATATATATATATATATATATATATATATATATATATATATATATATATATATATATATATATATATATATATATATATATATATATATATATATATATATATATATATATATATATATATATATATATATATATATATATATATATATATATATATATATATATATATATATATATATATATATATATATATATATATATATATATATATATATATATATATATATATATATATATATATATATATATATATATATATATATATATATATATATATATATATATATATATATATATATATATATATATATATATATATATATATATATATATATATATATATATATATATATATATATATATATATATATATATATATATATATATATATATATATATATATATATATATATATATATATATATATATATATATATATATATATATATATATATATATATGAAGGTCTATAAAAGATAAAGTTCAATTAAGTCCTTATATTATGAAATAGCCATAAGCCGTTACATTACTCAGGCACTTATATTTACCAATACCATATGAGTTAATCATAAGATTCAATAATACAAAACCAAAGCCAACCAAGAACAGTTTTTTTTATTTATTTTACACAACTAAAACTACACCAAAAATAGCAAGTAGGTTCTGTTAGTCAAAGATCGAACTCAGAGAGACTGATTTATGAAAAAATCGGGTTTATTAAAAGAAATAGTTATTAAAACATTTATTCTTCTCCATATAAATTCTTTTTGTTTTTTATTGAAATATAAATATTTACAAAATAATAAAGACAATAAAGTTTAGTAAATGCGGAAATTTAACGTATTTTGATTCTATGTATTTCTTCAGACTCTAACATCCCAGTAAAAAAAGCTTTAAAATATAAATGTAACATCTGACATATTTTGACATACTTTTGACATATTTTTTGACATACTAAACTTTTTCATTTAACAAGTAGGAAGTTGATAATATAATAATATGTGTTTGGTAACATGCCATGCAAGTTTTAGTCTAACAGGTGTAACAACTCGTGAATAGGTAATTCTATATCTTCTTCACTCTTATAGGCTGCCATAGTACCAACT
The DNA here is from genome assembly GCA_932526605.1 of Nephrotoma flavescens. Lineage (NCBI taxonomy): Eukaryota > Metazoa > Arthropoda > Insecta > Diptera > Tipulidae > Nephrotoma > Nephrotoma flavescens. The sequence continues at coordinate 125,136,635 of OW052221.1, read as the reverse complement.
TTTTGGATTACATCAGCAGGTAGACTGTAAGTGTTGCAACAATTTCCATATCTTTGAAGTCCAAATCGTATACTGAGAATAGAATTTAGCGTCTCAAACTGCATTCTGTTTCTAGTTTTGTTTTTCACCAAATTCATTTGGTTAAACACGCGTTCAATGTCTGCGTTCGAATGTGGAATCGATAGTAATTTTAGTGCAAATTTTGAAAGATCTTCGAAAGGATTTTCCCACTTACCAGCTGAATCACGATATGTGTCTACTTCAATCCATAAATTAATAGTTGTTGATGAATTCCATTTGATGGTACCCATATTTTTATACTGAAAGTCTATAACAGTTATGAGGTCTGGATCGGTTTCAAAATACTGCAAAATTGGTATTATTGGTTCCTTGTGTCTACTTAAAACTTTCTCAATGCTGATAACATTCATTTGCCGTAGTCTTAAAATATTCTCAGGCAATCTATTTTTTAACTCATTTATTAAGTTTTTTAAAAAGATTATACATGTTTTTCTAATTTTTTCTTGATCAAGTGCAGGTAAAGATTTTATTTGGTTTTCGAAATTATATCCCAGTTTTGATGACCAATCTATAAAATCGGTTATATTCATAGTAATCACATCATATGTATGGTTATATACTATCTTTTGAGCCAAAGATTTTAATAAATTCACTAAATCATTTAATAACTTAGATGGATCGGCAGACTTCATTTGAAATCCTAAATTGACACCAGCAACCTCCTTCAAAATAGGTGCACAAAAATACAATGTAAACTTTATAGGAATGATTATCAAACATTTGGCTTAATATTTCTGCTGTTTTGCAATCTTGCTTTTCTATATTGAACATTGTACTTAATTCGAGCCATGCTGATAAATTTATTCTAATAGCGGCTTCAATAGAGAGCCAACGAGTATCAGAAATCCTAGGGATAGCTAACGGTGGTAAATTGTTGTTTATTAAATTATACAGCTCTTTATATTTATGCAATCTAATGCTCGAGTGTGCGAACCAATTATGTGTTTCTCGTACTAAAAACTCTAACTCCGTTGGTAAACATTTGCTTGCGTGGTGCACAGCCAATACTATCGAATGGCAAGCACATCTAATTAATATTAGAGATGGTACGTCTCGTTTTAAAATGGCATGTACACCATTATTTATGCCTGTCATAACTGAAGCATTATCTGTCCCTAATCCAAGAAGCCGTTTCAAGTCTAAACCAAACTTTTGTAAGACACATTTTATCGAATCTACGATTGATTGTGCATCACAAGCACCAAGCTCACTTAATTCTAAATATATCGATACTATTTTTCTGTGTATTTTTGAAAAATAAATTATTGCCATCCCTAGATATTTCGTAACGCTAATATCGTTAGATTCGTCAATTAGGATACTAAACGGAGCGTTACCTATGTCATTTTTTAAATCTTTTCGGAAATGTGGACTTAATACATTTTGAATTATATTGGTACATTTGGTCCTCCGTAATTTCATTTCCGATTTTAAACCGCATTGGTGGCACGCGACATACATGCATAAATGAGCTTCTAATTCATAGTTACCTTGCTTCTGCTTTTGGTATAATAAGGCAGGTTGACGACGGTCGCTAAATGGCTTTGTGGCTTCAATGTGAGCTCTGCTCGTGGCATGACGATCTAATATAAACTTTCTTGCAAATAATGTTACTTTACAGTATTTGTATAACAATTTTTTATTTTGATTTTCGATCCGCATAATCCAACCGCGGTATTCCTCTTGTTTAAACCAATCGCTCCGTACTTTTTGTGTATACAATTTTGTTGTTTTTGGTTGCTGGCCATCTGAAATTTTCGATCTTGCCCTATGTAATTTAAAAAGATAAACACGCAAATAAATACTAATTATTCTCATATACTGTCAGCGTCAAAAGAATGTGTATACCATGTTTTTTTATATAAACGCTTTTATTTCGGCATTGAAACATTAAAGTTTTTCTAACTTTACTATTATTCACAAAACACTGTACAATGCTCCTAAGATTTGTAAATGAAAAATGAAAATATTTCAACAACAACAACAACGACAGTACAAACAAAACTAAAAATACTCCAAATTTAATACGCCAAAAGAAAGTGTACAGTTTGAGAATAATTAAAAATGTTTAATTTAAATTTTATGACTAATATTTTGTTCGATTTCTTTTTGCTTTTAAAACTGTTTCTAGCCTCTTAGGCATCGATTCCACCAATTTCGCTGTTACCTCCGCTGGAATTTTGGACCACTCCTCTTGTAGAATTTGTTTCAGAATCTTTGCTGGTTATGGTTCCTTTTCTTATTTGTCTGTACAAATGTTCCCAAAGATGTTCAATTGGATTGAGGTCCGGTGACTGTGGTGGATGATCCAACTGTTTTGGAGAGTGGTACAACAACCATTCTTTAACAATTTTGGCGGTGTGCTTGCGATCGTTGTCCTGTTGGAAGATCCACGCTCGGTTTAAGTTTAACTTCTCTACGCTAGGCACCAAATTCTCTTTTAAAATATTTAAATAGTCCGTTTTGAACATTAAGCTATCAATAAATACTAGATTTCCCACACCGCTTTCCACCATATAGCCTCACACCATCATCGAACCCCCGCCATGCTTCACGGTAGAAATTATGTTGCTTTTATTATTTATTTATGAAGCATGGCGGGGGTTCGGTGATGGTGTGGGGCTATATGGTGGGAAGCGGTGTGGGAAATCTAGTATTTATTGATAGCTTAATGTTTAAAACGGACTATTTAAATATTTTAAAAGAGAATTTGGTGCCTAGCGTAGAGAAGTTAAACTTAAACCGAGCGTGGATCTTTCAACAGGACAACGATCGCAAGCACACCGCCAAAATTGTTAAAGAATGGTTGTTGTACCACTCTCCAAAACAGTTGGATCATCCACCACAGCCACCGGACCTCAATCCAATTGAACATCTTTGGGAACATTTGTCCAGACAAATAAGAAAAGGAACCATAACCAGCAAAGATTCTGAAACAAATTCTACAAGAGGAGTGGTCCAAAATTCCAGCGGAGGTAACAGCGAAATTGGTGGAATCGATGCCTAAGAGGCTAGAAACAGTTTTAAAAGCAAAAGGAAATCGAATGTCCGAGAAAATTTTACTAATTTCTTTACGAATTGTTTAGCAACATTTTTAGTAAAAATTTCTCGAATCGGATGGATAACGAGAAGTATTCACTAAGCCATATTTTCGTTCATATGTATTAGTTAGTTAACCCTGTATAAGACGAAATATACAAGGTTTTCATTATAAATTTTGTTTAATTTCAAAAGACCGTTAAATATGATTTTAAAAAATTCATTAATCATATGTCAAAGATTATAAATTTAAAAACAATTTTTAAAGATTTTAAGTTTCGTCGTTATTAAACATTAAATTTTCAAACTCACAGTACTAAAACCCATCAAAAATACTGTATAACTACTCTTGAAATATATGCCGATTGTGTTGGGATTGAGTATGTTGGATGGAAATAAGATTCTTTAATGATACTAGCTGACCTGTGACTGAATAATCAGTCATGTGATTATTTTTATTCAATTTTTGGTTAAGATATTAAGAAGATTTTTTAAGATGTAACTTTGATGTACTTTTATCAAAAATAAAAAAATTCGAATACGCTATTAAATATTTAATAAGAAATGTACAAAAGGATAATAAAATAGGAAATTACATTACAATTTACACTTAAATTAACTTTTTAAATTTAAAAAGTATTTTATAAATAATTTTACAAAATATTTTATTAGAATAAAAACCATTTTATTAGTTTTTTACATATTATTTTAAATTTCATTTTATTTCCAACAAATTTGTAATGGACGCTTCTTGTACACGTTTAGAGAGCGTAAGGTGGCTCCCCCTCGAGAGCGCAAAAGACAATTGCAACATCAGAAGCTGTCGGGAGATTGAATCGGCGCGCGTCCCGATCAGCTATTTTGATCATATACATTGCCAGATTTTGACGGTCGTGCGCAGTCATCTCGTCCATTGTTCGGAACTCGCGCATGTATATGTTTACCAGATGGAGCTCAACTGTAAGGGTGCGCACCATGCTCTCCATCTTTTTCTTGTCCGCGCGTAACGTGTAGCTGGCCAAGTTTTTACAGCGCATGCGCGTCCCCTCCTCGACATCATAAAAAAATATCTGCCCATACTTGGGAGCTGAACCGTTTGAGAACCGTGATGTGCTGATACGATGATAGCCGGATCCGTGCAGTGAAAAGAAGTATCGTCCGCCAGCGCGCTGCTCTTCGATCTCCATTGTGGTGCTATCCATGGAGAGGGCGAAATTAAGCTTCAGGATGTTCATCTAGTAGAACCGCGAGATGGAGTTGGTTCCGATAATAAGCTGATTGAGGTACGGGAGATTTTGCAGTGCGGGGAGGGACATGTTTCCTTTACCACAACACAGACCAAGACCTTCCTTCTATGCATGGAAGAATAGTGCGCCACAGAACTCGCAACCCCGCCCATCGAACCTAGATAGCGGATTTGAATTTTCCGAGCACTTTGGAATGCCGCGCGTGTCCCATTTCGAACAAAATATTAGTCATAAAATTTAAGTTAAACAATTTTAATTATTCTCAAACTGTACACTTTCTTTTGGCGTATTAAATTTGGAGTATTTTTAGTTTTGTTTGTACTGTTGTTGTTGTTGTTATTGTTGAAATATTTTCATTTTTCATTTACAAATCTTAGGAGCATTGTACAGTGTTTTGTGAATAATAGTAAAGTTAGAAAAACTTTAATGTTTCAATGCCGAAATAAAAGCGTTTATATAAGAAAACATGGTGTACACTTTCTTTTGACGCTTACAGTTTGTACAACAAATTTATCATTCTTACTCGTTGCTGTCAGACAGATCCGAATATTCGTCATGCTCGGAATCCATTACTGGGTTAAAATTTTGTATAATTTAATCTTTGCACTTGTCGAGTAGTTCCACTTCCAACATACGAATGTCACGTATAACGTTTATATTCGATAAACCGGTGTTAAATAGATAAGATTAAGAATGACACAACAAAATTCACGGCACATGAACCAGTATGGTAATTGGTAATATTCAAATACCTTCCAAAATCCTACGACCTCGACCTACAGAATAATTTATTAACACATTACGACCAAATAATTAATTGTACAAAATAAATTTAATATTGATCAACTAAAACCTAGCGAATTTGCAATTCGAACAGAACAAAATTTTTGTGCAAGTTAAGTTTAACGGAAAATTCAAATTTATGTTAAATTATTAAATTGGTATATGTATGAGACGAATATTTGTTAATACAATATATGCAACAAAAACAACTAATTTTTAAATTAATTAAATTAAATTAGCTAATTTCTATAAATTAATAAAAATACTCATATTTTTTCAAAATAATTATTAACATACCTGCGTAAGCGTTCTATTTTATCAGCACTTATATTATTTTTAATTGTTAAAAAATAAAATTCCGTTATTTTCGATTAGTAAAATGAAATGTATAACTTTGAAAATAGAGCTGTGGATTCAGTGTCAATACAAGGAGGAGATATTTACTTTCAAATTTGGGTCTCTTGAATTGAACACGAATCTATGTTTTATGATTAGGCGGCTTTTTTCGTAGCACAGCAGCATTACATACTAAGATCACAAAATGTCTACTGTTTTTAGTAATTCCTAAACAAATATATTTAATTAATTTTGAATGCAGAGAACTAAAATTGGTGCAGCGGTTCATGAAGCTACAACAGCACCAGTATCTCTCAAGGTTGTTGGTTGTTCGTGGTTTACACAGATTGGCAAGAACTTTTTGGCTCGAACATGGTCGAAATTATTTATATTGATTGATTACTTCCTATTGCCGCCTAATCTATGCTGTGCAACAGTGCATTATTTAAAATTGTGACTTAGCTCTTGCAAAATGTTATTTTAACGTTCAAGCTGGATTCAGTACTTTATGTTTCCCAGAAATTCAATCCTTTCGGTTTTTTGCCAATATCATCCCTGCTGTGTTCGTTCTCAAATCTATCTATCAATTAAGCTAAAGTGTTTGGAAGATCTCGACGGATGAAGTTTTAATACGCCATAGACTATTATTTTATTTTAAAAATTATACTCAGCAGAATATGCAAATAAAAGTAAATATTATAAATAATTTTTTTCCGTAAAACATAATTAAACATAACCTGCGCGCGTCTAACAAAACCACATAAATTAAAAATAGAATCACGTGAATCTAATTAATTTTTATTTTCGGTTGATACAGATTGTAAATAAAAATAATTTTTTGATGAAATCATTTATTTGGGAATACCACTTAGAAGTGAATTTTATGGCCGTTGTAACTTATCAATTAAAAACTCAGATTTTCCCAGAATATTAATTAATTGCACGCCGCAAATACTTTAGTCGCTACACACGTAATAACGCTTTAGCGTTTTTAGTAAATTAACAACTTCTATGCACCATTTGGTTTCGAAATTTAATAATCTATTAGTGATTTTCTTGGCATCATTTCCAAATGCTAATTAAATTTTAACATGAAACAATGACAAATCTATATTATGAGGTAATTAACTATATAAAAGCAATTGTTTATTATTTGTAAATAGGTTTAGTAAAGCAAATCTATAAAAAACTATTTACACACGACTATTAATGAATGGCTGTTTACGCATTTAGCCTCTGTTAACACCTTTGCGAGTTGTTAAAATATAGTTTTTATGGTATACTCACATATGTATTTGCATTTCCGGCAACACTCGTGAAAGATTTATAGCGATATTGAAATTCGCAGAGAGTTTATATAAATAGTTTTCAGAATAAAGATGTACGAACTGTCAACATGTTGCAAAAATATAGTAAAATTTGATATGCAGAATATAGCACATTACGTGCTGTTGAATTTAATTAAAATTCATCAACCGCAAAACAAGTTTCATGTTAAATTTACAAATTTTTTGTTTGGTACTTTTAAGTGCTCGATCGAATAACTTAAATGTTTAACAATATATACAAAATAATTTTTCTAAAATTCTATCTTAGTACTTACTTATCGTACTATCTTATTACCAAAAGCAATGTAATTTCATTGGGTAAAATGATGTTTTATTCTTGTAAATTTTTTTCAGCAACTTGAATTGATTTTAAAGAAATTCGGAAGGAAGGAAGGAACGAACGAACGCAACACCGAATCCGGCTTTAATGTACTCGAATTATGAATAATAATGTTAATGGACGAGTGCGTAAAATCTTAAATACAAAAATATAGTTTTTTCATTCAAAATATGTATAAACTAACATACCATCTTCAAAAGATGCTTGTTTTATTGATCTGGCAACATTTACAAGATTTAATGTAATCCTTAATTCGAGCGAACATATTTGGAAAATTAAAATAATTTTTCATTCGTAATTTCTGCACTATTTTGAAAATTGCCATTGGTTCCATCATTGGTTTCTATTTCTTCAACTGTATCTCCACTATGTTTAGCTTGAAGGCGTGTGATAACATGTACACCTTTATTATTATCGAAAGAAATACGAATAACCGCATCTGCAACATGATTCATTTTACCAGCGGTGTAAATGTGTTAATCGTGTTGAAGGGTCTATTATATTCCACAACCAACTTAGTGGTTTATGTTCTGAGCACACAATAAAATGTTTTCCGAAAACATATGGGCGAAATTGTTCAATTCCCCAAATTATAGCCAAAAGTTCTTTTTCAACTGTCGCATAATTCTTTTCTGCTGAATTAAGTATGAGGCTCGCATGAGCGATTGGGAGATCTGTATTATGGTTAACTTGTGATAAGAAAGCTCCCAAAGCTAAATCACTATAGCATTACAAGTAATGTGAAACTCTTTTTCATAATTTGGATATTGTAGTATTGGTGATGAAGTTAAAACCTCTAGTAGTCCATTAAAAGCTTGATCACAAAATGTATCCTATTTACAGGGTGTATGTTTTAACAGTCTCAAAATTGGTGAAGCAATGTGTGAAAAATTTGGGATAAATCTTCTGTATTATCCAGCAAAACAAATAAATGCTTTAATATCCTTAGCAGATTTAGGAGTGGGATAATTTAAAACTACCTAAATTTTCTTTGGTCTGATACCGTAACTCGACACTATATGGCCTAGGAAAATAATTTTTTTTGCTGGAAATGACATTTATTTAAATTCAATTTTAAATTATTTAATCGGAGACACTTAAAAACTTCCGTCAATTTATTATTGGGATCTTGTAAATCTCATCCATAAATAATTATGTCATCTAAGTAAACAACCGGGGGGCGAAGTCCGAGATTCATAACTCTCTCGCGGTGCTCTCTGGGTAACTCTAAATGAATCAGGCGGTGTAGTGGAGACGAGCAGCTAAATCCTGTTTATAGTCATGGACACTACATGTCCGGGCGAGTTATTGGCGGCTCAAAACCAATACCAAATCAGCGTCTGTTCTCCAGGTTAGGTGCGGCTGAAGCGGGCGTCTGCCTTGTATCAAGCGGCATGCTATACAAATGTGTTCAAGATAGGACTGAATGTCTTAAGATTCTCACCAGTACGTGACCCACACATGTAACAAGCGGGTTGAGCGGGAGGACAACAATCTGCCCTCATAAAAACAACCCAGTTATGAACCCTAATTAAAGGCCTCGGATAGCCATATCAGATTCATCACAAAATCGACCTCGGAAATCGTACACGGACAACGCTTTACAAAGTATTCCATCAACACCCAGCAGGAGTGCGTCATAGAGAAAGACCCCGACTGCGCCGGCGTACTCGCATTAGAATGTTGAAATTGGAGGACGAGAGCGATGGACCGAGACGGATGGAGGACCATAGTGCGGGCGGCAAAATCCCTTCATGGGATGTAAATGCTAGAGAGAGGCATTCGAAAAAAGTGTTTATGGCCTAAACTTAGTCTTATCATTTGGATCAAGAAGAACCTGATGATACTCATGTGCCATGTCTATTGATGAAATATAAATACAATTTCGCAACTGATCCAATATATCAGTATTGTTTGACAATGAAAATACATCATTTATTGTTATTTCATTCAGCTTTCTCAAATCGATCACAATGCTCCATTTTTTATTATTGCGATCAACAGACTTTTTTTGTACTATCAATAATGGAAAATACCACGGAGAATTAGATGGTTCAATAATTTCATCGTTTAACATTTGTACAATTTGATTGTTTATTTCAGTTTTTGTGGCTTCTGGTAATTTATATTGCTTTTTGTAGCCATCTAGCAGAAAAATATTGTTATATTCCTTACATATTTTAACAATAGAACTATATTCTTCTTCGTTCATATTTTCTTGTAATATTGCGAATTCTATACAATGTTTAGTCGGTTTATTAATTTATTGTTCTACTGATGAGAAAAACTGTATATATCAAAATTATCCAGGGGTTCCAGAATCAAATCCATATCTTGTAAAAGTAATTCAGTTTCTCCTGAATTCATTATAGAAGTTTGTAGTTATTAAAGACTTTGGTAAATAAACATTCTCGACCGATTTATTGAATCGACAAAAATATTGACCATCATTAATGTCGGGGAATAACAATTTAGCAATCTTATCATGCGACCTGGAATAGTTTTAGGTATTCCACCACAGGTAATTGAAAAATTTATCTCTACCTTTTCAATTGGTATGAGAATTTTTTTTATTGTTATCGAGTAGGATATCTCCGAAACATTTGGCTAATGTCCATGTAGGTTCGGCTTCAGAGGAAATTCCTGAGATTTCACATTTTTCGTCAGGATAGCAGAAAGCTTCGCCATTTATTGAACCATTTTATAAGAATGATACTTGCACCAGTATCAAGTAACAAATTTAATTGTCCTCTTTTTTTCTTTGAAACTGACTCACTTGACATTAGTTATTACCGGTCTATGTATATTAGTATATGTCTATGCTGTCAACCTGATGTTTTTAATCGTCATCAAGGTTTTCTGCCAACAAGCGATGTGAGAACTTTTTCATCCGTAAAATGCGAACGATATATTGTATATCAACCACACGGGCCGTTAATGATCTGGAATATGTCAATTGACATGCCGTTATAAACAACAATTTAGCTTAATGAGTTTTCAATTTTTAAAATAAGTAAAACATGCGTGAATGTGTTAACCCATATTAGCCCAAATTATTTTTTTTGTAAAGAATATAAACTGGGCTGACATGTTGTAACTATTTCGATTCGACGAAAAAACCGTGCTACTTTGATAAAAATTTAAAAATTTAAATGAAAGAAAAAAAAGGGTTTACTTCCAAAATACCGTTATTCTATCGAAAATGCATCGAAGCGAAAATAGTGATAGTTACAACATGTCAGCCCTGATTAGTAAATATTTCGAATGATGCATTTGGAAAACAAAAAATTGTCAGAAAAATAAAAGCAACCGTTCAGTAACTGGTACGAAAAATGCAAAAAATACCAGCTTAACCTTCAAAGTCCTTGAAATTATGTAACAAAATATAATTGTAAATGTGTTCTGAAAAATTATTACTGAAAGAATTTCTCCAATTCTCTTTTTAAGAGATTTTTTGTATTGATCTATAAATTGATCGCTGAGCTAATATGTGTTAATGTTCCTTGTAAATATTTGAAAGCAAAAATGTGATTTTATCATCAATCAAACGTAATCATTCAACTTACGTGACCTGCTCAATCAGTAATTAAATCTTTCTTCTAAACATAGCAAGATATCAAAATGCGTAAAATATAAAGACGCGTTATTATAGTACAGGCCTGTACTCATGAATATTCAAGTGGACAATTTATTTTCAATTACACCGGTTTTCACAAACACAGGTTTTCTCGAGGAAATCTAAGCACGTCTTTCCTAATCCGTCAAAATATCGTATAACATTATTGCGTTTGAAAATATACTTGCTGCTTTAGCATACATCCATCTCGTAAATTTTCTATTAAGACAAACCAACCAAAGTGATACTCTAATCTTAAGTATGTCACAAAAATTTAAGTCTGCTGCGCGTGTACAACAATCAAAAATTTATTTTTACATTTATTTCCAAATTTGGTATTATCGCGGTCTCTAAAATCTACAAAGTGATAGATCCGATCAATAAAAAGGCTTTAAATCAGACATATTTAACTATAGTCCAAGCGCGAGTTGCGACATATCAGATGTTCTTCAGAACAACAACATCAATAACAACAACCACATTAGGCATTTCAAAGCTTTTCGTACAAGCAGCCCGGTCTCTTCAGATGTCATTCTTTGCTACGAAAGTGTTTCGCTAAGTAATTGTATACAAAGTATTGTAATATGGCGGGCCTTAAGATTATTCACCAGTACATAGCCCACACACGTAATAAACATATTGAGCGGCATGCTAATAATCTGCCCATACAAGAACTATCAAGACTACCAAATAAGATTCAATATAGTAATGACCTCGCAAAAGATACAACGACAATGATATAAAAATGAGAACATGAACGTGCTAAGCGTTTTAAGACGAGGATTATTCTGGAAAAATATCTCGAGTAATCCATTCATACACCACAGACTTCCAGCAAGCATATATGAAAGTATCAAACTTCTATAGGGACTCTATTTGAGATTTTTTGGGCATTTCGAACAAAATATTATTTTTAATGGCACCCATACAATGTGTACGACTTTTCTAGTCGTAGAAAACAAAGACGTTCGCAATATTTCTACAAAAAGGGTGTAAAAATACACAAACCCTTGCAAAAATGAGAACCTCTTTAGGTCTCTTGTCTTCTTGACAGCTTGGTTTTGTACCGATTAAAAGTCGGTCTACTCATCAGGTCGTTGCTCCAAACTGCAAAAATTTAACTCTTGCTTTATACCTATAGTACAAACAAGAACCTATCAATTTAGCGAATTATATCATCAAATCAGAAACTTCTGGAAATTCTCACTATGTATGTGTACCAACACTATGTGTGTGTGTTGGTTGAATGGCTATATGTCAACGAGCAGAATTGTCGCAATTGACGTGAATATAAAACCATTATGGGCCGAAGGAATCATCGGACAATATGTGTTCAAAAATGATGCTGGTGAAAACATTACAGTCAACGGAGACCGGTTTAGAGACATGAATACTAATTTTTGTGCTTCAATTGGATGGTACTGACATCAGGAACATGTGGTTCGAACAAAACGGCATGTGAAGTCACTTGTCTACATTGATAAGTCAGACACTGTTCAATACTTTTAAGCAAATTAACAGGTGGTAATTTGCCGCCTAAAAGTTCAGAGGTCTGGCTAGCTATGACCAAAGCTAACCTACCAATAAACAGCGTTTACTAGTCATGACGAATTTTACAGAGAGAAATTTAGCGTTAATCCTCAAAATATGGTATTGGTTTGATAACGTGAAATATTCTGAAATACATCTGGACAGCTATAATAAATTATAAAAACTGCGGCAGTATGCTTACATAGAAAATTCTGGAACAGCGGTGGGTACGTTCAGTTTACAGTGCACTTGAAACCGTGTGTAGCGGTGTTAAAGTATGTATATTGGTACTAATAAAGTGTTGAAGTATAGTGCCATAGTAATAGGTTTAGTGTAATTAAAGCAGCACATTTGCAATCGTTGGACCATTGGTGGAGTTTTTATATGAGAGTTTAATCGAGTACCAAAGCTCATTAAAAAAGAGATCCCGCTATTTATACTTACATTCAGAATTTACAGTAGCGACATAACTCCATTTTTCTATGAATTTATTTCAACTCGAATATTTGTTCTTCTACTTAAAAATAGGAGTGATAAAAAGAGTTTAGATAGGTAGATAATAGATAGCGCTAGTAGTTTTCAAAAAATTTAAATCGTTTATAAAAGCTACTTTGCTTTCGCAAATCCCGCTTAGCTTAACTTTCGAATAGTGTATGGTGTTAGTTGTTTTCACCGTTCACCGTTCTCAATATTGGAAGTTCCTAATTAAAAATCGAAAGTCGATCATGGTTGGTTGCATCAGCCATCTACAATGAAAATGTTTTCATGTTACTGTTGTCGTATTTTTTGGTTACCGGCGGTAAGTACATAGGAATTATGTACGATGTAATTGTTGAGCCCTCAAGTGGTGAATAAACTACAGGAGGAAGATGGGTAATACATTATGGAAGGTTTGGCAAGTGGTTTTCTGTTTACGGTCGGTGGTTTTGGATTTATTATTTTGGAGCAGACACATACCAAAACTTAATAGTAAACCAAAACTTAACCGTCTGCTACTAACAGCCATGGGATTCACCTTAATAATCGTATCTTTGCGACATGGATTTTCATGTGAATGAAACTCCCGGGATATTCAGAACCATAAGACGGTACACCAAAATAAAAGTTGTACTCTGGGAATTTTTATATGTAAGCAAATAAAATAAGACGAATTTTGTCTAAAATTTTTAATCCTTTTAAAAAATGCAAAAACAATCTAATTCTTCGGTAGAATGGATTTTTCTTTGTTAGATGGATAGTTTATACCTCTGTAGATCGCTGATTTTATTATTTTATTTTATTTATTTTTTTTAAATCATCGTGAGTCTTATTCTCGTAAACTTTACTATCGCTGCAATACAGTATTTGATTTACTTCCTTCTCCACTTGATACGTGTAGATAACTTTAAACGATTTTTTTAAATTGCTCACCAAATTTTCTAGTAGCTTTTCATCACTTCACATCGCAACACTTTGACAACCAAAAATCATGAATAGCTTGATTACTTCGAATATTTTTTCTAAGTTCGACAAAAACAGCAAAAATGACACCGTGTCAAAAAATCTAATTACGATAGGATAAGAGAAAAAAAGAGCACGTCTTTCCTATATACAAATAAGTCATTTAATATATGGTGATATGGTTAAATCGAACAAGCCAATCAAAGAAAACAAATAATAATAAAAAAAACATAATTCTATGGCATCAACCGTATTGCTGTTATTGGTAAAATCTAAACTAACTAAAATCTATGCTAACTAACTACAGATTTAAACTATTAAGTGTGTAAAGAATTAAACTAAAATGACAAAATTCGATTTAACGGCATAAATTTCCTATTATCTGGATTGGCATTTAACTTTTCCGGTGTTGGAATTTTTGTGCTACAACAATGGATGTATGATGATAACATAACTTACAAAATATGCATTGAATTACATTTTTTAGATATAATTACGTCAAAAATGAATTACACGAGAAAATTTTAGATGCCGTGAATCGTTCGAATCCCGATTACCGCGAAATTTCATCACTTACGATCTGTGGTGAAATGGAACACGTCTATGACCCCCAGTATAGGCTAGCATGTGCAGATGGTCTTAAATCGGTCCTATATCCGTACGTCTTCGAGGTGGCCGGAAGGCGTAAAGTAAGTAATTAAAAATCATAAGCGCCTAAGAGCAAGGTGAGCCTTGAGCCCCAATACAGATCGCATAGTTAACATTAAAAAAAGGTTTATTTTCGATAATTTCAGGTAAACTATAACCGACATATGTGTGTTTCTGAACGCAATAACTTATGTACCGCCAATTTTGGTCGATACACAATAAGTAGGGATTACCAAAGATTACAAGTAATGCTCGAGTACGTGAAATCGCCACATTGATTCGTCTTACATCATCGACAAATCCAATTGTGTTTTGCCAGTGTTTAATCGCCAATTGTTCCATTGAGCGTACTCCCACGTCAGACTCCTCGAACGTGACACTGTTGACTGTAAGCGGTAATTATGCCGATATCCAATGAATTAAATCCATTCTGATACAGTTGATGAGAATTCAAATAATAGGGTTGCCTCGGCTAAATTGAACCACGATGGACGGTAGATGTGTTGGTAGATTCTGACCACGTAATCCGTGGCAAAAGACGACAATATTTTTTACTTGATCTGGGTATATTGGAGCAAAAATATTTGATACCCGTGCCACAGAATATAGTATATTCTGTGCCCGTGCTAAATTTTTATTCTTAATCGAATCACTGTCGAAGAGAGAGATATTTTTTACGCTTCTAAATACTTTTAATGTTTGTAGGATATATTTAGTAGGATATACTTTTAATGTTTGTAGGAGTATTGTAAAATAAAAATGGTTTCTAACTGTCGTTTCTGTAGTACATTCTGTGGCTGTATGCTGCACCACTAATGCAGGAAAAACACTTCAAACGCGGAATCCAATGAAGAAATTGTTTGTATTGCAACAAGTGTAACCAAATGGGTTACACTCCGCTGAGCAAGAAACTTATTGAAGATAGATCAACTACTAGATGATCTCTGAATCAGCTGTAATTTTAAATAAATTCAATGAAAAATTAATTCTTTTCGTCTAAAATTTTTGGTAACATCAGCACTTCATCGTGAAATTGTGCAAACCCTGAACAGGTTATGTGAAATATTTCAGGATTACCAGATAATTTATAGATGTTGATTACATTCCAGTTGTCGGATGATTTATTTCATCTAAATTTAGTAATCCCAAAAACATTTTTTTGTCAAGAATCTCTCAAATCTTAACACTTATGAATTATTTTAATAATATCGGGTTGCAACTTTTCCATTAGCCAATATATAATTAAAAACGGGTTTTAATGCGAATCAGTTTCCATTCATTTTATTTTCTTTATCGAATAATGTGGAATTAAAAGCTTCACAATTTATAAGTGTTAATGGTCAACATATAGGATATCAACAGTAAGTACTTCCAACAAATGTCGTTGTAAAATCCAGATAACACCTTAATCAAACAGGTAACTTGTTTTCATTTAAATATTGACACAGAAAGAACAGCGAACAGTTGAACACGATATTTCTTAAACCAACATAAGAATATCAATTAAAAATTTCGTTGAGTTTGTAAGTGCAAATATTACACGAAGTTAATGAACTCTGAATCTATTTATGTTAACATTTTTGTGAATGTCTTGCGCGAATGTCGAATTGGTGAAATTTTATAATTTAAATCATTTAAGACGGTTGATTAGCTAATTACGTCACATAAGACCTCTAAGTTTTTACAATACGAGGATTTTATTTAAAATAATTCATCGAGCATTGACAAAATAAAATAAATCCAACAAATTATATACGGCGGAGCATACAAAAATTTGCCCATGGCCCTGCGCGTAAATTTTTCGTTAAATTAAAAAGTAATTATTAAAACCCATCTATCGACCTTGTGAATTAAATATTTATTATGACCGTAATTTGACCTGCAATCGGTCGTTTCAATTAAATATCATACACAATTTGTAAATCATAATAACGAAATAGAAAAAATCACAATGCAACTCACTGTACCACCATTCTGCGCGAAGTATCCAAATTTTGAATTAATTTCCATTTTGTCATGTTACGTATCACACCACAAGTCACATACCAAATTTCACCAAAAATAAAAACTAATTACGTCGTTTGTTACCTTTAACCGCACCAATTTTACAGTCACTATCATTATTATTACCACTGGTATTGTTATTATTATTATTTATTGTAATCATGATTAAAAACAATTAATTAATTTTTTTTATAACCACTTGCATTAATATTTTAAATAATACTGAGCCAACACTATTCTATCCAACTTTTATTTTGTAATTCGCTACTCTAAAGTGCTGAAATATAGTTTTCTATAAAATATTAGAGTTACGAAACGATTTTACTATAACTTTTTAAATCATTTTGTTTTGTGTATGGAACGCGACCGACTAAAGACGAGTGAAAGCAAAACAATGAAAACAAATAAGTAGAAACATGAATTTCTTATAAAAAACGTAACCCCTACCAAAATAAAAAAATAAAATCTTATAAAAAAAATTAAGATCTCTTTATAGACGGACTAAGAATAACGCGCGATCGATCGAACTCGCATGCATATACAATAAAACGTAAATAAAATTATATTTTTATAACGGAAGCAATGAGAGAAACTCTCAGCTGATTTTATATTTGCAATTGGGTTAATTGCAATAACTATTGTAAAATTGTGCTGAACAATGATTGATCTTATAGGCGAATATAAAGATCATTGTTTCATTATGTTCAAAAATTGTTTCGCAATCATTATTGAATAATTTAATTATTTTATTTTTAGTCTAAATGATTATCACGCCTAAAAAGTAATTCAAAAATGTAACTTGAGATTTAATGTCCGCTTTTAATTTAAAATAATGTTGCTTTATGCAAGCTTAATAAATTTATGAAAAATCAAAATTAAAAATCATAAAATATCTAAAACTTTTAAATTACAAACCAGCCTAAATAATTTGTTTATATAAACTATGCGACATCTGTGGTTAAAGCTGTAAAATAATACGCGTCGATAAGGTAGATCATTAATACAAAACAAATCATAAAATAAACACAAAATAAGAGAATCCAACAAATGAACGAAATAATAAAAATTTTAAATTTATTTTGATCACTGTATGCATTCAGTTAAACGAATGTTATTTTTTTCAATCGGTTTTTATCACTAATACGAATTTCAGGGCTCCCTGAATTAAAAAAACCTGAAATTAAAAGGTGGACTTAAGAATGGTGTTTTATATTATTACGATTTTGCCTTGTCACTCAAGGTTCGAATCACTGGATTGTGAATAAATACAACTGCTTCAAATTTGAACTCACACAATTTATTTACACAACACAATTTATTATACAACACAAAATTCACAATTAATTATTATAATTATAACACACTTTTTAATTATCACTTTAATAATCGCTTTAATAATCACTTTAATAATCTTTCTATTTAACCTTCACTGTATCACGTTTAAAATAAAACTCAGCATTCCACGTCAACGCGCGCCTTTATATACCAAAATATTTGTTTCTAGAATAATCCTAAATGCGCATCGAGCAAATATGTTAGTATAGAAATGACGCCTAAATGTTGAGTATAAATCATAAATGCAATTGAACAATTAATGAAATTAAGTTATTCTATTCTAATCCAGGTGTCACCGTAACAATATGAAAAAATGGGACCAATTTATTTGTATGACTAATTTTCTGAAAATGTATTTTACAAAAACAAATTTAATTTCAAAATGACACAAGAAACGCATATTTTATGTCATTTTACAAATATGTATATTTTTTAATTCATTTTCAAAATGACATAAAAAGGCATATTTTCTTTCACGTTAAAAACATAAAATTTATATTTGTTTTTAATACGCATAGAAATGCATGCGTAGTTTCACGTTTTCAAGAAAATGGTTTCTTGTTTTTCTTGTTACAGTTTTTTGTTTTATTGCAGAGAAAGATAAAAACATGCATTTCATAAATTTCATTTGTGAATTATTATTTGTAAATTAATTATGAATTATAATATGCATTTTTAATTCATTTTGAGATTTTTCAATTGGATTTGTGCATTCACAATTGTGCGTTCACTAACGAATGCATTAGTTGAAATTTTTTAATTTTCATTTTACAGTAAAAGCCCGATTATCCGGCATAAAATTAACCAGAACACTCAGTTAACCGGACTGTTAATTTGTAGGATGTTTTTTGCTTTTTTCTGTTTCTTTTGTCTTTCATATGCATTTGTTAATTTATTTTGAAATTTGCAATTGTTCCTTGCACATTTTCATTAATGAAAGCATTAGTTGAAAATTTGGAATGGCTTTAATTTTCATATTACAGTAAAATCTCAATTATCCGGCATCCATTTAACCGGAACACTCAGCTAACCGGAATTTTAACGTTTTGGAATAGATTTTTGCTTTTTTTATCAGAAGGGAAATTATTTTTTTTATTATTCGGGGATTCATAGACAATATACTTTTCTTTACTTTTTTCTGTTTTATGCATTATTCTATGTGAATTGAATATGTAAAGTCGTACCCCATCTAGGGTTAGGGAAATATTGAATATAATTATTAAATATTAGGTACTCGTATGGGTGTACTCGTATACATAATATGTATGTATTATTATTTGTAATAAATTCAATTTACTGATGTATAAAAAAATTGATTTTTGGTACATAATTTGAAAATAATAAATATACGAGAATCCTAAAAAAATGAAATGCGAAATTCTCGTAATATTCCTAGTTTTAATGAAACATTCAATTATCCGTAATTTTCGATTTTACGGAAAGCTCTCATCCCCAAGAATTCCGTATAACAGGGCTTTTACTGTAATATACACTACAGTAAAAACCCTGTTATCCGGAATGCATCCGGATAATTGATAATTCCGGATAATTGAATACTTCATTAAAACTTGGAATTTTACCAGAAATTCGCTTGTAAAAGAAAATCCTAAAAGTTTAAATTCCGTTTAACTGAGTGTTCCGGAAATTGGATGCAGGATAATTTAGATTTTACTGTAATATGAAAATTAAAGCCATTCAAAATTTTCAACTAATGCTTTCATTAATGAAAAGGTGCAAAAATATTTCATGTTTCAAAATGAATTAACAAATGCAAATGAAAGAGAAAAATGCAAAAAAAAAATCATAAAAATTAAAATTCCGAGGTGCTGAGTGTTCCGGTTAATTGGATGCCGGATAATCGGGCTTTTACAATTGCAAATTTTACAATTGCAAGGAACAATTGCAAATTTCAAAACGAACTAAACAATGCATCTGGAAAAGAAAACAGCAAAAAAAATCGTAAACATTAAGATTCCGGTTAACTGAGTGTTCCGGTTAATTGGATGCCAGATAATCGGGCTTTTACTGTGAAATGAAAATTAAAAATTTTCAACTAATGCTTTCATTAATGAAAATGGGGAAGGAACAATTGCAAATTTCAAAATGAATTAAAAAGTGCATATGAAAGAGAAAAAAGCAAAAAAAATCGTAAAAATTAAAATTCCGCTTAACTGAGTGTTTCGGTTAATTGGATGCCAGATAATCGGGCTTTTACTGTAATATGAAAATTAAAGCCATTCAAAATTTTCAACTAATGCTTTCATTAATGAAAATGTGCAAAATAAATTGCAAATTTCAAAATGAATTGAAAAATGCATATGAAAGAGAAAAGAAAGAGAAAAAAGTAAAAGAAAAATCCTAAAAATTATTGTAAAATTCTGGTCAACTGAGTGTTCCGGTTAATTGAATGCCAGATAATCGGGCGTTTACTCTAAAATGAAAATTAAAAATTTTCAACTAATGCTTTCATTAATGAAAATGGGCAAAAATCAATTGCAAATTTAAAAAAATTAAAATTCCGCTTAACTGAATGTTCCGGTTAACCCTTCAATGCATATTGTATCATATATGATACAACCATTTCATATTACAAAAAAATACATGTATAAGCCAGGGATGATATTTGCAAAAAATTGATAGTATTGTAATATTGAGCGCCAGAGTACTAAATTGAACCTAAGAGTACTTTTTCCATTTTGTTGAGATATTTCAAATTTTATCGCTAGATGGTGATACAATTTGTTAGAAGAAACTTACTTTGAGAAAGCTGTTGCATGTAACAGAAAATTTAGTGGAATATTGCACCAAATTTATTTGTTTTTGCCGCCATTGATAAAATATATTTATTCTTTCCCAATTTTCAAGTTTTCCAACAACCGAACTTAAATTGATTTTTATTAAATCAATACGCGGTTTAACCAACTTTTTGAAATCGACAGGATTGTAATTTTGTATAAGATGAAGTGAAATAGAAACATAGTCGAAATTTTAGTTTATGACAAATAATATTTATTTTTAGTGTTGGACAATATTTCATTATTTAATAATCAGTCATTATTCATATTGTATTTATTAAATTGTAAAATTATATTACAGTAAACCCTTGATTTAATGGACCCTGATTTAACGGACCTCGATTTAGCGGACGCTCGATTTAACGGACAATTTTTTAATTTTCCATTTTTCGGTTAAAGATTATGATGGGATTGGGTATGTTGGATGGAAATGGGGTTCTTAAATGATTTTGGGAAAAATTTCTGCAATATGGCCATCTGGGACGGATCTCGATCAATTCTTAACCGATTATGATGAGGTTGGGAATGTTGGATGGACATAGGATTGTTAAATGATTTCGAGAAGAAATTTTGGAATATGGCCATTTGGGAGGGAGCTCGACCAACTCTTAACTGATTATGATGGGACTGGGTAAGTTTGATTGGAATGGGATTATTAAATTTTTTAGAATATTATTGTGTTTGGTTTTGCACATTGTTTCGTTTTTCTTTACGAAATGATTTCTTCTTTATTTATACACAATACCATGATACACTCGACCGAAAATTGTGTATGTTTTCCAATAATATGGCTTGTAGAACACATTCTCGTTGGTTCCGCTTCGATGTGATAATTACAAATGAATAAGTTTTATATTGAAATTTGCTTTTTTGAAATTTATCTGCCACCTGCGGAACGTAAACAAATCGTAGTCAGCGCTCACTTTATCAATAAAGTTTGGTACACCCGGAATATTATGAGCCCTGGAATGGGATTTTGCGCAAAAGGCGAGAAGCGAGTTTACGTTTGATTTCTCTCCCGTTAGTTTTGTCCGACAGTTTTTTGGGTGATTATGCAAAAAACGACAAAAGTAAAAGGCGAGAAAATTGAGCAACTACGGATTTAGCTGTCAAAATGTCATTTTGTGCTTAAAATTATTTGTGCCGTTTCGCGGTTGTGTTGTGTTGAAATGTTTGTTAGATTTTAGTAATATTTTAATAAAAATAAATAATTATTCGAGTGAACAATGGACAAATACTATTCTTTTTGATTAAAAAAACAATATGAGAATTATCCGGACTTGTCTTAGGGATGATTCAAACCATTTTGACATTTATGATACAAGGTAGTTAATAATTAATCTTATAAACTTTATTTATAGATTTATTATCGTAATATTTAATCTAAAGATTCCAGGTACTATATCGACTTCCGAAAGGTTTATTTCTCTCTCACTCTCTGGCACTATATCCCATCAAGGGGTTTGGCTGCCTCAAATGAGGTTTCATATTTATATTTTCATTTCGGATAATGAGTGATTAATTCATTGAAGCTAAACCAGCTGTGTAATTTTTTCCTTGTCACCACCGGGAATCGAACCCGGGACCTCCGGCCGCTGGAGCAAGCATGCTCACCACTTTGCCACCGGGGCAACTGGCTTATTAATTAATAGTATCGAGGAAACATGTACGTATCATACTGCAATACCGGAAAGAAGTTATGTAAATGGGTTTAAAAAAGATATGTATGTAAATACTGAAAAATATAAAACTGACAAAATAAATAAAAATATATATTGGCAGTATGTATTATCTTACAGATATCCAATTCGAACAAACTTTATACTTTTTGACGTTTAGTATGAAAATATAACCCAAAAATCTTGGTGCCTTTCTTCTCACTATGCAATATACATGGTCGGAAATAAAACCAAGAGCGAGTGTACTCGCATAGTGCATAACCGCTTTTACTCGCTTTTAGCTACAAATCGCTCAAAAAAGGCGACTCGCTGTATGCAAAATCCCAGTCCTGTGATACGCATGTGAATGTTTCTCGGCTAAAAGTTGAACAACTCGTCAATAGGTGTTATTTTGTATATAGTAACCGCTCGTAAAATGATTTATCACATTACTATGATTAACTAGAACACATTTAAAAAAATTTAGTAAGTACATATTATGCAATTTCCCCGCTGTTTGGAAAAATACTTTTAAATATTTCCATACTAAATTCCGTACTACACAATATAAATAACACAAAAACAGTAATTTCAATTCTGTTTCACGTTTTTTTTTATCTTTATAAGTTTTTAATTTTATAACTTCACTATCAGATGACTGGCTGGCGGAATATACACACAACACTGTGCGAGCAAGTTTTTTGTTATTTTACCGTTTTTTATTGTAAAGATCATCAAACGCGATCATCAAAGTTGGACTAGAAAGACAATAAAAATCTATTTTACAATGGCATCGCCATATTTTCGATGACGTTGACCAATATGTTTTTTGTTTTGTGTTTTAAGATGCTCAGTATGCTAGCGTTTAAGATCTAAAATCGGGTAGTACATGGCAGATGATTTAAATAAAACATACTTTTTTGAAAATAAATAACAAACAATCTTTAATTCCGAAAGAAAATTTTACTAATTCCAGTAAAATTCCACCTTTATCCAATTTGATTTTTTCTGACACCGGAAATTTTGTGACATTTTTCTTTAGCAAGTACGAGCAGTATGGATTTCCGCGTTCTTTCCATAGAAAGAGTCTGTAAACGGAAAGCACTTAAAAACTCAACTCGAACTGAGAGAACCATAAGAATAACATGAACAGGCGTGGATTAATATGAAGAGAAAATTGAGCTTAGGTTTGAGTTGCTGTAAAAATGTTTTTTATCCATATTTCTTTAAAATTTTCAGAGAACACACACTTCACTAACCACTTAACTTTTCGTCTAGAATTCCCTTGAAAAAATTTTACTCACCCAAGGTAATGTTCGGTAACACAAAATTTTATGACGCAGTACCAATATAAATACATCCAAAGCCCAATGTGCATAACTTAAAATGAAGAATCACAGTGGCTCTTTTTTAAAATTCCTCAAAGCCGATGAACCAGACATAAAAGGCTGGCTTACTAACTTCATTTTCTAATGTTCAGAACGAAATTTCTCCTTCTCGGTGTAAGGAATCTTTGTCTACTCCAGCCCCAAAATTTGCTCTGGCCAATGTCTATATTGAGATTAACTGGAACTTTTTACCACATTGTTGTCTATTTCAAATGTTACTTTAATAAAATACTTAAGAATAATTAAAACCGGTCATCATGTATTCTCTTTAAGAATGTGTAGACAAATTAAGTACTTTGAAAAGTAAATTTTCCCATATTCGGTATCTTCATGTCCTTTAATTCACTCTCGTACTACATCGTCGTAGTCTACTTCTAATATTAATTGCTTCTAAGTCTGTTTAGTATTCCAACTGAAACCTTTCCGATCGAGTGATATCGTACATAGGAATCGACTAAAATCTACAAAAACCATAGACAAAGGTTTAACCTTTAATTAAACACCTCGATACAATATACTGTTTATTATAATTCAGTATTTTAAGTGATAGTTTTTTAATAGCCACATATTTATATTTAATAATGAGTTTTTGAAAGCATGAAAAACAATTCCAAAGTATATGTAGATGGTAGTATAGTTAAAACTGTACAGTAAGTCATGCAACTTCTGTATTTAAAGCTCACATAGTATTACTACTTTATTGTTTAGTGATGTGATATGTTTGGAAATCGTTTAAGGCGAACCAAATTAAATGATAGTTTTCATCGGGCTATGGGGCCAGGTAACGATTATTCTTACAAAATTAATTGGAGAAACCACTTTTATATTATTTTATGTACTCGTAGTCCTGATTGCAGCACATTGCTTTGGTTTAATGCCATTTGCTGGCGCCCTAAATTCTAATCACGATTTTATTGAATTTCGATGGACAAATTTCCGAACACTATTAGCAATTGTAAATATAGCATCAGGATATTTCTTTACCGTGATAGCCTTGAAGGTAATAATAGGGGAAGGGATTAATCTAAGAAATATTGTTAGTGTAATATTTTTTGGATGCTGTTCCTCGGCGATCGTATTGTTTATTCGACTGGCGCGCAATTGGCGTCAAATTATGCACAAATGGTATAAAAGTGAGGAATCATTTGTGAGGAAGCAATTATATCCGCAAGAAGGAATATCGATGGCAGTTAAAATACAAAGTACATCAGTTGTTGTGTTGATATTGGCAGTGGGTAAGTTTTTGTGTACCTATAGTCGTTTATTATGTATTATTTTTGTCGCGGTCTTGGAGTGCTCGCAAACGAAAAACATTACGATAACCAAAATATAGGTGAAAATATGTGAAAAATGTTTGCTAAATGCGTGCCATAAATTTGAAACAAATTAACTCGTTATCATTTTTCATATCAAAATTGTGTTTAAACCGATTTTATCTTTCGCTGTATATGGAAATATAAACATGTAATTTAAAATATTTACAAGTACTATTTTCCAAAATGCAAATAAATATTTTCAATATAGTTTTTCATTTCAAAACCATGTGTAAACGAGTTGAACCGAAATGTCGATACGTTAGTGATTCTTAGTCGATTGGAAAAAATATACTTTGTGTGAAGTAAAATGATTTATCCGATCGATGCATACACCAACCATAATAATCGTCGATATGAGTTCAATGAAAATATTGTTAGCAGACGACTGAGGCAACGTCAGTTTACAAAACGACAAACCAACGACCCTGAAGATATTATTAATACATTCAATGAGAACAAAAATGAAAAGAATAATGACGATTTCTTTTTTCGGGCCATGGGACCAGGTAATTTTTTTTTACAAAATTTGGGTATATAATGACAAATTGATTTTCTTATATTTTAGTACTAGTTGTTGCGCAAGTCTTTGGTATACTACCGGTAGCTGGTATATTAGGTACCGAGCTTGGTTCACTAAAATTCAAGTGGACCAATTTTCGCACACTTTTAACAATTTTGAACATACTCTCCGGATTATTTATTGGAACAGTATTATTTTTTGACGTGGCCAAACAGGGTATTAATGCTAAAAATATCGTTGGTGTTGTATTTTTCTCATGCTGCTCAATGGCGCTTATATTGTTCCTTGTGCTAGCCCAAAAATGGGCGATGATTATGAAGCGGTGGTATAGTTTAGAGAAAAAGTTTTTAAAACCACCTTATACGGTGTATCGCTGGACTGTATACCGGCGTATTCAAGTTGCCGCCACTTTCATACTGTCAATTGCATTAGGTGCGAGTCTTTAAGGCCAATTCTTTAGATAATATGTTATAAACTTATTCCTTGCATATTTATTTATAGTGGAACATATACTGTACAATGCATCGCGTTTGTACGAAATGCATTTTTATACTACAACATGTAACGTGATGATTGACGACTGGTGGAAATATTATTTTTTGAATAATTTTGTATTTATGTTCAGCGTGCTCCCATATCATGTAATTACCACACTTTATTTGGAGTATTCAAATTTTGCTCTAACCGTTACCTGGAACTACATGGATCTTTTCATAATGCTGATAAGCATCGGGATTTCGACACGATTCAAGCAAGTAAACCGTCGGCTGAAACTAATGTGTGATAAAATTTTGCCGGAAAAACTTTGGGAGCAAATACGTTGTGATTATGTACTCTTGTGTGAATTGGTCGAATACATCGATGGGCATCTTGCTCCGATAATACTGCTGTCGTGCACAAATAATTTATATTTTATTTGTTTCCAGTTACTAAATATTTTTAAGTAAGTGTTTTGTAATAAACTGAAAACGATAATTTAATTATAATTAAAATATTTTCAGTTCATTACCACATACAATAAATAAAGTGTATTTTTGGTTCTCGCTACTGTATCTGATTGGACGAACGATTTTCGTTTATTTGTGTGCAGCAGAAATACATGATGCATCCAAGATGCCTCTGGAAATTATACGAACGATACCGACTATTGGATGGTGTGGTGAATTGGAGAGATTTGCGGAACAAGTCCGTAGTGAATTAATTGCGCTTTCGGGAAGTAAATTTTTTTTTATGACTCGAAAGTTGTTGTTTGGTGTATGTGTATAATCTCATCGACAAGCTAACGCAAGATTGTAAACTATTTCTTTATGCATTTCTTTAGATTGCTGGTACAGTCGCAACGTACGAATTGGTATTATTGCAGTTTGACCAAAAAGAGTTCAATGAGGATAACGCAAATGCAACAAACAGCACATTTTGTAACGTCTAATATTAAAACATATTTAACTTAGCTTTTATATTACATGTTGATGCTATATTCGAAAAGTATTAATTTAATAAAATAATTATCTGTTTAGTTTGTGGGTATTTATGGTGTAAAACGATTTATTATTTTTTCCAATTTACATGAGGTTAACTCAAATACTGTCACACTGAGAATGAGAACAACGAAAAAGTACCTAAATAACTATAGTTCAGCTCACGTCCTGTAACCTAATAAAATACACTTTCGCCACACTACTCCGCCCCTAGGGAAAACGTTCAGGTTACATTATCCTTCTGCCTGTTCCAGTAACCTTCGTAACCAGAAGACTGGCATTGTCTAGTGTTGTTCGGTACAGCTTTAGTCAAGGGATATCTTTGAAGTTTTACCGTTCATATTTGGTATTATGGTGAGCTGTAACCGACGAATTAACTCATATGCTGTGGGAATTCCTTGATGAAATCATTTTCAGTTCAGTTTGTTTTCTCAGAATCGAATAAATGTCCAAGTAATCGCAGAGTTGTTCCGAATACGAGCTCGGTAGGCGACACACCAATATCTTCTTTGAATAACACTCTTGCTGACATTTTATTCCAGTTTTAAGCGTTACATGCCATTTCACCATGTATTCCAACAGCCTGGGGATGGAATGGTGCCGTTCTTAACTGTTTAAATCCTGTTGTTTGGTTCAATTCCTTAAATATCTGAGACTCACATTATCTGCTTAGACTACAGGAACCACAATGCGTCATAAAGCGAATCTGTTTTTAAACAATAGCGATTATTCTCTGACGTAGGCAATGGTCCAATTAAACCAATATATGTACATATGTTAAAAACGCTCGATGTATGAAGAATTCTGCATTTTATTGGGCCGCTGATTTTTTTTTTTCGTTGACATTGTAGACATGTTTGGACGAATATTTTAATATCAACCACCATAGTCGTTCCACGAATGACTCGCCTAGATGAGTCAAACTATTTAATTTCAATATAATCAGTATATCGATTTTGTCTGGTGAGTTACTCATTTAAAAGGAGTGAAACAAAAAAAAAATCGAATACGTACACCGTGTATAATATACAATTATGTCTATGTATTTTTCTTTAGTTCGCATTTGTGTCATTTTTATGATGAACAGTATCAATATAACGCGATCCGAGCGAATCGATTTAATCAAAGAATTTCTAATAATAAGAAGTGAATACACCCCAATATGCAATGCCAACGGAATTCCATTTACATTCGCGTTCTAGAACCACACTGCTTCTATGGAAAGAACCATGTGTATCACGCGGAAATTCGTACTCCCAGCCAAAGAAAAGTGTCACAAAAATTCCGGTGTCGGTGTGAATCCCAACTAAAAAGAGAAAAAAATCACAGAAACAAAAGGCACGTGTTTTGTATATATTTTCCAATTGGAATAAATAATAATTCTTATTCGAAATAAAACAAAATTTTCCATTTATAATAAAATAAATATTAATTTTTAATTCAAATAAATATACACAATTAAATGTTATAACAAAAATTTTATAAATTAAATTTTAAGCACGTTCACCATACGTCATCCATTTGCATCTTCAATTAATCCAACTAAATATGTTTCATCTCACGACGAATTTCATGTCATTTCACGTAAAGTTACTGTACCGGAACGATAATGATGTGTTTTTAACTCAATTGCAATAGATACTTGTACGTGCATCCAATTGTACATCCCAACAAGCTCAACCTTGAAAAATAAAAATCGGAAATTTCTATCATTGCAAGAAAACGCCATTTTAAAATTATTTGATTACCTCTTTTTACAAACAAACTTATTGGTCACAAGCATAACACAAACACGTAATTGAATTATTATTAAGGTATGTACATAATACATAATACACCGAAAAAACACAAGCTAACATAATAAATAATAAAAATCGCGACAGGCACAAGTAATGTCGCGTTATATTCTCAAGTGCGATTATAAAACTGAAGTTACAAAACAATAGTGCAACCATGCACGTCGACTTGTCAGAAGAAACTGAAAATAAAAGATACAATCGAAACTTATAAAACGAAAATAATATTACCGCGAAATAGAAAGAGAAAAACAATTATTTTTGCCCAAAATAAATATTTTTGTGTCTTTGATATTTTGTAGTACGGAATTCACTGCGAATTTGAGCGGTTTTTTCCACACAGTGGAAAAATTGCATACTGGGACGTACCAAAAAGTCGAGACATCCACTTTTTTTTATAACTCCACGAATTTCCGAAAAACCACATGCCGGACGATTTTATAATTAAAAATACACCGAGAAACGAACCAATCATGATTTCTATGATAAAATAAATACGCTATCTATTTTAAATGTAGAAACTATTTTTGTTCCAGATCACGTGACCTCGATTTTTATTTTTTTATTTTTTTGGTTTATTTGTTTCGGTATATTGTATGTAAAACGAAAACTGAGGCACTCAAAAAACGAAAAACAACAATAACAAATATTGAAATTGGTTCTCGTGTACTAATGTAATTTTTCCATTTTTTCGAAAATTTTGTTTTATGTTTGCTCGATATATAAAACAAAAACATATATGTATGTATAAATATACTATGTACATGTGCATTTCGGAATATGTATTGCAAGTTGGAACTATTATATAAAATATGCGGTGGAGGTAAATTTAGTAAAGGAATATTTTAATTCTGTAGTTTTTAGTTTTGAAATGGTATGGTGGTGCTGATGAATGATGCGTTAGGACAGCAACTTATTATATATGGAGAACGACGGGAATAAAAAGACGATGACAAACAAGTTCTGCGTTGTCTCATGAAATGGTTTTTAAATTTTAAAAGGACAACTGTCTATATAGATGTAATAAAAATATGGAAAATACTTTATATTGTTATATTTAATTGAATTCTGTTACGAATTATGAAATTATATAATGTATTGAATATGCAGACCTACGGCTCAAAATTTTAATTGTGAATTTCACTAGTTTCTCTTTTCAAATTTGTTTGGATATTTGCACGGGCATATAGAGTGGGAGACAAGAAACGACGCTTGCTCCTCTGTCCCTTTAATATGAAATTTTTATACAAAAAAATTCTAGCTTTCCTTGCTCTTGCCCTGCCTAGTGAAAAATTCATTGTTCAGCGGACTTTACACGGTCATCAATAATGTTATTACCTTAAACATCATTACCTAAAAATGTTGCATTTCAATTGCAATTTTATAACTTTTTAATTTTACACAACTTTCTAATGAAGTAAGATTGGGCATGATTTGTAAGATTCAGAAATAAAGAAAATGTAGTGAAAACCTGACTTTTTTAAGTAATGCTGGTTTGAGAAATGACATTATCATTCAAATGATAAATTCTATAAATATTTAAAAAATACGAATCTAATAAAAATATCGTTTCGCAAAATAAAATTGCCAAAAGATAAATCATCAATAAATTCTTTGAAATGTGAGAGAAAATCGTTTTTATTTAAAATATCAAAGTTTGATCTCTTCCAATTCAAAACCCATGAAACACGTTTTTTCCCCCAAAACAAAGACAGGTGAGATTGGATCACGTTGAATATGAAGTTAATAACAATAATTGTTCGCAATTTTTCATCAATTTTCGACGAATTAGGACAATTTGACCCAGTGGTTAATAATGTACACAACTTCAGATGCCATGGCATGATAAGATGGCTAATTATTACAAATCATTAATCTTATTTGATTGAAACTGAATGGTGTAATTCTTCCTGTTACACTCTTTGTTCAGCCTTATCGTTTTTCCGACAGTATGTTTCTAATCGCATTTAACTATGCTCTCTTTGCATTTTATTATAATTAATTCATTTTGGTTTTTTTAACTTGTTCACAGACAAGTGATTCTCACAGGAATAAATCTATAATTAATAATTTATCTTCGTTATTTGATATCATTAAGGCTGCAGTAAATACTTATCTGG
Organism: Nephrotoma flavescens; assembly: GCA_932526605.1. Lineage (NCBI taxonomy): Eukaryota > Metazoa > Arthropoda > Insecta > Diptera > Tipulidae > Nephrotoma > Nephrotoma flavescens. The sequence goes on along the minus strand of OW052221.1, from coordinate 125,105,837 downwards.
ATTCTTGTTCTTGTCTGCTAGGTTTCACAATCCACAACACTTATGATCCAAATTTCCGATCAGTCTTCGAAAATTAATTGTTCTCTTTAGTGGCAGTTTCTCTGGAGTTCAATTACTCCTCGCTTGGTTCTTACATTTGTATCGCAAAGTCGCAGTGGCGTTTATATTATAAATCTTAGGACCTATAGCCCAATATTTAACATGAAACTATTAGGTCTCATATCGACCATTAGTACTCCGTGCTATAAACTATTATTGCAGATTCATACTATCTTCTTACCTAAATAGAATAAATATAGTTATTTAGTCCGTATTTCCAACTTTAACCCATTGGCTAGTTCCGTGACTTTTACAATTTTATTAATTAACGCACAACGTTCTTCTGTTTTGCGTGTCTCCGGGTCGCGAATTCCGACAATATGTGGGCATCCATCATTGCTCTTTCCATGTAATGGATCGCAAATTTAAATTTGTACTAGTCACTTGGCAAAAATTGGGAACAATTATTGTTATTAACTCCATATTCAACGTGATCCAGTCTCGCCTGTCTTTGTTTTGGAGAAAAAACGTATTTTATGGGTTTTGAATTGGAAGAGATCAAACTTTGATATTTTGAATAAAAACGATTTTCTCTCACATTTCAAAGAATTTATTGATGATTTATCTTTTGGCAATTTTTTTTGCGAAAAAATATTTTTAAAGTTTTATAACATTCTTATTTTTTAAATATTTATAGAATTAAACATTTCAATGATAAAGTCATCTCTCAAACCATAATTACTTAAAAACGTCAGGTTTCTACTACATTTTCTTTATTTCTGAATCTTACAAATCATGCCCAATCTTACTTCATTAGAACATTGTGTAAAATTAAAAAGTTATAAAATTGCAATTGAAATGCAGCATTTTTAGGTAATGATGTTTAAGGTAATAACATTATTGATGACCGTGTAAAGTCCGCTGAACAATGAATTTTTCACTAGGCAGGGCAAGAGCAAGGAAAGCTAGAATTTTTTTGTATAAAAATTTCATATTAAAGGGACAGAGGAGCAAGCGTCGTTTCTTGTCTCCCACTCTATATGCCCGTGCAAATATCCAAACAAATTTGAAAAGAGAAACTAGTGAAATTCACAATTAAAATTTTGAGCCGTAGGTCTGCATATTCAATACATTATATAATTTCATAATTCGTAACAGAATTCAATTAAATATAACAATATAAAGTATTTTCCATATTTTTATTACATCTATATAGACAGTTGTCCTTTTAAAATTTAAAAACCATTTGATGAGACAACGCAAAACTTGTTTATCATCGTCTTTTTATTCCCGTCGTTCTCCATATATAATAAGTTGCTATCCTAACGCATCATTCATCAGAACCACCATACCATTTCAAAACTAAAAACTACAGAATTAAAATATTCCTTTACTAAATTTACCTCCACCGCATTTTATATAATAGTTCCAACTTGCAATACATATTCCGAAATGCACATGTACATAGTATATTTATACATACATATATGTTTTTGTTTTATATATCGAGCAAACACAAAACAAAATTTTCGAAAAAATGGAAAAATTACATTAGTACACGAGAACCAATTTCAATATTTGTTACTGTTGTTTTTCGTTTTTTGAGTGCCACAGTTTTCGTTTTACCCATTATGCAATGCCGACGGAATTCCATTTACATTCGCGTTCTAAAACCACACTGCTTCTATGGAAAGAACCATGTGTATCACGCGGAAATTCGTACTCCCAGCCAAAGAAAAGTGTCACAAACATTCCGGTGTCGGTGTGAATCCCAACTAAAAAGAGAAAAAAATCACAGAAACAAAAGGCACGTGTTTGTATATATTTTCCAATTGGAATAAATAATAATTCTTATCCGAAATAAAACAAAATTTTCCATTTATAATAAAATAAATATTAATTTTTTATTCACATTATTTTTTATTTGTGTACAAAAAAACATAGAAAATTTATTTACATATTTAAATTTAATAAATTGAATTTTGTATTGCATCCGCCATGTTGTATTGCATCCGCCAGCGTATTGAGATCTTGAAAAAAAATCATTGAAATGTACTACGTAAATGTATTTCGCGACGACGCCATTGTGAAACAGATCTCTATTACCTTTTTAGTCCAAATTTGCACATCGCGATCACTAAATAAGTTAATAATTATTATTATTATATATTTAAATTTAAAATTATTTACTTTAACAAATCGAAAAACATTATAATAAAACACAATACTTTAAAGTAAAAAACTAATTATGTAGTGCAACCGTGCACTTCGACTTGTCAGAAGAAACTGAAAATAAAAGATACAATCGAAACTTATAAAACGAAAATAATATTACCGCGAAATAGAAAGAGAAAAACAATTATTTTTCTCCAAAATCAATATTTTTGTGTCTTTGATATTTTGTAGTACGGAGTTTTGTACGACATTTGAGCAGTTTTTTCCACACAGTGGAATAATTGCATACTGGGTACATACAATATACCGAAACAAATAAACCAAAAAAATAAAAAAATAAAATCGTGGTTACGTGATCTCGAACAAAAATTGTTTCTACATTTAAAATAGATAGCGTGTTTATTTTATCATAGAAATCATGATTGGTTCGTTTCTCTGTGTATTTTTGATTATAAAATCGTCCGCATAAAAAAAGAACTTTCTTCTTTTTTCGATGTCGTCCGGCATGTGGTTTTTCGGAAATTCGTGGAGTTATAAAAAAAAGTGGATGTCTCGACTTTTTGGTACGTGTATTCACTTCTTATTATTAGAAATTCTTTGATTTAATTGTTATGGTGCTTATTTCCTTTTCTCAAACACATTTCGTCTGCTCTCGAGCTGTGTCATAATTTAATATGCGAATATATTTTATACTTTTTTATCATAAATTAATTAATTTAATTAAAATTAAAATTTTATAAATAAATTTATGTCAAACATAAATTTTAAAAATAAAATGTTAGCTATAAAAAAAAATCGAAAATACATAAATAACACAAAAATATGGCGTTTACAATGGTTAACCCTTTGAGTGTCAAAAAGCGTGATCGTGCTCCTCAATACACTAGCCGAAAACATGTTGACACTCAAAGGGTTAATATGACTAAACAAAAAATGAATGACACGTGGCAAACTAACACAAACATAAATGCTGCTACTATATATATCTTTCCGGTTAAGCCGGAATTCCATTACTGCGGCTTTTTTTGTGCAGAAAACCAGAAAGAGATAATATCAAAAATCCGACAAAGACAGACTATCTTAATTTTATAGCGAAACTTTAAGGGGAATATTTGACAACTACGAAATTATAACCAAAATTAGTTAAAAAATGAACATTATTGTTAAATTAATTTTATTTATACCTCTAAAGTACTAAAACATCTAAATATTATTTGTACCCATCATTTTATTACGTTTTTAAATTATTTTCTTTCAACAATTAAAAACTAAGAAAACGCCCTATAACATAACGTATCTCCGTAGTGAATTTACCACTCTGTATATAACCTCCAGCTTTCTATCATATGTGGTGTAACGTTGTTTTGTTCTTGAAAAACTTCTCATAATAAACCAAACTAGAGCCGTTTTTCTCGCCATTTTTCTTTATTTGATTGACTACTCCAATGAGCCTCGGCCCCACTTTAATTCTTTCGTCTTGATTCAATGATTTCAAAAAATTAATCGCCAAAAAATTAGTTTGTAGGTGAAGGGGAAGGAATCGAGAAAAGAATCACGACCAAAGAATCAAAGTGTGGAACCACGGAATGACTACATCTGATGCGTCTATTACTTGAAGTTTCCAATTTCTTGTTGAATGTAATAGTAGCGTTAATTAAATAATCTTTATAGCATTGAATTATGAATTGTATTCTTCAGACCATCTACAGTGTTATGTCACGTTCTTCAGCATTTGGGATAAATTTACAAAAGAAATTTGCCATTAAAGAAGAAAGAAATCTCTTTAATTCTAGTTACTTTTGGTTGATCATAATTTCAGGTAGCTGCAACTTTTTCTGGCAACGGTACGATTCCCGATGCTATTACGAGGTGACCCTTTAATTTTAGCTCTGTTTTACCGAAAATAAACTTTGCGACATTTATAATAATTTGGTATTTTCGAAGTCGTTGAAATATGACTTGTAAATTCTGTTTGTGCTCCTTTAAAGATGTTCACGCGATCGAAATATCATCAATATACGGAAACACGAAATTTAATTCGTGAAGAACTTCACTAATCAGTGGTTGTTGGGTTTGCGAGGCATTGCGTTTCAAGTGGTACACTCAGCAAAAAATTACATGATAATTCTAGAAAACCCAAATTTTGTTTAAAGGTTTGTGGGTTTAATTTTTTTAAACAAAACATTTTACGGTCATTTTAAAATCAGTGAATGCCAAAATGACATGTAACAAACGCCTGTTCAACAATTTTTCTATATTGCTAATATATACTGTTTATATTGGAGGTTCCTGGGTTGAACTTCAATATAAACACCAAAAGTTAACTTGGAGTTAACTCGACTCAATCCAAAAAATTTCTTAAGTCGAAAAACAATAACAAAAATAAAACTAAAATAAAAAAAAAACAAAAAAAATTATTTATTTTAATTTTTTTGTGTGAGCAGTGGTGTCTAAATACAAAAGCATATTTTTGTGATTTTTTCCGATTTTAATTTATTAAGTTTCCCAGTCAAAGATAACTCTGCCAATATAAACACTAGAAGTTAGCTTCGAGGTTAACCTGAAGATAACTACAAGTTGTTTTGATCCCCAATATAAACAGGGTTATATTGAAACAACATTAAAAAATTCTATAAGGCCAAATCTCATATTTTAATTTTTATGTTCCCGTTTTAAAACGCGTTGTTTCATGTTTCACATAAGTTTTGAATTAGAAAGGAAACAGTGCGTTCTGTGATTCAGTGCATTTATATTATAACCAAATTTTTTGAAATTAAATTAAAATTGTAGTGGTAGTGTAAAAATTGAAAATTCATACTAGAATATTTTATAACAATTATTATTACATAATGGAACGGGAAAAACAGTTAAATTTAAATTCAGTTCTGTCATTCAACGAGCGTAACAATAAGGTGTTACCAAAACTAATGGATTTAATAGATACGGAATTTCAAAATCAAAAAAATACCTATGTAGCAAATAATTTATTGTTTTCTGCGTTTGGTTTGCAATTTTTGGTGAAAGAGAAGGTATTATAATTATACATCTTTCTAACACTTGCATTTTATAAAACAAAATAAAAACTTACGAGAGAAATCATCAATCTTTTAGAAATCATACGAAGATCAAAACATGAATGAAATCAACAATATTCGGACTCGGGGGCTGGAGTCAGACGATATTTATTTATTTATAAATTTATAATCATACGAAATTACGAGCCACATGCAATTTTTCATTCATATTTATTGCCTAGGTAAAACAAACAGTAGCAGTATCGCTTTATCCTGTGAAGATTGCGTATGCGTAAAGCATGTACCTATGAAATATGTATTTTGGTTTTCAGATATTTTTAATGAAATCTGTACATGTACATAAATATACATACATACATATTTTATTTAACTTTAGTGTGATCTATGCGCATGTGCATTGTACTTTTATGTGTATATCTCCCATTCCACACAGGGTTTTTTGTATTTTGGCATTTTTTTCAAGGCAAACTAGTTTTATTTTGTTTTGTTCTGCTCTCTCTCAAATAAAACTTAAACCAAAACGAGTCAAAAATGTCCTTGAAATATTTTTTATTCAGGCATGCTACACTATAATTTGGTTTTCTGGATTCAAACTAAGTCGCAATAGATTTTAATTTTTAATTTAAACCCTTATTTTAAAATAAATCATTAAATTTTTTGACTTGTTTTATTCTGTTCTCTCGAAAATAAAATTTAAACAAAAATCTACATCTCAAAAATATCCGTAAATTTTTTTATTTTCATTTCAAATTTTTTCATTTCGGATTCACGGACAAAAATTTTATGTCGCAGCTGCGTAATAAAATTTTTGTCCGTGAATCCGAAATGAAAAAATTGAAATGAAAATAAAAAAATTTAAGGACATTTTTGAGATGTAGATTTTTGTTTAAATTTTATTTTTGAGAGAACAGAATAAAACAAAACAAAAAAATTTAATGATTTAATTTAAAATAAGGGTTTAAATTAAAAATTAAAATCTGTTGCGCAGTAGTTTGAATCCAGAAACCAAAATTGTGTGTAGTATGGCTGATTTAATTTATGTTTGAGTTGTGTGATTGCACAAAAAAATTTGTTTAAGTTGCAATTAAAACTTGTATCATAGGTAAACGGCGAAATGAAAATGTTTAGCATTATGAAATTATCAAATCAAATTGGCGATGTTTCTACTAATCATGATAGGAGAACTGAAAGCGCCAATTGTGACTATGTCTTTTTTGATGGCGGAGAAGATCTTCAAAATAGTTTACACTACATATAACTGAACATACTAAAGACTTTCATTTTTGCGAACTAAAATTATCTCTATAATAGCATTGAGGACTGTGTGAGTTCTCTTTAGGAAACAATGCAAATCTCAGTTGTTAGTGCCGATTACCAAATTTTAGATTTGGTTTGATGAAAAAAGCCTCTTGCTTTGATAATTTCATAATGCTAAACATTTTACGATTTTACTCAACATGTTGGGTGTCCTCAAAGTGCCCACTGATGTGTAAATGTTGAGCACAGGCTATCGAAAGTGTTTTCCGTCAATTCTGGTGTTCGGGTAGGAGATACTCTATCTCTGATATTTCGTAACCTCTTTCCGAAAAGTGAGAATACTCATCTTAACCAGATGATATCAGATTGGACTGATTAACAACTGAGTACGTGAATTAATTGATCCGCTTTTATATGTGTTTGCGTCCTGCGGGCTTCAAAACCAACGAACCAATCAAATTATATCTGCCTCTGCGATTTGTTGATGCGTATATACATAAGATAAAAAATTTCTAACAATAAATTTAAACCTGAGATGATATAATCGTTACAAAGTAATTTCTACACAGATTTACTTTTTAACTTTGTCTTTTTTAAAGACGGCAATTATACGAATAAAATAATTTTTCCAGTATATACAATTGTTGTATATATAGACCCGAGCGATCAATAGAAAATGTATAATTAATAAATCCCTAATTGACGCAAAAAGACTATATAAGTATGACTAAACAAGATCAGTTGGAATTTTTGCTGGATTATTTTTGTTTTCGTAAATCAGCCAAAGCAAAAACAGTTGATCATTTCAGTTTTCCTGAACTACATATACCCAAAAATTAATTTATAAACAATTTTTCTTTTTATATTCAAGAAAAAAATACATAATTATGTACACTCTTTTGTTTGATGCATTTGGAATTCGTAAACCGAGCAAAACCAAAAACATTTAATTAGTTTTGTTTTCGTAATGGTGTTATTGGCTAATTTTCAGCGTCTGAAAAATCCAAATGAAGCGAGGAAAATAATATGTATAAAAAATATTAACAAGAGCTCAAACTTTTCTAGCAGATAATCGAGCAACTTTCTAGAAAAAAGAATTATTTTGAATTATTTTTTTAAGACGATGATTATCGGTTTGACATTTTATTTTGATTTTTAGTCGACTATTGAAATGTGCGTATGTGTGTACTGAAAAATATATAGTTTGAAAGTGATAAATAATTTTATTTAAAACAATAATAAGAATATTAATTTTATTTAAAATAACAAGTTTTGATTTGAAGTCTATAAGAATATATTCTTGCTTGTTATACATTTATTACATTAATAAACTGGAAAATATGTTAGATTCGGAGGACGAAATATTAGTGGCCGGTAATATTCATTTATTACGTATGAGTGCTTATATTATTGAAAGTAAAGAATTAAAAAATAAAAAAATTACGAAGTAATATTCTTCTAAGTGGCTTCTACGTAGGGAAACTGATGGTTTTAATAATAAGTTATTGAAAGAAATTCAAGATGAAGACATAAAATTGTATAAAACAATTTTGAGGATGAAACCGGTCCAGTATCAATCAATATTGGAAAAGGTACAACCTTTTATAAAGAAGGAAAATACGATTATGCGAAATAGCATATCTCCAGCAGAAAGACTCCAGATTACATTGAAATATTTAGCGACAGGTAAAGAAACTATCTAATATAATTAAATCTTCTTTTATTTAATATTTGTTGTCTATACATAGGTGAAACGCAAACCTCATTGCAACTGCCATTTAGAATCCACCAATCGACAATATCGAAAATTTTAAAGGAGACGATTCCAGTACTATACGACGTTTTAAATAAAGAAGTATTAAAATTTCCTGAAAATGAACACGACTGGAAAGGAATAGCAAACGATTTTTATCGAATATGGGGTTTTCCTAATTGTATTGGTGCAATAGCCGGTAAGAATCTAAAATTGGCTAATAAGATCATATTTTTATACATTATCTGAAAATTACTTTTTTAGGCAAACTTTGTAAAATAAGAGCAATGAAACAATTTGGATCAAATTATTGGTGTTACAAAGGCACAAATTCGTTTATATTAATGGCTATAGTTGATGCTCATTATAGATTTGTGTTTGTCGATGTTGGAATAAATGGACGAATGGGTGATGCGGGAATTTGGTTTCGATCGGATTTAAAGCGTGACATCGAAGCAAATGTGGTGCCCGTACCACCACCAAGTAATTTGCCATCAATTGCAATTTTGTCACCTTATGTTTTTGTAGCAGATGACGCATTTCCATTAACGAATTATTTAATGAAACCTTATTCTCATAAGGATCTTACATCGAATCAACTTCGTTTCAAAAATCTTTTATCGAGAAATAGACGCGTGGTTGAAAATGCTTTTGGGATACTGGCCAACAGATTTCAAGTATTGTTTACTCCAATTCTTCGCGAGCCGAAGGAGGCTATTAAAGTTGCTCTTGCCTGTATTTGTTTACATAATTTTTTGAGGCAGGATAACATAGTTCGCTCAGATGGATTTGATCTACTGCCTGCTGATGAAATTGAAGCTATTAATAAACAAAAGTTTGTTTCGACTAGGAGTGAAACAGCAGGGGCACCAAAAAAATCAGCAATTATCATACAAAAACGTTGGAGTAGTACTTCGCCGAGTTTAGTTTTATCCTGAAATAAATTTAACAATATAAAAATTAAAAATGTACATATGTTTTTAAATAACTTTCTAAATTTGTACAAAATTATTTTTTTATTAATTTAAATAATTTTGAAAAACATATTTTAATTATTATTTTTTATTTTCTTTGTTTCTGCTGTGCTGCATTTCGTTTATTTCGAACAAAACATTGGAAATTTTGTGTTTGACTAAATTTAATAAATCGCTATCCAAATTTTCTATTTCATTAGCCACATGATCTCCAAATACCTGCTGTTTTAATCTAGGTTTCTTATTTGCCAACAGCTGTGTGAGTTGCATCGATGAATCCAGACATGAATCTGCCAAAAGCTCATGACTAGATTTTATGGACTTCCTTGCCTTTCTAGTTGGATGTGTGGGAATAGGACGAACAACCGCTGATTGTGAATTTTCAGATGCATTTGAAAGAGGCGTAGATGTCCGATATGGTTTTGATGTGGCTGGTGTTTTTGGTCTCCTACTGGATGATGGTTGACATGGTGAATCTATTTTCTCAAACGGGTCATCTTTTATTATAAGAACTTTTATTATAATTATTAACTGACGGCATTGGGACGCTAGTTTCCTTTAAAAATTTTAGATTATTAAAAAACTTCCAGGTTGATTCCTGGGTTTCTACATCGTCTGCACTTGCCCCACTTTTGCCACATTTTAACGTCTTCTGTGATTCGGTGGCAAAGTACGCTTTTAAATTGTTCCATTTTTTTATAATATCCCCTTGAAAAATAATGATTTCGATAAATTATATATAGTATTTCAAATGAGCAGCGACAACATATTTTGCAGGATTTTATTCCAATGCAATTGCTTTTTACCTATATTTTTATACGACCCATGTTTTGGATTCCATAAAAATTCAATTTTTTGCACATTATCTATCAAATAAATGATAAATTGATCACTCCAAATTATTTTCGTTTTAACGTCCATGTTAAAATTTTTAAATAATTGAAATTTGTAATTTGACAGCAGAACATTTAGTGTTGTTCACATAGAAATTATTACGTTTCTCTGTCTCGCATTACTTTTTTTTATAGTAGTTAATATATCTGAAAATTAGCCAGTGTCATAATACCATAAACCAGACAAAACAACAGGTCAAAAATATTATACACAATTTTTTTCTTTTGGAAAAAAATTCAAAAACCGAATTTTTATAGAACAATACGAAAATATTACAACAATTTTTATTTAACATATTGAGGAACACTTTCTAAATCTGTGTGCGATTCAAGAACACAAATTTGAATGCTATAGTAGTCGTTTACGCGAACGTGTTAAAAAAAATAACAGAACAATAAGCGCATGTTGTTGTTTTTTATCCCATACAGCCATGCTTCACTATAATTTGGTTTTCTGGATTCAAACTATTGCGCAATAGATTTTAATTTTTAATTTTAAATCCTTATTTTAAATTAAATCATTAAATTTTTTTGTCTTGTTTTATTCTTTTCTCTCGAAAATAAAATTTAAACAAAAATCTACATCTCAAAAATCTCCGTAATTTTTTTTATTTTCATTTCAATTTTTTTCATTTCGGATTCACGGTCAAAATTTTTACGTCGCAGCTGCGTAATAAAATTTTTGTTCGTGAATCCGAAATGAAAAAAATTGAAATGAAAATAAAAAAAGACGGGAAAGGTTCGGAGCCGAACCCTATAAGCATTTTTGTTGCCTATAAAATAAAAGAAAATAGTTTTTCCATAAAAAAAATCACAAACCACCACACCTAAACATTATTACCACCCTCACCCACCATCCAAAACCCCCAGAACCTATCTCACCCGCACCACCCATGTTATCACCCTTTAACACCTCCATACCCACTTCCACACACACACAAACCACCCACACAAACCCTCATCCACCAAATCCCAAATTACCACACCAAACCTAAAACGCCTCATCCCACCCCCTCCACCTCCCACACCACCACTCCTACCACCCCCATAACCACACCACCCACACAAAACCACATCCAAACGAGATATATTTTGATTCCACATTCACATGCTCTATGAAACCAAAATAGAATAGAAAATGAAAAAAAATCTAACAATTTTAAGGAGGGGGGTTAACAAAACCCTACTTACCTCCGAACACCCTAAACACAGAAATGTCCAAATCAATAGGGATCATTCCCAAGAATTGCTTGAACTTTTAGTGAAGAAATTAAGTTGATATCTTCATTCGTTCTCAAGTTATCGTGCACACAGACGGACAGACGGCAAACCGAAACTATATATATAGCATTTTTTTTAACAAAAATGCTTAAAAATTTAAGGACATTTTTGAGATGTAGCTTTTTGTTTAAATTTTATTTTCGAGAGAAAAGAATAAAACAAGACAAATCAATTTAATGATTTAATTTAAAATAAGGGTTTAAAATTAAAAATTAAAATCTATTGCGAAATAGTTTGAATCCGGAAACCAAAATTGTGTGTAGTATAGCTGATAGGCTGATGCCACACGTAAAAAAAATACCGGATTTTTCCTCGTTTCGTTCCCCGTTTCGTTCCCCGTTTACCTATGATACAAGTTTTAATTGCGACTTAAACAAATTTTCTGTTCAATCACACAACTCAAACATAAATTAAATAAAAAATATTTCAAGGACATTTTTGACTCATTTTGGTTTAAGTTTTATTTGAGAGAGAGCAGAACAAAACAAAATAAAACTAGTTTGCCTTGAAAAAAATACCAAAATACAAAAAATCCTGTGTGGAATGGGAGATATACACACAAAAGTACAATGCACATGCGCATAGATCACACTAAAGTTAAATAAAATATGTATGTATGTATATTTATGTACATGTACAGATTTAATTAAAAATATCTGAAAACCAAATTACATATTTCATAGGTACATGCTTTACGCATACGCAATCTTCACAGGATAACGCGAAACTGATAAAGTTTGTTTTACCTAGGCAATAAATATGAATGAAAAATTGCATGTGACTATTCGTAATTTCGTATGATTATAAATTTATAAATAAATAAATATCGTCTGACTCCACCCCCGAGTCCGAATATTGTTGATTTCATTCATGTTTTGATCTTCGTATGATTTTTAAATAGATAATCGGCTAGTTTTTATTTTGTTTTATAAAATGCAAGTGTTAGAAAGATGTAGAATTATAACACCTTCTCTTTCGCCAAAAATTGCAAACCAAACGCAGAAAAAAATAAATTATTTGCTACATGAGTATTGTTTTGATTTTGAAATTTCGTATCTATTTAATCCATTATTTTTGGTGTTATTGTGAATATCGATAAAAACAATCAACCCACAACCACAATTATATTGAGATTCTTTGAGTATTGAAGATATTATCAATATTATCATTCAACAAACACAGGATATTAATAGTGTTTAAAGTGTTTTGTTTCGACGAAAATGGAAAACTAACCGTGTTAAATAATGTTTGTGAAATATAAAATATCGATGAAGGCTTGTGAGAACTGTTGGAGTCAAGGGGGCTTCTTGAAGATATTCTTGTTTATCTAGCCTCAACACAAGTAAATTTGGAAGTATTAAAGTGTGTGGAGGTGGGGATATTAATGATCTCGGGATTGCGATCTGTGTATGCAGATATGGCGTGAACTGGAAGGATGCACCGCTGTATCCGCAAAAGTAGAAATTTATCCAGAAATTGTATTCGTCCAATTGTATTCAAAACAAAGATACGTATTAAAATTAATTAATAAATAATAATTATAAGATTACATAATTCTAATTTTAATTTTAGGTTAATAAATGATGTAAGCAGCTAGAGTTCCAGGTAAAATGGATAAGTGTATGTTGTTGATCCAAATATGTTTTCTTTATTTTAGGTTTATTATGAAACTGGAATGTCAGCTGATCCGTAGTTTATTATACGAATGATGATAACTGGAATGTAGTGGTATGAATAAATGTTAAGTGTGTATTTGTGAACCAGTGGTTTTTTTATTTCAATTGCTTCAACAATCTGTTCGGTTATAAAATTTTGTTCAGACCGAAACTAACTAATTGGAGAAACGAAACTGTAAGTACCTGCAAGTGTTTTCTATTTTCTTTAGTTTAAATTTTAATACCGGACAAGTGGTGCAGTCGTTAAAGCTTCGGCACTTAGACTGGGAGATACTGGGTTCGAATCCCACCAGAGGCTGGATGCAAAGCGAATTTTCGTCATCGATTACCATCGGTGATGTTAATAAATACAACTAACCCTCTGTTGGAGTGCAGAATTCAGCACCGACCCACCGTCTATGTCAGTGTACAGGTTCTCATGGAGCTTGCAATGTGCAGGTGGTATACTGTAATTGTGTGAATGGGTGGTTTGTGCGTGAATGAAGAGACGGTATTAGTTGACCTTCAAAGGACACTAAATCCACTTCAGAATTAATACTTCCTTTATATATATATATATATATATATATATATATATATATATATATATATATATATATATATATATATATATATAAATATATGTATATATATATATATATATATATATATATATATATATATATATATATATATATATATATATATATATATATATATATATATATATATATATATATATATATATATATATATATATATATATATATATATATATATATATATATATATATATATATATATATATATATATATATATATATATATATATATATATATATATATATATATATATATATATATATATATATATATATATATATATATATATATATATATATATATATAAAATTTTACTCATTAAATATTGTTGCAATATTTAATGGGCTTCCTACAACATGTTTGTTTAGAATATATTTACATATTTCTACGTATTACGTGACATTTCATTAGTTCAATAATATTTTAGAGAAATCCGATGGCAACGCCATCCGCAAAACCTCGATCAATGGATTCTAGAACTGAAACCTGTTTTCGCGAAAATATCGTCCCATCACCATCGACTGTGTAAGTATCAACCTAATTCGGAAGTCGAAAAATTTTCAATGGGTGCTTTCAGGTCACCATATTGAGTAAAATCAGTAAAGCCATCATTATAAAAATTTCGAACTAAATGAAAATTTTAATTCAAATTGGCGCTGATTTAACTTATCATAATGCCAACGGTTGGCGGACCTGAAACGTCCCAATGTGTTCGTTAATTTGCAGTAAACTCAAATGTTTTTCTAAAATACTGGTATATGTACTCCTTATGACAAAAGATTGAAAAATTTGAACTAAATCGATTTTTACTGTAATGATTTACTTGAATATTTCGTCGCTTTAATATTTTATTAAAATACTATTTTCAAAATTTCACGATCTTAAATTCTTACGATTACAGACGATATTCAAATAATTCGAAATAAAAATATTAAAGGTGAAATTACATTGGAATTTTTCAAAAAATGACAACTTCTAAGCAAAGAGAGAATAAAAGTTTTGATCTCACTGATCATTATCTTCTTTAAAAACGTAGACTTAATAGACATGATTATGACAATACTGAAAAATCAATAGTAAAGGTTTTTCCAAACTCTGTAGAATTGTATAATAATTTAATAATTGAATTAGACTATGTGCTACAAGCCCAGAATAGGCAAGTGTACAAACCCAACCGGTAAGTTTTTAATAGATATAACAAGTTGGCATTTCAAACCAAAAGCTTTAGACACTCAATCAATCATCAACTAAAATATAATGTAGAATAATATGTAATACTAAAATAAAATAAAATTTGAATTTTTGAATTCGAAATTAAAAGGATATATTCTCATAAATAGGTATACAATGTTAAAACGAAATTCGTAATACTTCTCATTCAACGACTTTCAAAATGCCATTTCACCATTTTCGCATCGTCAAAACAAAATTCCTAAATGTTGATTCAGTGGATTTGTAATGATATTTTGGCATGTTTATTTTTTAGGCAATTTTCCATTAAAAAAGCGAAATTTAAAAAATTTAAACTTTAAAAATGACTAATATTGCAGTTACGTATTTTAAATTAGAATTTACGAATCTGCTAATAAAACATTTCAGATTAGATCGCGTCGAATTGAAATTCGCTTCCGTGGCCCTATTCTGGTTTTCCCGGGGAATTGGGAAAATATTTTGCTGTAATTACAAATTGCACTAATTTCCAGATATTTATTTACCGTTCCCAAATGTATATTCTGGCAGACGGGAAATACATTTTTAGGGAATTTTTTTTTATATAGATATTTATAAACTAAAAAACGTATTACTGATAATTTTCCAGAGGTATGTCCAAAATTTATATTATATTCCTTTCTGAGTTCCAAGGAACAAAACGCAACATACCGACTAAACCGGAACACGTCATAAATTATCCAAAATCTTGAACCATGCACTCATTTCCTGACATTCTAAAATATCTTCTCTCAAATTTTTTATTAAAATCGATCGAACCGATATTCTTTTTAAATAGGAACACGGATCCCATTTCGGAACCCCCTAAGCAATTTTTCCTGAACATAAAACTCATTACAATCGATTCTTAGCACTATAAAACCCATCTCCTCATTTTTCGTTTAACCCAAAAAACCCTGAATGAATTTTCCGAAAATTAGGACACATCGTAATCCATTCCTGGCGTAAGAAAACCCTTATCATCGCAATTATGAACTACATTGTTCGCATCGAAAAAAAATTAAAAGAAGCCCGAGCCTCACCGAAGGTCCCACGAAATGAATTTTCCGGAAATTAACAAACCCCTCCCCTCCACCCGTTCCCCCATCAAAATTGATTCCTGGTATTTGAATCCTTAGCGTTCTCTTCACCAATATTTATTAAAATTGTGCTAGCTGAAAAAAATAAAATAAAAAGATCCAGGTCGCACCACACGCCTTCAAAATCATTTGAGGCGGAAAAATCACGAAAAAAACAACAAGGCCAAACACTAATTAGATAGGTTAGGTTAGGTTAGGTTAGAGTGGCTGCTATCGCACATTTAGGCCAGTATTGGCCCATTGTGATACCACAGGATCCTATCTCCACTTTACTCCTGCTGAAACCATCCAGAGCTACTTATGTAGCGTAAAATATCTCGTATTCCACAGCCCGCGTTCCGAAAGGCTGTCCATACCGTACACACCTAAATACTTATGCCTCCTGTATGATAGTGCCGGACACGAGCATAGGAAGTGATCTAGCGTCTCTTCCTCCTCTTCGTCTAAACAACTTCTACAAAAGTCATTCGTCTGGAGACCCAGCCTTCTTGCATGTTCCCCAAAAAGGCAGTGTCCTGTCAGTATCCCTACGACCAATCCTAACTCTCGTTTTCCCAAGGATACTAGTGCTTTGGAGCGCCGCAGGTACAGTTTTGGTCAAACCAGTTTTTCTACCCTGCACGTGAGGGTGTTGGTCCACCTCTCATTTGTCAAGGCGATTGCCTTTTTACTGAGCGCCGATCTAAGCGCTGCTATAGGCCTCCCCAAACCTGCCCTTTCCGGTTGCATCTGGAGAGTCGTACCGTACCTAGCTAGTTCGTCCGCCCTGCAGTTTCCCGTGATGTCCGAGTGACCAGGGCGCCAGATTATCTGGATACTGAAATACTCGCTCATCTCCTTAAGAGATGATCGGCAATCCAGCGCCACCCGTGACTTCAGACAAACCGCCTCTAGCGATCTGACCGCCGCCTGACTGTCCACATAAATCGCGATATCCCTAACGGATACCACGTTATGCTTCAACCATGTTCCGACCTCGCCTATCGCCACCACTTCAGCCTGGTACACGCTGCAGTAGTCAGGGAGACGAACGGAAATATTAACATTAAGCTTCTCACAGAAGACTCCGGCTCCTACTTTGCCGTCTAGCTTAGAACCGTTCGTGAAAAATTGCAGTGTCTCGTTTTCCAGTATTGATCCGTTCCTTCAGGATTCTCTCGAAGGACAGATGGTCCGGAAAACTTTATCGAAGTACAACGTTCGTTTAATATAATCTAGATTCGCCAGTTCTTCCCTAAGCGATCTAACGTTAGCGATCTAACGTAAATGGCTACATTATCCTTATTCACCCTTTCTACAATGTTAGGCTTCCAGCTTAGCTTACTGTCCAAGATTATGCCCAGAAAACTCGCTCTGTCAGCAAAAGCCAGTCTAGTGCCGTTCACGGTAGGAGGACTAACTACCGGAATTTTATATTTCTTAGTAAATAGTACCAGCGTTACGAAATGGGCCAGCAAATGTGGATTAGGGATTAACCCCTCCAAGACAGGGGTTAATCCTTAATCCACATTTGCTGGCCCATTTCGTAACGATTATGAGTGCATTTTGCATAACATCCCTAATCGTATTCAGATATTTGCCTGAGACAGCTATCGCTACATCATCCGCATACGCTACAAAACCCTATCCCATCTCCCTCCAGTTCCAAGAGCAATCCATTCATCACAACACTCCAAAGAAAGGGGGACATTACACCTCCTTGCGGGGTTCCTCTAACCACCCGCCTTCTAATGGTGGCCTCCCCCAGTTTCGATGTAATAATCCTGCTTACCAGCATCTGATTTATCAACCTACATATGGGGTAGTTCACGTTCAAAAATAGCAATCCTTCCATGATCGCCTCCGTTTTAACATTATTAAAGGCACCCTCAATGTCGAGAAATGCTACCATACAGAACTCTTGCGAGTAAGTTGACTTCTCAATCATGCGTACTAGATCGTGCAGAGCTTTGTCCACCGACTTTCCCTTACAGTACGCATGCTGCGACATTGCCCAATTCCTTGGCTCAACTTTTGTTCGAATAAGTACGTCTATCAATCTTTCCAAGGTTTTCAACAGAAAGGATGATAGAGTTATAGGCCTCAGGTCCTTTGGATAAGCCTGTGAGTTTTTTCCCGATTTCGGGATAAAAACTACTCTGACCTCCGTCCATTTCCTGGGAATATAGACCAATTGCAGACATCCCATGAAGATACCTTCCAGCCAGGGGAGGACGACTGCTGAGTTCCTCTGGATCTCTGCTGGTATAATCCGATCCGGGCCCGCCGACTTATAAGGTCTAAACCCGTTCAGCGCCCAACGGATTCGCTCCTTATCCGCGATGCCCTCCATCTCTATTGAAGGTGTTACTCGATTAGCTCCAGGCTCTGTCGAGTCTTCAAAGCTTCCCGGAAAATGGGTCTCAATGAGGAGCTCCAAAGATTCCGCACTTGAAGTTGTCCATGACCCGTCTGGTCTAATTAAATAACTATAACTGGTTGGGTTAGTAGCTAGAATTTTCCTAAGGCGAGAAGTCTCAGAGACCTCTTCCATTCTACAACAGAAGAGTCTCCAAGACCCCCTTTGTGCCTTCCTCAACTCTTTTTTTTCAAACTAATTAGATAGCGAACGCTACAAACCAATTTTGTTAATCGTAACAACCAACATTTTCAAAAAGAAGTAATCAGTGCATCCATATAATGTTACCGTAACGCATGATGAAACATAACACACAACTTTTTTTCGGCTTTTCGGACAAAATATTATTTTAATGGACACCCGTACAATGTTTACGACTATTTTAGTCGCAGAAAACAAAGAGGCCATTTATTAACAATATTTCTACCACAAAAGTAGAAAAAATGCACTCCCCCTCCCCCAAACCTTTAACCCCAGGGCGTACTTGTGTACACAAAGAACACAAACCCTTGCAAAAATGAGAACTCCCTTAGGTAGCTTCTTGGCAGCTTGGTTTCGTACTGATAAAAAGTTGGTCTACTCATCAGGTTGCAACGACCAAACTGCAAAAATCCAACTCTTGCTTTGTACCGATAATACAAAACAAGAACATATCGATCTAGCGAATTATATATCACTAAATCAGAAACCACAGGAAATTCTCACTATGTATGTGTAACAAGCCAACACATATAATTAAGAAGAATTTTTTAATCGTCCGTGAAATTTAATTTGTATAAGAATTTTTTTCGGCTTTTCGGACAAAATATTATTTTAATGGACACCCGTACAATGTTTACGACTATTTTAGTCGCAGAAAACAAAGGGGCCATTTATTAACAATATTTCTACCACAAAAGTAGAAAAAATGCACTCCCCCTCCCCCAAACCTTTAACCCCAGGGCGTACTTGTGTACACAAAGAACACAAACCCTTGCAAAAATGAGAACTCCCTTAGGTAGCTTCTTGGCAGCTTGGTTCTTATACAAATTAAATTCACGGACGATTAAAAAATTCTTCTTAATAACACACAACATTAAGCAACATGATGCAACATCACGCAACTTGGTGTAATATGACGCAACATGATGAAACATCAAACAAAATGGTGAAACAACCCACAACATGGTTCAAACAGGGTGCAACATTACGGCCCAACCGGAGGTCTTTTAACTAAATTATCCAGAAAAGACTACTCCATATAATCATATCCTTGCATTCGAAAACCAAATTTTATCAAAATCGTTCAAGCAAAATAAAATGAAAAAAGGAGGCCACAGGCCAACACCAAATCAGTACAGTATGACCAAACATGATACAACATCCCACAACCTAGGGCAACATCCGACAACAAGGTGCAACATAATCACGCAACATGGGGCAACATCATGCAACATTTTACAACATGACACCGCGGTGGAACATCACGCAACCTGACGGCCTATCCGGGGAATCCAAATTGAATTATCCAGAAATAAGAACTCCTTGTAATCGTTTCCTTGCATTATACTAACCTGTGTGCCGCTAAATTTTATCAAAATCGTCCATCGTGGATGGAGTCTTGAATTTATCGAAGGACAGTTCCAAAAATATCCTGAAACAATTATTTTGTTTAATTTTTAAAAGTTTAATCTAAATTTGATTTCTTCTTTTTTTTTTTGTTTAATTTTTTTTTTTGTCTTAATTTAATTTTAAACTTAATGTTGTGTTTTCAATCTGAATCGTACATGTAACTCACCGAATAGATTTCTTTATAAATACATAAACAAATAAAGACTGTTACAATTTCATGTTTATACTCGAAATCATTATCGTTGTTATATTTTATCGGGACATCAAGTAATTGTATATTAAATTACCGATTATCATGAGTTTGTAGATTGAAATTTTAGATTGCATTTATTTAATTTGTAAAGAGAAAAAAACATGCTAGCCGATCACATATCTTTACCTTTACGGTATACACAGTCTAAATTTAAAATGAAAACCATTCAGTTGCATTCAGATCGATTTGGTCGTCAACTTGTTCGAATCAAGAAAAAGCAGATAATTAAAACATGTAAGTAGCAAATTAGTATCATTCTACATATCCAGAATTAATTCTCCGTAAATTACAGCTAAATCTAAACACGAAAACTTTCATGAGTCAATCGAATTTATCATCCGGGTTGCCCAATATTTTACACTGTTACCTGTTGCGGGTATTCAAAGTCACGATTTAAACGATCTTACATATTCGACGATCAGCTTTCGGACCATTGCCGCCATCATATTTATATTATTGGGCATTATTGAAATTGGGCTGGCTTTTAATCATGCAATACAATTTAATTTTCATTTCACCAGCGTATCCAATTTAATTTTTATTATCGAGGGTACATTCGGTGCAGTTTTTCTATTACTATTGGCTAGGCGTTGGAAATATTTTATGATACAATGGCGAATCCTGGAAAATTGTTTTTTATACGAGCCGTACGAAATGGATGGATTAAATTTAAAAACGAAAATTCGGCGAACTGGGAGTGTCTATATTTTGCTGGGACTAACCGACCACCTACTTTTTTTATTGTCAACACTAATTTATGATTCATTTCAATTTAACAAATGTGAATTATCAAATACGACATTTTTGAATTTCTATTTTCTAAAGGAGAAACCCCATGTATTTTTGTATCTCCCATTTAATGCTTTTGCTGCGATTCCGGCATACGTAAGTAATTTTGTAACTATGTACAATATTATTACTTTTCACTATAGCTTTGTTAATTGTTCCGCAGGTGATGTTATTGGGCTTAATATTCACCTGGAATTTTGTCGATCTACTTATTATCGGAATAAGCATTGGAGTTGTCACGCGCTTTCAACAATTTTATAAACGATTATTTGATAATCATTTAGCCGTAAATTTGATTGGATCGCGTTTCTGGACAGATCTTCGATTTCATTTCGCCAATTTACTCGATCTATTGCGCCTGATCGACAACGAGATGTCGTATTTGATTTTGCTGTCGTGCGGAAGTAATTTATTTACGATATGTTTTCAAATTTTTAATAGCTTTAAGTATGCGCACTCGAGTAATTTAATTATTAGGAGCTTTAACTTATTTACAATATTACAGGGCTATACCACACATTTTACGTAGAATCAATTTTTGGTTTACAGTTTTTTGTCTAGCATCGCGAACCTTTTGTTCCTTATATTTGGCATCGTCAATAAACGAAATGGCTCGTAAAATACTCAATGTTTTACGTGATGTACCATCAAAAATTTGGAATGCTGATATTCAGTGCATGATAGATTTACTGAATGGGAAGAGACCAATCGCGTTAACGGGACACAAATTTTTTATACTGACACGAAGGATGATTTTGGCTGTTTATAACAATTTTTTTTTAAAATAAATCGGATAAATATAAATAATTATATTTTTCAATTTTAGATGGTCGCTACAATTGTTACATTCGAATTGGTAATCATGGAAGAGGCTGTATATGATGCGGAAGATAAACCGGTCTGTAATACAACACGATTGAATTTTATAAAAAATCATTATTAATGTACTGACTTTTACCAATCATTTTATAAATAATAAATTGAATGCGTACACTGGCAAATTTAGCTTTTGAATCCGGGTGTATCCGGGTGCAACTTCTCCAAAAATTTTCTATTGCAGGATAGTTGACTGCTTCGTCAGGATCGACAACAGTGTCGATTGATTTGAACGACTGTTGTATTTTAAAAGTAATAGGCTGCATTCGATTATTATATCTGACAGAGTAGGTGGAGTAAAATGTATTCGAATATACTTCAGATATAACGGAGTAAAGCCTTTTCCATTTTAATATTAAAACGCTCAAACGAGGTAATATAAACGAAACAAAGATTCAAACTTTCGAAATCGATGGCTTCAGAGCCCTAGTTAAACATTTCGACGAAGTTGGTAAAAAATATTACACATACCAGCTAAAAAGCCAAAAAGGGCTGACTGTTGTGCTAAAAGGAATTGAAAGCTGCGTAGATGTTAGCGACATACAAGCTGCACTTGCTGCGGAAGGTTTCCATGCCAAATCCATTGGTAATATAGTAAACCGTGAGAAGGTACCTCAACCAATGTTCCGTTTGGAACTAGAACCAGAGGAAGAAAAGTCGAAAGGAGTTCATAAGATTTACAACTTAAAATATTTGTTACATCGCAAAATCGTAATTGAAGAACCTAAGAAGAGGTCTGGACCAGTTCAATGCATAAAGTGCCAAGAATACGGACACACGAAAGCATACTGCGCCTTAAATGAAGTTTGCGTTATTTGTGGTGAACTCCACGACTCCAAACAGTGCGAAAAGTCTCGCAATGACCCATCTGTGAGACGTTGTAATAACTGCGGTGAAAATCATACTGCAAACTACAGGGGTTGCGCAGTGTATCTGGACTTAAAACGCAAAATAAACCCTAAAATGAGAGCTGAGCAACGAATGCTGAATATGCAATTTAATCAGAGGGCCATGTTACCAAAAAATACAATAGTCACCAAACCAACGAGTGCAAACACACAAAACGATAACTTGGAGACATTTGCCAGCAGTTTTGCACAGCCAGGTGTTTCGTACGCAAATATCCTAAAAGGTAACAAACCGAAACCAAAAGTTCATTCTAATGAGGACCTAAACATTCACACCATGATAAATAAATTAACCGAGACCATCCAAAGTTTCATGTTGATGATGGAAAGACAAATGAGCATGATGATGCAAAATATGAATACGCTTATGCAAATTATAGTCAAAAATCAAAAATGACAATTCTAAAAATAGCCATTTGGAATGCGAACGGGCTCTCGCAACAAAAAGCTGAGGTACAAACATTTCTTATCGAACAAAATATAGACATCATGTTAATATCTGAAACACACTTCACAAAACAAAATTTTTTTAATATTACCGGCTATTCCGTTTATGACACCAAACATCCGGATGGAAAAGCACACGGCGGCACTGCAGTCTTAATAAAAAGAAGATTAAAGCACTACGAGCTCCAGAAATATGCTAAAGATCACATCCAGGCTACAACTGTCAGTTTGGAAGAATGGTCTGGGAAATTTTTAATATCGGCTGTCTACTGTCCACCGAAACACGCAATTAAAAAACAGCAATTTATCGATTACTTTAACCAGTTGGGAATCAAATTTCTAGCAGGGGGTGATTACAACGCTAAACATGTGCAATGGGGTTCGAGGTTGACGTCACCGAAAGGAAAGCAACTCTACGAAGCAATAAACGAGAAAAACCTTGATTATTTATCATCTGGACATCCCACATATTGGCCTACAGATAGAAAAAAAATTCCTGATTTAATAGATTTCTGTGTAATACGAGGAATAGCACGCACCAATGCTCAAGTCGTTGACTGTTATGATTTATCATCAGATCACTCACCGATAATAGTAACACTAAGTACCCAAGCATTAAAAACTGAACCACCACAACGTTTAACAAACAAACTAACGAAATGGTTTCTCTATAGAAACATAGTAGATGTAAATTGTCATCTTGATGTTCCACTTCGCACACCAGAAGACACTGATGCCGCGATAGAAAACTTAAGTCAAATAATGGAAATGGCTGCAAAAAAAGCTACTCCGGAGAACAAAAATTCCGAAAAAAATATAAGGCTTTCAAGTAACATTCAAAAGTTATTAGCAGAGAAGCGGACAATTCGGCGGCTATGGCAGCTTCACCAATCTCCTTTGCATAAATGGAAATTAAATAGAGCTATTAAAGCTTTGAGAGAAGCAATACGGGAAGAACAAAATTTAGGAATACAGAATTACCTAAGTGAGCTCACAGCAACAGAAACAACAGATTACTCACTGTGGAAAGCAACAAGAAATTTAAAAAGACCAGAGGTATCGAACCCACCGATAAGGAAACCAGATGGTCACTGGGCCAGAAGTGACTTAGAAAAGGCTATCGCTTTCTCTAACCATCTACAAAAAGTGTTCACCCCAAACGAACAAAATAATGATTGCGTACTACCACAGCTTACGAGGGACGAGTCGAACCCAAACCCAGTAAAATTTAAATGGAAATGCGTCAAAAAAGTTATCAAAAACAGTATAAATCCCAAAAAAGCGCCAGGTCATGACCTAATAACTGGAAAAATGATCAAAGAATTACCAGATAGATGCATAAAATATATAACATATATTTTTAACGCGATTATGAGATGTGGATACTTTCCCCAAAAATGGAAAATATCTCAAATTATCATGATTCCTAAGCCAGGTAAAGACGAAACCCATGTCTCGTCGTACAGACCAATAAGTCTACTTCCGATAATTTCAAAGCTTTTTGAAAAGATGCTACTACAAGAACTAATACCTATATTATCTGAAGGTCGCATTATACCAGATCACCAATTTGGATTTAGTGAGCAACACGGCACAATAGAACAAGTGCACAGAATTGTAAATACAATTAAGGTTTCCTTAGAAGAAAAGAAATATTGCTCGGCAGTTTTCTTGGATATTGCGCAAGGATTAAATTACAAAATTAAAACTCTTTTGCCTAAACAATTTCATGCAGTTCTTGAAAACTACTTAGCCCAAAGGATGTTCCAGGTGAAACAAAATACGGCCACTACTGATCTAACCGTGATAAAGGCAGGAGTACCGCAAGGTAGTGTATTGGGACCTGTGCTATACTTGTTATTCACAGCTGACCTACCAATAACTGAAAAAATCGTCACTTCAACTTTTGCTGATGACACAGCTATATTATTTTCACACAAAAATCCTCAAACAGCATCGAGAGAATTACAAGAACATCTACACAAAATAGGAGATTGGTTAAAAACTTGGCGGATAAGGACGAATGAATGTAAATCAACACATGTAACATTCACATTAAATAAACGTACATGTCCAGCAGTAAAATTAAACAATATCACAATTCCTCAACAAACAAACGTCAAATATCTCGGTCTTCATCTCGATAGAAGATTGACATGGAAAAAGCACATTGAAACAAAACGCAATCAATTAAAAATAAAATTTTCTAAAATGTACTGGATGATCGGAAGAAAATCGAAACTCTCTCTAGACTGCAAGGTTCTACTATACAAAGCGATCCTAATCCCCATATGGACATATGGTATCCAACTATGGGGCTCAACTAGTGCATCAAATATAGATATCGTACAAAGAACGCAAGCAAAGATACTTCGTAGTATTACAAATGCCCCATGGTATATTCGAAACAGCAACATCCATAGAGACCTAGGAATCAAAACTGTTAAAGAGACAATTAAATCATGCAGTCTAAAATACCAACTGAAACTGGAATCACACCCTAACGAATTAGCTAGAGATCTACTAAGGCAACCGAAATATGGACGGCTTCGCAGAACAGATCCTCTAGATTTAATTAACTGAGAAATATAATCTAATAATTTCGTGCATGTTGAAATGAAATTAAGTAATTAATAATAATTTAATAATAATAATGCATAATGATATTAAGTATTAACATAGGTTAAGGCTTAAGTTAAAATTTTTTTTATAGTTTTTAAGAATTTCACACTTCTTGTTAGTTTCGTATAAAGAAAGATTCAAGAATAAAGCCTTTGGCAATAGTTACAAAAAAAAAAAAAAAAAAAAATTTAATATTAATCGGATCATGAACGGAGTAAAAAGTTTTACTCTGTACCTAATGCATAGAGTGAAACCAAAATGTTATCGAATCAACACGAGGATATTTTCCGACAAGATAAATTATAATTTTTTTATTATATAATTGATATTATTACTGTAAAATATAAAATATCTGTATAAATATGTACATTTAATGTGTTTATATAATATACAGTAGTGCAAATAGAACTGTCATGAATGTTACATATATCAAAATAAACACATCATAATTTTTTTTTGTGGGATTATTAAAATTGTTAATTATGTTTTAGATGGTGTTAAATGGAGTAATAAAAACACCTTATTCCTTTTTTAAAAATTAAAACAAATTATCGAAGCTTATAAAGCGGGGTAAAAAAATATATATTATATTTATGAAAATTAGCCGCGAATTTTTGGGAACGTTACTTCAGCCTAGTTAATAATAAATTGAGATGGAAAGTTCTTCTGCTGCAGTATAAAATAGTAAAGGGTTTGAATAATACAACGGGCCAAAATCGTTGAAATTGGAGTTTTAATGAAATTGTCGATGACAGAATTAAATGATTTAATTGTTGAAGCTCCTACAACCGAAACTAACACGGGCGCTAATATTAGCTTCCAAACTGAATTGAACTCTGATGATAACATACCGTTACCAGTTCCAAAGTATGAGACCAATACTGGTCAATTCAATAGAAAGTGCTTACAGTGAGAAACGGAAAAGCTCCTGGAATAGCATAATGTAAATTTTAAGATTCGTCGATCATTATATTGCCAATCACAAACTGAATTTATTATATTTGTTTTGATTTTTTTTTGTCATGTAAAGCAATGAAAACTAGATTTTTTTTTCAAAAACACTTATTCCCCGATAAGACTTTATTTGAAATGTGCCTTTTCCGAGTTCTCTGAAACGGCGTTATCTGAAAAATGTTCTATCTACACTGTCTGTTATATCCGATATAATAATCGAATGCATACACATAGAGTTATTTATCATCTATACTTTGTGCGACCAAAATATCTTGCTTGCGTAGCCACGCAAGATTAATGTATTTAGCGCGCATATCTGGGAATATCAAATCATTTTTCGTGGCTACCATGTTGCAAAAATTGCCTGACAGTTTGATGCATTAAATGCGTAATCTATTGACATTTCACCATAGGCATGATTCTTTTAAACATGCGTTTTTTATTTTGTTTTTCTTTTTATCCATGCCATCTGTTTTGGGTCCGAAGCACTCCCTGCTCTTTCGCGGTTTATTTTTTCCATCTTACTTTACTCATCACCTGCCAAATAAAAGACGTACGGCTATAGGGCCGATTTAAGACCATCTGCACATTGCAAGCTCCATGCCAGCCTATACTGACATGGAAGATGGGTCGGCCCATGATTTTTGCACTCCGATAGGGGGTCATAGATGTGTTACATTTCATCCCCGATCGTAATCGGTTGTGAAATTTCACTTTTGCATCCTGCCCCTATCGGAATTCGAACCCGGTACATCCCGATCTAAATGTCAAAGCTTTAACCACTGTGCCATTTGGTCGGTTTAAACATGCGTTAATTTGGCAATGTCTCTCTGAAATCACTGGACAGCAACAGTAGAGTGCCACTGAAGAGTTTTATAATTTTTTTGAAGGAATCGGCTCCCTGGGTCTGGTACTCCATACAAATATTTAAACACAAGCTCAAAAATTGCGTTGCAAATTAATCAGAGCTATCACGAAATTGTATTTTATAATAATTTGTTTGTTAGTTACTGCACTTCTATCTAAAATATATGTAGCCCATACGATAACGATGCAATCGCCAACAATTGGGAATGTAATCGCCTCAGTGAACAGAAGAGCATACTGTTAATCCTGAAATATTGTACGACGAAACGAATTGCATTATCAATCAATTGAATAAATTGATGGACTCAAAAAGAAGCTTAACCAAAAACATAATTAAGCGTAATGAAAAAAAAAATAATACTGTAGACTAAATCGACTTTCTAATTATTTTAACAAATAAAAAGTTATAAAAAAGTTAAAATATATAATTCACATTTAACTTATTTATAATAAAAATTTCAATATTAATAATAAAATTTCGATATTTATAATAAAAATAACTTATTACATTTTTATTCACTATAGCCGCCACCTTTCCAATCACCAAAATTGCATCAAAAAGTACTAAGATTTGCTATTTAAAGTTTGAAAAGGTACTAACTTTATATTTAAAATAATGTATCTTCTACCAGAAAACGGTACCTAAAATTTTCGTAACAATATTTTCGTAATCGTAATGGAGAAATCATAAATTGATATTCTTGAAACCATTACAAAAATAAGAAAGAGGTGAATAAAAAATATTGACATTTCGTAATGAAGTGATTAAAATTTGTATCCCAATTGAAAACTTCAAGCGAAACGGACGTTTTTTAGTCTGAGTCACGTCAGAAAACCCATTTTGGAAATCCCACTGTTTTCTTATTTTGTCGAGTAGTATTTGATTGTGCAATTTTGTGCGTCTAACGGTAAAATTTGTGCATAATGTACTTTGGGAGATAATGTGGGATTTCTGACGTGATTATCACACCAGAAATCCCATAGATCCGTTTCATGATTAAAGCATATGTTTTGCTTTAGTTTAATTGTGCAAAACTGTGCATGTCAAAATCAATTTAGTTCTCCTCCAGAATTGGTCAGGATTTTTCCTAGAACGGATATATTTGCCTATTTACATGAGATATGTACAACGTCTATTGAAGTAGATCAACACCATGTAAGAAAATGTCGTTGTTTACTAGTAAAAGTGCTTAGACTAAGTGAATATAACCTGAAAAGACCAGACTTCCATAGTAGCATACACCCCATCAGTCAGAATAATGAACATAGAAACCCTTAATTCAACCCTACTTTCAAAAGATCAATTTCTGAAAGTTTTTATATGGGTGATATCTGGAAATCCTACTTTTTATTAATGAAATCACTTAAACTAGTTAAAGTGAACATTCAGATGAAATTTCATGATTGTGCCTACTCCCCATCAGCCAGAACTGCACTTACAATTCCATTATACTCCACCCCTACTTGGGTGATTTGGATGGGGGATTGGGGTGATTTCTGGAATCCCACCATTTTGTAATTAATTCACTAGAACTGATTTTTTGTTTGTCTTCGTTTATTTGCTTTTTATTCACTGACAAATAAATCAATTTTTTGGTCATTTAGCTATCCCCAGGAAGCACCGCGTGGAGGCGACCAAGTTACTTCCAATTTTTTCGTAGTTCGTTTTTTTTTGTTTTTTTTTATTTTATGTTTTTTTTTCTAAATTTTTTAATATTTTTTTAATTTTTTTTTATTTTTTTGTATTTTTTTGTATATTTTTAGTTTTATTACAATATATTCAATGTTTAATTTAGTTATAGTTTCATTTGTAGTTTAGTTCATCGTTTAATTTTCTAAATAAAAGAGAATCGTTGCTTTAAACCGTGCACCTATTTCTGCGAGGACTGGTTCGCTTTTTTGGTCGTCATATACAGATGGTAAAGTTCGTCTGTCCTGTAAATGTAGGTCACAAAATGCGGAGACTCCAGTAAACGGGCTGCAACTGATAAAATTTGAAAATTTTTGCCTCTGATTTGGAGTGTTTTGGAAATATCGTTGAGATCGTCTATTCTTAAACTTTTTTTGAGATTCAACATCAAATACTACTAAGCGATTTAATGAAACATCATTTACATGCTCGTGGAGCAAATTTTTACTTCATTAAAATGTATAGCCGTTTCTAAACTTTTTAGGTCATTTTCCATGACCTCCATCCCCAAATTGGGATAATTTTAAGCGTAACAATTTTCTGCTTCATTATGCAGTTATTACATGTCTGTTTGATGTACCCGCTGCCGCTGGTTTGTGTGGTAAAAAAATATTTTACCAAAATCTCCATTGGCGAGGACCAACAATCTACTCTCGACATTCGGTTATTTTCTTCAAGATCGGTTTTTTGAAAATATTTTGTTAACAATTTCACGCATTAATTTCACATCATTAATTTCACATCTTGAGTAGCACCGTTCTTACTCAATTTATTTAAAAATTTAAATAAATCGGATTGTAACACAATATTTTCATTGATTATCTGCTTAATAATGGGGTAATCAACTGCGGTAATACTATAAAATACATAACAAATAGAAGCATTTATTTTATATTTTGTTTTTGACTTACTATCCTTTATAGTATTTATTTCGATGTATGTACAGTATTTATAGAATAATAGTATCACAATTTGGTGGTAAAAACTAAAAACGAAATAAATATAAATAAAAGAGTAACAAAAGTTTCTGTGCGTTTTAATGTACGTTTTGAAGCCGAAGTATTGGCGAATAATAATCGTAACTGTAATACTGTTAGTTTTTGGACATATGTTGTGTGTACATTTTATTATTGGATAGATATTATATTTTCATATTTTGTGTATCATATAGCGTAAATAACTACACTTAGTAGTAATGTCGGATGATAAAATAAAGAAAATTCCTGTTAATTGGGGAAAAAGATGTGCTGTATCCAACGAATATCGTGAAGAATGGTTAAAAAATGGAAGGATTGTCCCAAGGACCGATCAAGTTTTTGAATAAATGAGATTTATAATAGAGATTTCTGCAAAAAATGCACATCTTTCATTAAAACGAGCTATAGAGACTAAAAAAGTCGATTGTGAAAACGAGGATGATGAGACAACTTTATTTGAATCATTTGAGAATAATTGCGATAGTAAAAATTTAGAAGTCGAATCTAGTTTTGAAAATGAAAGTTCAATGGAGCACTTTGAAATTTCTAATAACCCTAAACAACATTTGTTTGAACCCGAATTCAGATGGGTTAAAGACGGAAATCGTAATAGAATTAAAAAAGTTTTACCAATCGGTTGGACTGATGAAATAATCAGTCTAATCCAAACAAAAATTAAACTTGGTTGCAATTGGAGTTTTAAAGGTGGACTTGGTGGTGGAGCTGAAATTAAGTGTTATGCGTATTGTTCGCAATCAGGTTGTCCCAATAAATTAAATATTTCATCTATAAACAATCGAAGCATAATAATATTTAAAGTTGTCCGTTTAAATATGGAGGTGGAACATTGTTCAAAACGAAAGATTACCGGAGAGAAACGTCATAAAATTGAATGTCTTTTAAAACATTCCAAGCCATATAATTTGAGACAAGACCTCATTAGAGCTAATATGAAAGATAGGAACCTAGAACCAGCAAATATTCCTTAACTCCATACGTTTAGTCAAATAAAACATTTAAATAAAAAGAAGAACTTGTTGCATAGTGATCCATTGTGTGCTCTTATTTTATTAAAAGATACAGAAAAATGCAAAAACGCTATATACACGATATAGGTTTAGATCCATTTTATGTTTTTTATGTTACTGAGCTGCAAATAAATGTATTTAAATCTGATTTAAGAAGCTATTCTTCTATCAGCATTGACAGTACAGGGTCTCTAATTGAACACCCTCTTAATAAAATAGATTCAGCAAAAGCAAAACATATTTTTTTATATGCCATTTTCTCGAAATCAGCTGGCACTAGAGTTAGCGTTACAGTATGGCAAATGTTGTCACAAAAACATACTGCTTTATTTATTTCCTATTGGCTCAAAATTTGGCATAATCGAATCGCGAAGACGCCAAATGAAATATGTGTAGATGATTCTCCCGCCTTACTTCTTGCAATAGCATTGTCATTTACATCGTTCAATAGTTTGAAAGAATATTTAAAACAATGCTTTTATGTTTTAGATCAAATATCTGGAGAAATCCCGGAAGTCTTCATACGTCTGGACAGAACACATTTTATTAAAATTTTGCACAGAATGTCATGTTTTACTAAACTAAACATAAGAGTTCGTCAATTTTATTTGAAAATATTTGGTTTAATAATTCAAACCTGCAATTATAATAAAAATAAAAAACTATTATAAAACTAATGTTTACGGTTCTGTTGAGTCCCTGTGATGGTCCAGATACATCATGTGAATCAGCTCGTATGATGCTGTTAGAAATGATAAAAACATTCAACGAGGATACTCAAGAGGGCTTAGAAAAATTAAACGAAGATTCCACCGAATCTAATTTAGAGGAGAACTTCGATCAAATTGGGCTGTTTTCGTACCTCAATTTAGAGAGCTCTTTAGATTTAACTTGTAGTGGTAGAGACAATTTATATTTCGAACCATTATTACAAAATCAAATAACGAAAGTGGCAAAGTACTTTGGAGTGGAGTAATGGTACCCATTTTTCATTCACCTTATGTGTGTGCTACCTCTTCTGATGTGGAAAGCGGATTTAATATTTTGAAAAATATAGTAACGGAAGCTTGTATTTTAGAAACAAATTCCCAAAAAATGCAAGCATCTTTTAAAAGTGAAAAATGTTTTACCATACTCGAAGGCTCAGCTAATACGGGAATTGAAATTGAGAACCACGAAGAACATTGGCGTAACAAAAATCCATCAAACATAGAAAAGATCACCAAAAATGAAATCAGCAAAACAGCGTATCGCAGAGGCAAACACTCTATTTTAAATAACAATATTCGGCCAATACAAATAAAATATAATGGTAACGAAATACTACCAAATACATTTTGTAACCGTCGAAAATCACCTTTTATTTATATGTATAACATGTGTGCATTCAATAGCATCTCCCATTCAATTGGGTCAACCGCTGTTGATTACCCCCATTATTAAGCAGATAATCAATGAAAATATTGTATTACAATCCGATTTATTTAAATTTTTAAATAAATTTAGTGAGAACGGTGCTACTCAAGATGTGAAATTAATGCGTGAAAAATTGTTAACAAAATATTTTCAAAAAACCGATCTTGAAGAAAATAACCGAATGTCAAGAGTAGATTGTTGGTCCTCGCCAATGGAGATTTTGGTAAAATATTTTTTTACCACACAAATCAGCGGGTACATCAAACAAACATGTAATAACTGCATAATGAAGCAGAAAATTTTTACGCTTAAAATTATCCCAATTTGGGGATGGATGTCATGGAAAATGACCTAAAAAGTTTAGAAACGGCTATACATTTTAATGAAGTAAAAATTTGCTCCTGTGGCAACGAGCATGTTTCAAATGATGTTTCATTAAATCGCTTAGTAGTATTTGATGTTGAATCTCAAAAAAATTTAAGAATAGACGATCTCAACGATATTTCCAAAACACTCCAAATCAGAGGCAAAAATTTTCAAATTTTATCAGTTGCAGCCCGTTTACTGGAGTCTCCGCATTTTGTGACCTACATTTACAGGACAGACGAACTTTACCATACAGATCAGACTACCATACAGACGAACTTTACCATACAGACGACCAAAAAAGCGAACCAGTCCTCGCAGAAACAGGTGCACGGTTTAAAGCAACGATTCTCTTTTATTTAGAAAATTAAACGATGAACTAAACTGCAAATGAAACTATAACTAAATTAAACATTGAATATAATAAAACTAAAAAAATACAAAAAAAAATAAAAAAAAGTAAAAAAAAAAAATAAAAAAATATTAAAAAATTTAGAAAAAAAACATAAAATAAAAAAAAACAAAAAAAAAGATCTATGAAAAAATGGGAAGTGACTTGGTCGCCTCCACGCGGTGCTTCCTGGGGATAGCTAAATGACCAAAAAATTGATTTATCTGTCAGTGAATAAAAAGCAAATAAACGAAGACAAACAAAAAATCAGTTCTACACTGAGAGAAATCGTAATCTAATATTATGAATAGTATATTCTTAAATGCACAAATTTAAAATTTTTAAAATTTCAAGAACACATGGTGAGGATTTATGAATTAAATGCATGAATTTAACCCAAACAGTAAATTTTCTTCACAATTAAGGCTTTAAAAATTGAAAATAATATTCTTAATTTTAAATACTCGCAAAATGCTCAAATTCAACCGATTTGTTCTAGGTTCGGATTTACTACTCTTGAATTAAGAATTGTATGCACCAAATAATATTTTCACGTGTTTTATGAAATTGTGCATAATTTATGATCAAGTCAAACAGAAATTTAGTGTACGAAATTGAGAAAATGGAATTCTTGAAACATTGTTTTTAATTTAAGATTAATTTTTAATGCTTTTAATCTCAAATCCGAGCAAATATACTTAAAAGATCGCGGTATGATGATTTAAAGTTTTATAAATATATAAAAACATTTTTTTGTGTATGTGATACATGATTTGAGTTTAATAATTATGATTTAAGAATTACACAAACACTTATCACGTTTAATAACTATGAGGCAATTCAGAAAACTGATAACGAAATCGGGGGATGCAGTTTGATGCAGCAGCTATACCTATCATATACATCCGAAAAATTTCGCAGTATTGACTCCTTCCAAAATAAAAATAAATTGTTACTATAAGGAAAACAACTACACGTGTTTAATTTTTCAATAAAAGATCTACAATAATTATAGTTTAACTAAACACTTTTTTTATGGTTTACCCTTTATGTTACATTTTATGATCGACATATTTGTGAAAATAATCCGTCGAGATATATTTTTCAAGCCGACGACCAAATAGGGATAGAATAATTATGAGTATATAACATAAAGCAATAAAATTGTTAAAACATATGTTTACTAACAAAATATTATTGCGGTCATACTTTAAAAATTTACAACAACAATCCCATATATGTAAGTCCAAATTGGAATTATTTTAAACCAACTTTTCTGCTGGTTCTATTGTACCTGTAGTTTTAATCTTCACCACCAATGCAGTTTTATTGAATACTTTTGTTTCTAAATGTTGGCAATAAAAATATAAGTGATTTTTGTTATTTTGACATCGCATTTTAATTGAATATAAGTATTTCGTTGCATTTTTATGTTATTTTCAAATTCAAAATGTAATTGTTAGCAACTAATAAAAATAAATTAAAAAACATCTTTGGTTGTTACTTTGAGCACAAGTTAATTCTATTCCAGATTGGATTTAACTTGTGCCTAAGTGGGATGACATATGTATCTGCCTGTACTATTATGTATGTATATATGTATATAAAGAGGTTCAGCTTACAAATTATTGTTAACGATATCATAGCTATGTTTCTCGATTTCAATTTTCAAAATATACGTGTCTTAAGAATTAATTTATTTAAATAGATTATCTACTTTAAATTATAAATTAAAATTAAATCTCGATTTCAATGTTATTTTATGATTTCCGCTAGTTAAACAATGATGTGTCAATATCTCAGTTCTTATCAGGTTTATGTAGTTGATGGGTTTGGCTACAAATTGAAGAAGGCCCCAACTTCTAAGTTGATGTTCATTTCGAGATTGTTAAATGATTTATTGAAGTAAAATTGTTTGATTTTAACTGAAAATCAGAAAATAATTAAAAATTCTTCAACTAATCAATCTCAAATAAGCTTTTTATTTAAAATAGAAGTGCGTTTATTGTCCATTTTTTTAAGAAAACGATAAAAACACCGAAATATTATGTTTGTTGTCTACAAACTCTTTAATTATTTTAAAACATTGTAATTGATGATTAATTGATGATATATGGGTTGTGTAGCATATCGGTTGTTTGTTTCTGATAGCATATTGATTGTTTTGGCTGTTGTTGTTGTAGTTGTACTGTTGTTTTTCGAACGAGGGCGATTTGGGTGGAGTGCACGAGTGTGTGTGTTGGTCTGGGGTGCGTGCAGAGATGGATTTTTAACATGATTCTTTTTCGTGGCCCACACGGTTGTGATGGCGGGCAGGAGGAGGGATGTTAGCTGTATTTTGTTGAGACAATTACAACAACACCACCATGGCTAAAGCATTTTAAAATTTTGCTTTGGTTGAACATAGTGCAGATTTGCATTAGTTGATAAAGCTTAATTGTGCTGAAACAGCTGGATCAAGATGCTTTGTTTCTCAACAAAGTACAGCTACTGTTTATTGTTTCTTGTTGCTATTATTATTGTTATTATTACTTTTATATTATATTTATATTTTTTGACGAATACAGCGAAATTATAATTGATAATATTTTGCGGTTTTACTCAAAAAAAAGTAACTTGAGATTTAAGAGCGAATTGTCACGGCTTTGGGTAATTGATTAAGCGTTAAGGGTATTTTCTAAACACCGATTTATTGCAGACTTATTGACCTATTTGACTCCTTCTTGAATAAGTCGGCCAAGCTGTTCCGATTGCTTTTACCGATTTATTTTGACAACCACAAAACGAAACAAATTTAAAAGTTTCTTATTTTAAAGCGAAATAAATTTAAATAAAATGGTCATTCCTGTATTATTTTAGTGTGACAGAACTCATTTTAAAATATTTATATGATCAAATAAGTTTTCTGCCTGGAAGAACGAGATAGAAAATAAGCCACCTCGATAGCAGACTTGTTTGAATAAGTCGGTATGAGCGGATTGGTCGGTGTTTGGAAAGGACACTATGACATAACTTTAGCACTATGTATTTATAAGTTTGTTTAGTAACTCTACTTTAATTATTTAACTTCACCAATTTATTTTCTGGTTAAGGTTGAATTTCATATCATGTCTACTTTAACATTATTTAACCCTTTTGCCGACACGTCGGCAAATACTTACGTTTCAATTGACCTACCGTAGGACACGTCAGTATATGCCGATAGAAACAAAATAAAACGCGGCGGTAATAACAGACGTTGTTTTCATATGATTAATATTGAATGTGGTTTTCCGTGTCCCAGAGGAAGCGTTACTGTTTTCATTGTACCCTGTAACAAATATTTTAAATAATTGTGCGTCCGCGAAAGGGTTAAATTAACTAATCAAGATTTTGGGTGGAGGCATTCATAGTATTTTGCAAGTGGTTTTGATTATGAAATTTGTTTCGCTGAGGAACTTAATTCTTGTTTAAGTCTTAATTATGCCGAGATCTAAGTTTATTTATATTTATCACAATTTATTTTAGCGGTTATCTCATTTGATTTCAATAATTCATCCTAATTAAGGATTCCACCTTTTCAAAATTTATAAACCGGCACATGGATTTGGTTGAGTAAAATCGATTCGTGCTGGGCTTTTCTAAAATTTTGTCGGACATAAAATTGATTTTATATTAAAGAAAATCCATCCATCCACGAAATTATTCAGAAAGTTTCTTATGATTTGTTTGTGAGCAATATCGAGTGTGCATTTTCGAGATTTTCCGTAAAAGTAATAAACGCGTCGTTTCCCTTAATTATTATTATTATTTTTTTTTGGTCTTTATTAAATTATAAATGTTCATGTTATTTAGGTAAGCAGCAATATATTAATTTAGTATTATTTTCAGGAATTATACATATTGCTTGTGAAATAATTTTTCTTTGTAAAATTAATTGCTGATTGTGTAGTTTAGAATTGTATTGTCTTTGTGTTACTAGCTATATCGTCTCTAGCTAGGTGTATGAAATCGGGCCGATTCAACAATCAGTTTTGTTTAGGAAGTCGAAAAGTATTAATATAGTATTCATTTCCAGGTGATTTCCAGATACATGTGAAATAATAAAATTTTTTCTTAGGTTGCTGATTTAAAGAAGCAATTGTTGATCACCAATACCATCATTATCCATTTAACCTATTAAACCTTTATCCTTCCCCAAGTAGATTAGTTTTGTGCTGTCTTTGTGTTACTAACTATCGGCTATACCTAGGTGTCTGTAACCGGGCCGATTCTGTCCCATTTAACTAACCTATCCAATCCTTCGGTTTTGTTATATGTAAAAAAGAGTGTATGGTGGGCCCGGCGTCACCCGGGAGCTCCTGTGTAAGAACTTGGTCGTGCATTCAGAATCAATCAATCAGTTTTCTGAATTGCCTCCCTATATGAAAGCAAATTTAAAGACGTATCACGTCAAAAAATGGATCCCCCGATATAAGTAAAATTATCACAGGGACCAAAATAAACAGTTATGTGAGTTAGCGGCTCTGCAATTTTAATTATACATACGTATATTGATTGGACCGGGAGGTACTGGGTTCGAATCCCATCAGAGGCTAGATTCAAATCGAATTTTCATCATCGATAACAATCGGTGATGTTAGTAAACACAACTAAGACCCTCTGATGGAGTGCAAAATTCAGCGCCGACCCACCGTCCATGTCAATGTACAGGT
This sequence comes from Nephrotoma flavescens, assembly GCA_932526605.1. NCBI lineage: Eukaryota > Metazoa > Arthropoda > Insecta > Diptera > Tipulidae > Nephrotoma > Nephrotoma flavescens. The sequence continues at coordinate 125,067,576 of OW052221.1, read as the reverse complement.
TGACATGGAGCTTGCAATGTCCAGGTGGTATACTGTAGTTGTGTGAGTAGGTGAATGGGTTAATGATGTGTGAATGCGTGGTATCACAATGGGCCAAAAAATCACTGAAACCTAACCTAACCTACGTACATTGAATTAAACCCAATCCTCTTTCTATCTCAAAATTCTTTCTATCTCAAATTTTTTTTTCGGTCCCTTGGAACTTTGAGGTAGACAGAGTTGACTGTAAATATATTACACAAAATTACATTTTATAGTATAACCGAAGACGAAATATATTCAGAACTTTTAGTAACATGATTTTATATTTATGTCTTACAACCTTTGTTTATGTACATAATTGTCTTGGGATGTGTTCTAAATCGTGTTGGACCGTTGAAACAGTTTAGTAGGGATATATGTACATATAATATATAATATGTACAATTATAATTATTAGAATCCTGTTTAAATTATAAATTAAATTTAATTTTTAATTTTTTATTATAAATAAAATACAATTATTATATTTTCATATAATATTTAATCATACAGTTACAATAAAATAAAGAATTTAATTCATAATCCATGCTTAATATGCTTAACAACACAACGAACGGTAATTTTTACCATTTGTATTGATTCTCAATTTGTGGATTATATTCTCAATCCTTGTATAAATTTTCACAAATTAGATCTATAAATTAAATGTATAATGCTTTATTTTAGATTATAAATCTCAAAATCAGAATAAATTCAAGATTTGTTTATATTTTTATTTCTACTTCTCTATTTAAGATTACAATGCTTGATTTCATGTTTTATAATATCACGATTTGAAGAATACTTTTCTAGGTAGTCGTACAATAATACTTAAAAAGGAAGATATCCCAAATTGTATTTTATTTCAATCGTTTTCCTCAGTTCGTCTTGAAACTTTATACGTTAAGGTTGTTGTGTGTTATAAAATATAAATAAAAGTGAAACTATATACGGTCGTTGTCACAACGTTGTGTGTTATAAAATATAATATATTTTAAATATAATATATTATATATAAGAGAAACTTTATACAACGTTATAAAATACGTGTGTTATAAAAAATTGATAAAAGGAAACTTTATACGTTCGTTGTGTGTTTAAAATATATATAAAAGTGAAACTTTATACGTTCGTTGTGTGTTATAAAAAATATATAAAAGGAAATTTTATACGTTCGTTGTGTTTTATAAAAAATATATATAAAAGTGAAACCTTATACGTTCGTTGTGTGTTATAAAATATATATAAAAGTGAAACTTTATACGTTCGTTAGCTGTTATAAAATATATATAAAAGTGAAATTGTATTTATATAAAGGTATATATATATATATATATATATATATATATATATATATATATATTATATATATATATATATATATATATATATATATATATATATATATATATATATATATATATAATATATATATACATATATATATATATATATATATATATATATATATATATATATATATATATATATATAGTATATATATATATATATATATATATATATATATATATATATATATATATATATATATATATATATATATATATATATATATATATATATATATATATATATATATATATATATATATATATATATATATATATATATATATATATATATATATATATATATATATATATTATATATATATATATATATATATATATATATATATATATATATAT